>JAMWYP010000065.1:0-1200000 GCA_025563575.1 Acacia pycnantha
CGAGTTTAGTTGTTTGTTTGACTAAAGTACGGACGTCCGAGTTTTTGTTGATAACATCTGATCGCGAAATAACGTGATATCCTTGCCCCCCAAGCCGGGTTGTCCAGGTCTCTGGTCAGCCGGGGTTGATAAGTTGTTGAATCCGGATTTCGTATCGGAGTTGCCACCGTTCGTTTGACTTTGATAACGTGTCTATCCGAGCTTCAAAGAACATCGGAATTACTTGTCTTCTGATTGCATTGCCCCCAGACATGTGGTCCGGGTTACCTTTGCGATCGTCAAGATCTCGTTGTTTTCTTGTATGGTCAAGATCCCCAAATCCGAGTGTCTTTCCTGAAAAGGAGCAGATTGGGTTTTTGGCCATCATAGTTGCCGAGATCATATGAGGAAGTGATCGAGGACCGAGGTATACGGTGTCCTTTCATTTCCCTATGAGCGCTGCCCCTTGTTCCCGGGCGTTTTCTATCGTCGATTCCTCTTCTCTAAGTCATCATTAGTTTTGTTTGTGGCCATTCGTTCAAGCCTCCATAATCTCTGTCTTACTACTAAATTGCGTCTGTAATTAGTTGAATCTCTGGTTAGATTTCTTCATTAAGTAAATTTCTGCGTGATCCTGTCCATAATTCCCACATTTTTTGCACAAATCCCCGTTCTTCGAGTGAACCTTTTCCGTTGGTGGATTGATTGCCAAATCCTTAGGAGAGTGGTTCTAAATGTCGAAGGACATAAAGGATATGACCCGATGAACTGGAAGAACTGCGCAAACCGTCACGGAACAGCCCGTTGGTGGCTTTGGGGCGATAAGTCCGCACAACCCGCCAGGGCCGAGGTGGATTCCTACATCGGCCCCTGCTATGATTGTCTGTATGAATGCTCGCGACTTCTTTCTGTCGGGGATTCTTCCACAGCCGACTTCCTTTTGGGCTCCTACCGACACAATCTTGTCCCGCTCCTCAAGCCGCATCGTCGAGTCCTGCTGACTTAGACTTTAATCTTACTTGACTGTGGAATCCCGCCTTCAATTTTTGACATCGGTATGCTAGGAAGATTCTGATCGTTTATTTTTTGTTCTATTTTTTGTTATTTGTGGTAGGTATAATGGCGTCATCCTCTTCTTCGCATCCAGGCTCGGAATTCGTTTTCCATTTTCCGAATTCCAGACGGCAATCCTCCAATTCCTTGGCGTAGCTCCCTCACAATTACATCCCAATGGATGGGGGTACGTGATTGCTTTTGAATGGTTTTGCAAGACCCTCGGTCTGCCTTGCACCACCTCAATGTTCTTCTACTTCTTCACCCCCCACACTGCTCGCTCTGGAAGGGAACCACCCGAGCTCAAAGGCTGGACGTCCATCCGAGGTATACCCCATCGGCGTCTATTTACCCCTGTCTCTAACTCCTTCAAGTTCTTCAAACGTAACTTTTTTAAGGTGGTCGCTAAGTCTGGCGTACGACCTTGGTTCCTCAAAGGACCAGATTCCGCAAAAGTCGAATGGGAATTTAACCTGTATTGGTGTAAAGATCACCATGACGTTTCCCTTAGCTCCTATAAGGTGGAGCGGTCCACTCTGATGAAACATGAGAAGAAAGCCATTGACGCCATAACCGACCACATGAAGGCCCACGGTACTGTTGGGGCCGCGTCCTTGGTGGTGTAATACCCTAAAATTTGACTTAAGGAAAATATCTTAATTATCTTATTTTCTAAGGTAATTTCTAATGAAATTAGAGGTATTAAAGGGCCAAAATTACTAAAATGCCCTTGTGAGGTATTAAAAGGCTTAAATATAAATATCTAAAGTTTAATTAACTAAAGATTAACCAGTGGATTAAATACTATAAGATGTGATTAAGGCATAAAGTAATTATATTAAATCAAAGTTTGAAAAGTTGAAAACGTGTGGGGGAAAAGAAGTGATTTTAAAAGAGACACATAGGTCTCATTATTCTACCACACAATTAAAGTAAAAATTGTGGGGAATTAAAAGGCCAACAAGGCAAGAAGAAATGAACAAAAAGAGATGACATCAACCCCTTTGAACCATGGAATTTGAATGGCTTAGGAGACTTGGGCAAATTTAAAATGCCAAGTGAGTCCTAGGAGTTTTGCTATAAATAGGGGTCCTTGCTCCTTCATATTTTCTCACACCAAAACACAAATCACTTCTAATCCTTTGGGATAGGGAGTGAGATGTGAGTTCTTTTGGAGGTGAGGAGCAAGAAGGAGGTGTGGAGTAAGAAGGATGAAGGAGTTATGCTTCAAGAGGTAAGCAAGCTTTTAAGTTTCTAGTCTTTAGTTTTTGTAGTTCTTGAGTTTTAGTTTTTAGTTCTTAGCATAATTGTGGTTTTGATCTAGGAAATTGTTAGGGAAATTCCTTTACTTGTTTTTAGGCCTCCTTGCATTGAAAAATGCCTAATGAGGTAAAAACTTGTGAGGGAATAAGTTTTGGATAGCAATAGATTACGATTGTGAAAATTGTAGAATTTTTGGTTGTAGAACCTATGCTGGCAACGAGCAAAGAAGATCATATTTTATGAATTAAATGATCTTATAAAATCATGAAATTTTACATGAATAGAGTATACATGTAGAGCTTTCCAAATATATAAAATATGTATCATTTGGAGTTCTACATAAGGAGATAAAAATCCTTGAAGTTAGGCTATTTTTCCAGACGAAAATCTGGGCAGAGGTTGAAGAACATTAATCTGGGAATGATACGTTGAATCTGGTTAAACATTAATATTTTTCCTCAAAATTAGACATGATAAGGATTCCAAGGAATTTTACGGATCTTTGTTTCGATTTTTTTAGAATTAATTATGATTTTTCAAAGTCGTTGGAAAATCTGCCCAGAAATTCAGTATTTCGTTTTTAAGAAAATGTAAGAGCCAAAGTAACGAAGTGCTGGCAAAATTCCGCCAATTAAGGGGTCAGGGGTATGATAATTGAATATTTTATACACTTATTTTTGTCTCTTGAATAATAATTTAGGACCCTTTAGCTAATAAATAATGGCTCTTATGTTTATTTGGGCCTTGGGCCTTTTATTGCATTTTAGCTATTTTTAATAATAAAATTCCAGTTTTGTGTTGCTTCATTATTTCTACCATAACTCTTGAACCAGACATCGGATTTGCCTCATTTTTGTCTCATATTTCAGATGATTCAGAGAGCTACAATTGTTATGAAGACATCAAGAGCAAATTCGGTCAAGAAGGAGGTCAATTTTGGAGCCAAAGTCGGATGTACAATTCTGGATTTATTTTGGACCCGAATTTTGTAATTTAAGTCCGGTTATATTTTATTTCTGTTTTGGGCTAAAACTATGAGAGCCCATTTCGTTTTAGGTTATTTTTAAGTATGGCAGCTGCCACAAACATATTCATTCACGTTTTTAACATTAGAGTGGATCAAAATACAAGTTTTCATTTTCTCTCATCCGTTCTTCATGTTCTTCGCGCGTTCTTCGTGTTCTTCGTTCGTTCTTCGATTTTCCCAGCCCATGATCGGCTAAACTCTTGTGATTAACCCAACGATGAGGATTCCATGATTCATCCAGAGAACTCGTGCCTAATCGGTAACTACTCGATTCTCGTTTTCATCTTATCTGATTCGATTTGAAATAGTTCGAATATTAGATTTAATATTCTGTTTGGTTCATCCCAAGGACTAAATTCTGACTAGGTTACAGTGTTGCTGTGCGATTGCACATGAGACGCCACCGTCCGGCAGATTCTAGGCGATCGTCTAGGCGGGGAATCTCCGGATGAATGCGAGATTTCGATTCATCCGGAACCAAACGTGGGTTAGTTATATTTTCGTTCAATGATGGAGGTTTTTGGAATCAATTCGTTGGGTTGATCATCTTTAATCTGTCTCGTTATTTGATTCTCGTTTGACTCGTTTATTGCACTTTGATTATGTTATTTCGTTTTGTTCTATTCTCGTTAAACCAAACCCCCATTTTATCATTCTCGTTTCACTATTGTTATTGAACAAGACCGCTGCAAATTCGTTGGGAAACGACCCAGTTCCCTAATTTCGCAAATTGTTTTCGAACTTGGTTTATTTTGGAAGACACGGCAAAAATCTTTCCAGGGTAAAATGGTCATTTTGACTAAAAATGTCCGTCGTAATGATAGATCCTTAACAAGTACGTTGTTATATTGATAGGACATCCCTGATTACGTTCTGACCGCTGTCAAACGTACCGTTTCCGTTTTCCGACGGAAATACCGACGACCGTCAACGAAGGTACGTTCGCGTACTGTAACACTAACTCTGATGTTTATGGTATGCATATATGTGGTATGTGTGTAGGAGTGTTATACTGTTTGAGTACATATAGTGGTTAGAGGATATGTCTGTATGCTGCGCAATATGTCCGTATGGTGGGTGCACTGCTCGTATGCTGGGTGCAATATGTCGCATACGCTTGGGGCAATACATATGCATGGGTTGTGATAGAGTGATGTTAGTATTGTTAATGTCTCGCTGTTCGTATACATAAACATGAGGTTAACCGTTACTCGAGATCCTGCGGGTCTCGCTCTAACATAGCTTCGTGGATCGGGAGGCCGAGAGCCAGAGAAAGACAAGCACTCGTGTAGAAACTCGGCCGGAGACTTGCTTGAAGATCCTACTGAAGATTTTTTTCGTTGTTATGCACTTTTGAACCACACGGTTTCGTACACGTTGTATCCAAACTGGACTTACGGCACTTTATATATATATATATATATATATATATATATATATATATATATATATATATATATATATATATATATATATATATATATATATATATATATATATATATATATCGCTTACTCAATTGCTCATGCTCTACTCGATCATTTTGAAATGATGTTTGATAAAAAATTATACCGTTTTTAAAAGTTGGGATGTTACAGTGGCCCAAGACGGACGAGGTCCGGCACCAGAAGAGCCGGTATCGCGCCGAGTATGACATTTCTGTTGCTTAATATTGATGTCGCTCCGTGTTTTAGTCAAGTACTGTGTTTCCCTTACTATTAACTAAAATGATGTCTTTGTTTTGTGTAGGTCTCAAGATGAAAGGCCGCAATACCGCCGCAATACCTATCTCGGGATCCCGGAACCGACCGCCAAAGGGAGAAAGAGGTCGGCGGTGACGCGGCAAATCAAAGGTTGGAGAGTCATCGGCCGCCGAATCAAAGAAACACAAGGTCGGCCTCGATTGACGCCACACCGCCTCTCCTATTCGATCCTCTCCCACCGCCGCCATGCCGCCTCCCAAGCCTCGGCTGAGGCCGGGCCTTCATCAGCCGACTACCTCGGCTATTCCTCGTCCTCCCACCTGTTCTTCCCCGCTCCCTTTTGTGGAGTAAGGGGATTACAGAAGAACTGAGCATCGCACTCTTGCCTCCTCCCCGCCATCAAGAGCCCGTACCCCGCCGGGAGGTAGATGTCCGAGATGTTCAAGCCGCTGGACATGCTTTCCGAGAGGTGCCGGCCCGACCCAAACTTTTCTTACTCTTCACCACAAGTACGTGGAGGCAGGCTCGCCGACCTAAAGCGTGCCAGACGGAGCGTGATGACGCTTTAAAGCAATGGCGATCGCTTCTAATGAATTCCAAGCTCGTGAAGTCCAAATTGGAGAAGGTGGAATTTGCTCAAAGAAACCTGTGGGATCTTGGCTGATTCCAACGTAATAATTGAGGGTTTGAAAGCGGCCCAAGCTAAGAGCGAAGAAGAGTTGAAGGCCATGGTGGCGAGACGGACAGCAATTAGAGCCGAGGAGGCGTCCTCAAAGCATCCCGCAGGAGGTAACCCGTCAGGAGTTACTCCTAGGATCCGTGGTGTAGGCGTTTAGGAACTCTCGGCCCGCATCCAAGCTTTGAACCCGGGGTCGAGCTCAACACCACAGGCATCACTTTCGATCCTACGTTGAAGATGGTCAAATTGTCGCTTATGTGGATCCTCCGCCGCCTCCGAGACCCGGTAGATGGTGATGCTACCGTGCCGAGGCCGAGCAGGTGAAGAAGTCTCGACCGTCCCCAAGCCGCTGGGTTGATTTTTTGTTTAAACTTGTATATTCCGCCTGCCTTCACACGGCCTTAAACTCGTTAAATATATTGGCCAATTTGGCCCCTTTGCACGTAATTATTGGTTGTCAGTAACCTAGTAATCACCATGCGATAAGAACCTTTCTTTGCAAGAATCGTGGCCGACCGGCCAAGGTCATACAAAAGTAAGTGTATTCTCGCGAACGCGCATTTGGTGACGAAACCATTTCGTTTTAAAGTGCTAGTGTTTACACTGCCTTAGAAAAATCCGGTGTTTTAACCGGTCATCCAAAGGCAAATGAAAATTGCCACCCGCCCGGTTCAGTTTTGTCCCGATAAAGGTCCGAGCATTTTGACTCGATCAAGGTCCGCATGACATTTTATATTGATACCCGGAGCAGTATGTGTTCTGGCCGCGATAGCTCTTCTGGAGTAGTGTATTAACCACGTTTGCAATTTAAAATGCTCTCGAACGAGAGTCTTACTTTTATTTAACAAGTGCAGTGCCAACAAGGGAAAAGAGGCCGCATGGCCGACATTTGAATCCAAATGCTGAATACAATGAAAAGAAGAAGAAATGATCAAAGCAGGAAAAGCTAAGTCTAACTGTAATAAATCCTTAACTTGTTTGCATTCCATGTTCGCTGGATTAGATTCCCGTCTAGAGTCTCCACAGTATACGCTCCTTTTTGAAGTGCTTCCCGAATGCGATAGGGGCCGTCCCAATTTGCCGCTAGCTTGCCGTCTTTGGCATTCTTGTTTCCGACGTCTGCCCTTCTAAGGACGAGAGTTCCTGGCTGAAATGTTCGGGGTCTGACCTTCTTATTATAGCGAGCCGCGATTAGTTGCTTTGTGGCGATGTCTCGGCAGTGAGCTGTTACTCGGGCCTCGTCTGCAAGGTCTAACTCGACGCCCAACGCCCGGTTGTTGGCCGCTTCCCTTGTGACAAAATGTTTCTCCTACGCCACGAGGTAATCCTATCTCGACCTGAATCATAGATTCGCACCCATAAGCCATTCTCGTAAGGAGTTTCTTGAGTTGACGTTTGGGCCGTTGTCCGGATCCCCCAAAGAACATAGGGTAGTTGATCAACCCAGCGGTGTTTGCTTCCAACATGCGCTTCTTAGCCCGTCTAAAATGACCTTGTTTGCAGCTTCTACTGTCCGTTAGACTCGTGGGTGCTCCACGAAGCAAAATGATGCCGTATTCCAAATTCGTATGCCGATCTCTAATCCGCTACCAAGTGAACCGAGTTCCGTTGTCCGTGACTATCTCTACTGAGCCCCAAATCGTGTGATGATGTTAAACTCAAAGAATCGTTGTACGCGAGCCGAAGAAATTGTCGTAAGTGGTTCGGCCTCGACCCACTTGGTGAAGTAATCAACGGCGACGATCGCCATCGCAACCGTCCCGGGAGCGCCTTGAATGGACCTAGTATGTCCATACCCCACTTGTAGAAAGGCCACGGGCCGAGATGGTGGAGGTCCGCCGGGGAGCCCAAATTATTCTGAGTGCTTCGACAACCGTCACATGTTTTAACAAGAGTCTTCGAGTCGGGGCCCATGGTCGGCCAATAGTATCCCGATCGTAAGGTTTTTCTGGCGAGTGCCTTAGCGCCCATGTGCTGGCCGTTTACTCCTCCATGTACCTCGGATAAAACATACCCGCCTCATTTGGATTTAAGCATCTTAGCATGGGAGAATGAAGACCTTTCCGATATAGTTGATCCTCCACCATAGTGTACTTGGCCGCTTCTCGAGTCAATTTCTTAGCTTCCATGGCATCGTCAGGTAGGATTCCGCGCTCCAAATAATCTTCAATTGGCTTTTTCCAATCCGCTCCACCGAGATGGCCATGGTGCAGAGTGGGTCCTCGAGGTCTCGTTGAATCACCGTCCGATGACATCCCGCACTCTTAGTGCCGGCCAACTTCGAAAGGATGTCGGCTCTTACGTTTTCCCCTGGGATATGTGTTACACTTGCTTCCTCGAATTCACCCATCATCTCCTTGGCCTTGAAGAGGTATTTTGCCATTAACGGCCCTTTCCCGATAAGACCCCTCAATCCGAGCCGCCACAAGTTGTGAGTCGGTGAAAACCTTAACTCTTGTGGCTCCGTTCTCTTGTGCTCGTTGAAGTCCGGCTATCGTGGCCTCGTACTCGCCTTGATTATTCGAGGTTGGGAATTTTAGGTGAAGAGAGTGTTCGATCGTAACGCCCTCTCGGGCTTTCAACGATAATACCGCTCCGCCGCCTTTGGTATTTGATGATCCGTCAACATATATTTTCCAGACGTTTGTCTCTCGCCGGGAGCCGAGCTTGTTGGTGTCAATTCTTCGACGAAGTCGGCTAAGGCCTCGTGACTTAATTGCATGGCGAGCTTTATAAGCGATGTCATATTCTGGACAATTCTATTGCCCAGCTTAGTCATTCTTCCCGCCAAATCTGGTTTGTGTAAGACTTGTCGTATCGGCCGGCCTGGCCCTAACAACAATGTGATGAGCTCGAAAATAAGGTCGCAATCGGCGAGCGCGGTGAGTAAGGCAAAGGCTACCTTTTCCAATTTCGATATCGGATTTCAGCCGTTTTGTAGAGTCTTGCCGATAAAATACACCGGTAACCGGCCGTGATCTACTCCCCGTACTAGAGCCGACCGATAGCTTCCTCACCAATTGACAAGTACAAGCAGAGGGTTTCGCCGGCTCAAGCTTCGATAGATCGGCGGATTTGCCAGACACTGTTTAATTCCTTCAAACGCTTCATCACATTTTGCATTTCATTCAATCGAAGCTTCCTTTTTCAACAACCTGAACAAGGGCAAGGTTTTTTGTTCTTCGGTGCTTCCATATCGAGCACTGCTCGGCATTTGTCCGGGTTGGCCTCAATACCTCGGTTGGTAAGCATGAAACCCAGGAACTTTCCCGCCGGGACCCCGAAAGCACATTTGGCCGGGTTCAAGCGGATTTTGTACTTTCTGAGTTTGCCGAATGTCTGTTGCAAATCCTTGACATGGTGTTGTGAGTCCAAAGACTTAAAAATCATGTCGTCGATATATACTTCAACATTAAGTCCGATCTGGTCAACGAAAACCGTGTTCATCATCCTCTGATATGTAGCTCCTGCGTTCTTGAGTCCGAATGGCATGACATTGTAACAATAATTGGCCTGATCTGTTATGAAGGCCGTCTTTTCTCTGTCTTCGGGTGCATTGGTATTTGATTATACCCCGAGTATGCGTCCATAAAAGAGAGGAGCTGAAACCCGAAGAATTGTCCACCAATTGGTCTATGTTCGGCATGGGGTATGAATCCTTAGGGCAAACTTTATTCAAATCCGTGTAGTCCGTACACACCCTCCATTTTCCGTTGGGTTTTTGACCATGACCACGTTGGATAGCCATGTGGTGTATTGGATTTCGCTAATGAACCCGGCTTCCAAAAGTTCTTGGACGTGAGTTTCCAAGTGCCTTCCTCTCTCTCGGCCCCCGGTTCCTCTTTTTTCGTGATATTGAGTAGATCCGGTAGACGCCCAACCCGTGACAACAAAAACTAGGGTCGATTCCGGGGACCTCGGATGACTTCCATGCGAAAACGTCTCGTTCTTCCCGAGAAAATCAATGAGGCTTGCTCGAATTTCGGGGTAAGTGCTTTCCAATCTTCGTAGTTTTGGCGGGGTCTTCCAACACTAGATCCTCCAACTCTCCACTGGCTCGACGCAGGTCTTCTTCGCGGATATCCAACTCAACCGTATTTACATTTAAATCGGGATTTTCTTCATCCGAGTGTGGCGGCCTGCGATGAAGGTCCGTCACAACCCCGACAGTGTCGAAATAACACTGTCGAGATTCTCTCTCGATCTCCTTGTACCGTGACCACGGTTCCTCGGTTTCCTATCATCTTCGCCTTTTGATGCTTGGTGGATACCAGCATATCCCACCTGTGGATAGTTGGTCTTCCTGTGATTACGTTATATGGCGAAATGAAATCTGTCACTATAAACCGTACTCTCTCTGATCTGAAAGCGTCCCTTGTTCCCAGTGTGAAGCGGAGGTCGATAAACCCCTTGGGGCGTGACTGCTCCCCATTGAACCCGATGAGGATCGTCCTACAAGGCTTTAAATCCTCCTGATCTAGGTTCATTCGTTTGAACGCCTCCCAGCTAAGGATATCAGCCGAGCTTCCCGCATCCACAAATATACGTTTAACTCGGCGGCTGACTAATATCCCTGCTATGACTAAACCGTCCCGATGTCCGGAGACGACGTCCCCGAGTTCCTCATTTGTGAAGAACAAAGGCGAGCCGGATGGGCCGCTATGATGCTCCTTGAATTTTGGGCGGTTTCTCACGGAGAGGACTTCTCGCAAATATTTCCTTCGTTGGCTCATAGTATCTCCGCCTCCGCCCATAGCCCCGCTTCTTATGTTACGCCGAACTCGGTTTCGGAAACTCGTCGCCAAACTCGGCTGGCTTTTTCGCTTGTCTTCATGTGTTTTGAACTTTCTGGGAGGGCTCTTACTTCGACTCTTGGGCTTGCGCTTGCCGCCCTTTCCTTGATGTTCTATGACATATTGTTGGAGTTTTCCCTCTCGGATAAACCTCTCAATAGCATCTCGGAGTTCGTAACACTCATCCGTGGTGTGACCCCGTCCGTCATGAAACGCGCAGTATTTGGACTGGTCGACTCGGATCTTTGATAAGACAATCTAGGTCGATCGACCCTTTTCATCTCGGTTGTTGCCACTTCCTTCCACACTTGTGACCGCGGTACATTTAAGGTGTGTATTTCTCATACTTCTCGGCTCAAACTTCCCACCGCGGTTCTCTGTTCTCGAGCCCTTCTACGAGAGTCCCTTCTCCTTCCTTCGCATAATCTCTATCTCTGGGTGGAGTGGCCCTGTCCTGGTCTCTTCTAAAGTCATTTGCTACACGCATCTGTTCCACCTCGAGGTATTTCTTCGAACGTGTTATGAAGTCATTAAGATTCTTTGCCCGTTCCTTCAAGAATGATTCTGCCAGGCGGGATTCTTTGTCAAGGCCATCGACCAGTAAATGGACGTGTACATCCTCATTTAATCCTCGCACCTGTAGAGCCGCGTGCTTGAAGCGATCCAGGTAACTTTGAAGCGTCTCGCCTGGTCGTTGCTTGATCTTGGATAGAGAATATTGGGACTTCGGTTGCCGTTGCTGGTTGCAAAATGCAATTCGAAGGCCTCTGCTAAATCTTCAAACTTGTGTATGGATCCCACTGGAAGGGTATGGAGCCACTTCAGTGCTGGTCCTTTGAGGGTTGCAGCGAAAATCCGCGATACGATTGGCTCCTCGAGACCCCTTACTGCCATGTGCATGTCGAAGTCCTCCAAGTGAGTCGTCGGGTCTTGAGTGCCGTCGTATTTTGTCAACTCGGTTAGATTCAGCTTTTGTGGAAAGTGAGCGTTGAGAATCTTGTCGGAAAAAGGACTGTTGTGAAGCTGACTAACATATCTTCGCCGTTGGAGCCCGGTTGGAGATCGGGGTGTCTTGCCTGAGGAAGTCGGCTTCTTCTTATGTGCGGTGTCTACCTTGCTATTACTTTTCCATGGTCCGAGCCGTCATCTTCTTCGTCCTCCTTCCAAGACTTATCTTCCCGTCCTCGTCGAATAGACCGGGTCTTCTTTTTTCTTCTGCGGTTCCTCCCATCGTTGGAAATGGAGAGTATGGCGCTTGTCCATGTAGTCCATACGTCTCATTATTGCTAGCATCCCGGATTGGAGAGAGCGGAAATCTGGTTCGTTGACCGGGTTCTCTTAGTGACCATCCAGGTTCGAGTTCCGAGGCTCGTGGCGATGATTTCGCGGAGTCAAGATTCCGTGTCGACGGGTTGTCATTCGAGGGTTGGTCGTTGTTGGGGATGCGAGGTTCCTCCGCCGTGTGATAGCCTGGTCTTCATTATCATGTTGATGGTTGCCATGAAGGTCCTCCGACTGGTTGTGGTGTTGTGGTTGCCGAGATGGTAGACTTTCTACTTGGTCCGTCTCCATCTCGCTTATGGCTCAAAGCACGAGTGCTTATCCTCATGGTCTCGGGAATTGAAGTTTATCAATCCCCACGGTCGGCGCCACTGTTCTGATGTAGAACTCAGGTGTCCGGCTTGATGGTAAGCCGTTGATTGATATAGGATCGGGGTGTCCCTCCTGTGAGCTTATTGTGCAAGCAAAGAGAAGGAAGGCTGATCATAGTACACAACAGGCGTTTCGCCTAAGGGGTGGGGTGTGTGCACTGTGTAACGGTCGGTTAGCTCCTTGGCTCCCATCTTGTGCATGTCCAAGGATCGTGCAAATCACCCTGGTCGTGGCTGGGATTGTGCCAACCGCCCTGGTCATGGCTGGGTCCCACGGTTAGTGGGTTGTGACCACAACGTGGGTTGCCCCCTGCACTGGCTAATGAGATAGTGGGCCTTGACTAGGTCTGTAACATATAATAATTTATAAATAAATAATAAACTATTTTTCATATTTCATATATCATCAAACCCAGCTAGTGAATCTTTATAATTTTCTTTTAATAAAAGGATCAGTTATGCATTAAATGAAAAACAAAGATTAAATCAAAAGTAAGAGAAGTACACACACAAACATAAAGGGCAATATATATATATATATATATATATATATATATATATATATATATATATATATATATATAGTCCTTGGGAGCTAAGTATGACTTTCCCTTTTTTTATTGCCAAAACCTGAACTTCATGAGCAGAAGAAGTTAAAGCTGGAACTGAGAGGGAATGCTTTCATTGCATTTACAATCACATCAAGCAAGCTGGAACTGAGAGGGAATACTTTTATTGCATTTACAATTACATCTAGCTATATCAAATTAATTAAAAATTTATAACATAAATATAAATAATAAATTATAGTTATATATTATCTCTGATTTTAAATTAACAGTCACTTCACTAATTTTGGTAGATTTAAAAATGCAAATAAATTAGTTTATTATAACAAATGTAGCATGATTTCTTTAAAATACTCATATATAACATTAGATCATTTATCAACTTATAAATTAGGTAAATTAATTAAGGAAAAAATTATCAATATGAGGGATAAAATGATTTATAAAAAATAAATTGATTCATTAATTATTTATAAAAAATGTGTATTGATTAATAAAACCTAAGTTAATTTTGTCTTCTAAATTTATAGAGTAAATACCATTTCTGGTCCCTAACAAAAAATATAGACCCCATTTTGGTATCTGACAAAAAAATGTCATTTTTAGTCCATAAAAAGAACGAAAAAGGATCGATTAGTGGACATTTTGATCTCTCACAAATTTTCAAAATGTCCTTTTTAGTCCCATAAAAAGGACGAGTAAGGGTCGGTTTTTTTGTTAGGGACCAAAATCGGGTCTCGTGTTTTTTGTCATGGATTAGAAAGGGTATTTACTCAAATTTATAACATTTTCCCCAAACTACACCTATTAAGTAAACATAGTAAAAAGATTTTCATCAAAAGGTAATTCTAATGCAAATAAAGATTAAATATAATATTTTAGAAAAATCAACATACATTTTTTATAAATAATTAATTTCATTAATCTTTGTAAATGAGTTATCTAACTCCTATATTAAATATCACTTCCTTTGGTCTTATAAGAGCTGGTTGAAGGTTGAATTAAGTCATAAGTATAAGACCTTAAGTCATTTGATCTCTCATATATATCATTTTTGCTTAAACTAATTTACCTAACTTATAAGTTAATATATAATCCAATGTTATATAAAAATCATGGTAATTTTTTTAAATCAACTAATTTATTTAACTTTCTAAATCTACCAAAATTAGTTAAGCGACTCTTACATTTAGAACCATAGAAACTATATTTATATTATAAATTTTTAATTAATTAGACATTGCTTGATGTGATTGTAAGTGCAATGTGAGTGCATTCCCTATCAGTTCCAGCTTTAAACTTGTGCTGCCAGTGAAGTTCAGTTTTTAGCAATAAAAAAAAGGCAGGGAACATTGATATTACATGGAAAACGATGTCGTACGTGGGAAAAGGATGCGCAGCGGAGGGAAGCACCTCTTCAAGGGGGCTTCTCTCCTCTAGTATTCCCCTCCTTTGTTGTAAAAAGGGTGCATTTGGTTCATTTTTTTAATGATTTTTAAGATACTGTTAGGTACTGAAAAGATACTTTATGATACTTTCCGGTTTTGAAAAATAATGAAAAGTACTTCATGATCTTAAAAAATTATTTTAAGATCGTGAAAAAATATTTCAAAGATCGACCGACACTAAAAAGATACTTCGGGATAGTGATTAGTACTAGAAAAACCCCATGATCTTAAAAAATTATTTTAGGATCTTGAAGTATTTTTTCACGATTCTAAAATAATTTTTTAAGATCTTGAAGTATTTTTTCAATACCCATCAGTATCCTGAAGTATTTTTTTTAGTACCAATCAATACCTTGAAATATTTTTTCAAGATCCTAAAATCATTTTTCAAGACAATAAAGTATTTTTTTCCATACTTTTCAGCACCTGAAAATTTTAAAAATAAAGGACCCTACATCCTTTTTGCGCCAAAATAGCACCGTTTCAAAGAATGGGAGGGAGCGAAGGGAATGGTAGAGGAGAGAAGCCAGTTCCCTCTTTAAGTGTGTTTGGTTTGAGGGAATAGGAAGGGAAGGGCCAGGGAGGGGAAAGAAATTTCTTACCTCATACTGATAAAATTGCCCGTAAATTTTTTTTTAAATATTTTTAAAATACACTCTCAACAAAAAAAAAAATACTCTTCTGATTAATGACAATTTAGTTAATATCCTTTCTCACCTCCCATCTCGTCTCATACCCTCCCCTCAAACGAAACATGTTGTAAAGGATAACACTTAATGCTTAAATACATCTTCCTCATCTCAAGTTGCCATGATGCCCAAACAGGCAACTCGGTAAAAAGAAAGGGAAAATATCACTTACGTTTTAGGGTTTATAAAAAATATATAAAAAGTCATAGTGTAGATTTTTTTAATAAAAAATTCCCAATGTAGAATCTTCTATCAAAGTTCCCGGGAACTCAATGAAATAGATTTCAGATGTGAACTTATCTTATTAATAAGTGTATATGACTATATTGATAAGTCCATAGAGTTTCTATTGACAAATTCATACATGTTAACTAAAGCAGTTCACATTGACAAGTGTATATGACAAGTGTAAGAGTCAAGTGTATATTCAAGGGCGGACCTAGAAATTTTATTGACAAGGGGCGAAAATAAAAAATGTTACATCGTAAATAAACGTACTTAAAATACGATACATACATAATATACATAAAAAAAAAAAAACTGAAAGAAATCTTACAGAAATTAAGATGGCTTCACTTGACTCTTACTTTACGTGTTTTCATATTGTTAAAATCATCTATAATTGAATCCGTGCTAAAACTCAAAACAATTTCTTTTTTATTGTATGTAATCAGAGAATCATCAAGAAATTGGTCTGTATTCTCATAGCCATCTTTAAAAATATGATATCAAAACAATTTCATGACCAATATGATTTTAAAAATATTATTAATAACAAAAGTAAACCGATTAAAATTAACTATTAGTTATCATCTATATTCTCATAGCTATTTTTTAACAAAATTCAAAAATTGTCTAAAATTTTAACCCTAAAATATTCTCTAATCAATATAAAAGTAATATCATTAGAAATATAAAATCATGTATAATCAATTTCATAAAGAAAATTTAATGAAAAAAAGTGATTTTAAGTACCTTCTTGATCCTCAAAAGTTATTGTAAACTGTTGAAAAAAGGGGAACGAGCCACCAACGAAAGGAAGAATAGACGATTCATTTTCGGAAAAGAGAATACACAAGTGGGTTAGGGATATATTAAAGGTGGGCCCCACCTCTTTATTAGTTTTTTTAAAAAAAAAAAAAATATGATAGCAAACAAATGGTGGAATGCGTGACTGGTCTCAGTTAGTGTGTGTGTATATATATATATATCTATCTATCTGTGTGTGTGTGGGTGTGAAAGCAAACAAATGGATTGTTGTTTACATATTTGTTTTTTTTAAAAAAAAAATTAGGCCCTTGCCCCCTGTGTCCGCCCCTGACTATATTGATAAGTTATAGAGTGATCATTGACAAACCGATCCATGTTAACTAAACTAGCTCTCGTTGATAAGTGTATGTCACTTTATTGACAAGTCATAGAATGACCTGACAAACTCATCTATGTTAACTACATAACTTTCATTGACAAGTGTATGTTATTATATTGACAAGTCATAGAGTAGCCATTGACAAGTCCATCTATGTCACTGAGGTTTCTAGAGACTTTTTTTTGTATAAGATTCAACATTGAGACTTTTTTAATAGAGGAATTTATATCAGGTTTTTAATATTTTTCTGGTCCTTGAAATCTGAGTGAGATTTTCCCCAAAAGAAATGTGCCTTGACGTTATCCCTTCACAAGGAGCTTAAGGCACCTACCAAACATTGGTTTGATTAAAATCCGGTCTTAATTTAAAATTCAGTTGACTTTTATTCGAAAGGTTAATAAAGCTAAATAAGTTACATTAAAATATTTATATTTATTATTTCTCTTTAAACTAATTTACATGACTTATAAAATGACTTATAAACTGATATAATCTAATGACACATAATATATACTATAATTAAATAATTTATTTAATATTTTTAATCTCATACTATAATGAACCTCATTCAAGATATCAAGATATATAGCTAAAGACTGAAATATTGTTTTCGTCTTGTTTATAGCCCACCAACAAATGTGTAAATCAGTTGGTGAGCCCATTGGAAGCCCAGCGACTAAATAAAGCTCATATTTGTGCCCAATTAGTCCTTAAAAGGCCTTGTACTTCACTAATAAATAATAATTCAATAATAATAAGTTAAAATAGTCGCTTAAGCAAGGTCTCGGGTTTGAGCCTTGTGAATGCAAAAAACCCCCGCTGGGAGACTCTCCCACCAAAGCCAGATGTGCGAAGCGGGTCAGATCCAAATTAGTTGGGGCGAAGCCCTGGTGAACTGGGTGTGCAAAAAAAAAAAAAAAAAAGTTAAAACATACCATTGTTTGTCTAAACTTACATTAAATTTTAGTATAGTTTCTTAAGTTTTAAAAGTATATTTTTCCCTTAATCTTAACATTGTTAGTCTCATTTAACAGAAAATATTGACTCAAATAGTGTAAACGATGACTCTCCAATTAAATGCTCAGCATTGTCTAAAATTTAATTATTAAATTTGATTATTTATATATTTTAAAATATAAGCATTTAAAGAATTAGATATATTACAAAATGCCAATGACCCTTGGCTCATATGGCATCTACTTCTCCCTTTGGGGCAGAGGTCATATGTACAAACCTATGCAAATGTGTGTGAATGTGATTGTGTGCTAATATTAATGTATGCTCCTAATTTATTAAAAAACAGATACATGATAAAATATTAAAAATACTAAAACATTAAAAATGTAAGCATCTACAAAATGATTATACTTTTAAATTCAAAGGAAAAGCATTGGATGTTTAGGCACAAGAAAAAGCCTCAAGTCTTTTTGGATCTATACTTGTTCATGACAAGATTGTCGGACTTTTTTGTTTTGAAAAAATGTAGCGGGCCTACATTCATATTGATAAACTTTAAAAACAAAATGCCAATTTTTTTTTTTACCAACAGGTTGTTGGTCCAATAGAATGTGGCGCTGGATTCCCTTAAGAGGTCTAGGGTTTGAGCTGCGGTAATGCACTTGTAATCTGTCTTGTATGGAGCTACCATTGTTGGGAGGGTCATCCTTACCACTGCAGAACCCGAATCTGGATTAGTTAGAACCGAAGGTACTGATGAACCGGGTGGGATACAAAAAAAAATGCCAAGTTTTTTTTTCCTTTTCTTTGCCCCTTTTTCTTTCAAATTGTGTAATATTTGGTATGTAGTCAATTTTTTTTAGAAAGAAAACAAAAAATACATATAAAAAAAGTGAAATAAGTTTATTTTCCATTTTTTTTTTTAAAAATACTTTTATACATACGAAACATGGCATTATTGGGGCTACAGCATTTTCTCTCTTCCTTTGGTTAGATAGAAGCTATTTGTCTAGTTAGTTATCTTTTTTTTTACTGTCATATAATTTTGGGTTAATACAACATTTGATTTTTATAATTTATTTTTATTATGGTCCATATAATTTTAATTGAATTATAGGTTTTGATCTTTTAAGTTTCTCTCAATTTAAGACGTTATTCTTTGTATTTTAATAGAAGCTTGGACCATTTTACCCCTTAAGTGATCAAAACCTATAATTTGAAATTATAGAGACCGAAACTAAAATAAAAGAAACTATAATTATTAAATATTGTTTAACCCATTAATTTTCATGGAAAGTTTCAATATTCTAATTTGTAACCAAACTACAAGGGATCATTAGACTATAATCTAGTGACAGATTTGGGTTACAAACTTCAATACATAAGAAGATTTCAAAAGTTCAGAATTTGCATGAAGTCTTGATAAAAAGGTGAGCAAGATAAAACTCGAGGATGATGACTATAACATGGAGTATGACAAACTCTTTCAAAATCATAAATATATCTGTAATTAATTTGAACGAATTAAAGAAATTAGTCAAGTTAAATTCTTATAACTTACATCCGGTCCTAATTAGATGACATAGTTGACTTTGTTTGGAGAAATTAAGGAAGCTAAATAAGTTACTTAATTATTTTAGGGTTAAGGTGCAAAAATAGACAAATGCTTTTCTCAAAAGAGCGTCCAGTAGCAAATACTTTTTTTTGGCGCAAAAGTAGACACGTGGTTACAAAAGTGGAGCAAAATTAGCGTTTGACCGTTAGTTGACCGTTAGTTTGATCAAAAACATTAACATGGATGCTGACTCAGCAAATTTTTTCCTACTTGGCAGTGCAAAAAGAAAGAAGAAATAAAAAAATTACACACCTCCTTTTATTCCTTCCTTCCTTTCTTCTTCCTCCTTCCCCGTCAGCCCCCCCCCCAAACTCCACGATCGTCGCCCCCCCAACTCCACGATCGTCGCCCCAACTCCACGATCGTCGCCCCCACGCCACGATCGTCGCCCCCCCAACTCCACGATCGTCGCCCCCCCCAACGCCACGATCGTCGCCCCCCCACGCCACGATCGTCGCCCCCCCCACGATCTGGCACCACCCCCCCAAATCGCAGAACACAAAAGTAGGCGTCGATCGACACCAAGCGAGGGTCCGATCTGTGAGCGAGGGAGGGTCCGGCGGCCTGTGATCGACGCGAGCCTGCGAGCGAGTCAGATCTGCGAGCGATTCCGATTTTGGTCTGGATTTCTTCGATTTCCTTGATTCCGATTCCGATTTTGATATATATATGTTTCTGGGTTCTTGTTTCAAGATTCGATTTTTTTTTTTCGATTTCGTTTTCTTTGATTTCTCTGGTCTGGTGCCTTCAGATTTCTTTGATTTCTCTTGATCGATTTCTTCGATTCTTGTTTCTGGGTTTCTGGGTTCTTCAATTTCGATTTCCTTGATTGATTTCTTGATTCTTGTTTCTGGGTTCTTCGATTTTGGTTCTTCGATTTCCTTGATCGATTTCAATTTCGATTTTGATCGATTCTTGATTTTGGTTTCATCGTTTTGAGCTTTTAGGTTTTGGATATGATAGAATGATCACCGGAATCTGGGTTTTGCATCATCGGAATCTGGGTTTTGCATCACCGGAATCTGGGTTTTGCCTCTGGAAGAAGAAGAAGGACTTAACTGAAAATTTTAAAAGTTTATAGAGGGACTAAATTGAAATTTTTGAAATGTATCCGGGGCTAAATTGTAATTTATAAAGCATTAACATCCACGTCATCATCCACGTCATCATTTTCAGTTTAGAAAAAGTCAACTAACGGTCAAACGCTAATTTTGCTCCACTTTTGTAACCACGTGTCTACTTTTGCGCCAAAAAAAAGTATTTGCTACTAAACGCTCTTTTGAGAAAATCATTTGTCGTTTATTAGTCAAACTAAATACTTTGAAGAAAGAAAAAAAAACTCTAAAGTACTCCCTCCGTCCCTAATTATAGGAGCAAATTACCAGAATTTGGGAGGATTAAGGAAGGAAGTTAAATTAGTTAATTATGTATATTTTCCAAAAATACCCTTCTGAAAATTAAAAATTACATAAGGTAAAATTAATTGATTTTAAGCCGTGCACATCTTTCAGGACAAATTTTTATAAAATATATAATGTTTTCTATATTATTCAGTTTAAATAAATTAATTCTTGCCAGCTTATTTTTATTTATTTTGTTAAGAACGCAAGGAATATTATCTCTTGATTCTGATCTAATCATCATCGGCAAAACAGGTTCATGAATGGATCCTCTTTTTTTTTTTTTACAAAAAAAAAAAAAATCTAAATTCAAGGAATGCATTTAAAGTTAAAGATTTGTTGCCCCATGAAATTCACAAGGAATCCCTATAGAAAGTTCTGACAGGAAAAAACGAAAGCATAAAGAAGAAGCAATAATATGTTTTTGCTGTTTGCCTGTGAGTCTAAATCTTATTTGTTTTATTTTTTATTTTTAAACAAAAAAATCATTTTTAAAAAAAAAAATTAGTTCATTGATTATCTTTATTTTAGATTATCTCACTTGATAGAATATAAGCGTGTTGTAAATTAATTATTGTGGAAGAAGTATTAGTAGGGGTGATATGGGAAAAATATGACAAAAATTGCTCAAAATTATTTTATATAAAAAATATAATTTAGGTGTATATGACATTAATGAGTTGCAAACATTATTTACTTTATAAAATATATAGGTGTATTATTAAATTATTATTGAGAAAGTATAAATAGGGGTATTATAGGAAAAAAATGACAAAAGTTAAAACTTGCTCTTATAATTAGGGACAAAACCAACTCTAAAATTTGCTCCTATAATTAGGGACGGAGGGAGTAATTTAATTAGCTTCCTTAATTTCTCCAAAAAGGTCAACTACCACTTTGGTCCTATTTATAAGTCAGGTTTGACCAAATCTCACATACCAAGGAGAGTTATGTATCTCAATGATTATGGAGCAAATTTCCAACTTTACCCTCATTTATGAATGGGTACCTTTTAAAATTTATTGTTAAATCTCTCCTATCTTTTTCTCTTTCCAACATGGCTAGCCAATCTCTCTCATCCTCATTAATATGGGCAAAATTGTCACAATATCATTTATTTGGTCAAAATAGACTTATAAATAAGACCAAATTTTTTTAGTCAAAGTGGACTTATAAATAGGACCAGAGTGATATGTCTTATAATTAAAACCGGACGGAGTATGCATGTTGATTTTCTTAAAATACCCCCTCTATCATGATCCAAATTAATGAAAATCCCTACATCCGGGTTAAAACCCTATGCAAGTAGCCTTCTCCAACAGGCTGACTTTGAATAAAAGTATCAATATAATGTGTACAAGTTCTTGAGAGAATCACACTTTAGAAACTAGCCATTGGAACTGGAGAGCCAAAAACCTCATAGGACCCCTTACTTTAAGGTAACCTTGTTGATGTAAAATTTATTACAACTTGCAATTAATGAGGATAGTTTAAGAAAATATATTATAAAATTGGGAGATAAAATTAATTGAGGCAGATCCTACGCATTATTATGACTTGATCGAGCAATAATAATTATTGGTGTGAATACCAATTATTGACCAAGTGTGTCCCCCTTCCTTATCAAGGGGGCGGATCTAAAAAATTATTTAAGAAGGCGCTGCCCCTGAATTTTGTTTTCAAGGAAAGTTATAAATGCATTAAAAAATAAAAGAATATAAACAAGAAAATAAAATAATATTAAAAAAATATTCATAAAATCAAGTGAATACTAATGATATAATAAGAGATAGTTATTTTACAAATCTATCATTTAGAAAAGTAAGGCTAAGTGCTATTAGAAATGCAGCTACATAAATTACAATGAAGGGTAGACACTCAATAATTTCAAGTACATATATTAACAAAAGTATATTATAATAAAAATAATTACAATGTTATCCTTCTAAGCTTTATTTTTTTGAATTTCATCATAATTGTCTTATTATTAATGTTATTAAATACATCTTTAACAAATTTCTTTTGGAAGAGACAAATTCAAAGGGTGCACTAAATACATCTTTAAAAAAAAAAAAATTAACCAAGTGATAAATTCAAGGGTGGCACTTGTCCCCCAATCCATAACGTAACGTAGATCCGCCTACCTTATCTAATGACCCGTTTGGTATAAAGAATTGGTGGGGAGGGAAATGAACTTAGAGGAGGGAAAGGAAGGGTAAGGAAGATTTGAAAGATAAGGGAAGACGACTTGAGTTGTTTGGTAGGAAGAAAATGAAGATGTGGTAGTTGGTAAAGAATTAGGAAATGCCTATTTTACCCTCAAAAGAAATTAATTCAAAATAAAAAAGAAAAATATTTTTTTTTGCTAAAATATATTTAAAAAATATATATTCTTGTTAAGTTCGAACTCGTGAAAAAAAAAATCACCAAATTTGAACTTTCCCGTCAAGTTTGAATTTCAAGGGTAAATCTGTCAAAAAAACACTTTCCTGGGAAGATTGCAGCTTTCCCTCCATTTTGGGATGGAAAGCATCTTCCCTCAAATAAGGGAAGATGAGTACTCACTAGAAGATGCTGATGGAACTTTCTGTTTATCAAACACCCAAAATCTATAGGAAGATTGGGATCTTCCCTTTCCTTTTCTAACCTTCTTTCTACCAAACGGTCCTCTTAGGTTATTGTTAAGTACCATCAACTATTGGAATGGGTATAGGTAGGCCCAAATTTAAGGTCAATTTATTTTTAATTAATTAAAAACTGTTAGAAGGTTAGATCACACCTGAAAAAAAAAAAATGATTGAAGATATTTCAGCAACCATCCAACAATAAATCAAACGAGGCATCTATATTATTTGTTTAAAATTTTTAAAATTATTTTTGTTGTGTTTGTGGCCGAACAGCTTCAGATCGAGCAATCAGAGGCAAGCACGAAAGTTTTGGAGCAAGTCCAAGTTGGCCGAGGGGCCAACATAATACTTACGATAACGACAACAACGACAGACTTGTGATTTTATTTTGGAAAAATTGCACCTAAGCCCTGAATATGTGAAAATAAGACAAAATGATCCATTGAAATTTTAAAATTGCAGTGAAGTCTTTGGACACTTATTTACAATATTTTTCTTATATGAAAAGACACAAATATCTTTATGTGTCTATGTTGACAAGTTCATGAGCCTGTTTTGATAAGTCTATAAGCATGTTTTGACAAGTTCATGTACCTATGTTGACAAGTCAATGTGTTTGTTTTGACAAGCCCGTGAACATGTTTTAATAAGTCTATGTGTCTGTGTTAACAAGTCCATGAGTCTCCATGGTCATTATGTCTTTTCACATATTACAAAAAAGTACCACTGGACTTCACCGCAATTTTAAGATTTTAATGGATCATTTTGTTGTACTTTCGCTTGTTTGGGAACTTGGTGCAATTTTCCTTTTATTTTTAACTTTTTTAATGCGTAAAAAAATAATAATGCTTAGCTGGCATTAGAACGTTGGTCTAGTTCTCATCATCTGCTTCGCCATTCAAAATACACATAAAAAGGTCCATCACCCTCAAAGACAGAGGGGATCGATCGATCTAATCAGCAACAACAAACAAAGAAGGATCAAGAAGAACCTCGAAGAACATGATCATAACCTCGTGATCTTTTTTTTGTTTTTGTTTTTTGGGTTTCATTAAAAGAGAAAAAAATAAACAAACAAACAAAGAAGACTGGTTCTTCTTCTGCTGCTTCTTCTTCGTCATGGACACTTCTCTGATAAGAAAAAGAACGTTGCTTAAGGTCATCCTCCTCGGTGATTGTGGGTATGTCTCTTAATTCATTGATATAATTTTATTTGTTTTTTACATTGATTTCTTTATATTCTCAGAACTGATCAGATCGATCACTTATTATTGGATGATTATTCGAACTAATGTTAGTTTTCTTCGTCTTAAATTTCTCTGTGTATTGATTTGTTTTTGTAGGGTGGGGAAGACAGCTCTGATGAATCAGTATCCATTTTTTACATGCAAACCATGGAATTTGAATTCTTTGTTTCTTACAGCTGCTTTCTCTGTAGGAGCAGCATAATATCTTTCAGCAACTATCAGTTTATTTTTTAGATACCAGATCAAATTCCAGCATTTGAGAGATATCTCTTTTAATGTGATTCTTTTCATCTAAAGGAAATCTGAGTTTTCTTTTTCTATTGAACCGACTGGTTGATATAACTACAAAAATCCAGATACGTGTATAAGAAGTACAGTGAGCACTACAAATCCACCATAGGAGCTGACTTTGTCACAAAGGAACTACAAGTTGAGGACAAAA
This sequence comes from Acacia pycnantha, assembly GCA_025563575.1. Lineage (NCBI taxonomy): Eukaryota > Viridiplantae > Streptophyta > Magnoliopsida > Fabales > Fabaceae > Acacia > Acacia pycnantha. The sequence goes on from JAMWYP010000065.1 coordinate 24,513, forward strand.
CGGTAACTTTGCAGGTCAGTTGCTTTGTTTGTCTTAAAATAACTCGATATATAGTAAGCTGTTGGAAATTTAAATATGTGAGGGAAAGTTTTAAGAAGGTTAGCAAAGAATGATATTAAAGGCTTGTTTGGTTGGTTTGCATATAATATTAATACAAATGGCTGTTTCAAATGTTTAGTTGGAAATACATTTTGTAAGACTGATTCTTTTAAGTAGATGCATCAAGATAACACTACTACAACATATAAATCAGCATTACAATACGCAAGAATGTTAAAAAGATACTTCTTCTTCTTCGGTTCTTAATATAAAATCTTGTTGGTAGTATAAATGTTTACACTACACACAAGATCCTATTTTAAGCATCTGGGTTTTTAATATAAAATTCGGTTAACATTTTTTGTGGAAATTAAAGTACGATTAAGAAAGTTAAATAAGTAGCTTAATGATAGCATATGTTATACTTCATTCGTCCCTAAATATATTCTTCAAATACTCCATCTGGTCCTTATTATAAAGTACCAACTAACTTTTCTCACAAACTAATAAAAGTAGTTAAAGTCAATAAAGTTGTCCTAGAATCTAAGTAATTTTTAATATTACTCATACTAATTGTACTAAACACTAATATTATATTAATTATTACTCTCACCCACTACCCTTATTAATTATAGGCAGACATGAAAAAAATTAATTAATGCTCATTGGGAACAAGTAAGTGCCTTATAAAAAGGACCAAATAAACTTACTAGTTTGGTGCCTTATAATAAGGACCAGAAGGAGTAATCAATTTGTTGTTATCAAGAAAATAGTTGAAATTAATTAAGAGCATTAAATATGTATTTTTTTTTCCAACCCTTATCTGTAAAGAGAATAAGTGAGAGAGACAATAAATGCAACAAATACAGTAAGGGGTAAGGTTGGAAAAAACAAATGCAATATATACTTTGAGAAACCTAAAATAAAAATTATATTTTGGGACAAACTTATTCTCAAATTTAAAGTTTATATTTAAAGATGGAGAGAATACATTATTATATTAAATATTAATTTATAAGTTAGACAAATTAATTTGGTATAAAAATGATAATAAAATAATTTATTTAGTTTTCATTTAATATTTCCAAAAGTTAACTCAATCAAAAGTAGTACTCCTGGTCCTTATTATAAGGCACCAACTAGTAAGTTTATTTAGTCCTTTTTATAAGGCGCTTGCTTGTTCCCAATGAGCATTGATTTTTTTTCAATGTCTACCCTAATTAATAAAGGTAATGAGTGAGAGTAATAATTAATATAATATTAAAGATTAATGCAATTAGTAGGGGTAATATTGAAAATTACTTAGATTCTAGGACAACTTTATTGACTTTAACTACTTTTATTGGTTTGTGAGAAAAGTTAGTTGGTACTCCCTCTGATCCTTATTATAAGGCACTTGCTTGTTCCCAATAAACATTGATTATTTTTTTCCATGTCTACCCCTAATTAATAAAGGTAATGGGTGAGAGTAATAATTAATAATATAATATTAGAGTTTAGTGGAATTAATAAGAGTAATATTGAAAATTTCTTAAATTCTAGAACAACTTTATTGATTTTAACTACTTTTATTGGTCTGTGAGAAAAGTTAGTTGATGTCTTATAATAAGAACTAAGAGGGAGTACCTTATAATAAGAACTAGAGGGAGTACTCTTGATTTATTGTAATGTCCTCTCTAGTGCTGACCATGAATTCACTGCTAGTGTGGTTGATAAAAATTGAGGTTTTAATTGTGAGTGGGAAATGGCAGATTTGGGACACAGCAGGTCAAGAAAAGTTTCAGAGTCTAGGGAGTGCATTTTACAGAGGAGCAGATTGCTGTGTGCTGGTGTACGATGTTAATGCGCCTAGAACCTTCGACGCACTTAACACGTGGCATGACGACTTCTCTAGACAGGTTTGTTCTCTCTATTGTCTTTGTTGTCCCTCTGCTAGGGTATGTTGAGCGCATTTAAAGGCTCTATTTATTATGACACCTACCCTGCCTTCTTCCATTATTTTTGGACTGGAATGATATGTTTGTGCCATCATGTTGTCATGCTTTTAACATGAGGCTGTATATACTCTAGGATATTTGTTTCAATTATTATTATTATTATGAATTATTATTATTTATTTTAATTATATAATATTGAAAATAAATTAATTTATTTATGACTGGTCCCACCATTAAACTAATATACCAATGTCCCAATTCAACTGGCAACTGGTATGTCCTTTTCCTAATTTCAGAGTAGGTAGAGTTGTTAAAATGGACTCAACCTGTTGACCGTGGGTTGGAGATTTTGTAGCTCTCATGCACAACTTGTGAGCCAATGCGGGCTGGCCCATAATTTTTTTTTTTTTAAAAAACAAAAATGGAGTGTTAGAACAAAAGGGATTTAGGGAGTGTAATGGGCTTGCCCCTTTGTATTAGTGAGAAAAAAGGGGACTAAGGGAGTGTAATGAGCCCAACCCCTTTATATCACCAAAAAAAAAAGGAACTAAATGAGTGTAATGGGTTGGGTCTTTCTCTTTTGTTTGTGTTTTTAACAAAGCGTACTCCATTTTTTCAACCAAAGGAAAAAAATTGATAATGTGCAGGCTGGCCCACCAACCCGCATCTATAGGTTAAGGTTGACGTTTTGCCATGAATTCCCAGCTCTAGTTTTAGGGGCATTAAGAACTTATAAGAATGGATAATAATTTTTTTAGGGTTAATATCATCTTTGGCCCCGATAAGTTATACTGAAGTAATTTTGTTTTTGGTCTATGAAGTTTCAAATAGATGGCTTTGATCCCTTAAGTTTAATGTTTTTCAAACCGTTGGGCCGGTTGTTTGAAAAGGATGTTGGCGGTGTTAATTTGATGATGTGTCATTAACATTGTTAAGTTTTCTTACATGGCACGTTGACTGGACAAGTTAGGCTTACTGATTATTCACTGACTAGGATAATTCAGTTCAGTTACGGGTATGGTGCCTTTAGGTCGTTAAGTTGCCATACTAAGTTCACATATCACTAAATTTTCTTGTATAACTGAATTATCCTTTTCTCGTCTATCATTCTCCTAATCTCTTTGAAGCCAGAGTACAGTTTGTATTTGATAGATACGATTTATTTGAAATTAAGGTGATTTAGTGTTTTCCATTTTTGTATTTGATCTCAGGCAGATCTGAACAATCCTGAAGCATTTCCCTTTGTATTACTCGCAAACAAAATTGACCTCCATAACGGCCAGAATCTAACGGTATGAAACCACTTTAACTAACTTCTCTCACTCTAATTAATAATTTTAGATTTGTTGCAGAAAAATAGTGCTGCTAGGAGGAGAGAGTAGCACTCATTAGTTTTATTGTCCATTCTGATTTTAGTGGCATCTTTAAAAAAGAGAGAGTTAATTTTCTGATTAAATCTTTTTTTTTGCTCACTCCTTTTTATGAAATTGATGTTTTATTAATTGAGTTAATACAATTTTTGATCCTTTAAATTTGTCTTTATTTTGGTTTTGGACTCTTAAGGGGTAAAATTGTGTCTAATTTTTTATTAAAATTATAGAGACCAATATTTTAAATAGAATGATACTTAAGAGGTTAAAAATTATATTAGCCTTGTTAATTTCATACGCCTCTAAATCTAAAATATCAACGTTAGCTGTATAATATTCTTTATTTAATATAATTAATATTTTTATTAAAAAAAGAGAGCACTCCTCATCTATTAAAATAGAGATGGAATTATGAGATTAGAATCCAACCTAGGTCTATGAATCAGACGATGAACTAGTCCGATCAAAAGTTTTAGAAAGGCTGAAGTGAGTTTAACAGTTGGATCACTGACCTTTAAATCATTGCCTTAACCATGAATAAAATCCAATATTTTTTTGTATGTACATGAAATTGTTGATCTCTATGGTATCTATTCTATTCATGCAGGTTGGTGAGGAAAAGGTGAAGGGGTGGTGTGAGGATAGGGGAAACATACCATACTTTCAAACATCTGCGAAACAGAACTACAATGTTGAAGAGGCATTCTTATGTGTTGCCACAATTGCACTAGAAAATGAACACCAACAAGAATTGTAAGAATATTACTACTAGTACATTATATTATATTCTTTTTTTTTTGTTAGTTGGAGACCGAATGGTCCTAGGCAGGGTCGAACCCTGATACACTGGCATAAGGCCAGACACTAGCACTTAAGGCCAGCTAACATGCCACTGCGCTACCCAAGGCACTGGCACTAGTACATTATATTCAATCTCATTTCTTGGCTACTATATGTGCAATGACTACAATGTTGTTAATTTTTTCTTGATTTAGTAATTATGTTTATATGTTTGCAGATATGTTCCGGGAATCTCAGATTCTGTTTCAGAAGCAGAACAACAACAACAACAACAACGTAGCCCTAATTGTGCTTGTTAATGTTCAAATTATTGACTTATGAGCCTAAATCTATACCTTTTCTTTTCTTAATGTTCATTGAATTTCAATCATAACAATAATTTTTTTTTGAAGTTTTATTGAAATTGCATTTATTTTTAAATCAGACATCAAATTGAAATAATGTTGGATTTAATTAAGAGTAATCTTATCAGCTTTCCTAAAGGTAGTTGTTCCATTCATATAAACTCTTACCTTATGCTTAAAGGAATATAGCCTCTTCTACTAGGATCATTATCTATTGATTAAAAGGAACTTGATTAAATAAAAAAGTAAATGAATATTCCTTGATTTGGTGCAAACTATAATTTTGGCCTTATCAGAGTAAACAGCATGGCAAAAGCCATCAGCAGCGTTTAGCATTTGGAGTCTTGAATTGACATAGATTTCTCACAACCATCATCTACTAAAGGCATATTCTTCTTCAATGGTTAAATAACCGTAAGAGATTTATATTTATTCAAACGAGATGATGCCAAAAAAAAAAAAAAATCATACAAACTAGATGAAAGTGAGAAAGTCAGAAAGAGCCCAGGACAAACCAACAACTATATGAAGACAAAAAAGAAACAAAGATTTCAAGGTAATAAGTTCTATTTAAAAATTTTATTGATCAAAAGAAACTGATATATTTTTATGGGAAAAAGATTGAAAAAAATACTATTTGACCTTACAAAGCCCCAAAAGGTCTTATAAGAAAGAGAAATGATAGAGAGGTGATTGGGGACGAATATGAGTTTTGAGTTTTTACCAAAATACCCTTCACAAAAACTTCACCATATTCGTTCTCTCTCCTTTCCACACTCCTCTTTCTCCCTCTTCCTGTTGTCTTCTCTCTTTCTCTCTTCCTTTTCCTATTGTCTGTCTCCGTCTCCCATTGCTTTAGATCTTGCCACCTTTACCCCCGCTCCAAAATTTCTCGTCCTCTTCTTCTTCTCGGGATTGTGGAAGCCGCCGTAAGGGTGCTTGTCGAGGAGAGGCAGAACAATGGGTTCTTGTGATCAAACTTGGTCATCTCATCAAAGAGGGAAGGATTCTTAGCCTTTATCATATACACCACCACTCTCTTATGATCAATAGCACTAGATCATTGATTTGGGTTTGTCTGGTGAGAAGAGGCTACTGGGGTAACAAGATCATAGAGAAAGGCGAAAATGTCGACCTCTTCTTTGAAACTGAAGCTCTGGAGTCTAGTGATGATGGTGGTGATTCGACAGAGAGAGTGAGTATGGAGGAAGACGTTGAATCGATGGTGGTGCTCTACTCTTGTCTCCCTCAAATTCCTTCCCTCTGTCTCAGCTTTTTCTTCACTCTTCTTTTTTTTAGAATGTCAGGCTCCTTCTCTCACTCACTACCACAGCTCTGTCAACTGCTTTATCATCATCTTCTCTGTCGATTTGAGTCATCACCAAAATTTGATTTTTGTTTGTAGCTGGGTTTTTGTTTGTGTTTTGAGTATGACAACAACAACTTGAGTATAACAATTAGTAGCTAATCCGTTTTTGGCATCATTAATAGCTTGAATATAGACATTGACAACTTGAGTATAACAATTAACAACTTGGGTTTAGATATTGACAACTTGAAGAGCTCAGGTTGTCAATCTTTATATCCAAGTTGTTAATTGCCTATACTCAAGTTGTCAACGACGCTTGATAAAGGTGTTGACAAGTTGAGTATAAATGATGACAACTTTAGAATAACAATTAGCAATTTTGGTATGCAAATTGATAACTTGGGAAGCTAGGTTATTAATCTCTATACCAAAGTAGGTAATTGCATTACTGAAGTTGTCACTTAAGCTTTAGCCACTGACACCAGAGTTCTGATGGCAAGCAAGCAAGAGGGGTGAGGTTGGTTGGCAGGGTTCTTGCTTTTTAAAAATAAAAAATAAAAAATTGAGGGCTATTTTAGTAAAAACACCCAAACTTCAAAAACTCAAATTCCTTCCCAATCACCTCTTTGTCCTTTCCATTTCTCATTAAACTTTTTGGGTTTTGTAAGTAAATGATATTTTTGGGGGTATTTGTAAATATTTTTATTCATTGAAGTACTAGTACTTTTGAATTCAGATTTTTTAGCTGATAAATTTTTAAATAGAGCGGGTTATTTCAAAGCAATGGCAGCCATAGGGGTAAGAACAATAGAAATTAGAAGAAAGGTTGTGCTTCCTTGTTGCTGCATTCTTTGCTTTTAAGGCGATGCTCCCTTGCCGCTATTATGCTACTTCACGATCTTATAGCATTTCAATCGTTTTCTTGATGATTAGATAGGTTGTTTTCTTCCTTTAGAGGTGGTTCGTTGTTCACACCTTAATTACGATGAGATTTTCAATGATGATGAAATGCACTTAGATTATTTGCCAACATCATTATTTGTTTGCAAATTTCTTGGTCCTTATCATGTTCATCCATGCAAACTCTAATCCTCATTAATCTTTATTGATCCCTCAAGCAACAAGCTCAAGTCTTGTAACACCACTCTAGCCATTTTGTTCTTCACTTTCCAGCTAAGGGAGATCAGTTGGTAATCCTTAGCTATGGTACGCTGCTACTTCAAGCCTTCAATGTCTTACCTTGGTGGTGTCTGAATAGACTCTGGAGGCACTAGGGATGGAAATAGATCAGGCCAGACTTTGGTTAAATAGACTTGAGCCTGTAATGGGAATAGAAGGCCTGAGCCTGGGCTTGAGCCTGAATGCAGGCTTTTTTTTAGGCTTAGGCCTGAGCCTACATAAGGCCTGGTCGAGCCTAAAGCCTTTTTAAAGGCCTACTTAACAATGTAGGCCTTTAAAAAGGCCTCATATTGTAGGCATTGGAGGCCATAAATAGGCTTTTGTACACTTTGAGTCTATCAAAACTATATAAATATACTTTTGGTAGAATATAATAATGAAAAATTATAAACATTATATTATCTATATGATATAAATATAAATATATTTATTTAATGTGTAAACAAGCCGGGCCTTAATAAAATAGGCCTGACCTATTTACACATTTAAGCCTTTAAATAGGCTTTGGCCTGACCTTTTTAACAAACTGATCAGGCTTGACCAGGCCTTAAACTAACCAGGCTGTAGGCCGCCTGATAGAGACCTGACCTATTTCCACCCCTAAGAGGCACCAATCACTAAGGTAGGGATGTCCATGGACTAGATCGAGCCGGGTTTGGCCTCAACCTGAGGTCTGGTCCTGATAGGACCTCAGGCCGGACAAGCTAGCTCGAGGTCTGGTATAGTCCAGCACCAGCTCAAGCTTGGGCTGGACCACACCAGTCCAGTGGACTTCCTGGACCAGTTCAAGTAGTCTAGGACCTTTTTTTTTTTGGGACCTATAGTGATTCACGTGGTTCTGGGAGAGGATGTAATACAAAAAGTGGAGGAGACTCTTGGGGCTAGGGGAGGCATGCATGAGGATGACTACTGGATGAGTGGGGGACACACCAAACTCTTCAATTCAATAAAAAAAAAATCTCTTCTTTGGCTTCCCCTACACAAAAATAATAATAATAATTGAGTACTTTGACATGATATAAAGCAAAACCATATATATAATAAATAAATAAATCAAGCACAATAACAAAAGCTTTTTCTATTCTTCTTCCTTTCTCTTCACTACTGGTCACTGTTGGGATCCGTACACGCAGTGGAATTAAAAACTTACGAATCCCATCGGAGGATCCATCAATAGCGTTTAAATCAAGGTTAAAAGAATCCGAATCTTACCTATGCCGAACTATTTGGACTGGTGGGCTACCTTCTCGCTTAGTAGAAGTCGACTCTTCGAATTGCCTTCCTCTACCGGTATCCACACGAATAACCTCGAACACAGACGGCAGCGTGCTAGCGCCTTCAGTATTCTCGTGTTTCTCTATTCTCTCTAAGGTTTCTCGCGGCTTTCTAATACGCTTCACAAAAAGTCCCATAGGTTTTTTCTAAACCTGGTAGGCATATTATATTCAAAACTAATCCTCATTAATTTTGAATTTTGAATTTTGAATCTGGATTAAAATATATTAACTAAATCTATTTGATAGATATAATCTAATCTATTTATTTAATCCAAATTGAAAGCCTTCTGATTTAATTTATCTCTATAAATTAAATCTGAGAAATGATATCTATCTATTTAATTAAATCTGAGATGCTATATCTCAATTTAAATTAAATGATATCTTTATTCGAAAATTAAATCTGAGATACAATATCTCTATTTTTTTAGATATTTAATTATCAAATAAATTAAATACAAACAAATATTATATAATAATATTATAATCTTTATTCAATAATATTACTATATTAATTTTGAAATATATATATATATATACACATCCTAGACTAAATACATTATTAATTAAATCTTAGATATATCTAAGATTCAATGAATCTGGATACTTTTGCTCGTGTTGGGCTATTTTTGTGTGCGACCTTGCAGGCCCACATGAGATTGGAAGCGGGCCAATACTGTACCAGCCCACAAGTCGCAAGCGGCCTCTAGCAAGACAGTGCGACTACCCAATTCATATGGGGATCGATGATACGATACAACCTATCGTACAACCATGTCACGTCCCTTTTTGTCACTCGATAATTTGGTCAAGGATGAGGCATAGAGAATGTCAACTTCCTGTTCTTGACCATTACTTTCTCGATTCTTGAGTAGTCTAATTGAAATGGAAACTCCTTTCCATTGTAGTATGACCATACATTTCTTAGACTCACTCATCGAGGGGCCCAATATTATCTCTCTACAAATGTGAGGGACAAATCTCATCTTGATCATTCACATTCCTCTGCATGAAAATCACTGATCCCGATCCAAGCCTTTATCATCACCCGGTCAAAGGTGACTTTTGACTAGGTCAAAGATCAGCGACTCATCATGTAGGAATCCATGATGATCTCAAGTCAACGGGCGTTGTGACGCGGTTATACATGAGAAAAGCTTATGACTTAATCAATGCAGCTTTCTCATAGTGGGTCGGTCCAACATCTTGTACTCTTATAAGTGACTATGATTTTGACTCGTATCTCCATACTCATCAAAGTCATACTGGTCTTATTTCATCTTCGCTCCCGCGTAGATGATCGACCAGGGACATTTAGGATAATCTATATGATATATCCAAGGATCAGTTATCACTATAAACATGCAAATGAAATGATAACTAAAAGAGAATACTTTAACATAAACATCTAAAGCACAATGACTTGCCCCTAGGGCATAATTTCCAACAGTCACTCCCTTGTGGTGGTGGCGTTACTGCATTTTGCTCAGAGTGTGTATTGTTGAGTCTTTGGGGTTTCACATTGTAGATGTGACTCTTTCTTTTGTCTCTTACCATTTTATTATCCCCCTTTCCTTTCTTCCATCTTTTTCTTCAGCTTCGTCTTCCTCCAATGGCGTCCAACCCTAAAAACTCCCCATAAGTTTATTGATAGTGAGAAGGCTTTTAACAACGGCGGTGACACTTCCGACGAGCGTTGTCCCAACGATGAAAACGACATCTACATGTACAAGTAAGCGTCCTTCTTTCTTCACACCCAGATCTCAATTTCCTCTATCCAACCCAAATCTTTTATTGCTGACTTTGGATGTTTAGAAGCTTGTTTTGTGGGAGTATTGTTTAGTAACATGCATATTTGAAACATGCTAGTGTTGTAGGGGAGACAAGACGTTCTGTAGTGAGGATTACTCAAACTGTACAAGTAAGTGTCTTTCTCTCTTCAAAAGGAAATATTATCAACCAGGATATAAAAAAAAAAAAATTTGGGCCAAATGAACCAGACTAAGGGGTCTGAGCCCTTGACCCGGTCTGACTCGAGAATATTAGTCTACTCTTGTCTGCTCAAGTGTCTCAGACCATTTTTTTTTTTTTTGCTTCCAGACTGGGTCAGGACGGATTAGACCGGACCTCGAGTTTTTTGGTCATCCTTACACCAAGGTTTCCTTTCCTTTTTTCTTGGCTTGGGTTAAAATTTTTGGCTTGCCTTTTGATTACTACCTGAGGAGGAAGCTCGACAAATTGGTGGGCTTTTGGGTTTATTTGTTGAGTTTGATTCTTCGTGTCTTTATTCCCCATGTGGCCTTTGTTTTAAGGTGCTCATGTTAAATCAGGTTTGTTGATTTGTGTTTAAATTGAAGGATTACATTGAAGCATAAGGGTAATACTCTGAAATATTATTGATCCTTAATAGTAAAAGAGAATACAAAGAGACCTTTATATATGCAAACTAATAGACTAACCTTAACCCTAGAATCTAATATAATCTAATTAAATTAAATTAAATCATAATGATAAAATATGCATATCTAATCCTACTAAATATTAATTAATATCTTAATACTAAACAAGCTATTTTAAACACTCTTCCTCAAGATGGAAGCAGCTTGACTATGAGCAGCAACTAATCATCAAGAAAATAATGTTCGTTAGATCCATAGCCTGCTTCTTCAAAGTAAGATCTTGAATAAAGTAGGTAGCAAGTTCGGGCACACCAAGAACATTCAAACAAAGACGAAGATATATTTAGTAGCGACGCTATGGCTTAATGATAGAGGACACCATATCAGAACCTGACCAATAAAGGCTAAGGTAATAATCCAACAACTTTACCAAGAGTTGAATAAAATAAAGAGCATCACAGGTCTCACTAGGAACCAATAGTAATAATCCAAGCTTCACCAGGAGCTAAACAACAAAGAGTACCATAGGTCTCATCAGGGACCAAAACAATGACCAGAGGTCTCACAAGGGACCAAAACAATAACCAACGGTCTTACAGAGACCAAAACAATAACTACCAAAGGTCTCATGAGGGACCAAAACAACAACTAACAGTCTTACAAGAGACCAAAAACAACAACCAAGGTCTCACAAGGGACCAAGAGTACCAAACCAAATGTCTCTCCAAGGAAGAATAATCAAACCAAACAACCTATGGTGTGAAAGATCTCTCTAAGGGCTAAAATCAAAAGAACTCACAAACCCACATCTAAAAACCACTAAGGAAAGCTGAACTCAGTGACCCGACACTAGAGAAGAAAGTAGACGTCGGAAAATCGCCTGCAAGCGCTTGTTAGAAACTGTTGACACCTAAGAGAGGGGTAAATTGGGTGTATGATTAAAACTTAGGAACTTTGAAAATATTTTCGCATCTTAGTAAAATTAGTATGTATGACAGTAATGAGTAATAAACCAATAGTCAGTTATTCAAACATATATGCTGGAATTATAAGAGTTTAGAGAAGAAAATATGTAAATTGTGATTTCTGCTGGTTCGGTCCAATCCGCAATAACCTATGTCCAGTCCCCAGGCACCTCCTGAGATTTTGAATCCATTATATTCCTCAAGCTTTAACTGAGTACTTGAGAACCACTACAATCCCACAAGTTTAGCCGAGCACTTGTGGAGTCATTTACAAATCTCTCACTGAGATACTCCTCCTTACACACCGTAAGGATACAACATTTGTAATGAAGGATTACAATCAATCTTTGCTCTTAGAAGTGAATAAGGTGAACATTGAAGTACATTATAATAATCTCACTCTCTATAGTGAACTATATGATCATTGAGATAACAAAGAATAAGTGATATAAACGTTAGAGTATTGACATTTTGACAGTGAAGGAACAAACTCTTGTCATTGGCTTCGTCGATGTTCTTCGTTATTTTTTCTATCTTGAATGAATCTCTATTTATAGTCGATGAAGATCATATGACTGTTGAGTAAATTCTTCTCGTTGTGTGTATTGGTATATGATTGTTGGAAGTAGCTGCTAGAGTGTCTGAGCATTCTCTCTATTTTTTCTGCTATTTAACTTCATTAAATGACCTTTGTGAGTGTTCAAACTTTCCATTAGAATGATAATCTTCCCGTTAGAAACATAATGGAGTTGATGGCAGAGATCGAGACTTAGTCGTTTTTGCTTCATTGCAATGCATCTGATCACGATATGATTTGGTTTGCTCTGGGATTGCTTAAAGTTAGGTTGCTATCATTTTCACAGTAATGGGTATCTTTGAAGATGATCATTTTGGCCTGTTTTGAATTTCCTTCTGTGTGTATGTGCTCTGTTTCTGCTTTTCATTAAATGTTTGACACATTGTTTTGCTTTTTGAGATTTCACATGTAATCCTTCAATTAGTCATCTAAAACTCATTAATAAACATGTTAAGTAGCATTGAGAAGTAATATGAGTATCAATCAAGTGTAATAAGATGATAACAACAATTTATGAATTCTCGGAGACGTTTTGGAATTGAAGCATCAGATTGAAACTTGAGTATGAGAGACCTCACTCGAGTGTAGTACTCGAGTATCACTGGGCATACTTGAGTGTCCGACAGTTTGGAGCACTTCTGCGTTAAAAGCATTACTGAGATATTGAAGCCATATTCGAGTGTTCACTATCACACTCGAGTGTCCTCGTGTTTATCATGAGAACATGCTTCTTCTTTTTGAGAGTGTCTTTTGTGATATGTCTTGTTGCTAGCTCACACTCAGGTGTCATCTTTCACACTTGAGTATCAACTTACATACTCGAGTGTGCTCATTCTTCCTTCAGAAAGCATGGCGATTATCAAGCCTGTTACTTGCGAGTGTTCATGGTTTACTCAAGTGTAAATGTTCACACTTCAAGTGTCCATCATAATACTTTCAGAAAATGTTCAAGTGACTTGCTGAATTCCAATTATTCAATTGATCTTGTACAAAGATTAATTTCCATAATGTAGTGACTTCCAAAACTCAAGAACATTGGCAGCATGAAGGTCAGATTCTAGTAAATGTAATGTCTTCAATATAGCTCCAAATTTGGTAAATTATCTATCCCCAAAAATCTCTTTAAGTCTTCTTCTTTCCAATGCAAAAATAATCAGCTCCAAATTTATTGTATTCTGAGTTTTTCGATCAGATTAATAGAAGTTGTTCTTGACCAGCGTTTTTGCAACATCTTGGTCTGACCATGAACTTCAAAAATTCATATTTCTTCCAGTTGATCTTTGTTTTCCATGATCTTGATGTTTTTGAAAATTTATTTGAGTTGAGTTTCATATGCCACAAGTTTTAGCTCAATTGGATGTTAATTTTGTGAGATACACCCAAATTACTGAACCTATGTCTGATATGTGGTGTGAATTCAAGTAGAAAATTATAAAATCCATATCTATTTCATCTAAAATCCTTTGGGCTTGATTTTGGTTTCTATGTGGCACATTAAGAGTCTAGTTTCATATGAAATTGATTTCACTTCAATCGAATCTGTGGTTTGAGAGATATGATTGAATAACTGAAGCTCGCTCAAGTAGAACTTTGAATAGGGGTGAATAGAGGAGGTGGAATAGTGCTACACTCACGTGTTGAAAATAAAACTCATGTGTTTTGCTGTAGTGTGAACTAAATTGACATTTTGAAAATTCGTGGTACCAAAACTGCCATTTCCGAAATTCGTGGTACCAAATTGTCATTTCTGAAATTCGAGCCTAAATTGCCATTTTTTTGTTTTAATCCAATTTCTTTCTTTCTTCTTCCTCTTAATCAATCCAACTCAAACATTTTTATTGATCTTCTTCTTGATCATTCGCCATAATTAAACTTCATATCTTCTAATCTTTGAACTTACATTAAAGGCTAAAGTATACGTTTGGTCCTTTATGTTTGCCTCTGGTATCAGTTTAGTCCCTTAATTTTGTAAAGTACACGTTTGGTCCCTGAAAGTTAACACCGTTAGTTTAACTTAACGGAAAATACTAACTCAACAATTTTTAGCGATGACTGTGCAATAAAATGCTGACTAAACATACTTATATGTTAATATTTTAATAAATTAATATTTTAAATCCAATTAGTTGAAAAATATTTAATCTTCATAGACAAAAAAACTATATAATAGTCCGTGAAAATTAAATATTTTTCAATTAATAGGATTTAAAATATTAATTTATTAAAATATTAACATATAAGCATGTTTGATCAGCATTTAATTGCACAGTCATCGCTAAAAATTGTTGAGTTAGTATTTTCCGTTAAGTTAAACTAACGTTGTTAACTTTCAGGGACCAAATGTGTACTTTACAAACTTAAAGGACTAAACTGATACCAGAGACAAACATAAAGGACCAAACGTATACTTTAGCCTACATTAAATATAATAATTAGTCAACGTAGGATATCAACATCTATGGGAACTACTTATAGCCAAGGCTCTAAGTATTCACAACATGGGAAAAGGAAGTGTTCCTACGATGAGCCTCTTGCTCATGTTCTAGGTTCTAGCAGAGCTTATACCAAAAAAGCTCCGCACATGAAAATGATACTATCGGGGACCTCTAAGTTCATCAACAGTCGCTTAGAGGTTCATCTTGCGGTGCTGCATCCTTTCGCCTTTTGATGTTCCTTTATTGTCTGTTTGCTTGTTTTGTAGAGTGATTGATATTTTGTTTTGGCTTTATTTTGCAGTTTGCCAAGTTGCCCTCTATTGGTTTGTTTTCCTTTACTTGTTTGGCTATTTTAGGGCAGCGTTGTCAATGCTTATCCTAGACTTCTTAACCTTTCAAGTTTCATAACCACGTGTGATATTAAAACTCCTATGGGAGCCCCTTTTAAAGGATTGCTCTCAATTTGTTCTGTTGGAGTGAGGATTCAACCAATCCTTCATCCTTTAGTCGTTGAACCTGGTATGGAGCTCGAATACAGTATTCGTGCATGGCTCTTTCATCTTCAAGCTTATTGTCATTTGTTATGTTGTTGATCTTACTTACTATTATGTGTGGTACACTTTTTTTTTTTGCTCAAGAGGGATGCTTAAATTACCAACAAACATATAGTCAATACAGCAGGTACAGAGACTAATAAAAGGTCTACTACAATCAAACTAATATCAATAGCTAAAAAAACCCCCAACATGCGGGTAACAAAACAAAGACCATAAAAGAAACTAACAAAATCAGCCATTATCACGGGACTGGAAAAGAGCATCAGCATCCACATCAAAATTAGCTATCTGAGCATCCAAGGTTAGAAGAGATAACAAAGAAGGTGATGGTTGGAAAACCCACCCAATCGGGCACACCCCCTTATAAGCATTTGCTGCTAATAAGTCAGCAGCTCTATTACCCTGTCTAGGGATAAAAGCTAGTGAGAACCCAACCTTGCCTGCAAGAAAGCAAATAATATCATGAACAATGCCTCTACTCCTCCAATCACACAAGTCAGGAGATTTAGCATCAATACAAGAACATAGAGAAAGGCAATCAGTTTCAAAAAGGACTTTATCATGGCCTAAATCCACAGCTAGCATCAAGGCCCTTTTAAGAGCCAGTGCCTCAGTCATAAAAGCAGAAATCGATTTAACTTTGTCTACAAAGCCCCATTTAAAACAACCGCCATGGTCTCGACAAACAATACCAATTGCACCCTCTTTCTTCCCGGGAGCATAAGACCCATCCGTATTAATCTTCAAGAAGCCTGAATGAGGAGGGCTCCAATGGACAAGGGAATTAGAGGATCTACCCGAATCATGTTGTGCAACCTCTTGGTAGTGCCAAAAATCAGAATTACTCCTCTTAGCTAAATTTAGAACAGCAAAAGGGTTAGGCTCTAAATGATCAAAAACCTTTGCATTCCTTTGCTTCCAAATAAACCACAATAACCAACAGATTAAAGACACATCCCAAGCTTTCAGTGATGGCATACCTAGCAATACCAACCACCAAACATTAAAATTCACCACATTAGTACAATCAAACTTGGCTCCTAAACCACAACCAAACCAAACACAACCACAACCAAACCAAACACAACGGGTCCAGGCACAATGAAAGAATAGATGTTCAATACTTTCATCGGTTTCTTCGCAGATAGGACAAACACTAACCCGGGACCTCTGTCGTCGACGAAGAGCTGCATTGGTGGCGAGAGCATTATTGAGGATTCTCCAAATAAATTGTTGAACTCGGGGAATGATTTTAATGTGCCAAATTGATTTCCAGCAGGAAGCCGGAATGACCACGGACGTGCCTGCTTTCACACTCTGGACAGAACAAGAGGACTTACCATAGTGATAACCCTGTTTAACCACATACTTACCATCCTTAGCACCCATCCAAATTAACTTATCTTCCAGCCCATTATTAGGGATAGGGATAACATAAATGGCTTCTTTAATCTCATCAGATAAGTATTGTTGAATAGGAGAAAGGTCCCAACAGCCATCCACAATAAGATCATTAACTGTACCATGTGTAACAAAGAGGTCATTGCAATTCTGGGGCTTCTTCGGAAAAATGACGCCAGGGACCCAATTGTCACCCCAGATCCTGATATCATGTCCCGACCCTAAGTCCCAATGAAGGTCCCGTCGAAAGAAATCCCTGCCATCCAATAGACTGGACCAGCACCAAGAGGCCTTGTACCCTTTTTTAGCATCAAGGAAATGATTATTGGGAAAGTATACACTCTTCATTACTTTTGCCCATAAATCATTAGGTCGTAGCATAAGTCTCCAAGCGGTCTTAGCTAACAAAGCATCATTCATGATAGACAGGTCACGAAAACCCATGCCTCCCTGGTGTTTACCAACAGTAAGGGAGTCCCAAGCCTTCCAATGTGTACGATTTCCAAAGGTGTGGTACATTGAGCCTTTGATTTATTTGGCAATTCTTGAGTTATTTCTTTGAAGCCCTAGTAGATACATATCTTTCTTCTTAACTCGTTTTATCATTTTATTAAATTGTCCTTTCATTGAAAAAACAATAGAAAATGGTACACCTGGTTAAAACAAAAAGAAGGATACAGATGAATCTATCTCCACCGTTCGATTCACGTTTGATCTGACCACAAATATGGAGTATTTGAATTTTAGCGGCCAATAATTTATTCCCCATAAAAATCTCATGCTTAGACTTTTTTTTTGGTTGGTACAACTTCAAGGTCGCACGACACAACACATAGTAGAGTTCGTCATTTCCATCAAGGCGCGGAAAAACTTGCTTCGGTCCTCTTCCATGGCGTTCTCTGCAATTACTTCGTACTCTCCCCAACTTCTCCGTGTCCCCAAAGACTTGGCTCCGATCTCTGTTCCTCCAAATTCAGTCTCTTTTCGATTTTCACGACCAAATCTCCAACGTCGGAAACCTTTATCGATTCGATCGGTTCAAGTTCCAGGTACTTTACCTTTTCATTCCCCCTTTCGGTATATTCTGTTTTACGCAATGTCTTACTCCCTAATTTTTATATAATAGGAGGTTTGTGATGCTTACTTTATGGAGTTCAGTTGATTCGTCTTTGAAGAATTATAATCTTTTCTTTCCATTTGAGCTTGCGAATCATGAACATTACCAGGTTATTGATGTTTTGTAAAATTAGTCTGTGTTATTCGCTATTGAGCAATTAATCGCGTTACTGTTATGTTTGGAATTTTATATGCTTAATCTTTTTTAGGGATAGTTCATCTGGAAAATATTCAGTTTCTCTCTCTCTGGTTTCTTACACGTTCACACACTCTTTGGATGTTTTGTTTCGTTTGGGTTTGTCTTTTTTAGTTACGGACTCTCTTTCTTCCATTTAAAGGGTTTCTTACATTGTGGGAAGTCTTGCAAATATATTGTCAATGAAATAGTAGAACCTTGAGTTTTCTCAATTCCTCCAAATTTATTTGAGCTATGTTAATATTGGAAATTGGACAGAGGAACGAGAACCGTTACGCATTTATTACTTGATTTCCTAACTGGCGACTTGTTGAGCATAACTCTCCTTTTACCATTTCCTAATTTCATTCGGAAGTCCAAGGTTCTTTATAAGGTCAAGGCTTTGATCAAAATGAAGCAGTAATTTAAAGGTTTGATATATTAATGGTGTATTGGCAGGAGTGAAGTGAGATAGGATGAAGGTTAACAATGTATCAAACCATTCAGTAGGTCTTGATGCACATTGTCAACATTTATCCTTTCCCTCCTTCTAATTTTTTACTTTTTTGAGTTGGAAAAGAGTCCAAATTGGTGCTGTGGGGGATCAAACCCACCACCACCCTTATACAAGGAGATCACTTTGCCACTAGGGCAATTCACCACGTGCCTTCTCATTTTTACTTTTATACAGAGCTTGTCCTATCATACTATGACAAATTATAAATTACACTCAATTTGGAAAACATGAAGTTCTTATGTAGTGCAAGTTTGCAGTCACCTTTTATTACGTGGCTTTTTTGAAATCAATTTAATAGTCTTACTGTTTGGTTTACTTGCCAAAACGTGGAATATCCTATAGGCACAGGCTACTTTTCTCAGTTTCTTGTGTGCATATTTTTGGAATTGAATTCAATATTTTCAGAATAACATTTTTCATTGGTTTATTTCCACTTGACCTTTTGGCCAATAACTGTCTTTTCTCCCTAAATCTAACAGCTGCACCAACACCTGAAGGGTTGGCACCTGCGGTTTCCCTTACGGATAATGCACTGAAGCACTTGAACAAGATGAGGTCTGAGCGCAACCAAGATTTATGTTTAAGGATTGGTGTTAAACAGGGTGGTTGCTCTGGCATGTCATACACAATGGATTTTGAGGACAGGGCTAACGCAAGAGCAGATGACTCCATTATTGAATGCAATGGTTTTGTAATTGGTATGACTTATATCCTTGTTCTTGTAGTTCGAACAACATATTTTATCCCAAAGGTAGGGTTGGATGGCATTGGCATATGAGTTTTTATTAGATTGCTTCTTTTTGAGTGCCAGTGCGTCCACATTTGAAATGAAACATTTACTCTTTGAGGCATTAACTGATCTTCCTAGATTCAGATATCAAGTAGCATAAAGATATACTTTCTTTCTTCCTGATTTTTGATCCATCAAAGATATGTTTTGCCAATGAGAATTTGGACTTCAACATTAGGCATCTTCCAGTTCCAATTCTTGTTTTACCTTAGAGCTTAGTTTGAATGTGTGAAATGGTGTGGCTGACTGTTTTTTGTCTATCAATTGTCCCTAATTCGGGTATGACTAAGAAAAGTAATGCAGGAAATGCTGGTCAATTTGTTGTCACTGCTTTGCTGGAAGCTGGTTCATTTTTCACTTTATGAATGGGATTCTAAATCTGAGATTGCACTAAAAGCTTAGTCCTCTGTGGGATCTTCTTCTGTTTAAACTTGCTTTGCTGAAGTTTTTTAGTAGCTGTGATAGAATTAGAATATCAACGGTTGAAACTGTTCTTGCATCACTTTCCAATGATTAGGCTTACTGATTGTGATTAATAAAGGAAGGGTTACTTGGTATTGACTTCCTCTCGAGGAGTCTAACTGCATCTTGCTTTACAGTGCACTGAAGCAAAATATTGTGTCAGACTGTGAGTACATGCTAATGATCAAAATGGGAACTTTATTATTATTCACATTAATTTCACTAATTTGCGGCCTAGATTGGGTCTGCAGACTAGATTCCAACCATTCATGCAGATTGTATCATTGTATACATATATATAATATTACAAGAAATTCATTGATGAATAATATTCATTTGCCTTTGGTTGAAGAAATTTTGCACAAACCAGCTACTAGTTGAGGTGGTAAGTGAATTAACCCCGTAAGGAGGAGAAGGAGAACACAAGATCGAATCCTGGGAAATGTACTAGTGTGAAAGGCAAAAAATCTTTTGCCCTTCAGGGATTATAATTAATATCCTTGATCAAATAAAAAAGAAACTTTTTGAAATGAATCTGAGGAGGATTCAGGATATACTAGAGCCGTAGCGACGGTGACTCTTTAGATTCACTGCTCAGATGACTGTCCATTCAAATTTTAAATGAAACCATATTGTGGGATTTGCTTGTCTAAGTATGGAGTTTGGTTTTATTAGTTTATTTATTACATGAAGCAGTATTTATCATTGTAAATGTTCCTCAGCTTCTTCATCTGTTTTTGCAGTTTGTGATCCCAAGAGCCTACTCTTTGTGTATGGCATGCAATTGGATTACAGCGATGCTCTTATTGGGGGAGGCTTCTCTTTTAAGAACCCTAATGCTACTCAAACATGTGGATGTGGCAAATCTTTTGCTGCAGAAATGTAAAATAAAAAACACAGACGTTAGACGATAGTGTTTGATTTAGCTATACTATGGATTGTATAATAACATTTCTAATAAATGGAATTTCATTTGGATGAATTATCAAGAAGAACTTTCCCTCCTCCCTTCTTTCTCTTTCTGTATCTCTATCGTCTCCTTCCCACTCCTTGGTTCCCATCAAATCTCTTTCATGTTATAAAAAAGGGTATAAATCCCTTTGCTTTGTGTGATGAATAGACTTTCAAATAATATAGGGAGAATTACACATAGGTCCCAAGGATGACAAAAAAATACAATTAGGTCCCAACAAGAATTCACATTACACAGAAGTCCCAAGGGACCTGGTTGTAATTATTTATGAATGTACAATTACCAATTTAACCTTCCTTCCAATTCCTCTCTCTCTCCTCTCTCTCCGTTCTCCCCTCTCTCTCTCCTCTCTTAGATTTCGCTCATCAAGTTCTTGTTCTGAATCTGATTCTTTGGCATATTGCCCAAGGGCATCCGATCCTGTTAGCATACCTGCATCATCTGGCGGAAGGAAAGGTCTTGAACTAAAGAAGAAGGAAGCAAAGAAAAGGCGATCCGGACATAGATAGGAATTATAGGAAGATGTGGCATAAAATTAGAACACCACAATATCCAAGCTCGCTTTTGTCTAAATCTTCGTGGAAGAAGAAGAAGCGGTTCCCCACCACTACATCCGTGGATCCCACCAAATCATTAAGGAAAAATCGGTTTTCAAATTTTGTTGTAAATCTATACTTTGTCTGTTGTAAATTTATACTTTGTCTCGTTGTAAATAGCCTCGGGAGTTAAAAATGGAAAAATCTCGTTTTCAAATTTTGTTATAAATCTATACTTTGTCATTGTAAATTTATACTTTGTGCATTGTAAATAGCCTCGGAAGTCAAAAATGGAAAAACTCGTTTTCAAATTTTGTTGTAAATCTATACTTTGTCATTTGTAAATTTATACTTTGTCTATTGTAAATAGCCTCGGAAGTCAAAAATGGAAAAACTCGTTTTCAAATTTTGTTGTAAATCTATACTTTGTCTCATTGTAAATTTATACTTTGTCTCGTTGTAAATTTCCCTTGTCCAGAATGGTCATTTTACATTCACATATAATTACACAGAAGTCCCTAGGGACTTCTGTGTAATGTGAATTCTTGTTGGGACCTAATTGTATTTTTTTGTCATCCTTGGGACCAGTGTGTAATTCTCCCAATAATATACTATGGTAATTTTTTTAGAATATTTATATTATAAATAGGTACTTGTGTATGGACAGAGAGTGAATAAATATGACCCATTTTTTAATTTATAATTTTGTTGATAATGAAAATGCCAATATCTATGCAAGAGATGTAATTTGTTTTGAATTTAAACTTAGCATATCTATTTTTTTTCTGAAATTATGTTATATGGGACCTTTATTTTTAGGTATGATTATTTGACTGAATCATATTTGAGCATACGTTATCAATAACCAATTTTTGGGGTTTAAACTTTTCATGTTACATGAGAAGGAAAAGATTCCTACACATACATGAAATGGTGGGACCCACACATATATATAATGAGCATTATATATATGTGTGTGTGTAACATGAGAATACACTTCTCCTACAACATGAGAAGTGTTTTTCCCCCAATTTTTATACTGAAAAGTATAGTACAATTGGATGATATTTCTTATTTTCCTTCCTAATTATGTAACACAGGATCTAAAACTTTGTTTAAAAATTATTTTTTAAATTCTCCTTACTCTATTTAAGGGGGATATAATAAGGGAGGACGATATTTAAGGGCCCTAAAATAATGTTTATAACAGTTTATAATCTTTTTTTTTTTTTGTTTAGAGCATCCGATATCTCAGGGCAGGCCATCTTTCAGGCATATCAACGGCCCTTCAGGGGGAAGCCTCTACCACCCACGCATACTGCATTCCCACGTCTCGAACTCAAGACCCGTGGTTAAGTTAGGACAACCTCTTACCAGTTGACCTAAGCGTTTGGTGGTATAACAGTTTAGAATCTTTAAATTAATAAAAAGAATCATGATATTTTGGTGGAATCAAAATTTTCCAAGCCAACCTTTTTAACACTCATCTTTCATATTTTTAATATTCATCTTTAACAATTTCAACAATAAGTTTTCCAACACTTATCTTTAATTTCTTAAAAAAGAAAAATATGTAAGATGAGTATTAAAAATGGGATAAAACTTATGCCAAGTTCCGTTATTTCAAAAATAGGATTTATTTACCATGTGTGATTGGAGATATATAAAACTTTGTTTTTGCCATCGAGAGATGCAAGAAACTTAACCTAAGTATTGTTCTTAAAATTATTTGATATGTACTGAAAAATATAAAAATTGAATACTAAATATAAAAGAAAAGTGTCAAAAATATGAATAATTAGTATTAAAAAAAGTAACAAAAAAAAAATAAGTTCTTAAAAATTACCACCGTACATTTTAACGAACTTGGATCGCATCGTCGCATCATATCGAACGGCTTAGATCTAACGCGGACCTACGCATCAGGAAAACGCTGTTCCCAGGGGTAACTAGCAAGCGTTTGATTGCTAGAAGGGCGAGACTTTCTTCTCAAACCCGATTGCTAGAAGCCCTAAAGCCAACAGAAGCCGAAGAAACACTGAGCTCTGACCATGGCTCTCGCTTCTCGTCTCGTGAACAAATCCAAACTGGTTAGCTTTTATTCAATTTCTTGTCTGAAATACTTTCGATCTTAATTTCGCTTTACATTATCGAGGCATTCTCGGCGAGAAGTAAACAAAGAAATTTCTGTAAAAAAGTGATTATTTTTCTTATCAAATGATCCGTACAATATTCTGCATTTTATGTCTGATAAACTTCTGATCCTGATTGATTGCTTGTCGGGATCTGCATAGTTATAGATTTCTGGATTTAGCTGAATGGAGTAAGGGTAACGCGGTTGTGACCTCTAGAGTCACCTAGAATAATCGGTGAGGGCATCTCTCGGATGCAAAATGACGATAGATGTCATGATGAAATGATGGCAGGAAAAAGTAGTTAATGACAGTAAGAGCATTTGAAGCTCTATTCGATCACTGAAAAAATGGTAAAAGGCGAGAGTTCTCTCTAGGTATTGACTAGCTTTTGGGATGGTTTAGAATTTTGTTGTTGTTGACATTTTAAGGCCTTTATTCTGGGAGGGCGTTGGCCAATATGTTTTGATTCTGACATTTAAACAGTGTGCTTGGGCGGAGGTCGAAAATGCATATAACATAGCGACTTTTAGATTCCTGATCATCATCATCGCTTGAAATACAATTAGACAATCCCTTAAACCCCAAAAAGTTTTGAAGTTTGGTAATTACAAATCTGATTGAAATTGAATAGAATATGTGCAAATGAAAGAAATTGGTATGACTAAGGTATGTGTCCAACTAAAAATTTATTATAACTAATTATGAAAAAAATTACTTTTTATTTCATTTGTTTTAATCCAATGCGCATTTGACAATTGACGCTTGACACACTGGTTGGTTTCTTATGAATTGAACAGGGATGAGTTTTCCTATGTTCTCCCTCTGCTCATTTCTTTTGGCATGACAATAATTATAGCAATCTTGCTGCTGATTTTTTTTTTTGGGGTAATGGGTCCATTTTTCTTCTCTTCTAACAGGTTTATGCTAGTCAAATACTTGTACAAAAGGAGCATGCCATTTCAGTCCGTCACTTTGCCAAAGAGTCCAGTCCTCCTGTCTTTAAGGGAGATCGTGAGTAGTCTTGAGTATGCTTGTCTTATTTATCCATTCATTATAAGTTTTAAGTCATCCCTAGTAACTACCAAGTCTTGGGATCAGCATCCAAGCATATGATGTTGCTAGTATGGATCTTTAACTGACTTTATTTTCAGCAGCATAAATAAAAAAGCTTGTTGAATTTTAATCTGACTGTATTCTTATTATCTGCTCCATTATTTGATCCAGTAGTTTGGGTTATCCTTCAATTGTCTACAGGTGCAATTTGAGTTCGCTTTAGATAATAAAAACAGTTATGCAGTCTGAGTTTGAAGTTTAATGGAATTTTTTGGCATGTCATTTTCTGACATTGTACTTCTAATTGAATGTGAAAGAGATGTTGAAGAATGCCTTTTCGGAGGTGAAGACAAAATTTGAAGCAGCAATTGGAATATTAAGGAAAGAGAAGATCACTATTGATCCGGATAATCCAGCTGCAGTTTCTCAATATGCAAAGATCATGAAAACAATTAGAGAGAAGTGAGCTTCTGCTTTACCTTAATGTTTTTGTTTGAATCTTGTTTTTATACGCACTTTCAGTAATCTTGTAGAATTTGTTGTTCTTTTTTATTTTATGCTGTAATTATTTCATGGATCTAATCTCTTGTTTATTGTGCAGGTTAAGCATGTTTTCTGAAAGTCAACGTATCAAGCACACAATTCAATTAGAAACAAAAGATATTCCTGATGCTCGGACTTATCTTTTGACTTTGAAGGAAATAAGAATTAAGTATGTGACGATCTATTCTTCAACCATTTTCATTCTCTAATTTAGGTGTGCTGTTTTGCTACATAATTTGGTTTCTTTTTTCCCTGAAAACCTAGATGAGTATGATTATTGTGCTATGTAAATGGTTTTTTTTTTTCCCATTCAATAGATCTTTTTGAATAGGAAAACAACGTCCCCCCCCCCCCCCAAATTCTCTGTTCATAAAACTTAGTTCCAATTTTTATTTTCCTCCTGAAAATCTACAGTCACTCTGTAAAATTTGACTGTTTTCTTGAATTGATATTCACTTTAACTTTGGCTAAACATGAATTTAGATGTATATTTCAGGTACAATGCAATAAGGAGCCCTTTTCACTTCATGGTTTGCTGAATATTCATCTGTTCATGTTAATATTCTTTTTCAGGAGTGGTATTACAGATGTTATTGGTGCAGAGGCCATGATGATGGAAGCATTGGACAAAGTTGAAAAGGAACTGAAGAAACCTCTGATGAGGGATGATAAGAAATCAATGGCTCTTCTCATGGCTGAGTTTGAGAAGATCAATAAAAAGTGAGCTAGACCCCTATATGTCTTTATTTTGATACTTAGGAGTTAGGACTAATGATTAAAGTGACACCTAGATTCTTTGATGAGAAGGAAGATATCTATCTAGTTAATCTAACGTTTGAAAATTTATCACATTTTGTGGAGTTTATTTTGTTGTATTGTCAACCACTTGGTCTGGATTTTTGGGTAGCTGATTCTTTATAGTTCAAATACCATTTAACTAGCAATGATTGAGTAGCTTGGTTTTGCTGCCTTCCTTACCTTATTCTGTTTTTTGGGGGATGGGGATCATAGAATTGGCATTCGGAAGGAAGATCTACCAAAGCATGAGGAGGAGCTAGAACTCAACGTTGCCAAAGCTCAACTACAGGAGCTGAAGAAAGATGCTCTAGAGGCAATGGAGACTCAAAAGAAGAGGTAGTACTCATGCTAATGCTCATGAAAAATTTGACAAATTATTTATTTATTCCCTTGATGTTTTGAGGCTCTGATGGCATTATGATCTTATTTTCTGTCTAATCTTTATGTTTGGAGGTGGCATAATAGAATGAGCCCTTCGCTTGGCTTAGTTGATTCAATGATTTAAGAATCTGGAACATTTGAAATATGATTCTTGTTTTACCATCCTAGACTCATTTTTTGACATGTGTTGCCATTCCAGGGAGGAATTCAAGGATGAGGAAAGGGTGGAACCCAAGAACTTGGACATCAGAAACTTCCTTTAAGGGCCTGTCTTTTCCCCCCACACTGTTTACATAACCTGGATGATGAATGCTTCCGCGTTTCTTCAATAAGTAGACCCAAATTTGGGAGTGCAACACTTGAATGGCTGTTGATGAGTTATTTAACATCTCTGCATCTTTAATGTTTCAACTTGCCGGTGTGATGACTGGAAATTGGAGTTATCAACCTTGAAATTTCCCCCTTCAGTTTTATGGCAATTTTTTTGTTCCCTAATTTGTGGAGACTGGATTCGAGCCCATGTACTCTGTATAAATTAAGGTTCATGAAGTCCCTCGTTCCATGACTAGGGCGAGCCTACCATTTCGTTCAGCACCAATTAATATTGTTCAATTGTCTAAAGGAAAGGGTTCATCATCAACTATAAGGTTTGTATACTATCCTCATCGTTTGGACATGAAACCATCCAATTCTGTAAATGCAAAGTTGGTGATTCATCTATCCCGCATAATGAAAGATGTGTCAATAAAAGTTATGCATGATGAACAAGCTTATGCTACTAACTTCACCCTTGAAAGAGGAATAATAGGCAATTACCCAGGTTGTGTTTGAAAGAAATGGGTAGATGACCAACTTTGAGTTGATAATAATGCGACCATTTGTAATGCTCTGAAATTTTACTTGATCACGATATTAGACTCCATTACCTGCAGGAAAAAAGAAAAAAAAAAAAAAAAAAAAAAAAAAAAATCGCAATCAAAAAGAAGTTTAGAGTGAATTTATAATTCTTGGATCCACCACTGTTTTACCCTAACTATAGTGGTCCTTCTCCAAAATCATTGAAGCTACTCAAATTTAAGATTTGTTGCCCTTTATAAACATCAATCCAACCTATCTTTACTCACTTATGGTTAAGCACCTCTCATATCATCAACATCGCTATCCATGTAAACCATTATATTTATGGATAACAACATATAGTTTGGTGTGTTATAAGAAATATATATATATATATATATATATATATATATATATATATATATATATATATCATACAAGATGAACATCTTACTAACACACTGTAATAGAGTCACATTTTTAGGCCCTTCTCATTTAGTCTCGTGCAGTTGGATCTTATGTATGTAATTGTTTCACCTTTTAATGAAGTTTAATTTTTTATTGACAGAAAAAGACAGATTCACGTTTTTGAAGGAAAAAACCAATGCTTCAGAGTTCAGACAGATAATTTCAAAAAATCCAATAAAAAAAATCTCACGGAGTTGATTAAGAACTTAGTAAAAAATCATAGATTCTCTCCTGACCTTTTTTTTTTCATTGTTTCTCCTAAGTCCATTTAGACTATTAATTAAAAAAATGAGAGAAAAATTAAAATAATATTGTGACCTTTCAACCACAATACCCTAAATCTCCATTCTAAAGCTATGTTGTTGTTCATATAAATTACTTTCTTACCGCATGTGTTTGACCGTGATGATGTTGAGAGAAACATATGCGGTAAGAAAGTAATTTACCAACATGTGTGGTTGGTTCAGCGGAATGTGGCGCTGGATTCCCTTAAGAGGTCTAGGGTTCGAGCTGCGGTAAAACCACTCGTAATCCGCCTTATATGGAGCTACCACTGTTGGGAGGGTCGTCCTTGCCATTGCAGTATTCAGAACCATTTTTTTATCAAAAAAAAAATTAACTGAACAAACATAATTTGAACTCAGTAAAATCATAGGCCATGATGATTTTTTTTTTTGGGGTCAAAATAGTTCATGATGAATTAATTTTCCCTATAAAATGAATGAAACGGTAACATGCTGAGCTGCCCACCCCAGTCCCAAAGTACACCTCTAGTTTTTAGGGAAAAGCACCAAAGTAGCAACTTTTAACAAAAATTATACCCAATCGGAGCACTTTCGACAAATTTTACCAAAATAAGGCAGTCAAAGGCGTCAGTTGACTGACGCCTCTGACAGTGTCAGAAAACTGACGCCTCTGACAGAGAACTGACGCCACCTCAGCAAGAGGCGTCAGTTGACTGACGCCTTGGCCCCCACCCCCTTGTTTTTTTTTTCACCCCACCCCCCAAACACCCCCCAAACACACACATACGTGCCCCACCCCCCACCCCCCAAAACACACACAGCCCCCACGTGGTCCCCACCCCCACCCCCACCCCCTGCTGACACCCCCTTGTGGCCCCCACCCCCTCCCCCATATACCTAACACACAAGTCCCCCCAAAATAATTTAATAATTATATTTAAATTTATAAATAATATTTAAAATTATAATTAATAATTCTAATTAATAATAAATTATAAAAGAGTAAATAATAATTTTAATAAAAAACACGGACCCTATTTTAGTCCATAACAAACAAAGATCCTTATTCGTCCTTTTTATCGGACTAAAAATGACATTTTGGAAATTTGTGAGGGTTCAAAATATCCAACAATCGACCCTTATTCGTTCTTTTTATGGATTAAAAAGGACCTCTTTTTTTGTCAGGGACCAAAATGGGGTCCATGTTTTTTTGTTAGGGACTAAAAAGAGTATTTACTCTATTATATTTCTAGTCCCTAACAAAAAACATGGACCCCATTTTGGTCCCTGAAAAAAAAAATCCTTTTTAATCCATAAAAAGGACAAATAAAGGTCGATTGGTGAACATTTTGAACCCTCACAAATTTTTAAAATGTCATTTTTAGTCCCATAAGAAGGACGAATAAGGATCACTTTGTTTGTTATGGACTAAAATTGGGTCCGTGTTTTTTATCAGGGACCAGAAAGAGTATTTAATCTAAATAATAATATACAACATATTTCACAAAATATTTTTATTAATTCACTAATTATTAATTAAAATTATTATTTACTCTTTTTATAATTTATTATTAATTAGAAATATTAATTATAATTTTAAATATTATTTATAAATTTAGGCCCGTTTAACTGTAGCTTTTAAAAAATATATATATAATTACCTAGACTTCCACTTAATAAATGTGTTTATTTGTAATTACTTAGATTTTTTTTAGTTTAAAATATAACCCCTTTTTTATGTTTATTATTATTCTGTATTAAAACACATAATTAGTTATTATAAATTTTAAAGAATGGATGTTTTCATATTAAATAAAACACATACTTTGGTATTACAATATTATATACGTAATAAATTATAAATATATTTTGTATAAAGTAAGTATAATTATTTTTACCTGTCAGTAAAATCATACATGACCGAAGGAATCTACCGACACACACAAAATTATGAGAGGGAAAGGAATTTTGTTGTGGGCATACATAAAGCAATATCTTTGTTTAATATTTTTTGAAAAAAAAGGAAAAAAACATATTCTTTGTGTTTATTTATTTTTTATCACGAGTTAATGAATGTGTTTATTTGTTGAATAATTTATATTGTTTAGATATTAATGTTGATAACATTTATTTGATAGATTAGAACTTTAATGGTTGCAATTTACCAATTATATTTCTTTAAAAAAAATTGAAGGAAAAATAGTTAAAATTTGGAATAGTAATTCTCAGCCTCTGTAGGGCTGAGCTTTGAAAAACAGATGTTTTCCTTTCTCCAGGCCCTGTAGGGCCAGGCTCTATCGGACCCTGGCCCTGTAGGGCCAGGCCCTATCGGGCCGGGCCAGCCCTGATTCCCAGCTCTAGGCTGTGTGTGTTTTGGGGGGTGGGGGACGTGTGTGTGTGTTTGGGGGTTGGGGTGAAAAAAAAAAAAAGGGATATGGGGGGCAGAGGCGTCAGTCAACTGACGCCACCTCCTGGCGTCAGTTGACTGACGCCTCTGTTTGACTGCCTTATTTTGGTAAAATTTGTCAAAAGTGTTCCTATTGGGTATAATTTTTATTAAAAGTTGCTACTTTGTTGTTTTTCCCCTAGTTTTTATAACCTCCCTTCTCCTTCACCCTTCTTGACCTGAAGAATGGTGGCTTTTGAAATCTGACCGTGATGATGCTGAGAGAAACATATGCGGTAAGAAAGTAATTTATATGAACAACAACATAGCTTCAGAATAGAGATTTAGGGTATTGTGGTTGAACGCGGTTAATTCTTTATAATTTTCTTAAACCCTGAGCCCAGGTTTTCTCAGTTTTACGCAGCTAATTTTCTACCTGTGTTCTTTGTCTGCAACATGTGCTCAGTCGCCACTTTCTCTCCCTTCAAACCAGAACTCGTCGATTCTAAATTCCTCTTCAATGCCAATTGTCGTCTCCGATATTCATTTGGACGGCGATTGATTCATAACTCCACCAAACCCATACTAACTTCAATTCAACCTCTCGTATTTCGCAGCTCCTTCAAATTCTCTCCCCTTTGCGCAGAGTTGGATTGTTCCTACATTCCTAGTACATCCTCTTCAACTTGCTCTTCTTCTTCTTCTACTACTACTACTACTACTTTTCCTCGCTCAATTCGAAAATGCCTATTCAAATTTTTGTCGGAGAAGATTGTGTTTCTTCTTGTTGGGTCGTTTATCTTAATCGGGTGCTTAAACAGAAGAGTAGCTTTAGCACTACCTTCTGTAGCTTCAGGCGCAGCTTTGGAGGAGGGTGGTGACGCCTTGAAAGAGAAAAGTGAGGACGAGGAAATGTGCGAGAAGATTCTGGAGAAGGACCCGCGAAATGTTGAGGCTCTGAAGGTGATTTTGTTTAAGAAAATAAGGACAGGGAAGTCGCAGGAGGCTGTGAAATACGTAGAGAGCTTGATTGATGCGGAGCCAAACGAAGTTGAATGGCGGCTTTTGCTGGCACTTTGCTATGAGACAATGGGGCACTTGAGTACAGCTAAAAGATTGCTCAAGGAAATCTTGGAGCAGAGGCCTCTCTTGATCAGAGCTTTGCATGTAAGATTTTTCACCCTCTTTTGAATATCAGTGAGATTTTTAGCCAGTCATTTCCATGCTGACACTGATACATATCTTTGAACATATTGGAATTGGCAAGATTTTGGAAATATAGTCATATCTCGATTTTCTGATTTTATTTTGAATGTTGGCTGTTATTATATTACTAGCCAGCATACTTGGTTAAATTAAAAATTTAAAAGGATGTTTGTATTCCTCTTACTTATTATGAGAAGAGCACCTGAGTCTTTCTTCACCTTTTAGATGACTGATCGTCAACCAATATAGCCCAAAAGGCTGTCAGTTCATGCAGAACTTGCAGTTCAGTGATTAGATATTTTGAAGCTGGATGGTTAGACATTTCTTGAATGGCATTTTTAACATCCGCATATTTATGTTTCATGTCTTCATACTTGATTACAACATACTTCTCTGTGGGTCTGTTATGCTTTCTTGTTATGGTTAAGAAAAGGGGTCCTTGTTATGCTTCACAGGGTCTGGCTATCGTGATGCACAAAAAACATGAAGGTCCAGCTGTCTTTGAGATGCTGAATGAGGCTTTAGAATTAGCATGCCAAGAAAAAAGAGTCACAGAAGAGAGAAATATAAGAATCTTAATAGCACAAATGCATATTGCGAAGGTGAACTTTTATTTGTAGCAGTTGCTTGCTTTTATAAGTCCTCAGATGGTGATGGGGCTGTTTTGATTATGTTCAATATTAGGAAATAAATCTCTTCTTTTGGTACCAAATTACAATCACGCACAAACTTTACCGTATTTTTCAGAGTAATGGTTTAATAAAAATACCATTTGTATGCTTTGCAGGGGGATTTGGAGGAGGGGTTAAAACTGTTTCAAGAATTGGTTGATGAAGATCCTCGGGATTTCAGGCCTTATCTTTGCCAGGTGAGTGTGTCTTGGCATGTGGGTTGACTTTCTATTGCTGTCAGTTGATTTAGTTCGAATATGGAAGGAATTTGTATGGATTATTCAAGATCGTACACCAAAAAAAAAAAAAAAAAAAACAATACTGAAAACAATTGTGTTCATCTAATTCATCTTTATGTCCAGTTTACTGGTTAGCAGTCCAACTCTTTTCCAGTCCAAATGCAAAGCCTATGAGAGGATAAGAATTCATGCCTAGGATTTTAAAGTCCTTATCTTGTGTTTAAACTGAAACCAGTTTAAACATGTTATCTATTTGTCTACTTATAGATGTGCTGGGTAGGCATTCTATGGGCTAGTTAATCTGTTTAGGCTGTGTAAGCAATTGGTTATGACTGGATGATTATTCATTCATTTGGTAATATTTAGCTTCATTCACCTTCTAGTTTTAGTTGTTCAAACTGTGAGTGTTAAAATTTCTTTCTTTCTTTTTTTTAATATTTAAAATGTATTTCTAATCTCAAACATTTCTTTTTCACACTGGTGGGAAGAGGCTTTTTTATTTTTAATTGAATTATCCTTGGAAAGGAAATCATATTGTACTGGATTTTATACCAATTAAAAGATGTAGACTTGTAAGGATACAAGCTAGAAAGATCTAGGTAAAGGCTTAAATTTCATACAAGTAATTCATCGATTTGAATTTTTAATTTATATGGCCAGAAAGGAATGTCTATCAAAATCATCTTATTGCAGTTGACATGCTTCTTGGATAAGAGTGATCCTTGGGGCTATAAGGGTTCTTGGATGTTTTTGCTTTTGTATGTGTCTGAAAATCTGTCAATTCATTATGCATTGAACTTTGAAGATTTGTTTTTTACATTCTCTTTCAGTATTTACTGGTTGATTTTCTTATCCCAGTATTTACTGGTTGAATTTTACATTCTCTTTTTACTTTTGATACGTTTGTTAAACCATTGAAGCCATGAAAGGAAAAGTTACTCCTGATTACCATCTAATAGCTTACGATCTTGAGCAGGTCAGTCCTCAACATAATTTTTAAGCTTTCAGGATAGTCAAGGCTGATTCTTGCTTGCCGAAATTTTCATAATTATATCTGATCTCTGCATGAAGTGTGAGTGGAGAGGAGTTGAACCTTTTAATGATTCATATCTTAAGGGCTCTTGCATTGAGTTGTGATAAATAAGAAATCTATCCTGTTCCTGCACCTAATAACTTAATCTTGTAGTTCGAATTTGGTTCTTATAACAAACACTTCGGTAGAGTGCAATCAAAACATAAGTGACAGGAATTTAT
This sequence comes from Acacia pycnantha, assembly GCA_025563575.1. Taxonomy (NCBI): domain Eukaryota; kingdom Viridiplantae; phylum Streptophyta; class Magnoliopsida; order Fabales; family Fabaceae; genus Acacia; species Acacia pycnantha. Next base: position 57,888 of record JAMWYP010000065.1, read on the forward strand.
TCTTTGGCAATTGATCAAATCGATGGAAAATTGTGGCAGGGCATTATATACAGTCTTCTTGATAAAAAGGAAGAAGCTGCCCAACAGTTTGAGATATATCGAGCCCTGATGCCGGAGGAGTTTCCTCAGAGAGGATTTCTTGATGATGTTGTCTTAACAGCGAAAGGAACATCCAGAGAACAGTTTCAGAGGGAATTTGAATCTCAGTATTCTCACAAGAAGTAGAGATCAACATCCTTCTGTTCTTTCTCTCAATCATATGAATTCACTCTGTTGAGTTTTGGTGGTTTCATTGCAAAATGAGGCAGAAGCTTGAAAAATATAGCATTTCAGTCACTTTTATGATGATCACAGTTTAGAGCCACACTCAGATCTTTTGAAGTATTTTCCATTGATGAAGCTAGATAGGTAGATAGATTTGGGTCTATGCACGTGCTTTACATTTTGGTATGTTTCGAGTCTTATGAGTGAATTCAAACGGTTTTGTTAAGTGTACAAGTCGTCTTCATCTCTTCATATCTAGACTAAAACCCTGAATCGTAACATATCTCAGAACAATTCATGTGCCCTATTATTTACCTTTTTCTGTAATCCTATTTTTTATTTATCAAAATTCATGTGCTGCAGGCATTATTGTTTCTGTACTATTATTGTATATAATACTAATATAAATTAATAGTTTTATGGAATTTTGGTTTTACCATTGTTTAGAGTTCAATTTGGTCTATAAGTAGAGATTTCAAAGGAGAAAGTTAGCACCAGCTTAATTTACTAACTGCTATCTAAACTTGTGTGAAGGTATTTAGAGAATGAGTTGGCAATTTTAATGGCAGTGGCCTTTTTGACGGTTGTCTTTATCAAATTACTCTCTCTAGTCCTTATTATCCAACTAACTTTTCTCACAAACCAATAAAGTTAAAGTCAATAAAGTTGTCCTAGAATTTAAGTAATTTCCAATATTATCCCTACTAATTGCACTAAACTCTAATATTATACTCTCTCCGGTTCTAATTATAGGACATATTTAACCGATTTTGGGGAAATTAAGGAAAGAAGTTAAATTAGTTAATTTTACTCATTTTCTTAAAATGTCTTTATATAAAATTAAAATGACCTAAGTGAAAGTAAATCAATAGCTCCTACCACATGCTTCTCTAACCTAATTTTTTTTTCTTTCACATGCTATCTAATTGAAATAATGGTCTAACTATATATACATATATATGTGTATACATATAGACACACACACACATACATATATATGTGTGTGTACATATATCAACAGACACATAGGCACACACACCCTCACACACATATAAACACACACACACACAAAGATATACATGTATATATATGTGTGTGTTTATATTTATACACACACATATTGACAGATACACACAAATATACATATATGTACACACACAAAGTACACACACACCCACATATATATGTGTGTGTGTGTGTGGGTATGTGTCTATATATATTTGTGTAGAGACACACACACACAAAATATATGTGTGTAGACACACACATATATACATACATACATATATGTACACACACACACACACAAAATATATATGTGTGTAGACACACACATATATACATACTACATATATGTAGACACACACATATATGTGTGTGTGTCTATAGTGTCTATAGATATTTGTATGTAGACACACACATATATAGATACATAGAATATCAACAGACACATAGGCACACACACCCTCACACACATATAAACACACACACACACAAAGATATACATGTATATATATGTGTGTGTTTATATTTATACACACACATATTGACAGATACACACAAATATACATATATGTACACACACAAAGTACACACACACCCACATATATATGTGTGTGTGTGTGTGGGTATGTGTCTATATATATTTGTGTAGAGACACACACACACAAAATATATGTGTGTAGACACACACATATATACATACATACATATATGTACACACACACACACACAAAATATATATGTGTGTAGACACACACATATATACATACTACATATATGTAGACACACACATATATGTGTGTGTGTCTATAGTGTCTATAGATATTTGTATGTAGACACACACATATATAGATACATAGATACACACACACATATATATTTAAAAGTTTCGTTGACTGGAAGAGTATACACATCCAAATACATATACTCAGAAAAAAATCAAACACACTTGAGAGAATAAAATAGGGGTGTTTTAGGAAAAAATTGACAATTATTAGAATGTTGTCATATAATTAGAACCAAAATCAACTCTTAAATGTTGTCTTATAATTAGGACCGGAGGGAGTATTAATTATTACTCTCACCTACTACCCTTATTAATTATGGGCATACATGGAAAAAAATAATTAATGCTTATTGGGAACAAGCAAGTACCTTATAAAAAGGACCAAATAAACTTGTTAGTTGGTGTCTTATAATAAGGATCAGAGGGAGTATTTTTCATTTTTTAATTTATGAGACGAAATAGTTTTCCACTTCAGTTCTTGTCAATTGAAATAGAACCAAATATACGATTTAATTATTAAAGTGTATTTTCCCATGTTATTAAAATCGAGCCGGACCATGAAACCGTAGAACCGGTCATTTAACTGGTTCCGTTTGACTAGTTAACCGGTTCAACATTTATTTATAATTTCTTGATTTCAAAAATGCATATCTAACTACATATTTTCATAAGTTATAAATTAAGACTCTATAGAAAGTTTGAGATATCTAATTTTTATTGCAAAAAGAATTACTAAAAAATATTATCATTTGATCCTAAAAAATTATCAAATTCCCAAACTATTCTAAAAAATATTATCGTTCAAGTTCACTTCATCACTGGTCTAGCCCTGTGTTAGCTTTGGTTTTACTTCGATCTATCCCACTACCTAGACTGGTTTAGTGGCTCGTTCGGGTTTAATAACCTCGGTATTTTCTTTCATTTTAATTATTTCTCTAAAATAAAATCAAAGAAATAAATTTATTCTTATAAATAATGAGTTAGAATACAAACTTTGAAAGAATACGTGATATACAAAATGAATAGGTAAGGGACATAAGTTCGGCTAAATTACAGTGAGTCTCATAATTTTTTTGGTTCATTCTGAAATAATATTTTTATTTTCCAAAAATGACAATGAGTATTTAACTTCAAAATTTGTACAGATGATTTTTTATTGATGATTAATATATTTTTATATTAACATTATGTTCTCATGAATTAAAATTTAAAAATTATGTACATACAATTTAAAATCTAAAAAAATTATGCTCACAAAAAATAAAATTATCAGACAATTGTTTACATTAAAGCCTATCCTCATTTTGGCAAGTTTCAAAATTTAACTGACAAAAATTTTTAGAATAAAATAAAGGAGAAATGTGGAAACACCCAAGCAAAAGAGCCACTTTATAATTACCAAAAAAAAAAAAAAAAAGAGCCACTTTATTTACTTACGACTATGAGTTTTTAGGGGAAGTGTATAAAAAGCTCTTCTTTCACGCAGCACGGCATTGCCAATTATCTAACTGCTGAAGAAGGCACTTGTCTTCATGTCTCTGGAAGTTCCTCGACTTCTCGCGCCCTTTCATGGCATCGGTTTCCGGAAAAACCCTACTTCTCGCTCCTCTTTAATCTCTTTCCCTCTTCCTTCTCCCCATGGAGCTTCAAATTTTCCTCGCTCATTCTATGTTTATCCGCCTACACCCGTTCGATTCGCCCATCCTCGGCTGTCTCCGGCCTTACCGGCGGTTTCACCGGCGAACCAGGGGGTGACGACTGAGCCTCCGCCTGACCCGCCGGTGAAGATGGTTGCTCTGGTGGGTGAAGGAGCTGTCAGTCCTCTGAATTCTGCATCCTGGGAAGAAGTCATGCTTCACACTGTTAAGTAGCCTTGGCTTTGGCCTGAAATTCTTTTTACTCTTGTTCGTCTTCTTTCGTTGCTTCTGTTAGCCTGAATGTATCATGTTTGTTTGCTTATGTGTAGCAAATTGACTGATACTAAAATCTTTCTGAGATTTTTGTCGACGTGAATTTGACTGGTACTATAATGCTCAAAGTGCAAAAAACATTACTGCTGTTCCAACATGAGCGTCCATGTTAATCAATAATTTCCTGACTAATAAGTTCGTATCTTTTTTTTGGACAAAAAATAAGTTCATATCTACAATGGAGAAACTGTTGAATTGGGAAAAAAGAAAGAAAGAAAAAAAATAAAGGATGATATTGCCTTCAGCTAGAATGTGTTTCAGTTCTTAATGAATGGAATATCTTATTCCCCTCACACGGATAATTTTGCAGCACATGTAGTGTGTTTATATAAATAGTTGGATTAATTTTATTAGGTCGGATCAGGACCACTAACTGACCTTTTTTATCATCGCAGGCAAAAAGACTAAAATGGGTTGACGAAGGATATGAACTTCTTGTATTTACTGATGAATGCATTCGATCAAATTCCAATGAAGATCTTACCATGAGACTCAAGAGGGAATTAGCTCAAACTGATCTATTGGTGGTTGTTTCTGTTGCAAATAAAGAGTCAATTCAGTGGATTAAGATCAATAGCAAAGATTTGAAAAACGTAGTATGCTTTGACTCTTCACCAGATATAGAGAACAAATTAGGAGGCTGTTCTATTCATAATGAAGTTCAAGGAAGTATATTTGCCAAAATGGTTGGAAATTCTCAATCAGATAAAACAGGAGAGTCATCTAGAGTGGTGCAGACTGTATCTGAAGCATGGGATAGACATAATTCTGATGATATAAGGTTCTGTTTGTTGGTAATCATTAATGCTTATATAAAGCCAGTTCCGATATTGCAGAACTTGAGATCAAAGGGTTTTTCTACCTTGAACTGCATGGTAAAGAATTGTGGCCGAGAGATACTTAATTGCTTGTTGGATTCAAATTGTAGAAAAGCTCTTCAATGCTTAAACAAATGCAGTCCTGTAGACCAAGTATGTAACTACCGCTGTATTGCTTCATATGAAAGTCCCAATCTAGAGTCATTTTCACTTTGTGTATTACAGAAAAACAACTGTCTAGAGTTGGATGCAAAAATCCCCGATAAGCCACATGTGCCTCCAATGGTTGAATTTCGGGGTAAGAACTTGTGTCACGACATGGCTGAGGATCTTTTTGTTGGTTGGTTGGGGAATTTGGAATGGAGTTGGCGTGTTGTAGCTGGGCAAAACCCAGCATATGACCAATTCCCATGCCAGTACCAGCTATTCTACAGGGGAAAGGCAAAAGGATCATTCTGGTATGAACCAGTTTTCCAGGTGAGAACGCTAGAGAGTCAGTTGGTCTGGAGGCGGCGAAAATATCGGGTTAAAAGAGGTAAGATACCTGGGACATTCTATTTCAGTGTATTGGATAATGGAGTTGTGTCAAATGAGTTTTGGACAATTGTGGATGTAGCCGATGATCTTAGTTGGGGCTTGTTTCATTATCAAGGGGCTGCTAGAGTTGCAGGGCAATCTTATACAGGGGCAGTTCTTGTTAGTCCAGATGGTGCATATCCACATGAAACAGAGGGAGAAAGAATAGTTGTTGCATTAGAAAAATGTGGAATTAAAGAGTGGGAGCTTTTCTTTGTTGACAATTGTTCATGCATAGATCCTCCCTTGGGAATTCCAGAGGGGTCAAGGTTACATTCTATAATCTCAATTAGAGATCCGGATTGGGCTACTGTTTAGTATATACTCCACTTTCATTTGATTGATCAATATTCTTATCCGGCTGTATCTCTCATATATATATATATATACCTTGGGTTTGGTGTGCACAAGTGTTGAAGGTGATACATCATACATTATGTTCCTTCTCTTCCCCATCAGTTATGTGCTTAGTTATGATCTTATTAGCGAAGCCATTAACCAAATCATGTAGATAGATCCCATAGGACCTATAGATTCTAAGAATTGCTCGAAGCTCAGAACGAGCGGATCAAATAGAAGTTATGTAGTGTGTAAAGTAACAATACTCGTCCTCTTATCATATGTTGTTTGGTTGGAGGGGGGAAATCAAACAAGAGAACATTAAAAAATCCCTCCCAGCGACCAAATCACACAAAGTAATAGATATTTCATCCCCTACCCTTCCTTCCTCTCCCTCATAACCAAACAGGCCCTTGAAGAGACAGATGCTGTGGGATCACTTCAAATTTTGTAAGCATCAAAAGCTTTGTTTTTGCATTAGGATTACTTGTATACTCTTGATAAACAATAACAGTATGTAGCCATATATGATGGGTTCAATAATTTTCATTTAGAGTCCGAATTAAAATAGCTTGGTCCGTAATAGATATTTTAGCACTGTTTATAGATACAGTAGTAAGGAACAATAGTAGCAGACCAAAAGTAATAATATGAATTAACTTGAGCTTAACAACATTGGTTTTGCGGTCTTGCGCCAATGCTACGAGAATACAACACTTTGAAAAAATCAAAATTGGGACTTTTCCTCTATGGGGTCGTATTGATGTTAAATACTAATTACGCCTCAAACTATTTGAGAAAAATGATGAAGATCAAAACAGGGATATCCAATCCATTATCTGATGCCTCCTGATATCATTTTCCTCCGTTTTTTGCTGGAAAAGAATCAAAATTTATCAATGCTAGATGATTTTGGCTTCATGGTTCCCATCTCATATTCAAGTTCTTTTCCTCTTACTCGATTTGTCATGTCTATCTCTACCACGCTTCTTGTCACTCTTGTGACTCCCCTTTTCCTTTTCAGGCTTCATGCCACTCCGGCTGGATTTTACAGTAATAAGACCGCCTGTGGGTATTTGTCCATTATTTTTCAAAGCGTTCTCAAAATCGGCTTCGCCGTCTGCAATAGCATAACGTTGGAGTCCTTCAGGAGTGAAGGGTCCTTCTGATTTTGACTTCATCTCCTCCTATGAAAGTAATTATCCAAGTTAGAGCTATATTTGGAAACAACGATTGGTGTTAAAATCTTGGACACGGGAAAAAAAGGGTGTGAAGGAATATATACCTCGACTTGTTTAGCAGCATTGTTGAGATCTTCATCAACAGAAACACTGTGGGGTTCCATGACAATCTAAAAGGACAAAGAAAAAACAACTTTCGTAAAAGAGCCGCAAAATAAGTATAAATGATATTGGCCACATGGACCATGATACTCTGTCAAATGCTATAGTTATACCACTATCAATTCAACTTACCTCTCTCAGTCGTGGCAAGGTTGATTCGATCTCCTTGGATTCAAGGCCATGCAGATATTTGTAGAACTTCTTCATAACCTTTATGAAGAGAGATAATATTTGTTGTCTTTCCAACTTCGTTTGTGCCTGTAAGAGAACATAATTATTATCTTTAAAGGTTTGATTAGAAGATGAAACTACTTTAATATCATTCAAAAACTACTTTAAGAGGAAAATCTAAAACTCTTTTTAGATCATATGTGGCAGTAGGGTTCAGGAATTAGTTGAGTAGGTTGAGAAACACACCTCAATGTACGAAATATTCTGATTTTGCAGACCAATGCAGAGTAACACAGAAGCCTGAACATAAGACAATGAGACCCGAATCTTTTCTTGGAAGTAGAGATGAGCAAGGATGGGAACAAAATCTAAGATCTGTAAGAGAAAGAAAGGTCACACTTGGGAGCCATTTCATATCACATAACATAATCAGATATTCTAATTTATGCCACAGTAAAGAACCCTAGATATCGCAACGCAACTTCAGCAGTACTTTATGGGTACATTACATTTGCCTTAACATTGAGGTTTCCACTGTGAATCGGTTCAAGAACCCTCTACTTTCAAGTAAAATCCCAACCCCCCCCCCCCCCAATTTTTTTACATATTAAAGCACATGATGCAAAATCAAGTGGGAAAAAAATATCATTTAACAGGCATGATCACTGATCATATTTACCTAATCATTAGCACGCATGTGCTAATTTCAACAAATTATTAAGCAATGCCAATTATGATTGCATCCACAATTGGAGATCTTACCAGATGAAAGTCAGCAAGATTGTCAACATAAGCCTCTAGACGCTTCATATCATGTGGTGATAAATGTTCTCTAACTGGCCCCATAGATTTGTCGGTGTCTTTTGCAGCTTCTAACTCCATGAAATTGATTTTTGGATCCAAGACGCTGAAAAATTATCACTGCCATGAGAAAAAAAACTCTAGAAGGGAAAACAGTCAAACAAACATTGAACCAGAGACAATTGCAAAGTATGATATTTAGGATACTAAAAGCTGGTAACCCGTAGTTTGAGAGGAAATCAGGCTACCACAAACAAGCCAAAACTCAGGTTAAACAGAATAATATCCAAACTGTACCTCTTCAAAAAAAATCAAAATTATCAAATACTAGTTCATAAAAATTGAATACCAAAAAAAACCATATCCTTTCTTCACACAATATAGAATACCATAAAAACAAACAGGCAATGTAATGTTAGGCTAATGATATGTAAATTCTAACCTCATAGCAAGCTTGTATTCCATTCCACGGAAACTGGAAGCCAGAAGTCTAGAAAATCTGTGTCTAAAATCTACAAATTATTAAGTGAATAATCAGTAAAAACAGAATGCATCATGAATATTGAATGCACCATGATATCAAAGCAAAGGGAACCTACCTTGGTAAAATGGACCAAAAAAGCCCCATTGATCTGATCCATTGGCTTCAATTTCATCATTGTTCAAAGGTTTCAGGATCATGCATGTATGCTCACCAGTCACAGTATTCTATTCAGTTGGGAAAGAAAGATATTACAGTCAATCTAAGAATAAATATGCAGTACCATAGTCCATTGCTGAAGAAAACGTATAAATTGATCTTAACTGGAATCTGGCCGATGTAGAAGGGAGCAAATTTATGCTTTCTCCAAAAGCGAAAAAGGTCTAAAGTTAGCCCAAAGGAGACACCAATGTAATGGAGCTTCTCTGGGCGTCTTTCACGCAAATGTACAAGCAGATGTGGAAGATCTGTTCTAGGTCTAATATTTTCTTCAAGCAGAGAAACCTATAATCATATTAGTATTAGGAAAAGCAAAATTAGTATTGAAAAAACATGTAGTTTAAAAATATGAACAGTTGATCCTCAAATTACTCATGATATAAATATATAAGTGAGCATTATACTTAAATCTTGAGAAATATATCAAGTTATCCAAGCTGAATTATTCCGAAAACAACTGTTGTACCTTTTCTGCAGCTTCTGTAACTCTAACTCGGGGAGCCTCCACTACATCTTCAACATCCATCTCAGATATAGGAGTAAGTTGTCCTTCATAATAGCTGCAGAGAATACAAGATGTTAATGCTTTGATTATACTTCATACGTATAAAGAGGATGTGTTGCCACTATCAATGAACTGGAGGGTCCTACTGCAGTGGAAGCAAAGAATCAACCATGCCCTCACCGTATTAAAAGCTCAACTGCTTGTGACCCATATCCCAGCTGCAATGAAAAAGAAAAGTGAAGAACTCAAGGATGAGGCTTGAGCACATTGGAAGAAGTTGGTTAAACGGAATAATTAGCCAAATTGCCATAATAAAAAAAATTACCCTCATGGCACTTGGGTGGGTAGCAATGCGCACAATGCGAGCCCCAGAAAGTGAGGGAAAAACTGTGTCTCGAAATTGCTCACAGAATTTCCAAGGTATTTGGTCTCCAAAAGGTTGATGACCATCACTCAAACTTTTAATTGCTGACTGACGAGATATCTGCCCCTCAAGGCAGACCTGTAAATGAAAATGACATAAAGTGGTAAGTCACAAAAGGGAAGACAGGGCAAAAAGGATAATAAAATCAAGCATCAAAGACAACAAATCATGGACATAAAGTTAACACATAACAAGCGAAGGAAATTACACATGCTAACACTATTTTATAAGGTCATGCAATTTTATCAGTCTTGAGATGAAAGATAAAGTGCAGAGACACATAGCATGCAAATCATAAGAATACAGCGAGGGGCAGATATCAATCTTGATGAGCACCCAAACAACAGCTTTCACCGAAGATGAATCAAATGCTTCTAGCATTTTAAATAATTGATACATTATTCTAGTCCTCCTATAATTACTGTATCAGTAATCCAGCGTCAGATAGAAATCAAATGTCATTTAATGATTATTGCTTCCTAGTTTGTCCTGTCACAATAAAAAAAAACTAAAGCTGCATTTATTTTCTGCCAGCATAATAAGGTAATGGATGAAACTAACAGTAAAAATTTGTTAGCAAAAGACTTGAGGTAGAAACTCAGGATGATTGCAATTTTATTCTTGGAAAACTTTGAACTTCGGTCTGTCCCAGTAGTTTGGATTAGGCTCTTCTCATCAAGTTCAGAGATTAGAGCAAAAGCAAGAATGCACTTGAAGTGAAACGATCTAAATGGACTTCATGGAACAAGACCGTTGACAGTGTAAGTGATCCCCTAGGTAGACATGAAAAGAGATGGGAGATCTATTAAGTATTAATGTTTCTATTAGTTCTCAATATTAAGATTACCTTATCATCTTCTTTATTCCTACTCTCCTCCTCATTCAATTTCTTCTTTTACAATTGTTTTTAAAAAAAAGAACTTCATGCAATGGTCTCAACACAAAATATGAAAAGGGCCAAGAAGGAGAACAAAAGATTGAACAGAGACAGTAAACCAAGCTAAGAGATCTGAAGATGACGCTTTATGCCAAAGATGCAAACCTGGATGACGCACAAGATATCAGGAAGCTGATTCTGTGACTCATCAACAGGACCTATAATACAAATCCATTAGAAGTCCAGCACAAGTCATGCATATCTAAACAGTTTAAGCTAAAGCAATGTTGGTGAGGAGTAAAGTTGGGAATGTGGAAAATGCCAGTGTCCCCATCAACTATGGTGAAATAAATGTCCATTTTCTACCCTTCTATTTTACAGACGCCAGTTTCCAATCCTACCAATAATAGCCCAAGAAAGAACAACTTTAACGTAAAACCCAGTATACCAAGGAGAACAAATAAGTGGTGTGCTGGAGCTTCAGCCATCAGTTGTAGATCATTTGGAGAATTCTTGTAATGAGAGGCAACATATAAGGCCATCATTCGCTGCAAGATGCAAATACCTTTTAGTACAACATATAAGCAATAACCTTACTGACATCAATGGTATGGCTTTACCTGCAGAAACATTTCACTATCTTTATGATAGGAGAAAAGGGTATCCCGATTAACATAGTATAGGTCACATTCACTGGGAGGAGGTAACCTGAATAAAGAAAAGAGAGCCCAAAAAGAGATTAATTTTTTCTTTTAAAAAAATATCTTCTTACATAGGCACCATGGGGGAAGAGCTTGGTATAACCTGCTTAGATTAGGGATGGCATTTGCAACATCTAAGCAAAGCAAACCATTGAGCCAACTTTCAATTGGATCTCCACAAGCATATCTGATTGATTCACTCAGTTCTATCTTCTTAAACAGACGACCTGAAAGAGAGCATTCAAAATGTAATATGAATGCCAAACAAAATACAAACACATCTACGCAAAGGGACCTCGAAAGAGATGCATATTATGATCAACTGAATCATTAAAATCCAAAAATCATTACTGTCATAACACACTTCGATAGTCTATCATCTTGAACAGCACATGACATGTATATTGCTTATATAAATTGAATTCAAAAAAGTCAGGAGCATAAGTACCAGAAGCAGTGCCTTCTCCATTTTTCGATGACACATGACTTTGCTCTTGCAATTGCTGCAGAAGTTTTAGTGATAATGAGCGTCCTGTACCTTCATAACTTTCCATGGGTTTGAACAAGAAGAAGCTTTTTAGTAATTAAACCACATCAAGATTAAGACACATCAAACTAGATTTTTAAAAGATAAGCTCAAAAAAATAACAAAAAAAAAATTGTTAGTTGCTTTAAGAATTGAGCAGAGACATACCCATTCACAGTAGATGACAGGAAGACCAAATATGGACCAAGCAAAGACTTCACAACAGGCAGTGGAATAGCAGCTGCTTCATCAACAACCAACAATTCAACTTGAGAGAGCTTTGCATGCTCATGTGGAAGTATGTACTGCAAGAAATTAAGAAGGAAATAGTTTTTCAAGTACCCTCACCAGAACAAGTTTTTTATTAACACATCCAAGGCTTTTTAAGTTTCATGTAATCATACAGAAATGTTAGAAATGAGTTTACCTGGATTGTTTGTCTATGCTGCTTGTAAATATTGATCCTTACTGTAGCTTTCTTGAACTCAGAATTTGTACTTTTCACCACATCATAATCAAGATGTTCCTGTTCACACGATAAGTAGTACTTACAATATACTCCACTCTATACACAGATAGAACAGTATGAAAATGGAGTGGAAACTTGAAGTCTTAACTGGTGATTCTCATTGATTTATTTACAAAGGATACAACACTGGATATAGGCCATGAATTTTCAATTGACTAATCCATATGCTTAAAGAAATTACCAAAAGCATTACCAACAACGCTCGCCCATTAACAAAACAAACTGCCCAGCTCCTTCTCCCAGAACATTTGCAACTAAAAATATCTTTTAAAGAAATAATGAAAATAACTATCAATGATGGGAGAAAACCTGTACCTTATATTCAAGTGCTTGAAAACCTTTGCAAACAAATTCAAATAAGGTTTTCAAGTTCTCCGGGCTGGGTGCAGTCACAAAGATATTTGAATAACTGCACACAAAAAAATATACACATTTAATTAAGAAATATTATTAAAGAGAAGAGGGAAGAAATAAAAATATGTGGAAGGACGAGATATCCTCCAAATAAAAGTTAAATAAAAAAGGGGAAAAAAAAACAGAATAGATCGAATAAGAGATTCAAGCAATCCAAGCCCGCTTATCTCTGCAAAGCACACAGATCCCCTCAAAACATCTTTGATAATTTTCATATGAGATCCAAACATGATTAGCAGAGTTATCAGATATATCTTAAATGGATATATATTTGCATATCTGAAAGTATAAAAGCTCATTACCCCACAGCAATAGCTCCAGCAATTGATAAACCCAGGGCGGCTGATTTACCACGGCCACGAGCAGCCAACAAGGCAACAGTACTACCAAGCGTCTTATCTAAAATTGCATCCAGAAATGTGATGACCGCCTTTCCCTATTCAGTTACACAGAGATCATTTAAAAACTGTTGAATTTAGAGGGATAAAATTCACTCTATTAAACTCAGTAAATAAAAGAGAGTACATAAGAGCCTTTATATAGGCAGATAGAAGAGAAACTTAGGGACTAAGATAAATTACAATAAAGGCTAATAAAGTTGATATAATTAGGATCCTATAATCAAGGAGGACAATAATCAAGGGATCCTAATAATAAAGTTGATTTATTTCCTAATATTCTAACACTCCCCCTCAAGCTGGAGAGTATATGTCGATCATACCCAGCTTGCCTCGAAATCCTTCAAACTTTGTTCTGCCTGCTTCAATCTTCAAAATCTTTAGGCTTGTACTTCTTGAGTCTCAGCGGCCCATCTATTTTTTTTCTGGGCTTGTACTCTTCTTGAGTCTCAGCGGCCCATTTATTTTGTTTGGGCTTGTACTCATTTTTAAGTCTCAGAGGTCCCATATTTTGTTTGGGCTTGTACTCCTTCTTAAGTCTCAAAGGTCCCATATTTTGTTTGGGCTTATACTCATTTTTGGAGTCTCAAAGGTCCCATATTGAGTAGTAAAACTTACCCGAAAGAATCTCAAGTCCCTCAATTTGATAAATAACAGATTGGACCTTTTAGATCAGATCCGTTTTTAGATCAGACTCGTGATTTCTTCCAGCCAGAGTGCCGCGGACTTCGCCTCCTTTCTCTTCGCTCCTTCTCCTTCTCTGATCTGCGACAAAGAAGATAGAGGACGCATGACAGCTTCGATCGCCGGTGTTCGTGACTGAGATTACGGACTGAGTTCGTGACCTGTCGGCAAGCTGAGTGACGGTGGTGACTGGGTCTCTCTGGTTCTTTCGCGCATCTGGTCTTCTGCTTTCCTCTCGCCATTGAAGCTTAAGGGAACGAAGATAATGGGTCTCGCCTCAGCGTTGGAGAACCTGAAAAACTGATTCTGACCTCTCTAAATCTCCTTCATGGCAGTGGCTAAGGTTTTGTTCGTCGGAGGTGCTCTGGTGTTTTTCAGTCCATCACGGCGGGTTCTGATTTTCTCTCCCTCTTCTCTTGTTCGACGGTGGCTTGAGGTGGCTGCGTCTGGTTTGATTTGCAGCTTAGCTTCCGACAAATCTGGACTTCTTTCCTTTTTCCGCCGGTGAGATCGAGGCTGTCCGACCGTGAAGGTGCAAAACTACGTTGTTCTGGCAATCTATGTTGCCCTAAGTTCTCCTTCCACAACGCTCTCTTCTCTTTTCCTCTTTCCGTAATGCTCGCCTGAATCTGGGAATATCGCCGGAATTTTCAACTCTGTTTTGGTGATTTGTGGATCTGACTATGGACCAATATCGTCGGAATTTGCAGAACGTTAATTTTCTTCTGGAATTAATCCTGCTTTGATACCATGTTGAATTTAGAGGGATAAAATTCACTCTATTAAACTCAGTAAATAAAAGAGAGTACATAAGAGCCTTTATATACGCAGATAGAAGAGAAACTTAGGGACTAAGATAAATTACAATAAAGGCTAATAAAGTTGATATAATTAGGATTCTATAATCAAGGAGGACAATAATCAAGGGATCCTAAAAATAAAGTTGATTTATTTCCTAATATTCTAACAAAAACAAAAGGGACAAAAACTCAGCCACGCACATCTCCCACATAGAGGGCTCAAATAGATCAACCACAGTTGAACATCAAATCAGTAGTAGGCAAAATCCTACCTGATCCAGTGTGCAGCACTTCTTAATCAATGGCCCAACTGGGAAATCTTCATTTAGTTGTTCTTTCAGGTTTTTCAGGTCCTGTTCTGATTCTGAAAGTCCCTCAGAGTCCTATAACACAAGACACAGAGATGCGTCAGAACTTAACCAAACAAATAAGTATCCAACACTAGCTTCATATCCTTGGCTGCACAAAAGGGGAAGGAAGAAGAAACAAAACCCAATACATCTCTGGATGACAATTGTTGATAATATGTTCAATAAACAATATAATAATAATGAACTACAATCAGTTAGATTGGCATTTCTTCAATTATGAAGATGAAAAATTAATTATTTGAAAAATAAATAAAAACATATATGTGCGAAGCTGTGTGCTAAAAATAGTCACAGAAATATAGCAATAGGTACATGAAAAAGTTTGTTTGGTTTCCAAGCTTCACATCCTTGGCTGCACAAAAGGGGAAGGGAGAAGAAACAAAACGGAATACATCTCTGGATGACAACTGTTGATAATATGTTCAATAAACAATATAATACTAATGAACTACAATCAGTTAGATTGGCATTTCTTGAATTATGAAGATGAAAAATAAATAAAAACATGTGCAAAGCTGTGTGCTAAAAATAGTCACAGAAATATAGCAATAGGTCCATGAAAAAATTTGTTTGGTTTCCAAGTGGTAAAGGTTCATTTGTCAAACTGACTTTTAAAATGGTAAAAGTAGCTTCTACTTGCATTTTCCAAACTGACTTTGCCATGGCTTTTAGATTTTGTCAACAGCTTAAAAAAAAAAAAAAGAGTTTTCCTAACCAAACAAGCTTTTGGAGAACTTACTTTCCAAAATGACTTTTGGGGGTGTTGGATGTGGTATCCAAACAGCCCCTTAAATATGCATCCAAGATAAACAATGAGAGGTTGTGTATATAATTTGGAACCAGAGGCAAATAACAGAAAAGGGAGAGATAAGTACAGGTAGGGAGATATAGAAGGAAAAAGGGAAGGAGAGGAGGCTAGAAAGTCAAGAGAATCTGTAACGCCTTGACAGTAATTATTAAGGGTCACATAAGCTTAACAAAAGGATGATTGAAGCCCAACAAAAAGATAATTCAATTCAAAATAGAACCAATTAAATAATTTAAGATTCCTATGTTCATCCTCAACCCCTTTTCATACAAATTATTAGGACTAAACTTGCTCCAAGTTCTTATACTTTTAACCAATTTGGGTTTTGGTTCCTATGTTTTGGTTTTGCTTTTGGTCCTCATCCCTATAATGGAAGACCAAAACAAAGTTTAAGGACCAAAACCAAAACTTGTTAGAAGCATAGGGGCCTGAAGTGGGTTTAACCCCAATTATTAATATCTCCTCTAATGTTATGTTCCCATTTTTCATATGTACAACAACGGAAGACCAAGATTGAAAATTAGCTTGCATCCATATCTTAGCATTCACAGTCATTCAAAATTCTAAAAAGCACAACAAAAAGGAATGTTCCCATTATACACTTGAGGGCGAAAAGAAAACTATTCACATCAGCACGCAGATTAAAATAACAGAAAGGCCTTTCCAAATACATACAGTGATACGCATCAGCACGCAGTCAACTGCAATAACCCTGGACACCCCAACTCTCAAGGAAAAGGAAAAGGGAAAAGAATTCAGTGAGTTTACCTCCTTAGAAGGAACAGGAGTAATAGACTTCATATGGGATGAAATTGGTAGTACGTTCAGTTCATCATCCATGACCACACATGCCTTGCATGAAGCAAGTGACAGTAAGAAGCGTTCATTAAAGCGCCCAGCAGCCTCAGAGTGTGATTCAGTTCGAAATCGATCATGAACGTCCTACAATTCGTAAAGCACATGCAAGTTGATCTTAACAGGACTTTAAACATAAGAATAGTAAGATAAGTAATAAAAGGCTTTTAATAGAAGTGCATGTCAAAATAAATAATGTTGATAAATTGCTTGTTTTCAGAAGGGTAATAGGGCATCGGAGGATAAGGGCAATGAACCATTTCCAAAGGTGCATCAACAGGAAATTAGTGTTACTTCATTTTTCTAAGATAAACTTCTATGAACATAAATATTAGAGGAAAGTCTAATATTCGATGCACGCACGGTAGTCAATGGCAAAAGGCACCTGAAGAAAGTAAGTATATGAATAAAACAATCTAATGTCCAACGTTGATTTTACAAACTTCATGACATGAAGAAGGGAGGGGGACCACATGGAATCAAATTCCTGCTTATAGATGCTCAAAGACCAAATAATTAGCTACAAGGATGAAATTCTTAAAAAAAAAAAAAAAACTGGTGAAAAATAATAATTATGATGAATATATGATCATACCATCACCATGGTGTACAAGCTGGTTAAAGAGGGTAGAGAACGAAGTAGCAACACAATCAACCCACCTCCCTCCACTGTCTCTATTGTTCTTGCAAGGAGATTAGGTGTCAAAGCCTCAAAATCCTGTAAGGAAAGTGGTAAAATTGTTTTGATACAGAGGGGGGAAACAGAAAAATAACTACCATTCTGGTCCTATTTATAAGTCCAGTTTGACCAAAAAATTTGGTCCTATTTATAAGTCTATTTTGACCAAATAAATGAGATTGTGACAATTTTGCCCATATTAATGATGATGAGAGAGATTGGCTAGCTATGTTGGGAAGAGAAAAAGATGAGAGAGATTTGACAATAAGTTTTAAAAGGTACTCATTCATAAATAAGGGTAAAGTTGGAAATTTGCTCTATAATCATTGAGATACCTAACTTTCCTTGATATGTGAGATTTGGTCAAACTGGACTTATAAATAGGACCAGAGTGGTACCAGAGAACATGAGAGTAAGTTACCTGAAGTATACACATTCCAAAGGTATTACCAAGAATTCTTTCTGAATCCTTATATAAACAATAAGTTAATCCACCACTTTCTACGAACAGTGAAAATGGATCAACTTTCTCAGGATCCAATAGACCCCTCTGCATCAACTTTTTTATCTGCTTTGCACGTTTTTTCTTGTGGCTACATTCATAATCATTTTAATCATGTTACTGCAAGTTATTTTAAAGAATCATCAAAATAAAATAACACGGCAATGACTCGCTGATAACTATAAAATGAACCTGCTAAGTTCAAGTTTATCCTTATAACACCACAAAACAGTCGGCCTGGATTTGATTTGGGCCTTGCTAAGCATGTAATGAAGATTTACAATCTGCACAGGGTGGAGGCAACTTTAAAAACACACATTGTATTAATATTCATTTGCTTCACTTTAAATGAAGTTTTACAACTTCATTCTGATTCCTAGGAGCCAATTATCGGGAAAAGAAAAGGGGAAAAAATAAATTATCATGTTCGTAAATGTCAGAAAACGATAGTAGTAGCTAAAAGAGGAAGAGACCTGGTCCCGAGACTTGTCACCGATGATGACAAACATGGAACGATGCCTTGTTTTGACACCATTTTCAATGAGAGTCCTGATTCGTTCATCTACTTTCTTCCTCATTCTCTGTCATGCAATCAGGTTTTTGTATGTAAGCACCTCACAAACAAATTAATCCGTCAATTTCCAATTCATCCGTTTTTAATCCATTCATTATTAATCATCCGCATAACACGCTAATACCACCAAAACAGTTAACAGCATAAAAGGTAGTGGGGAACTGAACCAAAGCAGACTCCATTGGGCACTAAAAATAATTAAGATACAGGCCAATACACAGCATTTCCAATAACTAAGAGTCACACAAGAGAGCGCACAAAAAGAACTAAGCAAACCATGCCTCAAAGATATGATTACAAGTGCAGTTACAAGAGGCGGCGGCAACGAAGAAGAGAGCAATATTTCGGATTTCAGAGACAAAAGACGAGTCCTTTGCAGGTTTCCCGCTTCTAACTTGCCTCAACAAAGGTCTGTGCCCCTTCACATAGGGTTTGCAGATTCAACAGAGATGAGGGATTCTAATGGAGGGGAAGGGGAGGGTGTGGGTGGGAGGAAGGAAAACAATTATATATGGGACACTATACCCAATCTTATTTAAGTTGATTTTTTCATGCTTTATAATAACATACATTAGACTTATAATCCATAATTCACACCGTTCCTCAAATCAAATTCTGAAGCAAACATCAGACTTATAAAGGTGAACGAAAAAGAAGACGAGAGGCACAGAGGAGAAGAAAGAAGAAAGATGAAGAGGAAAAATAATCAATAGCTTACATGCTGAGTGGAGAGACCAGGCAGTGGCTGAGCAGGCGAGAGGACGGGAGAGCTGGAGCTGAAACGAGGACGGCGACGTGGAGGGTGCGAGCAAGGAGACCGGGAGGGCGTGAGGGTTTAGGAGTTTACGTTTTTTAACTTTTTTGCCCGTAGTGTGAGGGTTTACTCAGTCAGTTCTAATTCTCATATTCTGTAATGAAAGGCTCAAACCATTAAGAAATCAAATCAAGAAAATAGGAGAGATTAAGATGAAGGGATGAATAAAGATGAGAGAAATGTAGAAATGGAGAGCGGAGAAAAACTCTCATTCATATAGTATTTTCACGTACCTTCAATCACTTGAGTTAAGCCTAGATCTTCAATTCTTAAAATTACACTATCATAAACATAAGAATTAACCCACTATGATGGAGTTACAATGTTATAAATATAAGAATTAATCTACAACATAAAACTACATAAATCATGGGAGGTTATAGGCATTCTGGAATCCTAAGAGACTATGAACATCTACTACCACAATATTCATAACACTTCCAATGAGGCAAAAACCTAGTAAAAGAAAAAGAGTATACAATACATATTAAAGTTACCTCATTAAAAACTTTATCAACAAAACTCAGTGGGACAAAACCTTAGTCAAAGAAAAAAGTACAACATGGTCTCTATTAAGAAATATATCAGTGCAAATATATCATAATTAATGAGTATCGCATATAATCAGGGATTATATGAATTATGAGTGATTAGGGAATCAATCATCATAATGAGTCATTACTCTCTTGTCTTCTCTCTTGTGTATAAATACCCTATTGAGCATATGAATAAACACATTCATTTGAGAGTATATTTTCTCTATCTTTCTCTCTCTCTGATTTCTACATGGTATCAAAGCTAAGGTATAGTTCTTGGCAAATTTGAGTTTTAGGTGGCACTTTATTATCGTAGCATTAATAAAGAACAGTGGCCAGCTAGCGTGTCTGTACGAGTGCCATCTTTGTTTTTTTTTTTTCTAGTTTTGTGTTTAAAGGATTGCATTTGGCAATTAGGTTTTGTTGTTGTGCTCTTCTTCAGTTTCCGTCGATTTTCTGGTTAGAGGTGGAGAGAGAGATTGAGAGTGAAGGTTCTGTCTACGGAACTATTCATCCATCTGCTTGTTTGTCTTCGTTCCAGTGCCGTTTCATAAATCTACTTATGGTTCGGTGGTTATTTGCTTTTAGGTTGTGGAAGTGTTATTTGGTCACTGGGGTGACTATTGCTTCTATTTGGTCACTAATGTGGCATTTGTTGTTGCGAATCGTGAAGCCTCGCTTGGTGTTGTAATCTCGGGTGAGATTGTTCTGTGGTGACTAAAGAGGTTTCTGTTGTATTTAAAGAGGTTATTGATACCTTGTTTGGTTGTTGTGACCATTTTTCTGGTCGTGCTTCATTCTCCAACGTCAAGCCTTCATTCCCAGTATGTATAGGCCGGTTCTTTGCTTCGAAGATTGCGTTGTGAGACTGAGTATTTTAGCACAGTCGGCATTTTGTTTCGTGCACGTTCACTTGTTTCTAAGTTGCTGGGTTCTTCGTTTGTTTTGTTTTCCAGCACGTTCGTGAAGTGCTCTTTTGTCTTAAATGTCGTGCTTGTGGTTGGGTAATGTCATTGGCATCTCCTGTGCTTTGTGTCCTCTGGTGAGGAGTTTGGGGGTCCATGTGTGACCCATTCATTGTCTTGCCTCCGGTGAGGTGTTTGGTCTCTGGTGAGACGTTTGGAGGATTGTTTGGTCGTCTCTGGTGAGACATTTGGAGTATCGTTTGGTCCCTGGTGATACCATTTGATGTTTGGTTTCTAGTGAGACATTTGAAGTATCGTTTGATCCCTGGTGAGGCCGTTTGATGTTTGGTTTCTAGTGAGACGTTTGGAGTACTATTTGGTAACGTTTGTTGTTTACTTCAAGATCTCATGAAGAAGCAAATTATTGGTGATTAAATATGGCTGCTCACATTCAAGCTGTTTTTAGTTTGAGGGGGAGTGTGTGAAAATTGGGTGAAGAGGTTCTTAGGAAGAAAATAATTTTGTTTGGATTTATTTATATTATGTATTTTCTTATAACAAGTTGAGCTTGATTAACATCTATGCTCCAACTTAAGGGGAAGTGTTAAGAAATATATCAGTGCAAATATATCATAATTAATGAGTATCGCATATAATCAGGGATTATATGAATTATGAGTGATTAGGGAATCAATCATCATAATGAGTCATTACTCTCTTGTCTTCTCTCTTGTGTATAAATACCCTATTGAGCATATGAATAAACACATTCATTTGAGAGTATATTTTCTCTATCTTTCTCTCTCTCTGATTTCTACACTACTTCCTCTTATGATAATTTTATATTTACTCCCCGCATGGTCTCTACTCAAACTGATGATAATATCGTATTTACTCTCCCTGATAACAATATCAGTTTAATTACTCCCCTGATGACATACAACATCAATTCCAATGTATTTTTGAGCATATTTTTCTTTTAAACGCCAAACTATAAATGATACATTGTCCCCAAAAATTCTGCTGAAATATAGTCCTCTAACATATCTTTTGGATATGTAAAAATATAAGTATATATATTATGTCTTTATCTTACTTCTTGTTTAAAAAATATGAGATTTTGAAATCATTGATGTAACTTGATCTATAAGTCAAATAAAATGTAAAATTACTCATTTTCTAATATATTTTTCAATCAATTATATATGATTGAATTATTTTCAAACACACATAACATTTTATATATAGAATGATTTTCTTGTATATGCTTCTATCATTTTATATTATTCAAGGATTCTCATATAAATTTTACTATTTAATGAGCCATATTAATAGGATGTATATAATAACATTTAACAAATGCATAATTTTATTTTCATATGCTGCCATAAATATAAAATTATTTTATCCACCACAATATAGTTCCTCATCATAGTCTTCATTAACATTTGTTAAAACCTCTATTTTCGATGAAATATTTATATATTTCATATTTCATATTTCAACTAAGATTGCAAGTCCATATTTTTCACAAATCAAAATAATGTAATCTCATTTTCACCGCGTCTTTTCCTTTTGCCCAATCATCATTCCGTCTACTTGCAAAATGGACTTATGTATAAGATCATCACTTGATCGATTGAAATTAATGTCAACAACTTAATCTTTTCAGTTCCATTTTTTCTATGACATAATTCATTGAGATCTCTTTATTAGTTTCAGGTACCTGAACGTCTTTTGAAGTTTTTGCAATTAGTTATGTCTTGGCCTCTTCTAGAATACTTGCTTCCTTAATATGATCATCTTGATTATTTGCTCCTTTCTCTTTTCTTTTGGAACTGATTATTTTCTCATGTTTCGAGCATGTCTCACTTTCATTTATGCTAATTAGAGCATTTTCAACTGAAATATGAGATTTAGTAATTCTCATTTAGGTCAGTAATTGCATCTGGTAGATTTTATGCAATATTTCATATGCAAAACCTAATGAACTTCTAGTTCATATTGCTATATTCGAATATCTATATTTGATAGTAATAATGTATTCCTTTTGTTCTCTTTTCTAGCTATTCAATTTCTCCCCCTCATGTTAGGAAAACTTTGTCAAATGACAATCGACTAATCATGCAGCATAAATTTCCTAAATCTACTCGTTTCCAATAGAAACATCACTTGGTTTCATTTAGAGACAAACAAAAAGAATGAGGTTCTTACCTAACATTTATTCAAATTTCCTTTAAATATCCGTCTATATGCATTGTGGTGGATCAATAAGAATGCTCATTCAAACTTTTTAAAATGAAATATCTTGGCCTTTGATCAAAGGCCAATTTTATCGGGAGAATTTTGTTGGGTTGCTGTATATAAGTGTCACAATATATAAAATCAAATATGGCAACATCAAAATAAAAATTTATTTTTAAAAGTATTGATCTAGCTATTTATAGAGTCTTTAATAAATGATTTATGGATCGTATTATCTGAAAATTGTGCGCTCAATATAATAATTTATTCAAACAATCTTACAAACTTCAAGTTGCAAACTAATAATAATCACACATGTTATTATCTTATATAGATGCATCTATCGAATTCATTGAATACTTGTATAATTTACATGCTATTTGAATGGGTCCATATATGAGTTTGATATATTTCCAGAAATATAGAGATCCATTCTAAATCATAGCTTGTGATACTCTCATAATCATATTTCTTTGAGAAAAAACAACACATGATAATTCTTGAATTATATAATATGTTGGTTATTCATGAAGAATCTTATGGTTCTTCAATAGATGTCATACATAATTTTTTATATATGATTCAGATAATTAAACAAGTCATTCCAACAATAAATTTGTTTGGATCAATAAGTTGCTAGTTTACTTGACATTTTGCTTAACTAACAACAAACTTTTCAATTTCCATAAGATATTGATCTCAATATGACATATAGTTTTGGGAGAACAATAGGTTTTGTGAGGAAATATATGAGTGGTACTTTTTAATATCAACTTAATCTTGTATTCTAACAATATATCTCTCAAGTGTCAAGGGGCTATCACTTAGACCCCCCCTTTTTTTTTATAGAAATCAGGGGTATCCTCCGCCGACAGCAGAGACTAATCCTCCTTCGCACTATCCCGAAGGGGCATTGGCGCTGGCAAATAACCTTCTCCACACACACTGCCAGGGATCGAACCCCTGACTTGATGCTTAAGGGTACCTAGCTACGAGCCAACTGAGCCAAGTTGCTTTGGTTTATCACTTAGACCCTTTAATAGAGTGAAACTCTGATTTAAATCTATGGGCCATAAGATTTCATGATCAATCAATTCTTCTTCTGCACATAGAATTAAGAAAAATCTATATTAGTTCTTCATGAACTATATCAATTTTGTTACATGTACGTTCTTCAAGAACTAACATATATTATCGCATTTTTATATAACTTCACTACTAATAATACGCTTCAATTTTCCTCTTTTGATGCATATTCAAAGTATAAAATGTTTAGAACTTTCCACTACATAAATAAATATAAGGAGATCCATAATCAAAATAAATAGTTTTCTTTCAAATATTCCCTACTATTTGATCATCTATAAATTTGACTTGCAATATATATATAAATTATTCATATTTGAATTAAGATCAAGAGAATTTATTTAATTTTATGAGAAAAGTTATTATGACTAATTTATTATTTGTGAGTGTGTGTCGATATATATATATATATATATATATATATATATATATATATATATATAATCACGTAAAACTAATTTGATTCTAATATAT
Organism: Acacia pycnantha; assembly: GCA_025563575.1. NCBI lineage: Eukaryota > Viridiplantae > Streptophyta > Magnoliopsida > Fabales > Fabaceae > Acacia > Acacia pycnantha. Next base: position 82,365 of record JAMWYP010000065.1, read on the forward strand.
ATCATATTATATATTATACCATGATTAATGTATGAAACTAACACATATCATATGAGAATGCTAAGGAATAGAAGAGATGACAATACAATAAATTGGGAGAGAAGACAATAATTTATCAATACCAAAATAAAATACATATTACAGATTATTTGTATGCCTTTCAATCATGAAACGTTTGGAAACTAAGAAAAACTGCACATATATGCAAGGCAACATAATAGTGATCAAGAAGAGAAAAGAGATGGAAGATAGAGCTAAAATGAAAAGTAGGAATAATAATGAAAGAAAGTACTGTCGAGGTATATGAGTTGAGTGTTTGTTGGAAGATCTATAGTGTAGCAGAGAAGCTCAAGTCCTAAAAACAAAATAGAGGAAGGTTTGATGCAGCAAACTCCATTGATGTATGAATAATTTCATATACACCATATACTTAAAGTTACAAATAAATTGTACAATTATACATAAAGAAGATAATTAAAAAACTTGATTGTATAATTGAAGGTTATATGAATAAATACTAGAAACCATTTCATTTGGGACTTATATGGTATAATGACAATAACCATGAGATAGAATCCTAAAAGGCCATGAAATCATGAACATCCACACAACATAATATTTAAATTTGTAAATAAATTGACACTATACTAAAATTTTAAAATGACAAATAATTACTTTTTTGTCTATTTGATTTCATATATCACTCATGAACACTTATCAATATCACAATATCAAATAATAATTTTTGTCTCACAAATTAATCACAATAAATTTAAATATCAATCAAAATCATATAGCCTTTGGGCTCACAATTATTTCTTTTGGCTTTACAATTTGATAATCTTTCTCCATAACTTATTGCTTTAAGCATCATAACTATTTTTGGTATTTTCACAATATCTCATGGTCTTTTTTGCTTCACAACCAATTTGATCTTTACTTTCAATAAATTGATATATATTAGTCTATATGACTTCTGGTCATATTATACGATTTTTTCTATCCATATGACTTCTAGTCATAGTATAACATTTGCTCATAATTTTGATGGCCTTAGAAATGATTATTTCCATGATTGTTGTTCAATAACCAAGACAAAATATTCTTGGCTTTCAACTAACAATTCTACAAATACAATGTGATCATGTTCATTTTCCCTCTTATAGACATGTTCTTTTGCTTTCAATAGCATATAATCAATTTCTCCAAATATTGGTCTTCAAGACCATAGCAAAAATCTTGCAAAGCAAAAAAGTTTTTTTTTTTTGTTTAGTTTGATATTTGAATCTTTAGCTTTCAGGGCTTTGGTATTTATAACAATTAAATCATCAAAGTTTCAAAGTTTTTCTTGTCAATAATGTCATTTAATGAAACCAATTTGGTCATCTGATAACAAAATTAAGAATATTATAGCTTCTGACCTTTCGATAAAATTAAAATACTATAAAATAAATTAAATAAATTCAAATTTATAATCAAATACAAACAATAGTTAAGACCATGATCATATAAATCACATTATATGGTCATATATTGTAACATCCCAACTTTTCACAAGCAGTAAATTTTTTTTTTATCAAACATCATTTGTAAACACATCAGAGTAGAGCACCAGAGCGATTGAGTAACTGATATATATATTAAAATACCCACGGTAGCATGTCTTCTTTGTTTAAACAATGTACAAGAGTGTTTCAAAAGCATAACAGAAAGAAGTCTTCAGCCGCGATTCCTAGGCATGCTGCTTGTCCTTCTCCTCGAACCTCGGTCCTCCCGATCCTGAAGCTAAGTTAAGAGCTGAGGTCCATGCATCGAACCCCAGGTAACGGTTAACCTCATGATTACATACATCATATATGTACAACAGACATTCTTAGACTTTTGACAACATTTACTATGGTCAGACAATCATCTGATCGGATGATAGACAACGAGACGATGAGTACGAGACAATAATACGGTCAAGTACAGAACAATAGTACAATCGGATGTACAGACAATAGTACATCAAATGTACGAGACAATAGTACAGTCAAATGTACAGAACAATAGTACAATCGGAGTACAGGCATGACAGACAATTGGCATGACAGAACAACAGTACAGTCAGAGTACAGACATGACAGACAATATACACATATGCATACAATAAACATCAGAGTTAAGGTTACCAGTACGCGAACTTACCTTCGTTGACGGATTACGGTATTTCCGTCGGAAATCGTACTTTTTTTACGGAAAACTGCGAAACGTCCAACAGTGGCATGTCGGGCAGCGTAACGGCAGCAAATCAGAGTTTCTGATATCCTATCAACATAACAATGTACTTGTTAAGGATCTAGCATTACGACGGACATTTTTAGTCAAAATGACTATTTTGCCCCTGACCCCCTAATCGGCGGAATTTCGCCAAAGACTTCGTTACTTTGGCCCCACTTTTCCAAAATTTTGACATAGCTCTTACTCCAACATATTTTCGAAATATAAACCATATTGATTACTGATTCACATCATAATAGGCATTTTAGGTAAAAATTACCATTTTGCCCCTACCCTTACTAGTCGCCGGAATTTCGCCAAAGACTACGCTACTTTAACTACCAATTTTCGGGGACTCAATCCCTATCAAGTTTTACCTCTTTAGGCATCTTTCAATGCAATGAGGCCTAAAACAATAGTAGGAACCTCACTCCCTACTTACTAAATCTATCTAACAATTCTACTAACTACCGAACTAAAAGCTAAAGACCGAAGGACTTACCCGTTGAAGACTTCGCACAATTTTGCTCGAGCTTCTCTCTCTAAAAACCTCTCTCTAGATTCGGCTAGGAGGCTCTCCAAATGGTGTGAGATTTCAAGAGAACCTTAGGCCTATTTATAGGAAAACTTAGGGATATGTTGGGAATTTTTCAAGTTGTTCTAAACCATAGAAAATCAAAGCAAATGGTGTTTATTTCTTGGCCATGCAAGCACTTGGTCGACATACATGGTGATGTGGCAGCCCATGATGGGTTCAAAGTGTAATGACTTATGTTGCTTTATGGCTTGCCTCGATAGAATTCCCGATCGGTCCCCGTTTCGCGTAATCTCGGAAAATCTCAAAATTCTGGATTTACAACTTTGAAGATCTTCTCTTCCTCATCAATAATATCTAATTTAACTTATATTTCAGTCCCTTACAGGGTTCCAACAGTCCAGTTGAAGTTTTCTCGAAAAACATGTCCGAACGCGTCCTGTTTCAGAACGCATTTCTGAAATCATCAATTTCTTCAGAAAAATTCACTGATTCCAAATATGTTCATATAAATTCAAACTCATTCCTAGATGTTGAGTTAGAATTTATTTTCTTCAGATCCAAAAATGTGCCTACCGCATTTTCTCTATTTCGTCTTATTAGGAAAATGCGCTAACTACCTCGGAATTAACTTAGGAAGAGGTCACTTAAAGGTAAAAACTCACTGACCAATATTTTACCTTGACTTTGGAAATCTCATTCCTAGATCTCCAGATAGGATCCGTTTCCTAATTATTGAATTACTATTCACCACATTAAATTATATTATATAATAATATAACTTTAATTAATTATATTATAAAATACTATAATTTATAAACTAAGTTTCTATTTTTATTCTTTTTTTTTTCTGCCCATTATTTTTTTTATTTTCGTTTTTATTTTATATAAAATAATTATTTAATAATTATTTTATATAATTTTTCACAAAACTTTCCTATTTGTCCATTCTTGTATTTAGGCTTTAAAAATACCTAAACTCGTCCATTTTTCTCAAAACTTTCCAATTAATTAGCAAATATATTTTTACTAATTTTAAGCCCAAAACCACTAATTTTAGGGTTTTACATAATTATCTCTGAATTTCCTTTGCTTATGCTTAAGTAATTAGGGTATTTATAACCCACAATGTGCTTAGGGACCTATTTGCAAATTTTCAATTTGTTTTAGGGACCTATTTACAAATTATCTAATTTCAAGAGAAATTACCCTGACAACAAGGTAAACTCAATACAAGGTGTTTGAGACCTCATATTCACCTATTTTTAATAGGTATATTTCCCAACTTTTGATCTTTACCCTAAGTGTGATTTTTGGGGTATTACATATATAATACTATTATATATTAATGAAATAATAAACAAATGAAAATAAAGTATTGATATAATGATCGGTAAAAGTGCCTCTTTTAGTTATGGAACCCGATGTATAGAATAATCGGTAAAATTGCCTCTTTAAATCAAATAGATTATTCCAGATAAATCAAATAGATATACGATAAAAGAAGGTAGGAGAAATAGTTAAACCAGCAGTGAGAAAAATAAACTTTCGTTAGAGCTTCGTGCTGAAAACATGTTATGAAATAAAAAATATATTAGAGATTGAGATGAAGGAATAAAGAAAGACAAGAGAGAATTGTAGAGATGAAGAGTGGAGGAGAACTCTTATTCAAATAGCATTTTCATGTACCTTCAATTTTTGTGTTAAGCCTATATATATATATTCCTCCAATCTTCTCAAGAGTTACAATGTCATCAACATAAAAATTAACTCACATTATAATGGAGTTACAATGTCATAAACATAAGAATTAATCTACAACATAAAACTACATAAAATCATGGGAGGTTATAGACATTATGGAATCCTAAGAGACTATGAACAACCATTACCGCAATATTCATAACACTAAGAATATAATAATATCTTTTCTATATATTGTAACTAACATTTATATATAAAAATATTTTTTACTGTAAAAATATAAAATAAAATATTTATATCTTTAATAATAATATTAATCAATCAACCAACCATCAACTACCAATGCAACTAACTAACTCTTATCGTCATAAAATCATTGGGTTAGGAAGTAATTTGACCAACAAACTATTGCCTCGAAGTGCCCAGTGCAAATAACTTTTAAGTTGACCAAAAATACCAAAAACCTTTTAAAAATGTGCAGTTAGAACAAAAATGGAGTAATTTTTTTTTTGTGTTGAGTGCTCCTAGAATAAAAGTTTTTTGTGTTGACTGCACATTTTTAAAAGTTCTTTTAGTATTTTTGGTCAACTTAAAAGTTATTTGTGCTGGACACTCTTGAGGTAATAGTTCGTTGATCAAATTGCTCTTTTACCCTAAAATCATTTAAATCCTCTTCCGTTCCGATTTACGTGTTATATTTGCATCCTTATACAATATAATTTAATATGGTCTATTAAATTATTAATATGCCAATTAATAATACCCAATAACATCTTTTTCTATATTTTTGAAAATGTAATACCCAATTTTCGACTTACTGAAAATCTTGTATTTTAGGAATATGTTACCATATTAAATTAGTTAACATAAGTGACTTAGAGTCACATAAAATATTGGCTATTTTAAGAGTAAATAAGCCATGGAAGAATTATAAAACACTTAATCAAATTAGCTTGCAATAAATTAAGATGAATGGCATAATTAGCAAATAATAGACAAATTAGCTTGCAATTAATTAAGATGAATGATATAATTCTTCTAATTAATTAGAGACAAATTAAAAGCATAAAAATAGGGCTAATTATATTTAAAAATAATTAGGCCAAAGGGAAAGAAATAATACTTGTCTAATAAAGCACTAATTACTATGGTTAAGCTAACAAATAAATTATGCAATGGGATATGTAATTAGTAACATATAAACACTTGATTAAGGGAATAAATTGAGCTTCTTAATCAGCCCCAAGATTTAACCAAAAAAAAAAAGTGCAGCTGATTGTGAAGGAAGGAAAGAGGATTTATCATAAAATAAGAATTGGTTGAAAAGTCAAATGTTGCAACTCTCCAATTAGAAAATTGAGCTATTAGTTATTTGTAAATTAAAGCAAAAACACAATAAATGGCTAATTGGATTAGGCATGTGTAACATCCCAATTTCAGAGCCAATTTTTTTTTTTTCAATCAGAGTAGAGCATCGGAATAAAAACATTGAGTAACTGATTATAACAATAACAGTGGCGTATCCGCCTGTTCATAAAGATTAATACATTATCTGTCCATGGTCTCTCTCTCCAGACCTTGATGTGATGCTATAGTAAGAGCTGAGATCCAACGTTCATCGGATCTCAGGTAACGGTTAACCTCATGCTTATATAACACTTTATGTTTCAACAGATATTTCTATGATTACGGCAATGATACATGATCATTCAATAACAAGCGCCCTACAAGCAAAGTTATGTGTCTGCACTTTAAATGTGTGCCACGATGTACTGTCGTGTCCGTAGTGCTAGGAAAACTATGACGGCATTATAAGTATAACCCGTAAGCTGTAAGTGATTATCTAAGTGTAACATCCTTAGTCACTGTGCATGGCCCAGAACAAAGTTCCACCCATGGCTTATGAAATTATCCGAACCATATATAAGCAAACTATAAGCATCAGAGTCAGTGTTACAAGATGCGCGCGAACGTACCTTCGTTTGATGGTACTTCGGTACTTTTGACGGAAATGGCACGTTTACGGAAAACGGCGAAACGTCCAACAGCGGCTCGTCGGACAGCGTAACGGCAGCAAACTAGGATTTCTGACGTCCTATAACAGTAATATCACCTCTATTAGTGATTTGACAACATAACTGGCATTTTAGGTAAAAATTACCATTTTGCCCCTATACCCCTAATTGGCGGAATTTCGCCAGCACTTCGTTACTCTAGCAAATTTTCTTCCCGAAATTTCGCTAGAACTTCGACGCAATTATGATTCTTGAAAATAATGACTAAAATAGCCCTCCCTTCTAATATCAAAACATAAAAATAAAGACTACTCTAGCATTACTAACTATTGAACTAAAGACTAAAAACAAAGACCGAAAGACTTACCCGTTGAAGACTTCGGCAGAACTTCCCCCCAGAGCTTCTCTCTCTACTTCCTCCTCTCTCTAATTTTCGGCCAAAGGGCAAGAAAATGGTGTGAAAATTTCTCAAGGGGAGCATGCCTATTTATAGACTTTTTGGAGGGACAAGGTTGGAATTATGCAAGTTGTTTGCACTATTCATGTCCAAGAATTGCACACAATTTTTGCCCTTGCCTTTTCCCCTCTTGGCCGACCTCCATGATGATGTGGCAGCCAAGGATTGGCTCCAAATGGTGACTAGGCTTGCTTTATGCTCTAGACTAACCGTTTTCCCCGATCGGTACCCGATTTGCGTAATTTCGGAAAAATCTCAAAATTCCGGATTTACAACTTTGAAAACATGTTCTCACTTAGTAGAAATGTCCAATTCAACCTTTATTTTGATTCCATATAGGCCTTCAACAGTCCAGTTGAAGTTTCCTCGAAAAACGTGTCCGATCGCGTCCGGTTTCAGAACGCGTTTCTGAAAATACCAACTTCTTCAGAAAAATTCACTGATTCTAAATATGTCAAAATAAATTCAAACCCATTCCTAAATATTGAGTTAGAATTTATTTTCCTCTTTTCCAAAAATATGCTTATATGCATTTTTCCCTATTTTGTTTTATTAGGAAAATGCACAAACGGCCTCGGGTCACTTAAAGGTAAAAACTCAGCGATCAATATTTTACCTTGACCTTGGGATTCCTATTCCTAGATCTCTAGATAGGATCCGTTTCCTAATTTAAATATTACTATTCATACTTTTTACTTTAATTAAATTATATTATATTTTATTATGCAACTTGCAAGATATTAAAAATGTGATCTTATCTTCATTTGTTTGTCCATAATTTCGCAGCCCCAAATTGTTTGGATTTGTAAATGTTTTCTATGTATTTATTTAATTACTTAATTAATTATTTAATTTACTTTTATTTAAAAATTCCACAAAATTCCCTAATTGGTCTATTATTGTATTTAGGCTTAAAAATACCTAAACTCAACTATTCTTCACAAAAATCTTCAATTAATTAGTAAATATATTTTTACTAATTTTAAGCCAATTACCACTAATTTTTGAGTTTTACATAATTATTTCATAATTTCCTTTGTTCAGACTTAAGTAATTAGCTAAAAATTACTTAATCACTTTATTATCATCAATTGATAATTTTCTTAATTAGAATGTCCCATTTCCTCATAATTATAATACTGACATTTCTGTTTCCATGTGTTCTGCATTATTTTAGAATTTGTGAGGGCATTATAGTCATTACAATACTTTTGAATATCTTTATTCAATTTCTCTAAGTTTGTAATTTATTAAATTACCCTAATTAGAGATAACATACTCTCATTATTCAAATAATTATTTCACCGACTTTTAGGATTTTTCACAATTTTCCTAAATATTTATGTCCCTTAGGGGCATTTTGGTCATTTGGCACTTTGGCCCTTAATTTCTCTAATTTCCAAAAGATTTTTCCTTAGAAAATAAGATAATTATATCTTATTATTTGATATCCCATATTCACCTACTTTTTATAGGTATAATCTTACCAAATTATGATACGTATTTTTTTGGGGTATTACAGCATGTCGACCAAGCCATGGGAGGTGAGGATTAAACTTCAAAAAGTGCATTTCCAATCCAATGGTTAAGCTAGCGTGGGGTTAGTATGCAGAGATAGCCTGGGGAGGTATGTAGGAGGAATGGGGAGTGTGGTGGAGGCAAAATCACCTTTTATGACTGAATGCATGGCGTTTCGGGAAGCCTTACTGTATAGGAGTAGATTCAGAAATCACACAATTATAGTTGAGACGGATTGTGAGTCTCTGTACAGACATATAAAAAAGGATTCAGCTGCAGGCTGCGAATGGGAAAGCTGGGAGCTGCTAACTGAGATTCTCAGATTGTTGAAGTCTATGGAGGGAGTATCACCATCCTTGGTTTCCAGACAAGGTAATAGAGCTGCGGATTGCATGGCAGCTGAGGCAAAAAAGAGGATGTATCAGCATTTTTGGCTGGATTGTGTTCCATCCTTTTTAGATGTCTTTTTACTGCATGACTTTGAACAATTGGGAGTTGTCGGTTCTGATCATTGCGACATACAGGATAGGGAAGGAGTTGGATGACAGCTAGTTCTGGATCTGATATAGTTGATTTTATATTCTTGTTTTTGGTTGGCCAGTGTTTGGTAGGCTGTATTGTTACTTTTTGTCGTGAATTTTAATTGGCTTCGGCTTTAGTGGATGTAATTATTGTTCTTTCATATAATACAAGTGACTTTTTCGGGCAAAAAAAAAAAAAAAAATCTAATGGTTAAGATGAGTGTTGGTCAAATTTAATTTCCATTTGTGTCCTTGATTTTTCCCTATAAATAAACCACACATCTCTTCACATTTCTTCACACCATCACCAAATATAAGTATAGTGCTACCATCATTTTGCTTAACACAAGTTATTATTAGCGGTTCTAAACGACAAATTTCACATTGCTTTTATCCATACGAGTTGAATTAAGATGAATTTATATATCTAATAATGAGCGAGAATTTAGCGGGCTAAATTATTATTATTAATTAAACCAAACACTTGTCAAATTTAAAGTTGACAAGCATTTTCCTTCAAAGGTAATATAATAATAAAAAAGTTCAACAAAACTATTATTAGGAAATGAATTGACGCTATACTCTAGTCCTATATATATGCTTTATTAAGAATCCAGTTTTGTAACTGAAATTCAAGAGACGCGTCCAAAAACCCACAATTCTCTCCGAAGTTTCCTACTCACACAAACATATAACCATTTTTCAGTTAGTTTTCACCAAAAAGAGAGCCCACAGAACATTAACGAACTCAAACAGTTAAACTAATTATTATTGGGTTCTTCATCATCATGCCTGGCTTGTGTTATTTTCTGCTAACTATTGTTGGCATGATATTGGCAAATTATTGCCAATATGGAGAATCAGCAATCTCAAGCCTGGGTGTGAATTGGGGATCTCTGGCTTCTCATCCAATGGAGCCAGAGATTGTAATTCAAATGTTGAAGAATAATGGGATTAAGAAGGTGAAGCTGTTTGATGCAGATTCTTGGACTCTGGATGCATTTGCTGGGACTGATATTGAGGTCATTGTGGGAATTCCAAATGATCAATTGGATAAAATTGCTCATAAAAATATATATGCTGAACATTGGGTCAAAGAAAATGTCACCCAGCATCTTCATGATAATGTCAACATCAAGTATGTATGTATTTTTTTTTTTTTTTTTTATATAGGGAGAATTAGTTTCATGTCCCACACAAAGACCATAAACTATAAAAAATCACTCACAAGTCATAAATCCCTAAAGTGTAAATATGTTTTTAAATGCAATTTCAAAAACACCTTTGATTTTTGGCAAAAAAAAAGGTGCCCCCATTGCCATGATCACCAACCTTGGCTAGAGTTCCATCTACAGTTGCTGGTCGTCGGGGCTCTAGGGACCAGTAGTGAGTAGTGGTGGCGGCTGGTCGGAGACCAACAACAATGGGAGTGGTTCTATTGTTAGCGACGAAGCTTCAGTGGCTAGCTGGCATCCATGGCAAAGGGTGCTTTTTTTTTTTGCCGGCTAAAAGTTAAGAATATTTTTGTAATTGCATTTAAAAACATATTTACAATTTAGGATTTGTGATTGTGGATGATTTAAAAACATACCCGGGTCGGATCCGGACTAGTTAGAGCGAAACTCTGGTGAATCGGGTGGGCAAAAAAAAAAAAAAAACATTTGTATGTGTGTGTAGATTACTGTATCTTTTGCTAAAAAAAACATAACGGTGAGATGTGACTTTTGCTAAAAAATGGTAACCATATGTGTATTTTTGCTCCTAAAAAAAACATATGGTGTTGGGCGCTCCCGGGGTAAAACACATGTGTATTTTTGCTCGTTTACCCTTAATAAATTTAATCAACTTCTTTAATCTAATCAGTAAATTTTTCTAATATCAATGACTTAATTGCCTTCAATTCTCATTTCAGATATATAGCCGTTGGGAATGAAGCATTCTTGACAAGTTACAATGGAAGCTTCATAAAGGTGACATATCCAGCAATGGTGAATATTCAAAAAGCTCTAGAGAAGGCTGGTCACGCAGATAAAGTGAAGGTCACTACACCCATGAACGCCGACGTTTACGAGTCTTCTTCCAACAAGCCGTCGGACGGAAAATTCCGCGACGAAATCTTCGATGAGGTAAAAAATATAGTGAGTTTCCTCAACGACAATAATTCGCCGTTCATGGTCAACATTTACCCTTTCCTTAGTCTCTACCAAGTCGCCGGTTTCCCTCAGAACTTCGCATACTTCGACGATAACGCCCAACCAATCTCCGACAATAACGTTCAATACTCAAATGTCTTCGAGGCCAATTTTGACACTTTGATTCACGCACTGAAAAAACTAGGGTTTCCTGATTTGGACATCTCGGTCGGCGAAGTAGGATGGCCTACGGATGGCGACGAAACTGGTAATGGAATCCCTAGCAACGCACAGAGATTTTACAAGGGGCTAATGAAGAAGATGGCGAATAAAAAAGGAACACCACTTCGTAATGGGCCTATAGATATGTACTTATTCTCTCTTTTTGATGAAGATATGAAGAGTATAGCACCTGGGAATTTCGAGCGACATTGGGGGATTTTTCAATACGATGGAAGACCCAAATTTCGGGTAGATTTTTCCGGCGGAGGGAAAGATAATTGGCCGGTGGGAGCGAAAGGGGTGAAGTATCAAGATCGACAATGGTGTGTGTTGAAAAGTAGTAGTGACGAGTGGGACGAGAATGATTTGAAAGATATATTGGGATATGCTTGTCGAAATGCAGATTGTTCGAGTTTAGGTGCGAATTGTTCGTGTATGAATTTGGATCTGCAAGGTAGAGTATCTTATGCTTTTAATCAGTATTTTCAAACCAGAGATCAGGAGGATGAAGCTTGTGATTTCAAGGGAATGGCCACTATTGTGAAACAAGATCCATCAAAAGGGACTTGTATGTTCCCTATAGAAATAGTATGGAGTACAAGTGATGGAGTGAAGCTTAAAGCGGTTAACTATTTGGGAGGCCTTTTAGTTTCCTTCTTGTTCATGTTCGTCACATTAGCCAGATCATGAAGAGATATGAATTCAGGAACAAAGAAAGAAAGAAGAGTTATGAATTGGAATAATCAATTTAAAAGCAAGATGGGAAAGTGCCATTAATATTTTTGTTGATGTTGTGCAAGATTTTTGTAATTGTTATATACAATATGGTGTGTGGATATTCATAAATCCATGCATAGGATTCTATCTAGTGTAAGGCATTACACCCTATAAACTCTCATTGTATCATTATGTTGCTTAATTTTCTTCTTTATGTGTGAGTAACTCTTAGGTTAGTCTTCAATGTATGGAGGCCTATAAATAGAATCATGCATAAGGCATTTGCATATCAATAAAACAAAAGTGAATGAGAGGTACTCCCTTTTCCTCTCCCAATTTCTTATCTTGCTAATTTCTTCTTCTACTTTCTATTTTTATTTTTATAACACATTATCAGTACGAAACTCTGACAAAGTTTTTTTTTTTATTTTTTTTTTATTTTTTATTGTTGCTTTAACAATTTCCTCTACCTTCTTTTACTGTATTCTTAATTGATTTATCTGGGATGATTTGAGTCATTATATGGAAGTAAAGAGATCCTTTTACTGATTTTTTTTATACATTAGGTTCCATGGCTAAGATTAAAGATTATTGTTGTTTTTCTATTTTATTTTAACCTCTCTTATTTATACAACATTATATATTTTTTATATTATGTTGTTATTTACATTTTATATTGTTATATTATTTATTTCTTTTCGTTTTATTTATTTATGTTGTTGTATTATGTTATTTCATTTCTTTATTGTTTATAATATTTTATTATTCATTTATATTTTGTTTTGAATTATTCTCTTTATTACACCACCAAGTTTATTATTCTATTTGTTTCTTATTTATATTATTCATTTTACTCTTATTATTGCAATTTTTAGTGAAATTTGCTATTTTGTTTTTATATTTTCTATATATATTATTTATTTTATATTGTTTATAACTTATTATTGTCATTTTATTTATAATACTATTTATATGACAATATAACGCGATCTATATGATTATGCGTGTATTTATTTAATTTATTCCTATACTGTACTATCTTGTTCTCGATTAAAATTTTTGCACATATAAATGTGTGCGTGTAATGTATATTCATCTTGGTCTATTGTAACATCCCATTTTGAAACTTTGAAACGCGGAAAAATTTTTCTTTTTTTTAAATCAGAGTAGAGCAATAGAGCGAAAGAGTAATCGGTTCATAGCCAAAACATCAACCATTGTGTAACATTATATAGATTACAGTAGTCCTAAGGTTTAGAAAGGAAATAGCGGAATAATAGAGTAACAGAATAACAGAATAACAGAAAACGATAAGATAAAGATAGTCTTCAGCTGCACGCCTACTCCGGGTACTTGCCTCGATCCCCGAACCGTGGTCCTCCTGACCTGAGCTACAGTGAGATTCAATTCATCATATTGAATCTCAGGTAACGGTTAACCTCATACCCAAACAATACAGTATACAGACAACAGATATTTCTAGAGCTAATACAACAGTATATCATAAGCATACAATAGATGCATGATCATTATGCCGATAGAACATAAGCACAAAGCAATATGTAAAGCCCCATAAGGTAAAACATTAACAACAACAGCCTGCACTATTCACCAGTGCCACGATACTCACTCGTGTCCTCAGCGCTAGGAAAACGGAACGGCGTTACCAAAACTATAACCCGTATAACTGTCTGTATAACGGTCTACGAACATATCATTGACATATAAGTATTTAAGATGTGCAAGATTAGTGTTACAGTACGCGTCCGTACCTTCGTTGGCAACGTTAGGTACTACCGGCGGAAAACGTACTTTCACTAAAAACGTGAACTTCAAACAAGCGGTTCGTCGGACAACGTGACGGCAAAGAAATCGAGATTCTGATATCCTATAAGAATAATATCACCTTTATTAGTTATTTGACACTATAACTGGCATTTTAGGTAAAAATTACCATTTTGCCCTTCTACCCCTAATCGGCGGAATTTCGCCAGCACTTCGTTACTCTAGCAAATTTTCTCCCCGAAATTTTGCCAGAACTTCGACGCAACTATGATTTTAGAAAATAATGACTAAAATAGCCCTCCCATATGATACCCAATCATACTTGAAATTTAAAGGCTATTCTAACAAAATTCTACCATTACTTTTGAAAAACTGCGAAAGCTTCAACTTTTTGGCGACTCGATTCCTACTATGTTTATACCTCTGCATATTTTTTCAACGCAAACAAGGCTTAAAACAAGTATAGAAATCTTGTCACCTACTTCCTAAATCTAACTAACAATTCTACTAACTACCGAACTAAAGACTAAAGACCGAAAGACTTACCCGTTGAATACTTCTGCAGAACTTTTCCAGAGCCCTTCTCTCTTCTTTCTCTCTCTAGGTTCGAATTCTCTCTTGAGAATGGAGTGAAAAAACCAAAGGGGGAGGGGGTATTTATAAGAAAAGGTGTAGGATTTCTAGTCGGATCAACTTTGTGAGAATCGATCGGACTGGTCCAAAGTAACTTTTTAAAAAGTTTTCTCTTCTTCTTCCTTCCTCTTGGCCGACCTGCCCTCATGCTGAGGTGGCACCAATTGGCCAATGGGAGGTGGCCATGTGTCCCTTCCAGAAGCCTACCCGGATGAATTTCTCCGATCGGTACCCGATTCGCGTAGTTTCGGAAAAATCTCAAAATTATGGATTTACAACTCTGACGACATATTCTCACTTAGTAGAAATGTCCAAGTTAACCTATATTTTGATCCCATATAGGGCTCCAACAGTCCAGTTGAGTCTTTCTCGAAAAACGCGTCCGAACGCGTCCGGTTTCAGAACGCATTTCTGAAATCACCAATCTCTTGGATATAATTCACTGATTCCAAATATGTCCATATAAATTTAAACTCATTCCTAGATATTGAGTTAGAATTTATTTTCTTCATTTCAAAAATATGCCTATATGCATTTTTCCTATTTTGTTTTATTAGGAAAATGCACAAACTACCTCAGAATTAACTTCCGGAAGAGTTTAACGGAAGATAAAATTCCACTGATCAATATTCTACCTTGACTTTGGAATTCTCATTCCTAGATCTCTAGATAGGATCCGTTTCCTAATTTTAAAATTACTATTCACATTTTTTTACTTTAATTAATTATATTAATATAATAATAGCAACTTGTACAACTTGTTCTTATTTTTATTTTATTTTTTTTTCTTCTTTGGGTCCAATATTTCGGTTGGCCCCCTTTTTATTTTAATAAATATTTATTTTTTATTTAATTAATTATTTAATGATTTATTTATTTAATTTTTCCAAAAATTCCACCAAAATTACCTAATTGGTCAATTCTTGTATTTAGGCTTAAAAATACCTAAACTCAACTATTTTTCACAAAAATTTCAATTAATTAGTAAATATATTTTTACTAATATTCAACTAATTTCCACTAATTTTTGAGCTTCCCATAATTATTACTGAATTTCCTTTGCTTATGCTTAAGTAATTAGCCATTAATTACTTAATTACTCTTTTAACCATTGTTGGTATTTTTCTTAATTAGGATATCTCATTACCTTCACACTCTTGTATTAACATTAGAATTTTCATGCCTCTTGTATCATTTCATAATTACAAGGGTATTTTGGTCATTTTAATACTTTATGAGCATTCTTTTTTTCATTTTTCCCAAGTTTGTAATTTATTAAATTACCGTAATTAGAGATAGTATACTCTCTTAATTCAATTGATCATTTTATTGTCTTTCAGGATTTTCATGAATTTTCTAAGTTTATTTCCCTTTACAGGGGCATTTCGGTCATTTTGGCACTTTGGCCCTTAAATTTCCTAACTTCCTACCGAATTTAACTTAGAATAATAAGCTAAATTTACACAAGTTTGGAGACAATAATTTCACTTATCAGAAATATCCATTTAATTCATAATATTCCGTATAATAAATATCCGGGTATTACATTTCTCCCCCTTACACAAAATTTCGCCCTCGAAATTTAATCTATTCTAACTAAACTTCGGGCCATGAACTCTGGGTACTTCTCCTTCATGTCATTTTCGGTTTCCCAGGTCGCTTCTTCGGGTGACAAACCCTTCCAAGCCACCTTCACAATCAAAATAGTCTTGTTTCTGAGCCGTTTCTCTTTGTGATCGATGATCTGCTCCGGCTCGACTATAAATGTATTATCATGTCGTACTTTGACATCCTCGTACTCGATGACATGATCACTGTCTGGTTGGTACTTCTTCAATTGCGACACGTGGAAAACGTCGTGAAGATTAATCAGGTTCGGGGGTAAAGCTATCTGATAAGCTACTTCTCCTCTCTTAGCCAAGATTTCAAAAGGTCCTACGTATCGTGGACTCAGTTTCTTCCTTTTAAGCGTTCTGCCGACACCGGTTACTGGAGATAATTTCAGGAATACATGGTCGCCGACATAGAACGTCAAAGGTCTCCTTCTTTTGTCTGCATAGCTCTTCTGTCTACTATGTGCGGCTAGGAGTCTTTTCTTGATCAATGCGATCTGTTCAGAGGTCTGCTCAAGCATATCCGGCCCAAGTAACTGCTTTTCGGACGAATCTGTCCAGCATAACGGTGATTGACACCTCCGCCCATACAATGCCTTGAACGGGGCCATTTGTATACTAGCATGATAACTGTTGTTATATGCAAACTCAGCTAGAGAAAGATGTTGATCCCAACTTCCTTTGAAATCCAGGGCACATGCTCGCAGCATATCCTCCAACGTCTTTGGCCACGTATTCTGCAACGTCTTTCTTCATCCCGGGCCACCAAAGTTCGGATTTCATACTCTGGTACATTTTGACCATGCCTGGATGTAGAGTGTACTTACTCTTATGAGCCTCATCCATTATCGTTCGCCTCAATTCATCAACTGGCGGTATGTAGACTCGCTGTTTATACGACTGCACCACTAAGTGATAGGTCATAATCTTGGGTCTCACTTCGAGTGATCTTCTCACGTATCTCTTTTGCCCAATCATCTTGTTTCTGAGCTTTCTCAACTTCGTCTCTCAGATCATACTCCCCTTGACTCGCAAGAAGAGTAGCAAGATAGGCATCAGCTGGTGCGTGCAGACCCATGCAGATTTGGTTGGATAGATTCAGATCTCTGAAATCTTCCAGTAGTTTCTGCTCTTGTATCATCATGTATGATACCTGCACCGTCTTTCTACTAAGAGCATCAGCAACGACGTTTGCTTTACCCGGATGATACTTGATCTCCAAGGTGTAGTCTTTAATCAGCTCCATCCAACGACGTTGTCTCATGTTGAGTTCTCGTTGATCGAACAAGTATTTCAGACTCTTGTGGTCACAATACACTTCTACGGTTACACCGTACAGGTAATGCCTCCATATCTTCAAAGCAAACACGATAGCCGCCGGCTCTAGATCGTGTGTAGGATAATTCAACTCGTGAGGCTTCAGCTGACGAGAGGCATAGGCCACCACCCTGCCCTGCTGCATTAGGACACATCCCAATCCTTGCCCACTGGCATCACTGTAGACAACATAGGTCTCATCGGATCGGGATAATCAATACCGGTGCTGTAGTCAACCTCTCCCTCAGGTTCTGAAAGCTCTCCTCACAATCATCTCCCCATATAAAGGGTTGATTCTTCCTCGTAAGCTTTGTTAATGGTAGGGCAAGACGTGAGAAATCCTGTATGAATCTGCGGTAGTATCCCGCCAGACCAAGAAAACTACGGATCTCCGTCACAGTCTCTGGCCGTTTCCAGTCCAGAAATGCTTCCACTTTGCTTGGATCAACTGCAACTCCGCCGCTAGATATAACATGGCCCAGAAATTTAACTTCCGGCAGCCAAAACTCGCATTTGCTCAGCTTAGCATAAAGTTGCTTCTCCCTGAGTATGCCTAACACCTTTCGAAGATGTTCTTCGTGCTCTTCTTTGCTCTTAGAATATATCAAAATGTCGTCGATGAACACCACCACAAATTGGTCTAGGTGTTGTCGGAAGATACGGTTCATGTAATCCATGAATACCGCAGGTGCATTTGTCAATCCGAAGGGCATCACAAGGAATTCATAATGCCCATATCGGTTCGAAAGCTGTCTTGGGAACATCGCCATCCTTAACTCGCATCGATGGTATCCGAACGCAAGTCAATTTTTGAAAAGATCGTGGAACCGGACAACCGATCCAAAAGATCATCAATCCTGGGAAGTGGGTACTTATTTTTTACGGTTACTTTGTTGAGCTCGCGGTAATCGATGCAGAGTCGGAAACTTCCATCTTTCTTCTTTACAAAAAGTACTGGGGCTCCCCACGGTGAAATGCTAGGTCGAACGAACCCCTTCTTCAAAAGCTCTTCCAACTGTTTCTTCAACTCCTGCATTTCGTTAGGAGCCATTCGATACGGCGCCTTTGATATTGATCCTGTGCCAGGCATCAAGTCAATGTTGAACTCCACTTCTCGGATAGGAGGTAACTCAGTGAGATCCTCCGGAAATACATCAGGAAAATCATTCACCACAGGAATATCCTGAAGTGAACGGTCATGTAGATACTACAAGATCAAATGGTAATCTAGAGGCATGCAATCCTAAGCGACTCCCGCAATCATAGGAAATAAACGAGTGACTAGCACCCGAGTCATACAATGCTTGCAAACGATTTCCATTGAGATAGATGATACCTTGGACCATCTCTGGATACTTTTTGGCCTCTGAGTTTGTCAATGCAAAGATCCGGCCAGCGTTCTGAGGTCTCGCCTCTGCAGCCTTCTCGGGGCAATCCCGCTAATGTGTCCGAGCTTCGACACCAAGCGAGACTTGTTTCCCATCACAGTTGGCTCCTGGATGGTACTTTTTGCATTTGGGACACGTCTGGGATCCCAGTTGTCTCTGATTATACGGTTGGTAGGGTTTCTTATTTCCACCTTGGTTGTTGCTCCAAGGTGCCTTCCTCTTCTGGGAGGGACCTCCGCGGTTGGATCCACCTCGACTAGCGTTGTTACCTTCCTGGTTTCGGGATTTGCGCAGTTCCTTCAAGTTGCGCTCAGTGCCTTCCGATTTCCCGGGCACTCGATAACTTCAAAAATCTTTTCCAAGCTTAGCAGCCAATCTTCAGCTAATTCATTCTTTCCCCGAAAACCAGGTGGCTTCAGCTTGCAGAACTGGTTGACCCAGCTCTCGGTGGTCCTCTCTCTTTGTCCGTGCCTGGGTGGTGATTGGGATCTGTCAGACCCCTCAGGCTCTTCATCATTTTCATTGTCATCATACTCTTCTTCATTATCATTGTTGTCATCTTCTTCATTTTCTCGTTCATCCTCAAGTTCTTTGTGCGTCTAAGCGTCTTTGTGCCTCTGGTCTTGTTGATTCTGTCTTGCCAGAAGAGCATCAATCAGAACTCTTTGTTCTTGTAGAGTTCTACGTATTTCTTCAATTTCGTCACGTCCGGGTTGATTTGGTCCATCGTTTCGTTCATCCTGAGGCTGTCTGCCTCTTCCTCTACCACGGCCTCGACCACGGCCTCGGCCTCTTCCTCTTGGTGCACCAGCACCTCTCAAGATGGCCATGTTTTATTCTTTTTCCCTTTAAACAATTATGACAGAATATATAAATATTAGAAGTGACAAAACAATTTGCACACCAAACATATATTCACATATATTCATTTCATAAGGTTTATACATATCAGTCGATCTAATACTAATATAAGTCATACTGTACAATCTCCTTATTCAAACATATTTACAATCTTCCAAAGTACTTGGAGATACAAACTAAACTTCCTAGTTTCTACAATCCACAGCTTCCTTGTACTAACGCTTTCCCCTTACATGTACAGGCGAACCATACTCTTCAAGTAACGGAGGTGAATACTGACACCTAGAATGGGTCCGTCGTCCAACAGTTCATTGATAAACCTTGCCCAAAAGCGGGTACAGGGAAAGAAATACAGAGTGTACCGAATCCAATCTGCAGGTGAATGTTGGTTACAGACAGCTTGATAACTCTTGATCAGGCTTAGGAACACCAGATATTTGCCTTGAACGGTTTCGGTGTAGTTCCCAGCTTCAACAAGATAGTGCTCCAAACGAATGATTAACGGGGTGTTATCGTCTAGGACGTAATGGTAGTCTTCAGGTTCGGCTTCCTCATCATCAAGAAGTTGGATGTCAGGGTAGTCGAAGTTGTCATCAACTGAGGAGTGGGTTGAGTTGGTAGGGCTTCCTGGATCAGCTTGGTCCTCAACCTCCAGGTCGTTCGAGGTTGAGATTAGGAGAATCGGGTTCGAGTTCCCTGTAGCGGGGGTGATAGGAGGTTCGATTCACCGAGATAGTGACTAGGAATTGTGGGGTCTGTATACTCATGGTTTGGATCCCAAGGAAAATGTTCATCGTGATCTGGACTCCAGGGTATAACAGGTTCAGAATGGTTTTCGAACTCAGGCTCATCCAGTTGTGCGTTGTAGGAATCTGACTCTTCTTCGATGGGATCTTTTTCCGTAGTCAGTGGGGATGGGTTATTCGAGGGTTCGGGTGCTGATGGAGGAATGGATCTCCGGGCAGGACGCCTCCAGATTCCGTAATAACTGTAGAATGGATCTAAGACGGGCTCTTCGTCCCTGTTCATCTCTACACATTACACCAATGGCCTTTTCAATACCCATTTTCAAAAATGTGCTCAAAGTTAAAAGGCTTAAGAACCTAACTCCGTTATCCGAACAGAATGGCCAGGTAAGTGTCTACCATGGGGCCTCACCGGATTAGCAGTGACTTATGGCACACCCACGTAGACTAGCCTTGCCTTCGGCACCAAACTGTCCGTGGTAACATAGTTAAATACTTGCCAGAATGATTGCTCTGATACCATAAAATGTAACATCCCATTTTGAAACGCGGAAAAATTTTTCTTTTTTTTTTAAATCAGAGTAGAGCAATAGAGCGAAAGAGTAATCGGTTCATAGCCAAAACATCAACCATTGTGTAACATTATATAGATTACAGTAGTCCTAAGGTTTAGAGGTAACGGTTAACCTCATACCCAAACAATACAGTATACAGACAACAGATATTTCTAGAGCTAATACAACAGTATATCATAAGCATACAATAGATGCATGATCATTATGCCGACAGAACATAAGCACAAAGCAATATGTAAAGCCCCATAAGGTAAAACATTAACAACAACAGCTGCACTATTCACCGGTGCCACGATACTCGCTCGTGTCCTCAGCGCTAGGAAAACGGAACGGCGTTACCAAAACTATAACCCGTATAACGGTCTACGAACATATCATTGACATATAAGTATTTAAGATGTGCAAGATTAGTGTTACAGTACGCGTCCGTACCTTCGTTGGCAACGTTAGGTACTACCGGCGGAAAAACGTACTTTCACGGAAAAACGTGAACTTCAAACAGCGGTTCGTCGGACGGCGTGACGGCAGCAAATCGAGATTCTGATATCCTATAAGAATAATATCACCTTTATTAGTTATTTGACACTATAAGCGGCATTTTAGGTAAAAATTACCATTTTGCCCTTCTACCCTAATTGGCGGAATTTCGCCAGCACTTCGTTACTCTAGCAAATTTTCTCCCGAAATTTTGCGAACTTCGACGCAACTATGATTTTCGAAAATAATGACTAAAATAGCCCTCCCATATGATACCCAATCATACTTGAAATTTAAAGGCTATTCTAACAAAATTCTACCCTTACTTTTGAAAAGCTGCAAAGCTTCAACTTTTGGCGACTCGATTCCTACTATGTTTATACCTCTGCATATTTTTCAACGCAAACAAGGCTTAAAACAAGTATAGAAATCTTGTCACCTACTTCCTAAATCTAACTAACAATTCTACTAACTACTGAACTAAAGACTAAAGACCGAAAGACTTACCCGTTGAATACTTAGAACTTTTCGAGCCCTTCTCTCTTCTTTCTCTCTCTAGGTTCGAATTCTCTCTTGAGAATGGAGTGAAAAAAACCAAAGGGGGGAGGGGGGTATTTATAAGAAAAGGTGTAGGATTTCGGCCGTCGGATCAACTTTGTGAGAATCGATCTGGACCGTCCAAAGTAACTTGTTCAAAAAGTTTTCTCTTCTTCTTCCTTCCTCTTGGCCGACCTGCCCTCATGCTGAGGTGGCACCAATTGGCCAATGGGAGGTGGCCATGTGTCCCTTCAGAAGCCTACCCGGATGAATTTCTCCGATCGGTACCCGATTCGCGTAGTTTCAGAAAAATCCCAAAATTCTGGATTTACAACTCTGACGACATATTCTCACTTAGTATAAATGTCCAAGTTAACCTATATTTTGATCCCATATAGGGCTCCAACAGTCCAGTTGAGTCTTTCTCGAAAAACGCGTCCGAACGCGTCCCGGTTTGAACGCATTTCAAATCACCAATCTCTTGGAAATAATTCACGATTCCAAATATGTCCATATAAATTTAAACTCATTCCTAGATATTGAGTTAGAATTTATTTTCTTCATTTCAAAAATATGCCTATATGCATTTTTCCTATTTTGTTTTATTAGGAAAATGCACAAACGGCCTCGAATTAACTTAGGAAGAGTTTAACGGAAGATAAAATTCCACTGATCAATATTCTACCTTGACTTTGGAATTCCCATTCCTAGATCTCTAGATAGGATCCGTTTCCTAATTTTAAAATTACTATTCACATTTTTTTACTTTAATTAATTATATTAATATAATAATAGCAACTTGTACAACTTGTTCTTATTTTTATTTTATTTTTTTTTCTTCTTTGGGTCCAATATTTCGGTTGGCCCCCTTTTTATTTTAATAAATATTTATTTTTTAATTAATTAATTAATTAATTATTTAATTTTTCCAAAAATTCCACCAAAATTACCTAATTGGTCAATTCTTGTATTTAGGCTTAAAAATACCTAAACTCAACTATTTTTCACAAAAATTTCCAATTAATTAGTAAATATATTTTTACTAATATTTGATAATTGAATATTTTATACACTTATTTTTGTCTCTTGAATAATAATTTAGGACCCTTTAGCTAATAAATAATGGCTCTTATGTTTATTTGGGCCTTGGGCCTTTTATTGCATTTTAGCCATTTTTAATAATAAAATTCCAGTTTTGTGTTGCTTCACTATTTCTACCATAACTCTTGAACCAGACATCGGATTTGCCTCAGTTTTGTCTCATATTTCAGATGATTCAGAGAGCTACAATTGTTATGAAGACATCAAGAGCAAATTCGGTCAAGAAGGCGGTCAATTTTGGAGCCAAAGTCGGATGTACAATTCTGGATTTATTTTGGACCCGAATTTTGTAATTTAAGTCCAGTTTTATTTTATTTCTGTTTTGGGCTAAAACTATGAGAGCCCATTTCGTTTTAGGTTATTTTTAAGTATGGCAGCTGCCACAAACATATTCATTCACGTTTTTAACATTAGAGTGGATCAAAATACAAGTTTTCATTTTCTCTCATCATTCTTCATGTTCTTCGCGCGTTCTTCGTGTTCTTCGTTCGTTCTTCGATTTTCCCAGCCATGATCGGCTAAACTCTTGTGATTAACCCAACGATGAGGATTCCATGACTCATCCAGAGAACTCGTGCCTAATCGGTAACTACTCGATTCTGTTTTCATCTTATCGGATTCGATTTCTGGAAATAGTTCGAATATTAGATTTAATATTCGGTTTGGTTCATCCCAAGGACTTAGTTCGGACTAGGTTATAGTGTTGCTGTGCGATTGCACAGTGAGACGCACCTTGTCCGGGCAGATTCTAGGCGATCGTCTAGGCGAGAGAATCTCGGATGAATGCGAGAGATTTCGATTCATCCGGAACCAAACGTGGGTTAGTTGTATTTTCGTTCAATGATGGAGGTTTCTGGAATCAATTCGTTGGGTTGATCATCTTTAATCTGTCTCTGTTTATTTGATTCTGTTTGACTCTGTTTATTGCATTTTGGTTATGTTATTTCGTTTCGTTCTATTCTGTTAAACCAAACCCCCCATTTTATCAATCTGTTTCACTATTGTTATTAAACAAGCCCGCTGCAAATTCGTTGGGAAACGACCCAGGTTCCCTAATTCTTCAAATTAATCACGAACTTGGTTGTTTTGGGAGATACGGCAAAAAATATTTCCAATATTCAACTAATTTCCACTAATTTTTGAGCTTCCCATAATTATTACTGAATTTCCTTTGCTTATGCTTAAGTAATTAGCCATTAATTACTTAATTACTCTTTTAACCATTGTTGGTATTTTTCTTAATTAGGATATCTCATTACCTTCACACTCTTGTATTAACATTAGAATTTTCATGCCTCTTGTATCATTTCATAATTACAAGGGTATTTTGGTCATTTTAATACTTTATGAGCATTCTTTTTTTTAATTTTTTCCAAGTTTGTAATTTATTAAATTACCGTAATTAGAGATAGTATACTCTCTTAATTCAATTGATCATTTTATTGTCTTTCAGGATTTTCATGAATTTTCTAAGTTTATTTCCCTTTACAGGGGCATTTCGGTCATTTTGGCACTTTGGCCCTTAAATTTCCTAACTTCCTACTGAATTTAACTTAGAATAATAAGCTAAATTTACACAAGTTTGGAGACAATAATTTCACTTATCAGAAATATCCATTTAATTCATAATATTCCAGATAATAAATATCTGGGTATTACATCTATGTTTTGTTATTATTCATTTATATTGCCACAATTTCCTCCTCCTCTCTATGCTCCATTTATATTCTCTCTCCCTTTCTCCTTTATACATGTATTATTCATGATTTTATTATTTTAATTTAAAATGTTTATTTATGAATATATGATGATTATATTGTTTGTCCAAAAAAAGAAGACTATATTCATGAAATTTTGTTTATTAAATTATATGTTGGCTATTCATGAAATTTTGCTCCCTTTAACTATATTGTTTATCAATATGTTGATTAATTATAATTGTAAAATCATGATGATGCTTTATGTTTCATCTTTTACCATGATTCTAATTGATATCATTTTTAAGTTTGAATCATGGCCAACGTCCTTACCAAACTTGAGCCTATAGCTCTTGATATCACGGGAAAGAATTATCTATCTTTGGTGTTAGATGCTAAAATCCATCTATACTGTACTATTTTACCAAGAAATGAAACAAAAGTGCACGAGAGATACTCCTTTGCTTCCTCTGCCAATTTCTTATCTTATTATTTTTCTTCTTCTACTTTCAAACTTTCTCATTTTTATATATAACACATTATCAGCACGATTACCATCTCCATGAAGCAACTAGTTAAGATAAGGCCAAGGCCATGATTTTCCTTCGCCACCATATCCATATGAAGGACTAAAAGCTAAATACTTAACAGTAAAAGATCCACTAGAATTGTGGACTAATTGGAAGGAAAGATATGATCACTAGAAAAATAGTGATTTTTTCTTGAGCTCGTTAAGAATGAATACATCTTACGCTAAGAGATTTTAAGACTGTAAGTGAATAAAATTCAACAATTTTCAAAATATGTTTTCAGTTGCAATTATGTGGTAAGAAAATAACTAATGAGGACTTATTAGAGAAAACCTTTTCCACATTTCATGCTTCAAATATGCTCTCGTAGTAGCAATATCGAGAGAAAGGTTTTAAAAAGTACTTTGAATTAATCTCATATCTTTTGGTAGTCGAACAAAATAACGAGCTATTGATGAAAAATCATGAAATTCTTCCCATTGGATCTACTCCATTCCTGAAGCAAATGTGAGTGCATGTAATAATTACAATGCTCATAGTTGCAGTTGTGGCCATGGTCGTAGATGTGGTCATGGTCATGGTAGAGGACATGGTAATTATTGTTATCATGGTAGTGGAAGTAATAATTGATTACAATCCTAATACCCATAAGAAGAAGAAATATAATGAAGGACAAAAAAAAAAAGGAAAAGAGTAATCCTTTAAAAGTTGTTGAGAATCAATGTTATCGGTGTGGTATGAAGAGGCATCGGTCACATAACTATCGTACACCTGAGCATCTAGCAAAACTTTATCAAGCCTCCATAAAAAGAAGTGCAAATAATGTGGAAGCAAATTTGATTTTTCAAGATGATGATATTGAGACACACAAGAATGATGATATCAATGAGCTAAATGGAATTAATGGCCTTGATGCTATGGCACACTTGGAGGTGACTGATTTTTCTTCTTCTTAGAATCATGATTAGATGAGTTTGGTTGGAAGAACAATATAAATGTTTTAATTTATGTTTTTCGGATCTGGTTTATGCTTTACTTTCATTTTTCCTCTTCCATAAGTAATAAGGGCATTATTTCAATCAGAAAATTTAAAACATTGATGATTTATGTTTCTCTATTTCAGAGCATAAAGATAGAATCTATTTTTCCCCTTCTCTCGATCGTGACATTGATGAAGTGAAAAAATTCCAATCACCCTAAGCGACGGATCAACTACTCTCATCACCGCCACCGCCAACCCCACCGCCGCCACCACATAAATAATTTTTTGAATATAAAAATTACATCAATAATTTTTTTAGAAAAATTAAAATTAAAATTATTTGTAAAGTATAATAATTATATTAATTATTAAAGAAAATGATAAAATGGTAAAAATAATTCATTAATCCTCCATCTTCCTCCCTTACTATTTTTTTAACTCCCAAACAAGGGGAGGAAATATCCTCCATTTCCCTTCCATCCCCTCCCCTCCATTCTCCTTGCATGCCTTTCCTTCCAAACTCCCAAACTCCCAAACAAAGCCTAAAGGAATGGTGTGCTAGTTTTGTGGCTTCAACTATGATAGTGTATCTAGAAAATGTCTCACCTATATTATTTATAAAAATATTAATTATAACCACACCATAATTTTTAAATTCAAATTTGTCAAAAATCTTTTCTTATCTCCACAAATTAAAATGTACTTCTATTATTAATGAAAAAGAATCCCTTTTTTTGACTGCAAAACAAGGGAAATATTATGCAACTCAGATGGGTTCGCCTATGCGCCTTATATATGGATTAATTATATATCAATTGTGCCACACTTGCTTCCAGAACGGTTGCCCTGAACAGTGGTTGATATATTATTTGAGTAAATATGCATATGTGTGGTTTTAGGCTGGAAACAAAACGGTGGTGTCCATTACCAATACTTCTGGCTACAACAATTTGTGGCTCGTCAAGTTTCTTCTTTGTGATTACACTGTCAATGTCATTGTTTGTGACCCAACTGAGTTCTCTCTTTCATATGCTTCCATTAATCATCTCTAAGATTTGATTATAATTATGGTTCAATTTTGGTGGATTAATTTAAATTTTTCAAGAGTAAATTTGTATTTTACATTTTCACCGCCTATGAGGGAAGATAGGTTACCACCAATTTTGGTGGGATCCCATCTTCTCACATTTAAAGGCATAATGGTGGGGTCAGGAATTTGAGTTCTCGAAAAGATTCGTAGGGAGCTTATTGACATATAAAAGCATTGGCTTTCAGATTCAAACATGTAATGCCTTTTGTTGGCAAAGAAAGGAAAAATAATACTTCTTCTGTCCTTAATATAAGATATATTTGGGAAATTGATCTTGGTTCTAAATATAAGACATAGTTTTTATATTTGTCAATCTTTTACAATGTATTACAATTGATTATTTTATACAGTTGATGAAATCTGTGAACAAA
Source organism: Acacia pycnantha (assembly GCA_025563575.1). Lineage (NCBI taxonomy): Eukaryota > Viridiplantae > Streptophyta > Magnoliopsida > Fabales > Fabaceae > Acacia > Acacia pycnantha. The sequence goes on from JAMWYP010000065.1 coordinate 110,148, forward strand.
AAATAAATAAATAGATTTGTATTGTATTAGGAAATTCTAATTCTTGGAATAAAAATAAAATGTGTTAACAAACGTAATTCTTATCGATTCTCGGAGTAAAAATAAAATGAGTTAACAAACGTAATTCTAATTTTCAGAACTTTTCCCAGGCACAGAATCAGAAAAAACTGTTTCATCAGTACAATTGAAACAAATGCTACAATAAACTAGAATTTTGCTAATAAAAATATATTTATTGTTTGGCATGACCGATTAGGCCATCCCGAATCAACTATCATGCGAAGAATTATTGAAAATTCACATGGAAATCCATTAAAAAGCCAAAAATTTCTTCAATTTAAGGATTTATTATGTGTTGATTGTTCTCAAAGAAAATTAATTACAAGAGCTCCTTCTTTCTTTCTTTTTTCCATTGTGCATCCGATGTCTTAGGGTAGGCCATCTTTCAGGTACATCAACGGCTCTAGACTATTTCGGACCGAGACCGGGTTGGCCCCTTTCGGGGGGAAGCCTCTACCACCCACGCATGCTGCATTCCTACGTCTCGAACTCAAAACCCGTGGTTAAGCTAGGACATCCCTTTACCAGCTGACCTAAGCGTTTGGTGGTATTACAAGAGCTTCTTTGACCATAGTTCGAGAGCATATCCAAGGGGACATAAGTGGGCCTATTCATCCACTATATAGACCATTTATATATTTATGGTTTTAATATATGCATCTACATGATAGTCACATGTGTGTTTATTGTCAATACGTAATTTGGCATTTAGATCATTTGCTCAAATAATTGGACTAAGAGCACAGTTTCCAGATCGTGCAATTTAGACAATTTTTCTTGATAATGTGAAAGAGATTTGTCGAGCCCTCACAAAATAACCAAGTTTAATAAAAGATTTGCAGTAATAGGGAACCTGGATCGTTTTCCCAATGAATTCGCAGCGGGTTTGATTGGAATAACAGTGAAATAGAAACAGTAAAAAAGGGGAGGTTTTTGGTTCAAACAGATTAGAGAAGAGATAATAGAAACAGATAGAAAAACGTTAATAAACTGAAACAGATTAAAAATGACCAACCCAACGTTTAGATTCCAGAAACTTCCTTCCTTGAGAAAAATATGAACGAACTCGCGTTTGGTTCTGGATGAACCGAGATCTCTGCATCCGTCCAGAAATTCCCTCGACTAGACGATCGCCTAGCATTTATTCGAACAGTGGCGTCTCATTGTACGATCGCACAGCAACACTTTAAACCTAGTCCGAACTCAGTCCTTGGGACGAACCAAACCGAATATTAAATCTAATATTCGAACTATTTTCAGAAATCAGATCTGATAAGATGAAAACAGAATCGAGAAACCCTAATCCGATTAAGCCTAGGCTCTCTGGACGAATCATGGAATCCTCACGTTGGATTAATCATAGAAGTTTAGCCGAGCATGGTTGGAATAGAAGAAGAAAAGACGAAGAACATGAAGAACATTTGAGAGAAAACTAAAACTTGTCTTTAATCCAAAACTGTGTAAAACGTGAATGAATTAATGCGTAGAATGTTAGTGTGACGGCTGCCTCACTTAAAGATAACCTAAAAACGAATTAGGTCTAATGGTTCAGCCCAAAACGAAAATAACATAAAGGTGGGCTTTAATTACAAAATTCGAGCCCAATTAAAATCTAGAATTGTACATCTGACTTCAGCTCCAAAATTGACCGCCCTCTTGTCTGAATTAGCTCTTGATGTCTTCATAACAATTGTAGCTCTCTGAATCATCTGAAATATGAGACAAAAATGAGGCAAATCCGATGTCTGGTTCAAGAGTTATGGTAAAAACGGTGAAGCAATGTAAAAGTGGAACCCTAAACCCTAAAAAAATGGCTAAAAGCTAATCAAAGGCCCAAAGCCCAAATAAGTATAAAAGCCATTATTTATTAACTAAAGAGTCCTAAATTATTAATCAAGAGATAAAAAGAAGTGTATTAAATATTCAATTATCAAATTCCCCCACACTTATCTTTTTGCACTCCTGAGCAAAATTCAAATAAAAAGACTAAAAGGAAACCTTTTTTTTCTTTTTAACAATTACTAACAATGCAAAAATCAAACAAGGGACACAAAGCTTCAAAAGACCAATAATTCAAGACCAAAATCCCTTCATCTCAAATTACAAATCATGGCAATCTCAATCAATGATGCTAACTACAAAGATGGTCTCTCAAAGGGTGCTCTCAATTAATCTCTCAAGTGTATAGGGTAAATTAGTGTATCGCTCAAATTCTACTCAAGAAAATTATTCTACCATAAGCTTGCTCAATTTCTACGTCTCCACTACTCACATCACATGCATGCACAAATCAAGAGAGCTTGTTATTGAAGGTTGAAATGGGGCTAGGGTGAAGGTAGGTAATAATATGGAATGAGAGGCTAAGCACCAAAGAAATTAAAAAGAGCACTAATTAATGCAATTATTCTTTATGAATGGAAACTTCTTTCTCATATGAAAAGAGCAAACCTTTCTTTTCTTTTCTTTTTTTTTTCTTTTTCTTTTCTTTTCTTTTTTTTTTCTTTTCTGCTTGCTTTTCTTTTATTCCTTTTGTTTTTTTTTTCTTCTTTCTCATAATCACAATGACAAAATCAAATATCTCCCCCCATACTTAAACTGTTGCACTCCTGAGCAACCCCCACACTTAAATACAAAACCAAGGTGAAACCAATGCTCAATAAATTTCCAAGGTGCGGAATAAAATGGTTTTATGCTTAGGCTTGGAATGTGGCTTGGAAAGGAATGGGTCAAAAAGGCACAAAGGGGCTAGCAAAGGAATCATAATGCAAGGGAGAGGCTATTTGGCCAAAGTGAGGAAAATAAAAGAAAGAAAACAAGCTTCCATCATACTTATGCACGTAAGTGAAAAATGTAGTTTCAAAAAGAAAAGGAGCAAGTTCTAGAGAACAAAAATCATGAGAGATGCACACATGAAAGAAAGAATGGCAAAAGATGAATTCCATTCATGCAGGCCCAAAACCTCACAAGGTCAATACCAACTTAGGCAATCAACAACATCAAATCAACTATCAAGACTTGTAATCGAAGAGTCAAGAATTGTAGACCAACCAGAATGATCCATTAAAACCAAAGTCTAATTCCACGTTCATAATATGTAGCAATCATAGAAAGAGAGACTTTTTTTTTTCAAAAATCAAATAAGAGAGAAAGAGGGAGAAGGAAGAAGAATACTCCCCAAGGGTTTATGGAGGAAGAACGAAGAATCCTCCCCAAGGGTTTATGGAGGATAGATGGCGTCAATGAGGAGAGTCTCTACTTCCTCAGGCTGCTGTGGGGATCCCTCATGAAATGGCTTGAGGCGATGCCCATTAACCTTAAAGGTACTTCCCGTGGTTGGATCACATAGCTCAACAAAGACCAAATGGAAAAATGTTAGTGATCTCAAAAGGGCCATCCCATCTAGATCGAAGCTTACCTCGGCATAAACTTCAAACGGAGTTAAATAGAAGAACTTTCGGCCCTGAGAAAATTCTTTCCTCAGAATATGCTTATCATGGAATGCCTTAGTCTTCTCCTTGTACAACCGTGAACTCTCATAGGCATCCAATCTCAACTCATCTAATTCTTGCAACCGTAGCTTTCTCTCCATCCCATTGAGCCAAATCCATGTTACACTGCTTAATGGCCCAATAGGCTCGATGTTCCAACTCAACCGGAAGATGACATGCCTTACCAAAGACAATCCGATAAGGAGACATCCCAATCGGAGTCTTGTAGGCGGTGCGATATGCCCACAAAGCATCCTCTAATCGCTTACTCCAATCTTTCCGGGTAGAGTTAACGAGTCTTCGAAGGATTTGCTTAATCTCTCTATTTGAGACTTCGCTTGACCATTGGTCCGAGGGTGGTATCTTTGTGGAGACCTTGTGTAGCACTGCATACTTGCGTAACAAGGCACCCATGCTTCGATTACAAAAATGGGAACCCTGGTCACTGATAATAGCTCTAGGAATTCCAAACCTGCGAGAAAATGTTAGACCTAACAAAGTCCACCACCACGAAGAATCATTAGTTCGGGTGGCTTTCGCCTCAACCCATTTCGAAACATAATCAACAGCCAGCAGTATGTAAGTATAACCATATGAAGCAGAAATGGACCCATAAAATCAATACCCCAAACATCAAAGATCTCACAAAACAATATAGGGTTTTGGGGCATCTCATGCCTACGAGAAATACTCCCGCTCTCTCGACGGTTATCACATGACTTACAAAACAGATGGGAATCACGAAACAAGGAGGGCCAAAATAATCCACTATCTAACACTTTCCTAGCAGTTCTTTGGGGTCCAAAGTGACCACCACAAGCAGAAGCATGAGAAAAATGCAATATGGAGTGAAATTCATGGTCAGGTATACATCTCCTAACTATTTGGTCACTACAAAACTTCCACAGATAAAGGTCATCCCAAACATAATATTTAGACTCACTTTTCAATTTTAGGTTTTGGCCTCTAGTGGAGTCTATAGGAAAAATACCAGCTACCAGATAGTTAACTAGATCAGCATACCATGGGGTCTTACCTTGCAGCTGTAGAAGCTGCTCATCAGGGAAATCATCCCGAATAGAAGAGGGGTGAGAGGGAGAATGGGTGATGCGACTCAAGTGGTCAGCTACCCGGTTTTGCGCTCCACTTGTCTCGAATCTCAACATCAAACTCTTGGAGCAGCAACATCCACCGGATGAGTCGTGGCTTAGCATCTCGCCTTTTCAAAAGAAACTTCAAAGCAGATGGTCGAGAAAACAATGACTCTACTAGCTAGTAGATATGACCTAAACTTATCAAAAGCAAATACAATAGTCAACAACTCCTTTTCGGTGGTGGTGTAATTAGGCGAGCAGAATCCAAAGTCTTGGAGGCATATGCAATGACGTGAGATGCTCTGTCTACCCGCTGTGCCAAGATAGCACCAACCGCATAATTGGAAGCATCGCACATCAACTCAAAAGGAAGGTACCAATCAGGGGGCTGAATCACTGGGGTTGTAGTCAGGCAACGCTTCAAATGATCGAAGGCCGCCTTGCAATTATCATCAAATACAAAGTCAGTGTCCTTATGCAGAAGGTTGGACAAGGGTCGGGCAGTCTTGCTGAAATCTTGAATGAAACGCCGATAGAAACCTCGCATGACCAATAAAAGAACGTGGAAATATCCGGAGTAGCCATCCAGGAAGCAGTAATGAGACTTACCAGCCAAACGCTCTAACATCTGATCAATGAAAGGTAGAGGATAATGATCCTTGCGAGTGGCTTGGTTGAGTCTCCTATAGTCGATGCAAACTCTCCAACTATTCTGAACTCGAGTAGGAATGAGCTCATTCTTCCGATTGGCTACCACAGTGACTCGGATTTCTTAGGAACGACTGGACCGGGCTAACCACTCGGCTATCGAAATGGGATAGATGATGCCGGCTGCAGGAGCTTAGTGACAGAAATGCATACTTCAGGTGATCTGGGAGGGATTTCAACTCTAGTTTGGGCGGTTGCTCAATGGAGGGAAGAAGCTTGGGTGGTAACAACTCTGATGTCATCACGCTAGAAATACCTGGAACCACATTCAAAGAAGCACAAGCAGAAGGACTGTGTCTAAACAGCTCAATGTTAACATCAGAATTCAGTTCATCAAAATCAGAAGTAAGCTCATCAAAATCAGAATCGGGATGCACGTTAGGATCGGGATGAAGCTCAAACTCGAATCGATATCAGAATCGACAAGTAATGCAGAATCACTAAGAAAGTCAGAATCACCAAATAATGCATCATTAATTTCAGTGCAAATAGGACACCATTCATTATTAGCACATGAACAATTGAGAGAATCACTCACAGATGCAAAATCAGGATAAGCAGCACACCAATCAGCAAGAACATCATCCACAGCGTCATCAATCACATCAATGCAGAAAACAGAATGCTCTTCCCTAGGATGTTTCATGGCATCAAAGATATTGAAATTCACAGATATATCACCAAACTCCATGGAAAGAGTACCAGAATACACATCTATCCTAGTCCTAGCTATTTTCATGAAAGGCCTCCCTAAAATGATTGGTGATCTACTACTAGAAGACTCAGTCTCCATATCTAAGACATAGAAATCAGCAGGGAATATCAATTCATTAACTTTGACCAATACGTCTTCAATCAAACCAGAAGGGTGAGTGTTGCTCCTATTAGCTAACTGGATAACAACACCAGTAGGACGCAAGGGACCAAGACCAATAGATTTATAGATAGAGGCAGGCATGACATTAATCGAAGCACCTAGATCTAGCATGCAATCATCAAATCTATAATTACCAATAATACAAGGGATAGAAAACATTCCTGGATCCTTGCATTTCTGAGGCATAGGTGTCAGAAGTGCCGACACATTCTGGTTCAAGCTTACTCTTTCAGTGCCCTTCAATCCTCTCTTGTTGGTACACAACTCCTTGAGAAACTTGGCATATTTTGGAATCTGCTTGATGGCATCCAAGAGAGGAATATTGATCTCAACCTTAGGAAGGTCTCTAGAATGTCCTTCTCTTGTGACTTCTTTCGTTGGTCTTTTTCTACCAACTTCTTGGATTTAACTGCTCTCTGAGGGAAAGGAAGAGGAATGGGAATGTCTTCCTCTTCATCTTGCTGCACTGCCTTTTTATTTTCAGAGTCAATCTTCACATCTTCTGACTCTTTTTCTGATGTGGAAGTCACATCTGCAGCTTGCTTAGGTTCCTCCAATTGCTTGCCAGATCGAAGGGAGATAACACTCACGTTCCCCTTAGGATTAGGAATTGTTTGTGAAGGAAGAGTGTTGGGCCCCTGAGGTTGAAGATTGTTCATTGATGTTGCCAACTGCCCCATCTGTGTTCGCAAATCCTGAAATTGAGTTTCAGTACGCTGTTGGAACTGCATATTGGCTGAGACAAGTTGCTTTACCATATCTTCAAGTGAGGAACCACTACCACCACTACTAGTCTGCTGTTGTGCCGCCTGTGGAGGTGCACATATGGCTGGTCGAGGAGGTGGAGCTTGCAAAGGCAAAGGAGGTGCAGACTGCTGCTGAAAATTCTGTGGTATGTACTGTCTCTGCTGGTAATTCCCAGAATTCTGTTGATACTGGTTACTCTGATTCTGATTCTGGTTACTCTGGTTCTGATTTTGGTTCCAGCGAAAGTTGGGGTGATTTCTCCAACCAGGATTATAAGTATTGGAGAAGGCATTATTCTGTTGGTATTGTGGCCTTCCTGGAAAAACGCCCACTGAGCCTCTTGGTGTCTTGTTACTCATAGCACCACCGCTAGAAGCATCCACCAACCCTTTGTCTACCGCGGCAGACCATCATAGAAACTGTTAATCAAGTCTTTTTCATTTATCGATGGTGCGGACGGCTTGCACATAACCTCTTGAATCTCTCCCAATACTTATGCATAGTCTCCCAGTGACCTGTTTAATGTTGCCAATTTCCTTCTTGATCGCAGTTGCTCTTGATGAAGGAAAATATTTATCTAGAAATAACCTCTGAATATCAGTCCAGCTCCCAATAGATGAGGGCTGAAGGTACAACAACCAATCCTTGGCTCCACCGTCCAATGAGAAAGGAAAAGCTCTCAGCTTGATATGATTCTCATCAGTGGCTTGTGGTTTCATTGTGCTGCACACTACATGAAATTCCTTCAAATGCTTAATGGGGCACTCACCTGCAAGACCATGAAACTTAGGCAACAAGTGTATTAGACCGATTTAAGCTCAAAGTTAGCGGCAAGGTTAGGATATTGGATGCACAAAGGTTGATAATTAACATCAGTGCACCCAATTCCTTTAAAGTAGCATGATCTGCCTGTCTTTCTGCCATAACGTCTGAGTTAGCAAAATTGCTACTAGAATTAGTGAAAACAAGACTATCAGAAATACTATCAAATGATTTTTTTAAAAAAAAATAATAATTTTTTTTTAAAAAAAATAATTTTTTTAATTTAAAAATAATAATAAAATAAAATAAAAGATAAAAATTCACGTTAAAAAAAAATAATAAAAATAAAAATAAAATAATAAAATAAAATAAAAAGATAAAATAAAAGATAAAAAAAATCAAATCAAATCAAAATAAAATAAAAATAAATAAAAAGAAAAAAAAATAAAATAAAACTACTTTACTGTTAGTAATCATACCGATGCAAATTCCCCGGCAACGGCGCCAAATTTTGAAAGAGATTTGCCGAGCCCTCACAAAATAACCAAGTTCAATAAAAGATTTGCAGTAATAGGGAACCTGGATCGTTTTCCCAATGAATTCGCAGCGGGTTTGATTGGAATAATGGTGAAATAGAAACATAAAAATGGGGAGGTTTTGGTTCAAACAGATTAGAGAAGAGATAATAGAAACAGATAGAAAAACGTTAATAAACTGAAACAGATTAAAAACGACCAACCCAACGTTTAGATTCCAGAAACTTCCTTCCTTGAGAAAAATATGAACGAACTCGTGTTTGGTTCTGGATGAACCGAGATCTCTGCATCCGTCCAGAAATTCCCTCGACTAGACGATCGCCTAGCATTTATTCGAACAGTGGCGTCTCATTGTACGATCGCACAGCAACAACACTTTAAACCTAGTCCGAACTCGGTCCTTGGGACGAACCAAACCGAATATTAAATCTAATATTCGAACTATTTTCGAAATCGAGATCTGATAAGATGAAAACAGAATCGAGAAACCCTAATCCGATTAAGCCTAGGCTCTCTGGACGAATCATGGAATCCTCACGTTGGATTAATCATAGAAGTTTAGCCGAGCATGGTTGGAATAGAAGAAGAAAAGACGAAGAACATGAAGAACATTTGAGAGAAAACTAAAACTTCTGTCTTTAATCCAAAACTGTGTAAAACGTGAATGAATTAATGCGTAGAATGTTAGTGTGACGGCTGCCTCACTTAAAGATAACCTAAAAACGAATTAGGTCTAATGGTTCAGCCCAAAACGAAAATAACATAAAGGTGGGCTTTAATTACAAAATTCGAGCCCAATTAAAATCCAGAATTGTACATCTGACTTCGGCTCCAAAATTGACCGCCCTCTTGTCCGAATTAGCTCTTGATGTATTCATAACAATTGTAGCTCTCTGAATCATCTGAAATATGAGACAAAAATGAGGCAAATCCGATGTTTGGTTCAAGAGTTATGGTAAAAACGGCGAAGCAATGTAAAACTGGAACCCTAAACCCTAAAAAAATGGCTAAAAGCTAATCAAAGGCCCAAAGCCCAAATAAGTATAAAAGCCATTATTTATTAACTAAAGAGTCCTAAATTATTAATCAAGAGATAAAAAGAAGTGTATTAAATATTCAATTATCATAATGCAAATGAGTTTTCATCTCAAGCTTTTAATGATTGGCATCTGGAATAATAATAGAAATATGTTGTTCATGTCTACACTCAAAATAGTCTAGCATAATCATTCATTAAAAGCCTCTAAGTGATAGCTAGACTAATACTTTTGAGAACAAAACTTCCCATCTCAGCTTGGGGACAAGCAATTTTACATGCAACAACAATTATGCGCATCAAGTTATCATGAATTCTCTCAATTACAATTGGATTTTGGTCAAGAGCGATCCAAATATTTTCCATCTTATAATTTTTGGAAGTGTGATATTTGTTCATCTTGCTCCACCACAACCATAAAGATGGGACCTCAAAGGAGGTTAGGAATATATGTTGGTTATGAATCTCCTTCTATAATCAAGTATTTAGAGCCATTAATTGGAGATTTATTTATGGCACATTTTTATGATTGCCATTTTTAATGAGACAATTTTCCCAACATTAAGGGGAGATACTAAACACATGGATAAACAAATTACATGGAAAACATTGTCACTATCACATCTAAATCCTTGTACACAACAATGTGAGCTTGAAGTTCAAAAAATAATTTATTTGGAAAATATTGCAAATTGACTACTAGATGCATTCACTGATCTTAAGAGAATTACCAAATCTCATATTTTAGCTGAAAATACTCCAATTAAAATTGATGTCCTAGTAGGACAACCAACAATTGCAAATGAAACCAAGCTATGCTTGAAGCGTGGTAGACCAATCCTTTCCAAAGATAAAAATCTTACAAAGAAAAAAGGAGCAAACAATCAAGATGGTCAAGTTGAGGAGGTTGCTCTTATAGGAAAGGCCCAAGACATAACTAATCAAAAGATTCTAGAAGAGGTCCAGATACTTGAAAATAATGAAGAAATCTTGATGAGTTATGTCACTATAGGAAAATATGGAACCAAAAAATTATAGTTTTCGAAAATACATTTTCATATAATGTCATAGTTGAAATAATTGCTTAGAATTAGGATCTTGAACCTAGATCAGTTGAAGAATGTAGACATAAAAGTGATTGGCCAAAATGGAAAGATGCAATTCAAACAGAGTTAAATTCACTCTTAAAACATGATGTTTTTGGATCTATAGTCCGAATATCAAATGGTGTAAAGCTCATTGGGTATAGATGGGTATTTGTGTGAAAATGAAATGAGAAAAATGAGGCCATTAGATATAAAGCAAGACTGGTAACACAAGGGTTTTCGCAAAGGTTTGACATTTATTATGAAGAGACATATTCTCCTTAGTGAGTGCAAACACTTTAAGATATTTGATTAGTTTGGCGATGAGTTAAACACTTGATATGCATCTAATGGATGTTGTTACAACATACTTATATGGTGCTTTAAATACTGAATGTTATATGAAAATCCCAGAAGGATTTAAGTTTCCAAAGGCATGTTAGAATTCTCAAGACAATTGTGAAATTCATTTGTATAAATCTTTATATGGATTGAAACAATTTGGAAGAATGTGGTATACTAGTCTCATGAATATTTGTTAAAAGAAGGGTATGAAAATGATCCAATTTTCCCATGTGTTTTCATAAAAGGAAATGGACAAGAGTTTGTGACAATCGCTGTATATGTGAATGATTTGAATATAATTGGAACTTTTGAAGAACTTCAAAAAGTTGTTGATTGTTTTAAGAGAGAATTTGAGATGAAAGATCTTGGAAGAACAAATTTTTATCTTGGCTTACAAATTGAGCACTTAGCAAATAGAATTCTCCTTTATCAACCAACTTATGTTGAAAAAATGTATGGATAAAGCACATCCATTACCTATCCCAATGGTTGTAAGATCGCTTCATAAGAAAAATCATCATTTTTGTCCTTAAGAGAAAAAGGAAGAACTTCTTGGTTCAGAAGTACCATAACTTAGTGCTGTAAATGCACTAATGTATTTTGCTAATTCAACATGACCTGATACTGTATTTGCTGTAAATTTATTGACGAGATTTAGTTCATCTCCAACAAGAAGGCATTGGAACAAAATTAAATATATATTTTGATATCTTCGAGGAACAAGTGATATGAGATTATTTTATTCTAAAGAATCTGTATCACAATTGATTGGTTATATAAATTCAGTGTTTTTATCATATCCACATAATGGTAGATCTCAAATAGGATATTTATTTACTTGTGGAGCTTCAACTGTATCTTAGCATTCAACAAAACAAACTTTAACAGCTACCTCATCAAATCATGTAGAAGTAATTGCAGTTCATGAGGCAAGTCAATAATGTGTTTGGCTAAGGTCAATGATGTTAGATTCTATGTTTTGATGATAAAAAAGTTTAAGAAAAGAGTTTTGTAGAAGTCACACTGGGTTACAATGTTATAAAACAGTTTGCAAACCTATAGCACTGTGAAAAAGTCTGAATCACTTACTCGCTAGAGTGATCACTTGAATGATGTGTTCAAACTTTGTCACTTTGTCTCACAACAGTGAATGAGCAAGCTTTGAAATTTTTTGATTAATCACTCAAGTGACCACTCAAATTATGTGTATTGCAATAGTGAAAGACTTGGCTATCACCCAAGAGGGGGGGTGAATTGGGTGTTTGATTAAAAACTTAGAACTTTAAAAACTTTCTGCAAATTACTGAAGGTAGTTTGAATGACAATAATAATTTAGAAGGTGATAAGCAATCATTCAAACATATATGCTGGAATGTAAGAGATAAGGAAGAGAGTATGCAAACTGTGATTTATCCTGATTCGGCCCAATCCTTGACCTACGTCCAGTCCTCAAGTTCCACTTGACATTTTCAATCCACTATCCTTTTGAGAACAATTACACACTTTGTAAACGAAGGATGGTCCTCTCACTTTCAGACTCCACTCCCCCTTACAAGTTGTAATTGATACACCCGCTTGATTACACACTCTGTAACTCTTGGAGCAATTCCTCTCTTTTGAATAACACTCCCCTTACAAGTTGCAATCAAATGACCCAATCTCAAAGTCCCAATACTCTGAGATTCTTACAAGAAATAGTAATAGATGAATGACTCTCTCTAAGAGCAGATAATCATAAGCACTGAAGAACAAGTTGTGACACAGTCTCAGAAAGTATTCGAAAGTATTGCAGAAAGTATCACTCAAGAGATTGGTGAAACCAAGCTCAGGAGAGTATCTTTCTTTGATCGTTTGTTCTGCTGCATGTGTGTGTAATTTTGATCAGCCAAGTCTTCTTCTATTTATACTGTTTTGATTTGTGACCGTTGTAGCTGTAGCTTCTGTGTTTAGATTCAAATGTCGAACATTCATTTTCGTTCTTCGCTGTATTAAGTCTCATTCATTTGAAATCATTCCTCTTTAATGATAGTCGATTCTCAGCCCATGATTCAGTGCTAGTCAGAATGGATGTTTCTTCGTTGCTTCTCGTTTGCGCGTTTTTCCCTTTCTGCTTTGTATCAGAGTGTATATGCGGATATTTCGTTATCCATAATGATCTTGTATTATAACTCGAATATTTGACCACTATGAGCAGAATTGGTTAGAATCCGAGTATTAAAGATCATCATTAATAATAATTAATAACGGAATCGAAATCTACAATCTCGTCAGCGCAGAAGCATTTTTACCGATCATACTCGAGTATCAAATACTCATACTCGAGTATCATGTGGTTCAGATTTCTGTTGCTTCCAGTATTTCGAGTGTCTACTTTCGAAGATCATAACTTTCTGGTATGAACTCCGATTTGACTGGTTCAAGTCTTGTTGGAAATACCTTTGAGTCTACTTTCAAATGGAACCAATTTCAGATTCATTGGATTTCTATTTTGTGAGATATACCCAAAACATTGAGGAATGGTCAGCAGTGTGACGGTGATGTCACTTTCATCTTCAAAAATTCGTAGCTCTCTCATCTGACCTCCTTTGGACTTGATTCTTGTGCGACTAGAACCGGTTGGAAGTCTAGTTTCCAAAAAAATTTGTTTTACCTTAATCCGATCTCTATGTTGGGAGATATTGTCGAACTACTAGAGGTCGCCCGAAGCTGAACGTAGAACAGAGCTGAACAGAGTGATGTACTCGAGTATTGACCTTGCATACTCGGGTATTGTCGGGATTTAAGCACAGAACCACCTGTTTATGTACCATACTCGAGTATATAAGTGACATACTCGGGTATTGAAGTCTCATACTCAACAATTGAAGCCCGATACTCGAGTATTGACGGAAGTTCGAGACAATTCATCCTGAAGCTCGTATTTGATCATTTTAACTCCGAATTGAGCCATTCCAACTTCCATCTTCTTCATATCAACATTACATCTACATTAAATATAAGAATCAGTCAAAGTATAAGATAAATATATCATTCAAACTTTTTGCTCTTAATAATGACATCTACATAAGACATCATCAAAACTAATCAAAGCCAACATTCTCCCCCTTTTTGATGATGACAAATACTTCAAGAAAAATATGTATGAATATGAAGAAACTAATAAACCCAACATATTTTATTTTTCTTGCTATTCTCTCCCCCTTATTTGTCATTAGCAAAAGTTGAGTTTAAAAAAGATATGCTTGTAGAGAGTCAAATATGAAAGCAAATGAGAATTGATTTTCTCTCCCCGATTTGAAAGCAAGTTTGAGAGAATTTGGAGAGTTTTTCAAAACATCTTTCACAATTAAAGCATATAGATACCAAACATGTGCAAAATTTCTACTGAATATAAAAGATAGAGATTAGAAATGCTCATGTTGATTTTGCAAATTGATGAATGATCAATGAAGTCCATTTGCTTGCTTTCTTCTTGTATGAGATCATTTCCATCCTTCTCTTTTCCTTCATACAACTCTTCGCAGAACATGTCACCGCCTTCAAGAAGTTTTCTTCTTCTTTATAGAGCAAATCACAACTTCGGTGTGATTGATATATCTTTCCTCAATGTAATAGTTTCTCCTTGTAGTATGTTGAGGAATGTCCTAGCACATAATGAGAATCTCCTGCTACAAATTGAACACTTTCTTTGCCAAAGACATTTGTTAGTGTAGCATGATATCAAAATATCCCTTTCTATATGATATTTTCAAATTAAGACAATGAAGGGAAAATATAATTCATCATCAAAACTAATACAGCATAGTAGATGTAGATGAGAATGTTTAATAGGGTTTTCTTCAAATAAAGGAGATGAGCTTTTAAGATATAAAACACATGAGAATGTGAAGCTCCCCCTTAATGAATGCATGACTAAGGGTAACAACTCTTATGCTCTTATGCAATTAAATCATATGAAACTTGAGCAAAGAACATACAACACTTTAAACAATTAACCATTTTCAAAAAAATTGAGCTTTTAAGAACCAGAAACAGTCATGATGACCAAGCTGTCGAGAAAATAACCGAAGTTCGAATTTGAGCTTTTGAGAAATTTCAGACTTGAACTGTTGTCACAGAATGAATAGCAAAAAGTTAAAAACAGTGATTCAACATGTGATTCAATAGATAAGATTAAGCTTTGAAATGCAATCGAATCAATGTTGGAATCGAAATGTAATTAATATCGAAGCGGAATTTGAATCGAGTTTGCGGCAGAAATAGAATGAAGCAATAAGCACACCTGCATAACTTAGATATGAAGCATAAATCACACCGCCATACTGCATAACTTAGAGTATTCAAAATATTACTGAATTGCGGTAGATATCAATAAAGTTATTTCTCAATGACAATTTGGAAATATACTTTATGTAGTAAAGATGTCATTGATAGAATGCATGTAAGTTTGATCAATGAGCATAGAAAGTCTTATCCATAATGATAAGCATTTATCAAATCATAGTTCATGAATGAAATCAGATTTTTCAAGAATGATACTGAAATATGAAAATTGATTCAAATCTTGAATGTTCTTTCAAATCATGATAATGGATTATGAAATCAAAATTTTGATGAATGAAAGATTCACTTTTGAAACATGCTTGAAAAACGATGCTTACTTTAAACATGGTGGAAGTCAACATGTTTAATGAATAAATCAGTATGCTTCAGTTTTTGGAGATCATGTCAAACAATGAAGTTAACACGTAGAAGAATTTCCTCAAAAGCAAAAGTCATGAAGGTAAATCATTATCGAAATATGCTTAGCACAATAGAGATATAATGACTTTGCTATGACCAAAAGATAATCTTGCATCTTAGAAAAGAGTCTTGAAAGTATATGAACATTCAAGGCAAGAATTTGAATATAGTTACTCAAATATGGATGAAGACAAAGTTTATGTAATTGAGTAACAACATGAGTACTAGGATTCATGAATGATGAAGCACAAACTCATTAGTTCAAATGACTAGAGTTCCAGAATTTTATCCTAGTAAGTTATTCCTTTTATGGTTAATGCATTATCATTCAATGCACTAATGAACATTTATAAAACTTGGAATAACTTGTCCAATGAGAATTTATGCATAAGGGATAACAGTTTCACAAATTGAAATCTTTTCTAGAAGATAGGCTTGAAACTCATATATGGATAGCTTATTAGACATAAAGTCCAACTAGACAATTTTGAAGCATATTTGACATTCAAGGATATTAGCTTCCAATTTTGAAATACTATTTGAATGCAATAAAAGTATGAACATATTTCAAGATGTTTGTATGCATTTTTACAAAACAAGGTGAATCAAACCAATTTTAGAATTGTGCATTTCAAAAACATGAAATCAGAAAGTAATGCATAGATTCACTTTTGATCCATTTAGCAATATAAAAAAAAAAAAACATTTTGAAAGGTCATAACAAATTGATTGCTAATGGAATGCAATAATGGACAATTACTCATTACCCAAATATGAATCTCATATAAGTTAGATATCACCGTAATTCCCTTTGTCCTTGTAAAAGCTTGCTTAATTGAGATGGCCGGATTGAAATGGATGTCTCCCGTTTTGACGTTCACCATCAACATCAAGCATAGCCTATTTAGCTTCCTCAAGACTTGATCATTTCTCTATATTGCATTCTTGAGAAGCTTTCTTTGATCCTACAAAACTGTATAAATCTTTTTCTTTCTAGGTATCCAACCTTACTTGGATCCAATTATCGTTAGCTTGTAGGAACCAAAATTCACATGCTCTTATGAATATAATCAATTCAGCATAATTGAGCACAATGAATTAATCATGACTTTATGCATAAAAGAGATACTTTCTTTTCAAATCATCATGTATGCATAAAGAATTAAATTATTGAACATTGCAATCTCTTTATAAACTTATTAAGTGGATTTTTAAGGGATGTGAAAAATAATCAATTTCAAAACAGTTTGCAATGCTCATTCCTAAGGCTACAAAATATAAAACCTCAATATATAATTCAAATAATAGCATAGGAGGTTTTACTATTATATACCTTTACCTTAGGTACTTGGAGGATTGACTTTGCTTACCCATGATATGAGTCTTCTTTTAGGTTCATGAGAAACTCTTGGACTCCTCTTCTGTGTACCTTTATGTCCAGTCTTTTTGGAATCAATCTGCACACACAAGGCACTAGATGGACATTTTGGTACCCACTTATACTTGGGTCCTTGACAATTAGTATTGGACCTTAATTGTCCTTTAGGAACCCAAACAAATTTATTTCTTACATTAGAATTTCTCTTAATATAGCATGTGTAAGAAATATGACCAAATTTTCCAAAATAATTGCAAACAATATGATGATGTGCATTATGAGCTTTTATGCAAGTATTGTGTCGGTTGTCAAAATGGAAATTTAAATAAATCTCATTTGAATAATCTTTCTTCCCAATAAATTTTCCAACATGATTGAAAACATTTTTGCTTTTCAAAATAGAATCAGTAAGTGGTTGAAGAACAATTTTATGCAATTGTTCAAAATCATTTTCTTAACTACACAAGAAGAATTGGAATTATTTACCACATGTGCATCTAGAATTTCTGATGATGATTCATCATAATTGTCCATGATCAGATCTTCTTGGGAATCCTCACTTTCTTGTTCTTTCATGTTGACTGGATCATAGAAGTGTTCTAAGATTTCTCCTTCTTCATTCTCTACTTCCAATTGTTCATCAATCGTGGATATGCACTTTATAGTTTCAGATGAACTGTCAACACTTTCAACTTCAACACACTTGTTAGAGGTATAAATAGAATCAAGAGTATCCCAAATATCTTTAGCACTAGAGCAACATTTGATTTTTATAAAATCATTTTCGGTTAAAGCACTATACAAAATTTTCATTGCTCTAATGTTCAATGAAAACATTTTCTTTTCTTTTTCTGTCCAATCCTTTCTCGGTTTAAAATCAAAGACATTTGTAAAAACATTCCACATATCAAAATCAGTTGCTTTGATAAAACTAGTCATTCTAGCTTTCCAAAACCAAAAATCTATATCTTTGAAAAACGGTGGAACGGTATAATCAAAACGTTCAGAAAGCAAGCAACACCCAAAATTAGCCATTGATAACTCTTGAGACGGTTAAGTCCTTTAAACAAGAGACCCGCTCTGATACCAAATGAAAGACTTGGCTATCACCCAAGAGGGGGGGTGAATTGGGTGTTTGATTAAAAACTTAGAACTTTAAAAACTTTCTGCAAATTACTGAAAGTAGTTTGAATGACAATAATAATTTAGAAGGTGATAAGCAATCATTCAAACATATATCTTTGGAATGTAAGAGATAAGGAAGAGAGTATGCAAAAGCGTGATTTATCTGGTTCGGCCCAATCCTTGACCTACGTCCAGTCCTCAAGTTCCACTTGACATTTTCAATCCACTATCCTTTTGAGAACAATTACACACTTTGTAAACGAAGGATGGTCCTCTCACTTTCGAGACTCCACTCCCCTTACAAGTTGTAATTGATACACCCGCTTGATTACAAACTCTATAACTCTTGGAGCAATTCCTCTCTTATGAATAACACTCCCCTTACAAGTTGCAATCAAATGACCCAATCTCAAAGTCCCAATACTCGAGATTCTTACAAGAAATAGTAATAGATGAATGACTCTCTCTAAGAGCAGATAACCATAAGCACTGAAGAACAAGTTGTGACACAGTCTCAGAAAGTATTCGAAAGTATTGCAGAAAGTATTTCAGAAAGTATCACTCAAGAGATTGGCGAAACCAAGCTCAGGGGAGTATCTTTCTTTGATCGTTTGTTCTGCTGCATGTGTGTGTAATTTTGATCAGCCAAGTCTTCTTCTATTTATACTGTTTTGATTTGTGACCGTTGTAGCTGTAGCTTCTGTGTTTAGATTCAAATGTCGAACATTCCTTTTCGTTCTTCGCTGTATTAAGTCTCATTCATTTGAAATCATTCCTCTTTAATGATAGTCTGATTCTCAGCCCATGATTCAGTGCTAGTCAGAATGGATGTTTCTTCGTTGCTTCTCGTTTGCGCGTTTTTCCCTTTCTGCTTTGTATCAGAGTGTATATGCGGATATTTCGTTATCCATAATGATCTTGTATTATAACTCGAATATTTGACCACTATGAGCAGAATTGGTTAGAATCCGAGTATTAAAGATCATCATTAATAATAATTAATAACGGAATCGAAATCTGCAATCTCGTCAGCGCAGAAGCATTGTTACCGATCATACTCGAGTATCAAATACTCATACTCGAGTATCATGTGGTTCAGATTTCTGTTGCTTCCAGTATTTCGAGTGTCCACTTTCAAAGATCATAACTTTCTGGTATGAACTCCGATTTGACTGGTTCAAGTCTTGTTGGAAAGACCTTTGAGTCTAATTTCAAATGGCACCGATTTCAGCTTCATTGGATTTCTATTTTGTGAGATATACCCAAAACATTGAGGCATGGTCAGCAGTGTGACGGTGATGTCACTTTCATCTTCAAAAATTCGTAGCTCTCTCATCTGACCTCCTTTGGACTTGATTCTTGTACGACTAGAACCGGTTGGAAGTCTAGTTTCCAAAAAAATTTGTTGTACCTTAATCATATCTCTATGTTGGGAGATATTATCGAATTACTACAGGTCGCCCGAAGCTGAACGTAGAACAGAGCTGAACAGAGTGATGTACTCGAGTATTGACCTTGCATACTCGGGTATTGTCGGGATTTAAGCACAGAACCACCTGTTTATGTACCATACTCGAGTATATAAGTGACATACTCGGGTATTGAAGTCTCATACTCAACAATTGAAGCCTGATACTCGAGTATTGACGGAAGTTCGAGACAATTCATCCTGAAGCTCGTATTTGATCATTTGAACTCCAAATTAAGCCATTCCAACTTCCATCTTCTTCATATCAACATTACATCTACATTAAATATAAGAATCAGTCAAAGTATAAGATAAATATATCATTCAAACTTTTTGCTCTTAATAATGACATCTACATAAGACATCATCAAAACTAATCAAAGCCAACAAATAGCTCTTCCCTACAACAACTACTGGAAGTGACCAATTGTTTTCTTTGAAGATCACTTGAGTGATGCATAAATTTGTCACCACTTCCACTTCACCATGGTGATTCTGATAGTGATCTTGTTTCTGGAAAAATCTTTTTCAAATAGATCACTCAAGTAATGTCTTCTAAATTGCATCACTTTCAATTCACTACAGTGAGTTACTAGTGCTCAATTTTTTTAAACATTTTCAAAATTAACCACTTGAGTGATCACTCAATGATGTATTCAAATTCACTTGACCACAGTGAGTTAGCCAATGATCAGTTTTCTGAAAAATAATTTCAAGATGATCAATCAAGTGACCACTTGAGTAATGTATCTAAATGGTCATCACTTTCACTACACCATAGTGTTTTATCAAGTGCTCAAGTAGTCTGAAAACTATGCTTAAAAAGATTATTCGAGTGACCATGGAAAATATGTATCACTTTCACAACACCATAGTAACTCAAGTGGTGATTGGTATTTTTGAAAATTAATTTACAAGGAGATCTCTCGAGTGACCTAAAAGAATTTCATCACTTTCACAGTACTGTAGTGAGTCAGATGGTGATATGTTTTTCTTTTGAAATGAGATCAAACATGATTACTCGAGTGAGCCTATTTCTGCTTATCACTTTTACATCACTACAAAGAACCAATGAGTGATTTGTTATATTTTCAAAGCTATCTTTATGAACAAAGTGAAGACCACTCAAGAATGCATTTATTCAAATAGTGAGCGTCTCAAAAAATCTCAATACTCATTCACATCATCTCTAAACATGTTCCCTTTACTCCTAATTGATCCTATACCTCACTTAGTCAATGGTTGAGCATGTTTCAAGTACCTAATCAAGAATTAACACAAGATTAGCAAAAAGCACTTTTGTATTAGACACATTTAATGCTCTGAACCTCAACCAATCGAAATCCTCTATATCTCCAACGGCTAATTCAAAGGTCAGAAGGAATGACCTCACATACTCAACGACTATATTCAAACAAGTAACGGTAATCAATTCGTTTTTTTTTATACATAGATTTTAGGAAAGGGGTTGGATTCACCCACGATCCAAGGGCAGGGCGAAATCTCCCTGCCTCCTAGGTGATACCAATGTTGGGTAGGGCGAGCCGTCTATTATCCTCAGGCGTTAACCTAGGCACTTAGGAGCTAGGATGCCTCCCCCAGCGCCTTGACCAACACCAGGATCGAACCCCCTCCCTTTGGTGAGAGTGTCTGACCCCTTTGCCAATTGAGCCCAAGGACGAGGGGTAACGGTAATCAATTCTTATCACACTATAAATAGAAGAGCATTGAAGACAAAGGCAACAAACTCTTTGTGTGCATTTACTGTTTCATTTATTGCCAAAGTCTTGAGCCTTGTTCTTGTGATTATCTATACTTCAGTGTTCATTCATACACTCTTAAAGAGAGAAATTCTACTAAATCATTTATTGCGGTTAAGTTACTCAAAGAAGTGGGACCTTGAGTGTGGGCATTGATTGCAAGGTATAAGGGAAGCGAGTGTTTCTTGAGAAGGAACTTGGTTGTACTGAGGCACCAAGAGCCTTGCAAATCTTGAAAGCTTAGTGGAACTCTCTGAAGGACTTCTGGAGACTGGACATAGGTCAAGTGAATTGAACCAAACTAATATAAATCTTTTGTGTCGACGTTTGGTGATATCTCTCTAACTCTACTATCTTCATTAAGTTTTATCTTTGAGTTTAGAATTTTTAATATTATCCAATTCACCCCCTTAGGTGAAAGGCTTGAACTAACAAATGACTCAACATATATAATGAACGTGTGGTCCATATCCTGAACAAAAGATTCCAACAATACTATATGAAGATAATACAACATGCATAGCTTAATTAAATGTGGATACATCAAAGGAGATAGAACAAAACATATTTCTCCAAATTCTTTTTCACTCATGATCTTATGAACAGTGGTGACGTAGATGTTTAGCAAATTTGCTCATGTGACGACCTTGCATATTTGTTTACCAAGACACTGCCAACTATAACATTTGAGAAGTTAGTGCATGGTATTGGAATGCGTAAACTAAAAGATATAAAATGATGTTGTTATAAGAGGGAGTAAACATAGTGTCCTAAGAGATTTTTCCTACTACGATTAAATGAGGCACGATATTTATTTATGAACATCTAAAGGGGAGTGTTATAAGCAATATGGTGTGTGGATGTTCATAACTCCATGCTAGGATTTCATCTCATGGTAATTGATGTTACACCCTATAACTCCTAAATTGAAGGGTCTTACGCAAATTTTCTATAACTTCCAATTGTACCATTATATTGTTTAATTCCCTTCTTTATGTGCATGTAACTCTTAGGTTAGTCTTCAATGTACGGAGGCATATAAATAGAGGCCACACATAAGGCATTTGCACACCACTAAAAGACAAGTGAATGAGAGATACTCCCTTGCTTCCTCTCCCAATTTCTTATCTTTTTATTTTCTTCTACTTTCTAACTTTCTTATTTCTATAACAATAACTGTGTTTATTATTCTTTTGGGATATGTATACAAGTGAGAGAGATATATGAGCTGGTATAGAGCAGTGTCTTTGTAGTGAAATAGCACAAACGGAACAATATAATGGTGAGGAAATGGTATTTGCCCTTTTATAGGTGGTGAGATTATAAATCAACAATGAAAAACCCAAGGCAATATTAATTCTCCGCCCCTTTTCATTTTTCTCGTGTTAATTTGGAAAAAAAAAAAAAAAAGTTTATGCGAGTTGGGAGGCTCACCAAGGCCAAGACGTGCCTCCGGCTCAAATAACAAAGAGATTTTTATTGATTACCCATCAACAAGGTCATCATCACAAGTTTTGAATTATATTTATTCTTATGATTATTAGTCAATCCTTTTGCTGACTAAATCAACTTTTATTGGTCTTTTTTCTCTTATTTATTCTCTTAATATTTTATGAAAATTCCCCAGCGCCCAAGCAAGCTAGTTTTTGAGATAATTTTTAATTTATTTTTTGATAAAAAGATCAATTATATAAAATGAAAGTTGTCACAGAATTAGGGAAATGGGGAATTAACAAAACATCAGTTTTTAAAGAGAGTGATAAGAAAAAGATTTAAGTAGCATGTTGAAATCCTTTTACAAAGTACCACCAAAACCAGAATGGGCAGTAAGACCACTGAGCGAATTTTTCTTGAATGTAAACGACATTGATGTGGTTTGAGGATGCAGAGAATGCTGGGGCAGCATGAATTATCCAGTGTAGCATCAGTCTTAGACAAGAGATACAAAACAGACTGGGATTCAAAACTGCAGCTTTACCCATATGAAAGATTGGATTTCGTCATGACCAAGGAAAATCGAAGCAATGCAAGTGTTATGCCTTCGAATTTTAACATTTCTCAAGTAAATTGTCTAGTTCTGCGTGGGCGCGTGGCCCTGAGACTGTTGTGGGTGCTGCAACTGGATAAAATAGTGGTAGAAGCAAGATTTGAGGCATGAGAATTACAAGAAAATCCTTGCCAATTACAAATTTCAGTGAGGTATTGAAAGGAGCCCCGAAAATCTTGAATAACATGCTCTGGCCGGGTGACTAACAAGACCTCTATGAAGAGCCACATTTCGCTTGGTCCAAATGAGATTAAGAAGAATGATAATTCCTTTAAGCATTGCTAAATTTCCCTCAGACAAAAGCTGGTGCAGAGTAGTAGAAAGCCATGCAAGAAAGCCTTGAGAAGAGAACATATCAAAACGAAGAGATAATGCTCCAAACCAAATTGCCTTAAGAGATGATCGAGTGTTCAGCGACTTGACAACAAAAAACAATAAACCTGAACATTCGAATGATGCTTCCTCAAAACCTCTCCTACGAGCACAACAGAATGAATCAACAAGAAGTTGTTTATGTGGAAACTGAATTTTCCAAATAAAATCCTAGATTTTTAATGGAGAAACTTGTCTAGTCACAGTATTATGGAGAGACAGAGCCCTGTTTAACACTAGATATGCCAGAGACATCACCCTCCCAATAGAGTTCATCCTTGCCATTACAAAGGGAAATGGGAGTTTTGAGAATGTCATCAGCCACCGCTGGAGAGTAGATGGCTTTTATTAGAGGTTGTGATTAATAGGAATAGAATCCCTTGGGCCAACCTACCATCGAAGGTGCTTAATAACAAAATACCTTTCCAGAATCAAGAAGCATTGTATAGCTTTTTCAATTTACAACCGGAAGAGGTATCCAAATATTGGATCCTCAAAGTATTGGCAAGAAGAGAACGAGGTTCAGCTGATAAAATCCTCCAAATTTGTTTAGCTAAAAAACCTATATTCATCTGATGCGTGGATCTAATGCCTAAACCACCATTGCTTGTAGGAGTAAAAAGTAGATCCTTCTTAATAAGTTTAGCATCAATGATGTTACATACTCTTCTGGGAAGTTTGGTACAAGAAAGCAAGTGGATGTTAGAGGCAGATAGCACAGATTTTATGAGATTTTGTAGACCTTTTCAAACTTGTTTGAGATAGAAGCTTGGACTTCCAAAAGGCCGTTCTCCTATCATGACATCTATATCTTGCCTAGATTGGATAATTTGTAATTAATAGTACTGTCAATATGTTTTACACAGATAAAAAAAAAAAAAAATCCTTAAATTCATTAAATCTACCCAAAATTCAACAACTTTCCAACTTTACTTCTATTTAACTGCACGCTCTCCAAGAAAATAACTATTCAAGCCTAAGCTTCATCTATTCTTTCTTCTTTGTCTCGAGCTTGAACGAAACTACAAGGGACCAATCTTGGCGGACAAATAGTGCATGGCCAAGACTATTCTTGGGAACTACATGAGCCAGGATCAATGAAGCTGAATGTTGATGGGGCATTTTCAAGGAGCTCCGATGATCAAGGGACCTTTCAGTTAGAAGGAATAAAGACAAAAGAGAGGCGAATAAAATAAGCAGAGGTGAATAGGTCCTCTGGCTACAGTCCTTTATATAGGAGAATGAGAATAATGACCTAATGGTACAAACAATCCTAGCCTTACAGGTGGCATATACAGCTAGCATATATACAAGAGATACATAAGACCTAATTACAAGAGAATAACTAATCATTAGTCTTAACATTCCCCCTCAAACGAGAGAGGGTGTGGCACACACGCCAAGTTTGTTTCTAAAATAAGAAAACTGAGAATGAGATAAGGCTTTAGTGAGACAATCTGCTATTTGATTAGATGAAGGCACATATTGGACTTTAATAGATCCAGATAAAACTTGATCTCTGATAAAATGAACATCTATCTCAATGTGTTTGCTCCTAGCATGATGAACCGGATTAGAAGAAAGAGCTTGAGCACTCAAATTATCACACCATATGATTGAAGGCTGTTTAACATAAAGACCAACTTCTGTCATTAAGGAATATAGCCATTTAAGTTCAGATGCCCCATCTAAGAGAGAACGATACTCAGATTCTGAACTGGACCTGGAAACCACTTTTTGCTTTTTGGAACACCAAGACACTAATGTTCCACCTAGGTAAACACAATAACCGCCCATGGATTTTCTGTCATCAATATCTGTAGCCCAATCAGCATCTGTAAAGGCAGTCAAACGAAGAGACGTAAACGGTTTAATGTGTAAACCATAATGAAAAGTGCCTTTGAGATATCGTAGAATCCTCTTAACCCCTTGAAAATGAATCTCAGTTGGTTGAGAAAGGAATTGACTAAGCTTATTAACAAAATAAGCTATGTCAGGTCTAGAGGTTGTTAAATATTGGAGGGACCCAATGGCTCTTCGATACAAGGAAGGATCATACACGATCTTACCATCTGTAGCTGAAAAAGGTCTACCGGTGACCATGGGTGTTGGCACAGGGGCACAATCATACATACCAAATCTGTTCAATAAATCAATAATATATTTGGTTTGACTGACATAGATGCCATAACTGTCTCTATGAATT
The DNA here is from genome assembly GCA_025563575.1 of Acacia pycnantha. Taxonomy (NCBI): domain Eukaryota; kingdom Viridiplantae; phylum Streptophyta; class Magnoliopsida; order Fabales; family Fabaceae; genus Acacia; species Acacia pycnantha. The sequence continues at coordinate 135,985 of JAMWYP010000065.1, forward strand.
TCTAGTCCCAAAAAGTAGTAGAGAGGACCTAAGTCCTTAAGAGAGAAAACTTTGTTCAACTTGGCAATAAACTTATGAACAAATAGTGAATTATTCCCAGTAATAAAAATGTCATCAACATAAATGAGAATAAAAATCACAAGTTTTTGAGTGCGAAGAAAGAATAGGGAAATATCACTGCAGGCATTTTGAAAACCCCAACTAACCAGTACATGTCGAAGTCGTTCAAACCATGCCCTAGGAGCCTGTTTGAGCCCATAGATTGCCTTAGTCAACCGACAAACATGATCTGGTTTGGAAGAGACTTTGAAACCAGGAGGTTGACTCGTGAAAACCTCTTCCTTCAAATAACCATTTAAAAAAGCATTGTTGACATCTAACTGTCGTATATCCCAATGATAAGTAACAGCAAGTGTGAAAATGAGACGGATGGTTGTAGGCTTAACAACCGGACTGAAAGTTTCTCCATAGTCAACCCCGGCAGATTGTTGAAACCCCTTAGCCACTAATCGAGCCTTATATTTCAAGAGAGAATCGTCAGCCTTAAATTTAGTCTTAAAGACCCACTTGGAATCTACAAGTTTCTGACCTCTGTAGGGGACCAATGCCCAAGTATTATTATGACGAAGAGCATCATACTCGGCTTTCATAGCATTCAGCCACTGAGGAGAAGCGAGAGCTTTTGGGAGAGTGCGTGGTTCAGCCACATGAGGAAGAAGACGAGACTGGGTTGCTGCACAGAGACCAATGAAGGGGTAGCGGGGTTTGAAAGTGCCAGACTTAGCACGGGTGGTCATTGGGTGAGTGTTTGTGGGCGCATGAGTTGATTCGGTAGACTGGGTTGGAGATATATTTGTGGGCTCATTAGGTGAGTCAGTTGGCGGGGTAGAAGATGACGTTAAGAGGGGAGGTGAGGTTGGAAGTGGAGTGGGCTGTTGGGATGAAGGAAGAATTGATTGGGCCGGAAGAGGAGAAGTGGGCCGAGAGGGAGGTGAATGGATAATGGGTTGAGTATTAGGTGAGGATGGGGAAATAGTTGGTGGCTGGGAAGTAGGTAGATCACGAGGCTGAGCAGCAATAATAATGGGAATACTATTATTGATCCCTTCAGATGATTTGGCATTGGACATAAAACCTGTATGAAAGGGAAAAGAAGTATTGTCAAAAATCACATGCCTAGAAACATATAAGCGTCCAGTGGAGCTAAGACATTTAGAGCCCTTTTGATTGGAAGCTGGGCCAAGATAAACACATTTTTGACTGTGATAAGCCAACTTGTGCATTGTAGGGATTCAAACAAGGGTAACAAGCACAACCAAAAATCTTCAAGGAGTGATAATCAGGATCCTTTTTATATAAAAATGCCACAGGGGACTTTCCTTGCAAAACCGGAGTAGGAAGACGATTAATGAGATAAGCAACCATTTGAAAAGCATCAGTCCAATAAATAAGAGGAATTTTAGATTGAGACAAGAGTGTCAATCCCATTTCCACAATGTGTCTGTGTTTCCTTTCCGCCCTTCCATTTTGGGAAGAAGTGTAAGGACAAGTGAAACGCATAAGTATACCACAATTTTCAGCAATCGGTATAAGAGGCTTGTATTCAGTGCCATTGTCACATTGAATGGACTTGATCTTAGTCTGAAATTGAGTCTCAACCATATTATGAAAATGTTTAAAAGCCGTAATGGTGTCCCCTTTGTGCTTAAGTGGATATAACCAGGTGTAGCGACTAAAATCATCAATGAAGTGAATATAATAACGATATCCATTAACAGATTGTATAGGGGAAGGTCCCCATAAATCAGTATGAACAAGCTCAAAACATGAAGAAGCATGAGACAATGATTTAGAAAAAGGCAATTTTCTTGATTTACCAGACTGGCAAGCCTCACAAACAAAAGTATTACTAATTGGGATTTTGACATTACAACTATTTAAAACTTGCTGCAACACTTTATTACTCGGATGACCAAGCTTGTAATGCCAAGATAAAAAATCCTCATCAGTTAAGGCTGCAACATTTGCTTGAGGCTCTGACCGTGGAACCATGCTACTCATTGGGTACAGGTCGTGCTTTGGTGGACCTTTCATTAGCAGAAGACCTGTTTCCTTGTCCTTCACAATACAACATTCATCAGTGAAAACAACTGAAACAGAATTATCATTAACAAGCCTATGCACACTAAGCAAGTTCTTAGAGACGCTTGGGACAACAAGAACATCTTTAAGAATTATATCAGAATCAGATATATATGAAGAACCAGTTCCATGAATATCAGTCCGAGAGCCAGTACAAGTAAATAGATGGGAACGATTATTACCAACTGGATGCACCGAATCAAGTTGAGAGGAATCAGATGTAACATGGTGGGTTGCCCCACTATCCATGAACCATTCAGAATCAGAAAATACTGGAGAATCAGAATCAGCTATATATGCTTGAGGTGCTGGATGTGATGGGGGGCAAAATGAACAATCAAAACGCTTATAACAATTTGACACCCGATGACCTGGCTTCTCACATAAATCACAGAAGGGACGTCCGCCGGAGTTCCCACCAGAAGAGCGACCTCCACGACCACCAGAACGCTGAGAACGACCGCCACGGCCACCGCGAGATGAGCCACGAACAGGGGGACGACCTGAGGGACGATCGGACTCAGAGTAGTGATCAGCAAAATGGGCCGAAGGTTGAAGAGACAAAGCTGAGAAGTTGTTCAGCTGCTCAAGACGACTCTCAAAAGCAAGAAGAGCCGATTGAGCCTCTACCCAGGTAAGACCCACCTGGTCTATAAGCTTGACTACGATAGGATTATATTCCCCATCTAAACCATTCAGAGTATGTAGGATGAGCTCATCGGTGGAGATGGCTGCTCCGGCGAGAGCTAAGTGATCAGAGATGCTCTTCATACGGGAGAGGTACTCAGTCATAGTGAGACCCTGTTTTCGAGTGTGATGCAGATCAGCCCGATATACCATGATACGGGACTTAGACACCGCCGAAGTGAGGGTGCGAGCTTCGGACCAGAGCTCGTACACGGTGCGACAGTGAAGAAGCTGAGTGGCAACATCTTGAGACATAGTGTTGCGAAGCCAGCCGATGAGCATACGATCGACGGCAAACCAGTCCTCAAATGTAGGATTGGAGACGACCTCCGACGAACCAGGGAGCACAGTAGTCATCGAAGGGACCGGAGATGAAGGATCAAGATGGGTCTGAAGGCGATTTCCTTCAATAAGAGGCAAAACCACTGACGCCCACACCAGATAATTCGTTCGATCCAGCTTGATCGATGAAGTCTGGCTAGAGGATTGAAAGAGAGCATATGTCTTGGAGGTTGTAGAGAGCACAGTCGAAGAAGAAGAGGAAAAGGTTGTATCGGAAGAAAAAGCCTGTGACGAGGCCATTGCAGGAGCAGGAAATAAAAGCAAAAGAAAGTTTGACCGAACCTAGCGCTCTGGTACCAAGAAGGAATAAAGACAAAAGAGAGGCGAATAAAATAAGCAGAGGTGAATAGGTCCTCTGGCTACAGTCCTTTATATAGGAGAATGAGAATAATGACCTAATGGTACAAACAATCCTAGCCTTACAGGTGGCATATACAGCTAGCATATATATAAGAGATACATAAAACCTAATTACAAGAGAATAACTAATCATTAGTCTTAACACAGTTGGTGAGTATTATATATACACTATTCTTGTACAAAATTATTAGTAATTATAGATTTATTTAATGAATATCATGAAAGTGAATTATTTGTTGACCTTTTCAAATTCAATAATTATGATTGAAAATAAGTTATTTATATTTTGGTTGCTCACTTGATCAAAATAGAACCAATAAGCTTTGAACAAAAATCTCGAGCAGTTACGTTCGAATATTAAATAGACAGACAAGTAAGGAAATAGTGCTGATAATGATATACATGGGCAAGCATTGAATGAGTTACAAGCCAAAACTGTTATTCATGATATATAACACATGACAAATTGAGTCTTGTCATGTACAGGAACAACTATACACCTCCGAGGATTAAAAAATAAGGGGAGGAAATAATGGGACATTCCTGATTCTCCTAGCCTCAAAAAACTGACAGCAATCAATAAAAGCAAAACAAAAAACGAGAGAGAGAGAGAAACTAATCTTGTAAAACTTCCCTCCCCCAACTCATGAAAAAACCAGAGGGAGACAGAAAGAAAGAAAGCTGAAGAAATCAACCACAACTAAAATTGAGCTAAATAGTTGGCCTAATGAATAACCACGCGGATTTTGCTAGTCCAAAAACTCACAGCTTCCTAAATTATCAACAATGAACTAACCGAACAACTATTAGAAACCCATCATTGTGACTTGCAATAACAAATCTCTTTCTGCTCTTCACGCCGGCAGGTCAAAGTCCGGAGCCAATTTCAATTTTGACAAAGTTGACCCGCACGTTTAAGCATAATAGCTGCCTCTCACATTAAAGGAAGGTAACCTCCACCATGACCTTTCCTCAGCACTAATGGCGCTGAACTGTCAGGTACCTTGTCCATTTCCTTCATGCATGCATTAATGACATCACTAAATCCAGTAGCCAAATTACTCAACTGCACCCGCAACCTCAAATCCCTCGTCCGCTTTAGTAAGCACCTAAATGATCTTCCTAAATACTTGGCCCAATCAGCAGGCAACCCTCCTCCGGTGAGCCAAACTGAGAATTGAGATTGGTCCCCTCTGGCAGCCACTTCAGCTCTATAGAATCTAGCTAAATCATTTAGCATCGAAGGCGGGAGAGGTAAAACGGAGACAAATTCGGCAACGAACTCTTCCAATACTTCGGGTTTGAGCATCTGGTTCCAGAGCACCAATGCCCACTCACCTGGCTGGTTAAGTCCATAAGCTTCAGCCACAATTAAAGCCTCCTGAAATTGAGATTGCTCGACCAATGCTCTTCTAGCATTCGTTTCTGACAGATAAAGCCACTGAAAATCTGGCATTCGGATTTGAAGGGACAAGAGGGAAGCCTGAGCACAAGCCCTGCGTGTTTTATTGCCGGCATCAATGGAAGAGTGAACTTCAGCAGCTTCAATGAAATACCGCATGGCATCCAGTAAGTCTCCGTTTTGGTCCTTGTCATAGCGATGGAACCACTGGTCACATGATTGCTCTGCACGTGACTCTAAAAGTGCGGCTGTTTCATGCTTCATGTCAAAATGGTTGTACACCTGTGAAGAATGTAAAAAATGATAAGTAGAGAATACCACGTTTTAATGTAACCATCCCAGAGATTGGCCCGAAAATCTAGATGTTAAGCATGTGTTGATAACTTTGATATGTTAAGTGCATTCGCTAGAGCATTTCAATAACCCTGAAAAAAGTCGACAAAAAAAACTAACGAACTTTACAAAATTGACCTCCATAGCCACCAAACATGCTAGAAACTAGACTAATCGATCTATAATATAAAAATTCTAATAAGCAGCACAACTCATAACATGAACTGTAACAATGTGGCAACCCACAATAGTTTAAATGATAGGTTTATTTTTGGAATGATCAAAGTTCTTGTCTCAGAAAATAAATTGCATCCCAGAACCACCATTTTATCCATATTCTTCTCGGCAAGCTACTACAGACAAACTTGCCAATAGTTTAACACTAGAAAGGACAAATAATAAACAAACCATAGCAAATGCATCAAGATCATTAGGGTTGAAATGCTTCAGAGATGTAAGAACAGCCATTCTAAATCCTCTGATGGCTTCAGCGATGCACGTATTTGTGGCTGCAGCTGCAGAGTGCTTCTGAAGAAGAAGATCCAGTTGACCATTTTCTATAAGAATACCAAGGATAAAGTTAAGAGCATAAAAGTTTCCAACTCCTGTTATGAGGCGAGCCAAACATGAAAAATCACCCTCCGACACATATGAGTCAACCCTAGTTGCAGCAAGGGCTACAAGAACATCAACTCCATCTAGGCAAGCGGATGATTTGTAGAAGTGGTGAGACAGAATAAGAAGCTCAACCTGTAATGCAATTTTCATGGGAAAAAACATCTTTAGCTACAAAACAAGGAGATTGAGTCCGGCAAAATCACAAAGATGAATGTATCAAATAGTTACACCTTTACAAAGATTACTCTTCAAACAGATAAGGATAAAAACCACAGCAGTGCAAAGATTACAATTGCACTAAACCAACCTATAGTTGGAAAAGTTTTAAGTTTTGGATTATATGTATAGGGAGCATAAAAAAGTTATATAACTAAATTTCATCCTCATATCAGCAAGAACAGTCTGGAGTGAAAAGGAAAAAAAAAAATCAAATTATGTGACTACTTTAGGTGGTCATTTGATCAATATCACAAATCAACAAACCAATGCCTTCACTGTTTGCACCTATACATATATATAAATGTGCAGTACATGAGGATAAACATGTCTAACTAACAATTGTTGATATGATACCTCACAGGCGTGCGGAATTTCTTGACCAGTAATCACCAAGCGCATTAAAGCATGCCCAATTTCAGGTTCAGAGGGACAAAGTTCAGCCCATTTCAAGAAATCTGGAAACCTCCACAGTAGGGGAGCTGGCCCTTCCTCCTCCTTTTGAGAATCCATATAACCTCCACGATGGGCAGCCAGCAACCCCTGGACAATGTATATAAAGCACATCATCAGAAAACAAATGTTAGTTATAGTAAAATGAACCACGATCAGCTTCATAAGTTTGTTTAGGAATGCCCTTGCCTAATACAGCATTAGTAAAACCAACATGTCAAGTAAGAAATATGTTCCCTAAAGACACCAAGTAACAAATCCGGATAACTTCATCAGTCAATTGAGATTCCCAATTCAGCATGTAAATAAATGACCCTGAACAAACCCATCCATGGAAAGATGTAAAACATTTACCAAGCCACACCAGTGAAAATAACACTAGGTAATACCAAAAAAAGACAAACATACAAAGGAAGAAGAAGAAATAAACCTTTAGGAAAGATTCTGCCAGTATTTGAGCAATACTTGCTGCTGGCATTAGATGAGTCTGAACCAGGAGGTTAGCCTCCTCAAAGGACTCTTGTGCTTTAAGAGAAAGCAGCTGTAGTAGTTCAATTGGTTGCTTGTTGAATGCCTCAAAAAACAAGACGCCCAACTTGTTTGCAGCTTTTATAACTGCTATTATTCTCTTGCATAGCCCTCGTCCATTTCCTTCAGGAAAAATGGCCACCAAACTCTCCAAAATCTAACATCAGATGTTTATCAAAAGGTATTAATACAAAGATCTCATCAATGATAAAGAAACAAAACACAACTAATAACATCCTAGCATATACCACAATATAGAGAAACTACGAATATGGGAGGTAACCTGCTGTGGATCAATGTTATGCTGGTCTCCCACTATATCATACGACTGTAAAACAGAAAGCACTTCTTCATCAAGCATTGACATGGATACATTGCAAGGAGGAGTTGAGATAGCAGCAAGCTTCAAGGCTGCATCAACAAGTCTGAATTCAGATGGCATTTGTCCTGGAGACAGCTTATACTGCAGTTGCTTTGCAGCGGTTATTTGCCCAAATTCCAACAAAGAAAGCACAGCCCTTTCTAGCTCTGCTGCTCCAACCCTTTCCTCCCACCTAGAAAAAAACATTTCTACCTTCAAGTTTTCTTCTTGCAACTGCAACTCATTTTTAAAACTCAAAGGACCAGAGCCATCATCAGTATCTGCTGATTTATCCACTGATTCCAGAGGTTGGCGTCTTGATGGCAAGTATCCTTTGGCACGTCTTTTTGTCTTTGAATTTCCAGTTAAGAACCCAGCATCAACTGTTTGATTCTTGTACGAAATTTGGTTATTTTCTTTGGACTCGTATTTTTCTACAGTTCTATTCCTCATTGTATTTATATGATTGTCCATCTTGGCAATTATACTTGCAGTTCGGTCGATAATATTGGTATCATTCTTGTTAACAGTGTCCCTGGTGGAAATGGTGAAGTCTCCTTCATTCTTCATCTGAGTCTCTGACTCAACTGCTAAGAGCCATACTTTCGTCTCAATTTCACGCAGAAGGTGCAATGGACAGACTCTGAAAATTTTAACAATAGAGATAAGTAAAGATGTTGTCTCATGGTTAGATAAATAATTCTGGAAGTGTTCCATACGGGTTAGATAGGCTTATCATCCCACTAAGCCATTGCAGAGAAAGCAAAAAAAGTTCACGAAGCTCCCGTGCTGGAACATCTCTCTCAACAGCTTCTGCATGTTTAAGGAAAAATAACCCAGCCTGCAATCATTATGAAAGAGATCAACCTACAATAAAAGCAAAGTAACATACATAATTCATATAACATTAGCCCCAGTAAACACCAAACGCACCTGAAGAGCAGGGAAGGAATATCTCATGAACAGTGTGTGGCAGTGGCCCCACAGAGCAGCTCTCTCCTCTGGCACATCCCAAAGGAACTCCTTCCATTCAGTTACCATAGATTCAGCCTAACATTTAAAATAAAAGAAGAAAAAGTTTATCAGATGTGTTCAGAATACTATTACTGATATTATTACAAGATGTCAGAGTACAAGATCACGCAATCACGTGAAATGCTGGAGAATAAATTCAACCATTTGTTTCTAGACCAGATTTTAGATTCAGAGTAAAGGCTAATAAAGCTAAAATTCTAAACTTTTGGAGACTTCCCAAGTGCTCGTAAAAACAATAATTGAAAACAAGGGATCTCTAGTTCTCTACAATAAACCTGATCAAATGACATGTTCATGTGTACCAAATTTGCATTAGAATAACTGTGGAACTAAATTCAGCTAAAGTCTATCAAGCAATTAGTGATCTTATATATTTTTGATGATAACAAAGTGAGCATAAAAAAAATAAATCAGGTCATTATCAAGGAGTTCATAGCATTTACATTACAATATTAAGACCTATTTCTACCAATCTCTTCAATAGAAAGTTTGCAAGAACTGCAGAGAAAATCATTTGATGGAGTCATTAGGAATCCCACAATTCTGACCAATAAAGAACCAGATAGGGAAAACGTAGTGCCTAAACATTTAATGAATAAGTTAGACATCCTTCCAAAAATTTACAATCTCGAAACTCCCTCCTGAGGTGTATATTAAAATAAAACAATGTTATCTCTGCCCACCATTGGAGATTAGATTTATGTAGATGAAATTAGACGGATCAAGGTTTTCCTGATCTGTAGAAAATTTATGCAAAGCAGCCAGATCACACATCTGATGTCATATCAGATACAAAAATTAAGGAAACAATTAAATAGTAACGGCATGAATCAAAACAAGTTTACTCATTATGGCTTGAGTTCAAGATTTTTCCTCAGGTGAAGCTACAGTCAAAACAATCTTCTCTGTCAAAAACAGGTTGAAAGCTTTATTTGCTACCTGAGATTCAGTAACATGATTCATTGGAGATTTAAATTGTCCACCACTGGCCTCCAATTGTCTGGCCCAGTTCCTTGCCTGCTCCCAGTGCCTATTCTTTTCTAGTGCATACAAGAGTGAAGCATCGTCTGAAGTTTCATTTCCTAATTGCAGCTCATCATTCTTACAAAGTAAAGGCTCCGCTAAATTAATTTTCCAATAGCATTTTCTATAATATGCTGATGCATATCCACCATCCCCAAAGTCAGTAGCAGCAAGAAGTTGCAGTAAGCATCTTTTTTCGTAAGGAGAGGGGCAAGTTGATAGCACAGCATCAGAAGCTTTTGAAGCAGTAGAACTGATCCATGACGTCCCAATTTGCCCTTCTTTTCCTACATTAGCCTGTAAGTAAGTCGGTTCTTCCTTAATCCTGAGAGAGAAGGAGCCTAAATGCGCTGAAGCTTCAGATAGGCGCATTTGAGAAAATGCCTGAAAAAGTATATATTTCCACATGAGCTCAATATTATTGAAATTGAAGCTAAAATCAAATTGAACAATGCCAAGAACTTGATTAAGATGATAATATTTATTGGCAGATGACATGTCATGTGCCAGCTACAAAAGGCAACGTGGAAAGGGATGGAGGTCAAATCTGAGTGTTGGCCAACCAGAACCTCCTGGACACATTGAAGGGGCACTTGACTCCTTTCATGTTCTCCATGGTACTAGGATAGGAAGACTTGCTTCCAAACTTTGGAGTATAAATCATTTTGCTGGTCAATACAGCATCTTCATGTGAGGCTTATTCCTTCTTGCCTAGGATGGCCATAGCTCGGCTAAGTTAGGTTAAACAGAGGATACATGCCATAAGCTTCAATACCATGTTGGATTTTAGAGAATAATAAAAGCTTAGAATAACTGTACTTACTTGAATGAAACTGAAGGCTATTTATAGGGAATGTGGCAACCCGTTTGCCACTAGAATCCCATAAAACTAGTAAATAAACCATGAATTATGGAAATACAGTTGCCATAAAAATCCCAAGAAATAAGGCACAAAGTCAGTAAGAGCAATGACGGAAAATTTCTATAACCTATAAATCTATATATATAACTTATAGCATGCTACATTGCAAACAGTGCAGCTTTTTCCTGGTAGTTTTCTAGCAATTCTATGTTGAAAAATACACTTTCCAACACAATAAACAGATGTAGGATCTAGAATTCACAAATCATTTTGACAAAACTTAGCCACAACTGTATTTTAGCTCATGAATAATGACATCTTGTTTTCATGATAGCTGTAAAAAGAAAATAGTGCCACCAGCCAGACAAATACATAAGTAGATGAAAAGGATAAATTTTAATTCAGCCCACATACCTGAAGAGCACGAATGAATGGCAACAGGGGACATGATGGAAGGAACATCTCAAAAGCCCTTAGCAAAGGTAAAAATAACTGTTGTTCACAAAGCACAGCAACCATCTTAGAAAGAGATGCAGGACCTTCATCAAAATCACTTAAAACATTGGCGGATGCAGAATCTTCCACGCTTTTCTCTCTCTCACTTGATATACCTTGAGAATCAAAGGTTTTTTCACCCATGGAAGTACTTGAGATGTTAAAGATAGCAAAAGCTGAGGAGTTTAATAAAGTAGGTGCTATTAACCGTCGACGTTTAGGACTCTGCCTGTTATAGTGAAATGTAAACATTCTATCCCCTGCTGGCAGGGCATTAGTTGCATCTACAGCAGCTCCAACATTATCTGCAATCTGAGAAGCAATATCGTTCACCTTGATAGATGAAGTTTCTCTGTCCACAAAATAAGAATCAAATACAAGCCAATGAGTGAGATTTAATGATTGAAGTATTATATTTGTGTGCGAATTTATTATATAAACAACCTAATGCTTAATACTTAAGAAGATGAAAATGTCAACCAGAAATCTAATCATTATAACATCATTCACGTAAAGAGAGCTCTAGTCACCTTGCTGCGGTAATTTCCAACCAAACTGCCAGGCATGACAATGGAGAGACATCAGGGAAGCATGAAGCAATCATTGCCAATGTAGACCAGCAGAGTTCTTTTGCTTTCATCAAGAGAACCTCTCCAGCACATTTTTGCTTTTCACACTCAGCTAATATTTGAAAGAGTTCCACAGGAATGCATATGCTTTCATCAGGAAAGGTTGTCTCACAGCCTTTCTCCAGAGTATCTGAGCATGAAGAACTTGCCTTTTTCTTTAACTGCATTCCTCTCAAAACTGTCAACATATGAAGTCTGAGTCGTGGATCACTAAATTCCTTTGATGCCTGACATAGGCAACAGCAAATGGTTAACCAGGTGAACTAATTTCCATTAAAATTGATTTACACAGCTCACACTGAGCAAGAAAATTAGAACATTAAACAATACTCACCACTTGGAATACTGCGTCATATGAATATCCCCCAATCTGAGCTTCAGACAAGAATCCAATCTGATAGAAGCAATGCACAGCATACAGTTAGAACTTGTGCTACTAATAAACATTTTCTAGAATACATATAAGAGAAGAAAAAGCATACCCAGTCATTATCTCTAGCTAGCATCGCTAGGTACTTTGTACTTAATGGAAGCAGATGCATCCTACAAAAATTTGTAACCAAACTCCAGTGCTGACTAGCAGACTTCTGTTGAGTCCTTAACTCAAATCCATCACCATTGCCGCTCAAAAGCCAAGACCCACAGGAATTTCCATCAACCACTCTTGGAATGCTTGCCTTTTCTAAATGGTGTAGAACAAGCATAAGGGCTCGAGAAGGTTGTTTACTTGAACTTCCAGCCTTATTAGAATTTCCCAGAGAATCCTTGTGCAAATATTCATCAGCTAGAGCCCGGGCTAGGGAATTTGTTACATCGCCTTCATGGGACATCGCATGGAAAACAGAACCCTTAGGTGATAATTGTCTGAGATTGTCATTACGCTCACTTGACTTATAGAAACAAGAAATCCGTTTTATTGCAGCAACGTCAACATGCAACATACTAGCAGACAAACCACATAGCTCCAGAAGAAAAGCACAAGAAGCAACCAGCATATCATCCTCAAAATGCATAATAGCAAGGGGCAAAATCTGAAAATTCACCCACAAAAATTTTTAAATCTACCATATAAAATTGTTACACATCCTCTTAGTTCATTTCATTGTTTCAAGTTCATCTTTCATTTCTCTTCTCATATGCATAAAAAAATTAAAGGTAGAAAATAGTCCTCACCGGCAAAAGGAGATCCTCTTCACTCTGAGAAAGTAGTGAAAGAAGGGTCTGAACATCAGATTGAATGTTTGTTTGCACATTTGTTGAAGCACTGGCTGCCCCTCCTGACTTTAATTGTTGAGCTCTATTGATGAGAATTTGGTTGAAAGCTGCCAATGCACGTCCACGATGCAAATGGTGCTCAAGCCGAAGCCCTGTTTCCTGAATTTTTTTATAACGAATCAAAGAGAATGCATATTAGGAAGCAACAGTAGGCACAAAAAGAGTATAACATAAACACCAAAGAGCCAAAGAACAACAACAAATAAGAAGCTCAAGAGGATACTAGATCTACAAGAGGAGAATAAAAAAATAGGGGGAATTACTATAAGGTCCCAAGGAAGGGATTTCATTACCCAAAAGTCCGATAACAACTGAGGAGCATGCATTGTACATCCATAAAAAAAAAACAAAAAAACAAAAAAACAAAAAAAGTTTATACTGTTCACTTATCATTGAGACTTTTTGGTTGTTAAATCCCTTCCTCAAGACCTCATAGTAATTCTCCCAATAAATACCCTCCCAAGAATATTTGGGGAGAGGGAGAAAAAACCTCTGCATATGTGTAACAAGGATATGTCCATAAAAAAGCCCCAGCAAAACGATACCAAACATGCCATAAAAGGCAATTCTATCCCATAATATATCAAGAAGCACAATGCCTTAAAAAATGTAAGTAGCCCATTCAAACTATATACACCAAAGTAAAACATAAACAGTTCAATGCCATAATGTTTTTCGCTCATTACTCCTACCAAATACTCTCACCTCATAATATTTTTTATCCAGAAAAAAATTAGACTGCAGCAATAATTCCACTAAAATTGCAATCATACATCTGAGCAGGTACAACATAATTAAACAGAGTTCTTGCCACTTTCCTTTGACAGAATGATATATATAAATAATATAGGGTTAAGTAGCAAATCCGCCCCGGAAGGACACGCTCAAGAGTAATGTTGCCCTAGAAGTTTTTTTTTTCTCAATGTCGCCCTGAAAGTCAAAAAACGTAGCAATGTTGTCCTCCCCGTTAACATCGTTAATTTTCACCATTAAAAAATCTCACATGGCACTTATACTGCCACCTCATCGCCAACTACTTCTACCCTCTCCACTTCTTATCTACGTCACCATCTCCTACCCCTTCTTTCCTCCCTCTCTTTGCTTCATCCTCTCACTCACAGGCAATCCCTACCTATTCATTGGAGACCACCATCTTCCCCACCCCCTATCAGTGAGCTTCCCATCCAACTTCTCCCAACCTCCATTGACGAAGATGGGTCTCCGACTTCATCATCACTTCCCCAAACCTTCATCTACAATCACACAATATCGACATCACCCCCAAACTCCACGTTTTCTCCACTTCAAACGGCAAGATCAACATTGCCCCCTTCTCCTTCTTCTGAATTGGATCCTTTACTTTCCGATTTTTTCCTTAAAAAAAAAAACCTGAACTAACGAGAATGGCGGTCGGGTGGAGTTTCCAGGTGTTCTCGATATAGTGCTGTATGCGTCGTCAAAATTTCTGAAATCAACGCACCCGAAGCTCTGTACGTCATATTTTGAAGCAAAAGATGAGTCAAATTGCATGCTCGAGAACTAAATCTACTCCCCATCTCCTCTACGACTTTGCCAAATTGGCTCTCATCAAGATTTTCGCTCATCCCTATGCCACGGTATTGGCCTCCTCACGCTCATCAATTTCTCTCTCTGTTTTTTACACATTAATTTCATCTCTCTCACTTGCTTCTATACAATTACACAAATTATTCCATTCATGTATATATCTTGTCTTGGTCTTTGGTCCCTAAAGGTGTGTGACTTGTATTGTGGAGGCAGTGTTGATGCTGATAAGTGGGACGAAGCTCAAATCGGTCACTATATTGGAATTGGCATCGAACTGCAAAATTTTATGTACTGTTGGTTGGGGTTGTGTCTACTTAAGTTTCAGTATATTGACGGTGGATTATTGCTATAGATGCGGCTCGTCTGGCATAAGCCAGGTACGAGAAGCGTGGGAGAGCCAGAGGAAAGCTTACACATCAGAGTTCTTTGAGATTGATCCCTGCACGGTGGGTGGGGAAGATGGTCGTCACCAATGAGTGGGTAGGGGTTGCCGATGGGTAAGAGGTTGAAGCACAGAGAGGAAGGAAAGAAGGGGTAGGAGATGGTGACGTGGATAAGAGGTGGAGATAGTAGAAGTAGGTGGCGATGAGGTTGCAATTTGAGTGCCATGTGAGATTTTCTAACGGTGAAAATTAACGGTGTTAACGGGGAGGGCAACATTGCTACATTTTTACACTTTTGGGGTGACCTTGAGACAAAAAAAAAAACTTCCAAGGCAACATTACTCCTGAGCGTGTACTTTCGGGGCGGAATTGCTACTTAAACCAATGATATGTGTGGGTGTATGTGAGAGAGAGATAGAGAGAGTGAGAGAGAGAGAATTAATTATTTAAGTTGTCAGTGTTCAGCATTTTTTCACCTTCAAGATTTACACTGGCCTTTCTTGTTTGGAACATTATTTTTCTTATCTGTTTCCCTTTTTGTCTAGCTAGATTTCAACACTTAGTTGCCATTTTTTATTGTGCCTATCTGTTCACTTATTCTTCAAAATTACATATGGCATGTTTTTAGGGTAAGAGAAGGTGCCTTCATGTTCCAATATAAAAGCTAGCTGGCTCATTAGCCATTGGAGAACAACTGGAATGGATTCTTAATAGTTTCTTCTCTAAACTCTCAAAAATCTGCATGGTATTAGAGCTGAGCCATGGCCATTCTTCATCCATACAGTTCAGCTATAGGATGAACACTGAGACTAACATTCGTATGGATCATCATCTGAAACAAGACTTTTAACCCCCCCATTCAGTCAAAAAACTCTGCGTCATCTCCTAATGGCTTAAACAGCACTGCACCAGTCCTTATCAAGGAAACAGACTCAACAACAAAAATCATTTTCCGCAGTCCTCCTTGCCACCAGAGATCATTGCAAGGAGTATCTTACCCATGAGGCAATACTACCAAGTGCCCAGGTTGGCGCAAGAAATACAAGGATAGCTGGAAATGGCGTGGTCCTGACTTAGATGAGCAATTCCCTGACAACCAAAATTGGGGAAAACTTCTTTTGTGTAAGACAGCTTAACAAGTTTCGGATTTCTTGAGGGAGTCATACTCTTCCACTAAGAACAAGGCTTTGGGATCACATTCAAAGCATGAAATTTTTTCCCTTCCTTTAAAGAAGCATTATTGACTGTCATGAGGAAGGAAAGTATGAAGAAGCTGACCCAGGGTACTCCTCATCTCACCACAGTTTCTGACTCATCAGCTAAAGCTGTGAAAGGGACTCAACTAGGTGGTTCCAAGTCATGAAACCAAGGGAGGCCCTGGTGCACATTGCAAAAAAGTAGGACATAACAAGGATGGATAATACAAGTTACATGGAAAACCAGCCAACCTTAGGGACAGAGATAAGAAACATGGGGCACCACCAACAGTAGAGGAGAAGGGATGGAAAGAAATCCCCCTTAAGAAACAAAACATAAAAGAACAAGGAATCAAATAAATTTCCGTACCTCAAATACAGAATTATAAAGTTCTTCTTCAATGTGTCTTTGGATAGTTGCTTCCCAGGAGATGGCACTTATCTCAGTATGCACTTCACCATTTATAAATAAATCAATGTCTCTATGTAACATGGTCTCCCCAGGGGGAGATCCTGAAAATGATTGGCATCCCAGAGGACCCTGTAACATCATGAAAATTACATGACTTGGAATATATTCGTACGTAGAAACAGTGTTAATCAGTGCTATCATGTGCACACTGAGTATCTAGAAATAGCATGCAAACTAGATAATAGCAAAGTGTTCAAATTTCACATGGTGAGCCAAAATAAAGCAGCAGCTAGGGAGCATAAATATGTAACTACGCATAAATATGAGCATGTAACTACGCATATTTAAATATATGCAGAAAGACACTCAAATAAACAAACAGAAATAGAAAATGAAGCTGTCATAACATGACATCTTAAGCATATAGTATCTTTAAAAGAACCAACAGGCTACTTCGACTTCAGACGGCCTAGTGCACAAGGCTCCGTAAGGTGCGGTCTTGGGAGGGACAAATGTATATTAAGGGAAAAACTCAAGTAAAGGTGGCATGTGAAGGAATATTCAAGGAGGAAAACAAAGCAGACCTGGACATAAAGTTGTATCAATCTTCGCACAGCCTTAGGAAACCAGCAAGGAAGCATCTGCAGAAGTGAAGTATCACGTCCAGTAGAGAAGAAAATTTCATCACGCCAACTTAGATAGTTTGATAAAGCTACATAGCCAAATAACAAATTAAGTGGTTCATTAGCAAAAATGTGATGCAAAAAGATTAGTTTAAGGAATCCAACCGACAATCAAGGCTAATTGCTAACCCATCTTTGCTCTAGGGACCATGGAACTCATTGTGTCCTCTCCAAGACATGCTCCTATTAGTGTGCGCCATAATGTGGGAAACCGCTGAAGAGTTGGCTTAAGATTCTCCAAGGTGCACTGGGCAGAGGAATTACTATGCCTATTTACACCACCGCTATTCAAGCAACTTTGAATTGGAACAGCAGCATGCATCAGGGTTGCCAAAGCTGCCATTTCCCCACCTCCTTCAGCAATGTCGTCAACAGTACGAATTATTTCATCTAGCTCCAGAACACTGAGGTCACTTCTAGGAACAGAATGACGAGACATTATTTCACGAGCATTGGCAAGTGAGGCTTCATATTCATGTCCCTTAACTCTAGATAAGAGTAGCCATCTTGCCCATTGACAGTCAGCCTGTCAAAATGCAATATTATAAAACAATCAAACAACATACACAAGCACAGAAGAAATTTCATCACAACAAACAAATCTCTGCAAAACTTAGCACATATTCACAAATATCTAAGATTTAGAAGTTTGAATTTATTCAATTACAATAACTATCATTTCAAACATCATGTTGTCCATCTAAATATCTCCAGATCATGAAGTCTCTCCTAAACCATACCAGGTCAGCACAATAACTCTCACAATTATTTCAAATCCCATCATCTAACAGATACCAACACTACTTTCTATTCAACGTGATGCTAAATATTTCATGTAAAGATGTGAAGACCTTAAGTTGTATCAAACAATAACAAAGGGAAAGAGGGATATTACAGCAATGCCCAGAGCATCAAAGCATCTTAAACCAACAGAAGCCAACTAAAAAAGCCCTTTATTATCAGTTTTAATATTTAGTGCGAAGTTTATGCGGTAAACTAAGGTCAACTCCAATTGTTGCTAACTTGCATAACTATTGTTGTGGACAAAAAAAATTTAAATAAAAAAAAAAAGGAAAAAGTGCATCTTTGGTCTTCTAACTTAATAAAAGTTTTCACTTTGGTCCCTTCATTTTATAAAGTATCTTTTTAGTCCTCTGACCCAAATACCTTTAGTCTCAACCTAGGATTTTTTGTGCCAATCATTACTATTTTTGAAAATTAAACTTAATATATCAACATTTGAAAATTTTTTGTCAATATTTAAAATTTCAATATCAGCATTTTTTGTTATCAGTGTTAGGGTTAGAGGACTGAAAAGACATTTTATAAAATCAAAGGACCAAAATGAAACCTTGCGTGAATTTAAAGGACTAGAAATGCACTTTTGCCCAAAAAAGAATCCCAAAAGAAGAGAACCAACTTCAGTATATCAAAAGCTAACAGAAGAATGATTTAAATATATAAAGACCGAGTACAAATTATTGTAATTCTATTATATCAAATAAAGAATATGCTTCAATGAACAGAAGCTTACTGCAGATTCCTGTATTGAACAAAGTGAATCATTATCCAGGACTAAACCATGTTGGTCAAGGTAAAGATCCAGAAGATTTGGCAAGTTATATTGTGCACAATGATGTACAATCACTTTATGCAAAGCCTGCAGTGTTCCATCTTTATCAGATGACGTTTCCAAACAATCATCCCCCAAGGTCCTCTTATTTCTGCCAGATATGAAGCCAGAACGAGCCAAAAGTGATACCATCTCCATTGTTCCCTCCCAATATTCCTTCAGGAAGATTAATCTTTTAGCAAGCTTCTCCTGCATGAACATCCTCAACCACGCAGAACACATATTGGGTGAAAATTTATATATTTGGACGTCTGAAACTTCCATGCATACAGAATCGAATTCTTCAAGAGAACATAAGAAACTTTCATAGTTAGAAGGCTTCATATTGAATCCTAAAGATGAAGTAGGATGTAAAGCATCCAAATTTAGTTGAAGGCTCCCAGCAGAGAGAACAGATGCAGGTATCAGGTCCAGCAATCTAGAGACTTCCTTCCAATTGTTGCGGCAGGCATGGTATTCAAGCTGTGATTCCCACAGCAATGAAATGTCTGAAGAAAAAGATTGGCCCAATATCATCTGCAAAAGTGATATAAGGATAATAGAAGTAGATTACTCATACTTTCAAGTAAACAAAAAAATCAGACATCTGTCTTTAGAAATAAGTACAATACACTCAATAGATATCTAATTCAACTAAAAAAAATCATTTGAAGTTCAAATAAGAAAAGCTTGAGCACCCACAAGGAAATCCAATACAGATATAAGTAGAGCTCTCAAATGTAAAAAAAATAAACAGAGATAAGAGGACTTCTACATTAAGAAAGCATATCAAATGCAAATTTCTAAGAAGTGTGGATAATTTGAGAGAAAATATATTCTCATATCATAAAATGTTGTGATACAATCGCCTATTTATATACAAAAGAGAGGGATATAATAGTAAAGACTAATGAAAGCTAATAAATACTAATAATTACTGCTAATTAGTAATTAGCTAATAACTACTAATAAATAGAGAATATATACAATAAATATACAATATTCCCACACTCCCCCTCAAGTTGGATCATAGATGTTAATCATGTCCAACTTGCTTATGCAACTTTCAAATGCAGGTTTGAGTAATCCTTTTGTCAATACATGAACAGTTTGAAGATTTGTCGGTAGATAAGTAAGACATATGATCCCTTCTTCTACTTTTTCCCTCATGAAATGTCTATCTATCTCCACATGTTTCAATCATTCATGCTGAATAGGATTTAAGGCCATGCTTATGGCATCCTTATTATCGCAATAGAGTTTCAATGATAACTCCACAATGACTTGTATTTCATCTAGGACCCGTTTCAGCCACAACTCCTCCATTATCCCTTGAGCTAGTGCCCTCAACTCATCTTCAGCACTACTCTTAGATACAACCCTTTGTTTGTGGCTTTTCCAAGTAACCAGGTTTCCCCATACAAAGGAGCAATAACCAGAGGTTGATCTCTTGTCAGGATGAATTCCTCCCCAATCTGCAAGAGTGTATGCTTGTATAGTTCTTTGTTCCTGTTTCCAAAAGAACCACCCTCTACCAGGAGTACCCTTTAGATATCTCAAAATTCTGTAAGTTGTGTCCATGTGCTTCTTATGACTCACTCATGTACTAACTGGCCACACTTACTGCAAAAGCTATATCAGGTCTTGTATGAGAGAGATAAATCAACTTCCCAATAAGTCTCTGATATCTTCCTTTATCGACAGCTTAATTTGCTTCTTGCTCTTGATCTTCTTCTTCTTCAATCTCATCCTCTAAGTCACCTTCTTCTGACTCCTCTTCATGGTTCTGCTTAGACTTCTTCTTCCTATTTTTCTAAACCAAAATAGGAGTTGGCTCAAGACTACAACCAAGCATGCCTATTTCTTGTAGAAGATCAAGTATATGCTCCCTATTATTCCTTGTCTGCAATTTAGGGGGGGAGATGGTGAATTCTAGATAAAAGAGACACCAAAAGATGACCATAAAGTTACAATTTATACACCTATCCAAACAGAACCTAATCCTACTCCCGATACCTCTGATACTCCTGATAATGTGCCAATTCCAGCGGGAGACACAAATAAATGGGGTAATACCTACATACGACGACAAAAAAAAAAAAAAAGACGTAATGAGCCACAGGCTATTAGCACACACTAGGAGTCGGAACTGGAAGCAAGTCCGAGAGAAACAATGATAACAAAGGGTTTTGAACTTGATCTTCCCGTTGCAGTACAAAAGCAGCCCAAACTATGCACTCAACATCCCATTGAAGGGTTTGTCTTCTATAAGGCCCTTTCATCTAAATATAGGGCCTTTATCTCTCATATTGATAATATAAGGGTACCTGACATGATCAATGAGGTCATGGCTATCCCTGAGTGGAGGCAAGCTATCTTGGACGAGATGGAGGCCCTCAAGCGATATAAGACATGGGATGTAGTAGATCTACCTCAAGGAAAGAAGCCTGTTGGATGCAAATGAGTATTTACTCCTAAGTATAGAACATATGGAACGCTTGAGAAATACAAAGATAGACTGGTTGCAAAAGGTTTCACGCAAATATATGAGGGAAGATTACACTAAAAGTTTACTCTGATAGCCAAGTTGAATACTATCAGAATTCTCATGTCTATTGCAGTAAATTTAGATTGGGATCTGCACCAACTCAATATAAAGAATGTCTTCCTTAACGGAGGACTCAATGAAGAGGTGTACATGAAGTTACCTCCAGGGTTCTCAAGGAAAAAGGCTAACGAAGTCTATAAGCTAAAGAGGTCATTATATGGGTTGAAGCAATCTTCACGTGCCTGGTTTGACAGATTCACTCGGGTCCTAAAGAGAATACTCAAGGGCAAAGCAATCATACTTTGTTCGTTAAACATCATAAGGGGAAGATGGTTGTTCTAACCGTGTATGTTGATGATATAATCCTTACAAGAGATGACAAGGTAGAAATCAATCAAATCAAGGATCTTGGAGAAATAAAGAACTTTCTCGGGATGGAAGTTGCTCAATCCAATGGAGGAATCTATATCTCTTAAAGGAAGTATGTACTAGACCTTCTAAAGGAAACAGTGATGACAGGTTTCAGACCCAGTGACACACCTATACGGGTTGATAAAATAGATGAAAAAGCAGATCTCAATAAAGTTGTGGACATAGGAAACTATCAACGGATAGTAGGCAAACTAATATACATATCTCATATCAGACTAGACATTGCATTTGCAGTAAGTGTGGTCAGCCAGCATTCCCATTATCCTAAACATCAACATTTAAATGAAGTCTACAAGATCTTTCGTTATTTGAAGGGATTTCTAAGACGTGACTTGTTGTTTAAGAAAACTGACAAACAACATGTAGAGTTTTTTACAGATGCTGATTGGGCAGGTGATCAATATGGATATTGTACATATGTGTGGCGTAACTTGGACATGGAGAAGTAAAAAACAGAGTGTAGTTGCAAAAAGCAGTGTTGAAGCTAAATACAGGGTTGTAGCACTGCGAATCTGAAAAGGCATATGGTTAAAGCGTGTCCTTGAAGACTTGAGGAAGTGCATAAATCCGCCAATCAAGGTCCATTGTGATAACATGGTTGCGATTAATATTGCTCATAATCCGGTTCTACATGGTAGCACCAAACATGTCAAGATAGACAGACATTTTATAAAGGAAAAAGTTGATGAGGGTATCATTCATCTAAGGTATATACCCTCTAAAGAACATACCGCAGACATCCTCACCAAAGAACTACCCAAGGATAGGTTTGAGTATCTGATTGACAAGTTGAACTTGATTGATATCTACAGTCTAACTTGAAGGGGAGTGTAGAATCCCAGAACTTAAAAGAGCAAGATTAGAAACTTAGGGAGCAAGTTCATATCCAAGATTATAGGGAGTGATTAGGATGATTAATCTTGATTATTTCCTGATTTATATAATGTCATATTGGAACCTAATTAATGTCTGATTCTGTCATATATGTATATATATGTAATCTGCTAGTGTGAATTAAATATCGATCAATTCAGTCCTCCAATCATCTTCAGGTCCAGTTCACTGGTTTTTGTCTTGTTTGTTCTTTGAGTAATCTAGACCGAACTAGTTATCAGTTGCCAATTGACCCAGTGGGTCTGGTCTGAGTTTCATAGTATTTACACAAACATTCATACACATAGGGGTGGGGGGAGAGGCAACTTACACGATCAACAGTTTTTTGATCCCAGGCATCAAACCAGACAGCAGCAGCAGCCCAATACCCAACATGAGCATCATCTTCATCAACTTCCATAGTAGAGGAAGTTTCACTCGTATTTATCCATGAATCTAAGACAATCCCGTCTATCTCCCCACACTCAATGACAAAATTGTCATATACATGCAAGAGGAATAATCTATTTTCTACTGGCAAAACAGAGTTTGATGGAACACTGGTTTCATTCAGCCGGCAATGATATGTTTTCCAGAAGTTACTGCTGGGATAGAGACTCTTCTCAGATACATGCACAGAGAAACAAGCTTACAAGTCTTAGCTCATGAAAATCACTGGAAAGATCTTAAACCACACCATATTTGACCACAAAATAAGATAAGTGAATTGAACATACCTCAATGAGTGACATCTCTTCTAAAAACTTCCACTCATATGGTCCTAAATAACCATATCTTTTCATTTCCTCAGCAACCTGAGCTCGAAGAGATCTACTTACTGTGCCAAACAACAGTTGCTTGAGACAGGATTCAATATTCTCTCCAAGCCTTTGGAGTGTTGCAACAGCAAGTTCAATTTCACCCTGTTTTATCACACGAATGTATTTTGAAGAAAATCATTTCCTAAATCCTCTTATAAGTCAATTTTATTTTAATGGGACAAATAAACCAGTAGGTATAGTACATTACCTTCAAAAATAATTCATAAGCAATAGCTCTTCCAATTTCACGAACTTCAGTAAAGGTATCATGGGGATCTTTGTCATTGATCAAATCTTCTGATCGATGAAGATGCAATTGAAGAACTGCCAAAGGAAGACGACCAGAGAGTAGAGCATCTTTAACCACTGTCTTGAGGTCTAAATTTTCAATCTTCCAACGAGCCATCATATCTTTGGGATTTTCCACCGGCAAAATCTTCTTTTCTGTGATTCCTTGTAAAGGAACAAACGGAGATGCTTCGCTAAATTCTTCCGTGACCATTTGTGACTTAAATTCCACAGGCAACAAAGCAAGATTCTCAGCATCATCACCGCCTGATGCAGGCAGAGGAAAAGAATGTTCATGTTGGTTCAACAGATCCAATGTCATTGAACCTGATGGAAGAAACAAAAGTGGAGATTCCTCCTGCAACATGTCTACACTCATTAAAGGTGGTTTACCCCCACTATCAACCTGTTTTAGAAATAACTGTCAGTAAGGATTAAAGAAACACAGTCAGACAAACAATGCAAACAAGCCGAGTACTAATCTAATATGCAGAACTGTGGGGCACATACCATGGCCCTTTGAAATTTTGACCTAAGTCTACATTGCAGATTTCGGATTATCTCCAAGAAATGAGCCATCTCACGAAGTTTTCGACCAAAATCCACTTCAGTCTGTAGATTATCTGGTTCAATAGGGGGAAGAGCAAGTAATCCAGTCTGGTTAAACCCCTCCATCATGAATGAATCTCTCTCATGTTGCAGCAACCCATATTTACGCAGCATCTTGGTTGCAAAGCAAGAAGCCAACGCAAGCAGCCTAAGGATGTCAACCACATAAATATCTTATAACAATCCAGAGTCTAACAAGGAAAAAAATGATTAGGCATGCTATCCATAGCTTTTGTCAAAAGGAATGATTTTTCATCTCTCTCTTTCATGATTATTGTTGTTGACATAAGAAAAAGGCACAAGGGAACCAATAGGACAATAAAGAACCATTTACATGGTCGAGTAAATAGCAAGTTAATGTTAAACCAGAACCAAAAAATCATAAATGTTGTACAAAATCACCGAGAATCGCGTAGAAGTAGTTTTCATTTCCTCTTTTGACATGCATGAATTGAATAGCTAGGTACATGAGTAGACAGTAGGCACCAGTTACAAACATTCATCAACCAAATGCATTAGTTTATAAATATCTGGAATTGAAACAAATGTATAATAGAGATGATTATCATTAAAAGTTCATTGAACAAATAAACACAAACTACACAACATCGTTCATAAAAAGAGATGCATGTTTGCCTTAAACTTTGAAAACATCCAGTGTTCAAGCATGACATATATGATCCGGTAATGCTCCCATGGAATATTTACATTAGAGGCGAAAATAAAATTAAAATTGACAAGTAAAACTCAAATAAAAGTAACTGAGGGCCATTTTTGAAAGGGACTCAATCAACAATACTAAAAATATACTCAAAAGTGAGCTTGGTTAACTATTCGATGGAATATTAAATATTTTAAGATTTTCTAACTTCAGTGTGATCATCCATGACAGCATAAAAACAAAGTCACTTGATCTAACCAGTTCTTTTGTGACAAACATAAACCATCCAATATCCAATCCTACCAACTAATCTGAATTGAGCCAAGTTAGTCCCAGATTGCGGAGTAAGCTCTCCTAATGTGGTTTCTTCCATCAAAATTCGAACTCGAGACATTACTTGGGATGTTGAAAAAACAGTTTTTTATTACTTGAATGTAATAAAACATCAGCCATTTTAATGTTACATGCTTTTTTAGGAATTTGACGTAGTTAATTTTCATGATTAACAAAAAGAATAAACAAATGGATTCACAAAGAACTACGGCTGCCATAAAATGCACAATCAGGAGCATTATTTATTCCATTTAAATATCTACTGCTGTTATTGATCAATAAAGTAGTATATTAGTTGCAATAGTTCTTCCCGTTGTAGATTCCAAAATTAGAACAACTATCTTCTAAATTCTTGTACTGAAAAGTACTCGGTGAAAAATTTTCTATGTTCTTCAAAAGCAAAAAACAACAATAATATTATCAATATTAATAATATAGCTAACCAAATAAGCAAGCCAAAAGCTAAATCTTAGTAGTACAAGCCTCTTCTACTCAAGAAAAGTGTGATAGAAGTAAATATTTTGAGCATTCAAACCAAATATCCGTTTTCCCTTCATATGTGTGTGTAAGTGCACATGTTTGTGCATGCATGTATACAGTAGTAAAGCCTTATCCCACTAGGTGGGGTCAGCTACGCAGATATGCTCTATTGAAAACCAGATCTTTGGATAGATTATTAACCAAAAGATCCCGCTCTATAACCTCATTGTGCATGCATGTATAAGTGGGCCATGATTTTTTCCCCAAATAGTGGATATCATGTTTATCGTTTTCTTTCAAAACTCTCTAGATTTCAAAATAACACAAAATGACAGAATGAAAGAAGAGGTCTACCTTGAAGCAGCAGAAGTTTCACTATCATTGCCACTTTTGTTAAGCATAAGATGAACAGCAGCAAAAAGCAACCTCACAATACCTTCATCTGCGATGTTCACATCCACAAGCATTTCCAAAGATCTGTTAAACAATAAAACTGGAAAGTGAATTTCATTAGACAATATTAGCCATAAAAACCTAAATACTACTTTAAAAAAACCTCTATATAATTTATCTCATATAAAACTAGCAATTAACCAATGTAATCCGTGTAAGACAATTGCAAATCTGCACAAATCATCAAGAATCAATACAACAAACAAAAAAGAAGCCCTGCTTTTATCAACCTATAATAATCTCAAATAAGATGAACACAACTATTCAAGAAGATAAGTCTTGCAATACGGATGGTGTTTCCTTGAAGTAATGATAAGATATTAAGTAGATATATCTCCCCATAAGGATACAAAACAAACTTCTCTGACATATTCACCTGAGGTCTGAGGATACCATGAGCAACACCCCTCAAACGTCAATGCAAGATTCATTCAACTAAAAGACTGCCATTTCATCAAGCATGAAATATAAATCGAGATGTGATAGCTAAATTGGAGCTTACCTCTCTATTTCATCAAATTTCAAGTAGTCCAATGCTATTTGTAATTGACGGATACGAGCAATTTTTAAGTCCCATCCTGACCAGAGCAATGAATAAATCAAGTTTGCACCTCAAATATGATCTTAAGAAATCCGTAAGAAGCATGGTAATAATTCAATTCCACATTAAGAAGAATCATATGACCTCACGACTAAATGGAAAACCTATGTATATCTCCATCATGAAGACAACACAAGGTAAACTAAAAGAAGCGAATCAGGAAAATGGACTGTCCAAGTGAGAATGCTGACAAAAATTATGCATATTATATCCCACTAATTCACCTGGCTCTATGACTTCCTGACACACCAAAAATCAAGTTGAGGAATTGATAAAAGCTTTTGGCAGGAAAAGGCAGTAAATCACAGCCCACAAAAGGAGATTTTGGAGCACTTAAGAAAGAAGATTTTTTGCCATACAAAGAGGGAATTTGTTAATGATAAAGAACTAAGA
The DNA here is from genome assembly GCA_025563575.1 of Acacia pycnantha. NCBI lineage: Eukaryota > Viridiplantae > Streptophyta > Magnoliopsida > Fabales > Fabaceae > Acacia > Acacia pycnantha. The sequence goes on from JAMWYP010000065.1 coordinate 163,090, forward strand.
TTAAGGGAAAAAATTACGGCAACAACGCCTCCCCCAACACACAAACACCAACTTTGCAGCAACTAGCAGGATATACTGATGTTTGGCATCTTTGGTATGAGAAAACAATTGTAATTTCAATAATACTTCATCATTTGTAGATATGTCATGGGATAAGAATGCTTTCATCATCTTTATGTTGGTAAAGGGAGATAATTTATCAAATATACAAGGCAGGATAAAAATTTCTGTTACTCACAGACTCATTCCTTTTTCCTATATATAACAGTTATTTTGGGCTTTTCTTAGGGTGTATTTCTTATCCTTCACATTACTATATATCTATTAGAGGAAAACCACTTTAATACTCCCTCCAGACCTTTTTTATAAAAGATGAATAACTAATTCTCAAGAATCAAAAACTGCAGTTAAAGTTAATTGGATTAATAAATATGTTACAAATGCAAATTTATTTTGCAAAATACTCTCATTTAATAATTCGCTAATGCCTTTTAATAATTGATCTCATTAATAAATGCACATTTTCAATGAGGGCAAAAAAAAGAAAGTTATAATAAATGTTCCAGACCAAATGTTACTTTTTTTTATTAATAGGACCAAAAATTCTCTTGACAAAAGGATCAAAGGGCACATTATAAAAAACATAGAAACAAGTGAAGTAAACTATTATATCCCATAATAAGCAAGTGATGCTGTAAAAATTATGTGAAATTGCACATTGGTAGATTTTAAATGATACTGCATCTTGGTAACACTCACCATTTTCCAAACACAATCGATCTGCCTCTTCAGTGCTTTCATACAGAAGAACTCTATCCAAGATTTCAATTTTCCAAGGACAACACCTAACTATTGGTTCATTCATTTCCACATTGCCTTTTACTGAAAGGGATGGAAGATACACAGATAGACCATCTTCTCTAACAATATAAAAACAGCCTTGGAATGCGCAACCAAGTGCTTCTCCAATAACAATCTCTTCCTTTCCATTGAGTTGGTACAAATCCCATCCACTATTTAAGTAGTTATCGTCATAAATAGCTGATTTCACTAGCAGGTTAAAATGAACGAGCTGAGAAGATTTTTTATTCTTCACATTCTGCATTTTAGATAGACAAGTGATTCCCAAAGGAGAAAAACAAATAGAATAATCCTCACTGGATCTGAAATTAGGAAGGAAGATCTTTCTCATAATATGCGACTCCACTTCAGAAGCACAATGTTTGCGATCATCAAAAACTTTAGAAGCAGCAGTAAAGCCACTTGAATACGAGTCATGTAAGTCCCCCATTCCTTGAAAGTTAGAGTCATCCATGTTTTGAAGCACATTACCAACAGCTTTATTGGCATGACAATTGCTTGAGAAATTAGAACTTTTCATTTGATGACTTATATCAGAACCACAGACTCCCCAATTATGCAAAATTCCCAGTCCAAATTGCTGACAATATGGAAGCAATTTCTCATATGAAGAATTCATTTCTGGCATATAATCACCGATGCATATCACATAGATCACCCCATTTTCATCAACCACAGCTAAAAGGGAGGTATGTGAAGCAACAACTAACTTTTTGAATGATCTTCTAGTAGAATCACTATGTGGATCAGACAATTTAGCCTTAACATCATACATTTGCTTAATTTCTACATCACTTGTTAGGGGGAACTTTTCTAGCCCTCGCAAATCAGAATGAGGGTCAAGTCCACAAGCCTGTGCAACATTTAAATGTGTCACAAACTCACCAGACATTGCCTCATAAAGAACAATCAAACCAGAAGAGTTAAGACAAACAAGCAGATTGTCAGAAAACTGGAAATCCGTCCACTCAATAGCAAGGTCTATATTTATTCTTTCATCAAGTTTCACCAATGAAACCCAATGGATACCCCTATTGTCTAGCGTGGCAACAAGAAGCAAATTTCTGCTCTTGTCTCTTTCATCTGCCTTACCCATATTGACACACATTGAATCTGTTGATGTAAAAAAAAATCCAACCAAGTGATATGATGCACTGGAGAACACATTCAGGCATTTGTGGCATCTGTTTATCTCAACACCAAATAAACTGGATAAAACTTCGGATGCAGTATCTGCCCCACACAGATGTAAGCTTTGGTGGTCAGGCTTATCTTCTAATGAATTCTCTGAATTTTGGCCATGTTCTTCTTTATAACAAAAGTCCCAAGGTTGATTGACATCAAATATGTTGAATGAAATCACTTCAGCAGAGGAAGGAAATTCTGCACCCTCTGGGAACTTAGTCCAGGCTGTACCATCAGATGCGATAGTTTTAACTCCAATGAAGAATGATTTCAACCATTTTTTAGTAGTAGAAACTCCATCATTGTCCCCACGAATTTCACAATGATTATGAGTCATTTCACCATCTCTCCCTGTCCCATCTACATCCTGAGCTCGATAGAACTCATGACTAAGGCTGCAAGACTCATCCACTCTCATGTTTTGAGTCAATAAACACAAAGGCCCCCATTCAACCCATCTGCCTTGCCCAAAGTGACCCTCTAATGCAGCCTGAACCATGCCTCTAGATTTATTCAGTTTAGAAAAAGCATGGACTGTCACCCCACATCTTCCAGACACAAATAGTAGTTCTCCAAATGAAGCATCACTGTGCTGATCATAGTTTTCCCCACAAAGACCCCAGGTAAATGAGTTCACATCACTAATGAAAGGGTAACTATCAGATCTTGAGCATTCAGTTTCCGCAGGAAAGGAGTCAAACCGATTTTCTGATCCTGATGTACAAGGCAAATCGTTCACCCACTCTGATCTACTTGGTCTTGTTAACTCCTGTGAGCAATGAGTTGATACACCTGGACCGTGATTACTATAACGATCATGGCTGCTTTTTGAATCACTGCCATGTGAGTCCCCTGAAAGAGAACAAAATATATGCATGTATCAGAGCAGATTATTATCACAGATTGTAGAAATCTGCATGGACGCTTGATACAAACACCCATATCCAGACATTTATATTTGGTCAAACTATAATTATGAGAAGGAGAGCCATGATCACCAGTAATCAGAGGAACCAAAAGAGCTTCATGCTGATATGAAAGCAAGAGCAGGGTCTGTCTTGTAGGAGAAAGAAATGCTTCATGAAACTCAGAAAGATTGAATTTGGCTTCAGAGGACCCCCATTTGTGCAACTGAAGTATAGCAGGATCTTCTCTGCTGCCCATGGACAACTCCATTCCGCCCGTCTGAGTCAACCAGAGTACATATTCAATAATAAGAAGAGCACCCATGACGAAATTGATTATGAAATTCTAACATTGTTCGCATTATTAAGCAAATTTGATTCCCTAAACACTCGGACCACGCAGAAGCGCAACAGCAGAAGATTTTTTTTTTTTTTAAAAAAAAAAATCAATAACAGTAAAATATAAGAAACTTTCGATCAACATATTTCGTATATGCAGCGAAAGTGCATAGAAACTAGGCATGAGTCTATAACCGAGAAGGCGTCACTGTGTTGCTCTCTGCAACACAACGGTAACAGCTACAAGCTAAGCCTGTTATCCATTCATTTTCTCCATTTTGAAAACAAACAAAGAAATCACCAGTTCCACAGGATATAACAAAATATCACGAACAACGAAACCAATCAGGAATCAACATTCGCAGAATCATCAGGAGCTCACATGAACACAATTCACAAGAGAACATACCAAAACTAAAATAAAAACAGAATTGAGGAGCATCGCAATCACTCAAATGAATAAATAATAATAACAAAGAATTGCTGCGTCACAGTGAAATTCGATTCAAAACCTGAAGCACGCGGGTATTTAACAGATTAGAATCATCGTATCTTCAAAATGGCGCGGGCTTTTCTTTATCACTCTAATTTCTCTATTTACACAGTCATGAAGTCTCCTCGTCAGAGCGTAGCGCTTTCCGGTGAGGTCAAGAGTAATTTCATCCGGAGGGAAACCGGAGCTCGAGGTTCAGAGAGGCTCACTGAAGGGAGCCAATGGCAGGGAACATGAAGCAGGGGCATAATGGTCAATTCCTCAATTAATTGTCTGTCTTCACTGTTTGATCTAGCTCCAGAATTTATTTTTTTTTATTTTTAATCCTCCAATCACGTTGGTGTATTGCATATCTTGACGTCCAGAAATGGTAATTTCGCATAAGGCTATATTTAGGTTTTTTTGGACCGGAAGCATGCTCTTTCCTTATTTTATTTTTTATATGTATTTTTATAATTAGAACTAGAGGGAGTACATTAATTTAAGTTAAAAATGTAGGGCTTTATTCCCATTTGAAAATATATATTTTTAATAAAAAAGTAAGTATCTAGATTAAAGATGAATTTTTTTTACCAAAATGATTAAAAATACAATTGATGCATTAACATATTAATTATATTTTCAAATTATAATTACTGTTTTGAATAAAATAAATTTAATTGAGTAAATAGTGGTATGATAAAAAAAAAATTAATAAATAATGTTTCAGACTTTTTAAAAGTACAAATAAAATAAAATAAAAATTTTACCCAAAAAATCCCTTGCCTGTTACTCAATAATTAAGAGGTTTTGTTAGGACTAAACTTATATCTAAGTTACGTAGGTAGGTCAAGTATGTCCAGTTGATCAATCAAATTAGTTGTGACACACCGTTGGTATTGGAAGGTTAATATTAATATCAAATGTAAAATTTATTTTCTATATTTTATTAATATTTTTCTAATTTACCTCTGTTGAAGATCATCATCAATAAGTAAATAAGAGAGACCAAGAAATTAAACAAAATGAATAGGGAGTTTTAGAAGAAGAAAAACATGTCATTTAAAATTTTAATTTTTTAAATACAATTTTTGTACTGATATTTATAAACACATTTTTAAGTGTGAATCTATTAAAAGAATTAATTATGTTTTTAATTAATTTTTTTATGTTTGCATTAATTAAATTAATTAAATCTTTATCTCATTATGAAAAAAAACTAACAAACAACTATTTGCAAAAGTAAAAAATAAATTAAGAAAAATAAAAAAGAAACTTTAAAATTACTTAAACAATTTTAGCCAAAATTAGGGAATTAGTAATGATGAAGGGTAAATTAGTAAATAAACTTTATATTATTTAAGACTTAAGTGTATGTTTTCAAAACAAATGGAAGGTCCATGTAATTAAGATAAAAATATAAAAAATTCTTAACGGAGTTAACATTTAGGACTTGAGTGTATGTTTTCAAAATAAATAGGAGGTCCATGTAATTAAGATAAAATATAAGGGAGGTAGAGTATTTTACTCATTATTTTTAAGGGTTTATATCTATAATTTTTCTTCAAAACTAAACTAAATTTTTTGACTTATAAACTGAATCTAACAATTTAGATTTATATTTATTATTTTTCTTTATCACTAATGTTTGACTTATAAATTGATGAGATATGATATTGTCACTATCAATGTCACTACCACTTTTTTCACCGTTAGATCAGAATCTCAATAGGAGAGAAAAGTGATAAAGGTAGATGAAATTCTGATCTAACCATAAAAAAAGTGGTAATAACATTGGTAGTGTCTCAAATTGGTAATCACAATATCATATCCCTAAATTGATATACTACTATAATCTAATGAAACTCAAAAAATGTTATAATTAAATAATTTATTTAGATTCCTTAATTTCTCGAAAAAAATCAACTTGGTACTCCCTCCGGTCCTAATTATAAGACATATTTAACTGATTTTGGGGAGATTAAGAAGAGGAGTTAAATTAGTTAATTTTACTCATTTTTCGAAAATGTCCTTATATAAATTTAAAATGACATAAGTAAAAAATATATATATATCAACAGCCCTTACCATGTACCTCTCCAACCTAGAATTTTCTTTTCCACACGCTTTCTAATTGAAATAATGGTTTTGCTATATATACATATACGTGTGTGTATATATGTATACATATAGATCTACACACATATTTATATTGACACACACACACATATTTATATTGACACACACATACAAATATACATATATGTACACACATATTTGTGTAGACACAAACACACACACCACACACATGTATATGTGTGTATGTCTATATATATTTGTGTGTAGACACACGCACGCGCGCCCACGCGCACACACGCACACGCACACGTGTATATGTGTGTGTGTGTTTATGTGTATATATTCGTAAATTAACGTCAGCTGATCTATAAATAAATTAAAATCACACACACACACGCACACACACCCACGCACCCACGCACCCGCGCACACGCACACGTATATATGTGTGTGTGTGTTTATGTGTATATATTCGTAAATTAACGTCAGCTGATCTATAAATAAATTAAAATCCAATAATTTAAAAATTTTACCAGAAGAGTCTACGCACTCATATATATATACTCACCAAAACCTAAACACACTTAAGAAAATAAAATAGGGGTATTTTAGGAAGAAATTGATAAAAATTAAAATGTTGTCTTATAATTAGGACCAAAATCAATTCTCAAATGTTGTCTTATAATAAGGACCGTAGAGAGTATTATATAAAGGAGAGGATAAAGTACCATAGACATAAAATAGTTTGCCTTTTTTTTTTTATAAATGATATACTCAACTAGTTAAAAATATCACAAATTTTGCTTCAGAATTAGCTCAACTCAACATTATTTAGGCAAGCTTGATTCGTTCTTGTTGCAAATTTTGTGAATTTTCACACGAGATAGATGAGCTTGTCAGTAATGTCAATCTCCATTTTCTTAAAACTTAAAGAATCAAACTTCTAATCAAAGACTTTTAAACTTAACTAAATGGTCGTTAAATTATAAAAAAAGAAAAAGAAAACCTTAATAGCATTTGATGAATTTTCATGGTTTTGGTGAATTTTTCCCCTTTTTTAAATTGTTTATTAGTATTTTTGTCCCTTCCAAAACTTATTATTTATATTAGATACTTTTCGAGGAAAAAAAAAATTTATTGGTAAAATTGGACATTAACCCTTATAAAAATTATGTAGTCTTTGTAAAATTAATTATTGGGAAGGTAGTTAAAGAGATTGGGATGGGACCATTGGGAGGGAATTGTTTATGTTACCAACCAAGGAGTGGTTCCTGCATAACCTTACTAAAAGTAAAGGTATGTGGTTGGAATGAAATATATTAATATTTGCTCTTTGTATTTGGTATTTATGGTGTTGGGAAACTATGATATGTTTGGGAAGAAGATACTCTCCAACCGCTGTCTCCTCATCCTTCATTATCTTCAAATCATCACCTTTCATTTTCTATCTAAGCATCTAGAAGAAGACACATCATCTATTTCAAACTACCGCATGTGGTAATTTAAATAAATGATATGTCTTCCACTGGACGCTTGAATAAAAAAATGAACGGTGAGGATAATTTGAAGATAATGAGAGATATGGAGACAGCTGTCGGTGAGAAAAACCGGATGCATGATATGTTTGTAGCTGGGTACATGAAAACCTACAAACCCAACTGCTGTGAGTAATTAATGAGTATGTAGGAGGAGGGACATTAGAATTCAATTCACACGGAATGGGAAAAACCGAAGGAATAAAGGATGGATAAAATTTAATGTGGATTGATTGTGGGATGTGGCGGGAAATATTGAAGGATATTACATATACAAAGGTTATCATTGAATCTGATTTAATACAAGTATAATGTTATTAATGAGATGTAAGGCCTGTTTGAGTAAATATTGCTGAAGCACGTTCACTCAAGTTGAGTCAAAACTCCTCTTATTTACTTAATTTATACAATATATAAATTTTTTTTTTTACACCCAGTATCTCAGATTAATTAATTTTCAAGATATTGGGGTTACAGGAAAAATATTTCTTAATGTAGGTCTGAAAATTAATTAATTTGAGATATTGAATGCAAATATTTTTTTTTCAGAAACCAACATATAATCTAATCTAAATAAATAGAATATATAAAAAAATAAAAAAATGTCTAATCTCTCTAATTAGAGGGAAAAGTACTTAAGAAGCACCTAAGAAAAAAAAACACCCAATGTAAACCCTATGCAATATATTACAGGGATATAAGCATCGCCAAATCATATTATAGGCACATTTATTCCAATGTGTGACATAATAATATAAAAACTCTAATAAGTCGTACTACATTATTAATGAGTAGTGAATGCCATTTTTTTTTCTTACCACTTCTAGCCCTTAATTTAAGAATTAAATAACTGATTTGCGGATATTATAAAAATTGGTTAAGTTATTTATTTATGTTAGTTTCTCTAACATACTCTTGTTAATGATGTGCGTTAAAATTACCTGTTGATAATAATAATAATAAAAACTATTAATATGTGCCAACAATACAAATACTTTGAGACAAAAATTATAAATTTAAGGGAAAATGGATTGAAGTTTTATATTATTTAAAGCTAAAAGAAATTCGAGCAAAAAAAAACTAAAAGAAACTCCTTATCTAATTCTTATATTAGAAATATGGGGAAGTTATAAATACACATATGGGATATACTACCTCCGGTCCTAATTATAGGATCAATTTTCTAGTGCAATTTACACTATAAAAGTGTTCCTATAACAGGGGCGGACCCAGGAATGAAAATTAGGGGGGCGAAAATTACATAATAAAACTCATTGAAGAAAATATTTGAAATTAGGGGGCGAAAATTACAAAATTGGACCCAAATTGTTTGAAAATTATGCTTTAACCTCATAAATATTTCAGTATTTTCATTTTAGTCACTCCATGGGACTTTTTAATAGGGACTAAACTGAAAAAACTGAAATTTTTATAAGGCTAAAACATAATTTCTAAAACTCTTGGGTCAAGTTCTGTAATTTTAGGGGGGGCGGGGGCCACCCCTAGCCCCCCTGATTCCGCCTATGTCCTATAATTAGGACTGGAGGGAGCAGTAAGTTTTGATAAAAATGTGATAAGGGGTATACGTAATTAAATTTTGAATCCAATAATGGAAAAAAGGGGTAGAGAAGGGGAAGAGTAGCGAGGAAAGCATTTTCCATAATTTAATATAGAAAGCAACACGAGTTGTATATTATATATTAGAGGACATATGTACGTCTAGATAAGATCAAGGAGGGTATCGTTAAAATCTTGCAATTGCCTTATTAGTCCAACCGATATATATTCTTGATTACACTGAAAGCGACTCGATGACGTCCTCTTAGCAAAGAATCAATTTAAATTTCTTGCTTTGACATAACGGTACTACAAGTAACTTTTTTATACGAGCTTTTATAAACACAAGATAAAATAAAAGTAAGATGGTATGTATGATTTGTGTTTGAAATAATAAACCGACATAAATCTTATTGAATACTACAACATACATATATACTTTTTTGAGAAAATGACAAATAAATACCATATGAATTTGTAAAACCTTCAAAAGTCTCTCGAATTTGTAAAAAGACTGAGAGGTACTAAAGACCTATGAGGGATATGCAAATTCGGATGAAATTACCCTTTTACCCTTATTTTTTTTTTTTGGTGGGGTTTTGTTTTAAAAAAATTATTTATTGAATGTGTAGGGGGGTAGGGTTTGAACCCCCCAGCCCACACACATTCATGGGACTAAGTGGCCTACTAGTTGGGCCACTTGGTTTCTTAAATATATATATACATTAATAAATATATACCTTTTTCTTAACATTATTTCAACGGTATTTACAAAACTTGCAACAGTATTTACAAATTTAGTAACGCCATTTACAACGTGTTTTTCAAGTTTACATTTTTTTTGCCTTTTTAATGCCTCTGAGCGAAAAAAATTTCACATTTACAAAACTTGTAACGGTATTTACAAATCCTGGGCTATTTTCCCAATTTGCCCCTTATTAAATAACTATTTACCAAAATGCCCCTGTCAGAAAACTATTTCTCAATTTGCCCCTGTCAGAAAACTGTTTAGTCGACTAAAACCATGGTTTAGTCGACTAAATTGCGGGCAATTTTTTTTTTTGAAGACTCCCGCGATTTAGTCGACTAAAAAACTCATTTAGTCGACTAAATCATTAAAAAAAAGGTTAAAACTTCGGAATGCCATAACTTCTAGCTCGGGAGTCCGAATCAAGTGATTCTTTTTTTGATTCCACATAACTTTTTGAGATCTATGCACTGACATAAAAATTAACTTCTAGATTTAATGAAGAGAAAGGAGGAAAAATAAACGATTCTTTATTTTGCAGGAGATACTAACAATTCACTAAATCGTGGGAGTCTTCAAAAAAAAAAATTTCCCGCGATTTAGTCGACTAAACAGGGGCAGATTGAGAAATAGTTTTCTGACAGGGGCAAATTGGGAAATAGTTTTCTGACAGGGGCATTTTGGTAAATAATTATTTAATAAGGGGCAAATTGGGAAAATAGCCCAAATCCTGTAACGCCATTTACAACGTTTTTTACAAGTTTACATTTTTTCCTCTTTAATGCCTTTAAGTGAAAAACAAAATTTTTTGCATATTTACAAAACTTGTAACGGTATTTAAAAATTTTGTAATGCCATTTACAAATTTAGCAACGGCATTTACAACATTTTTTAATTTTTTTTCACTCAAAGGCATTAAAGAGGCCAAAAAATGTAAATTTGAAAAAAAACGTTGTAAATGGCGTTGTTAAATTTGTAAATGGCATTACAGGATTTGTAAATACAGTTACAAGTTTTTTAAATGTGCAATTTTATTTGTTTTCCACTCGGAGGCATTAAAGAGGAAAAAAATGTAAACTTGAAAAAAAACGTTATAAATGGCGTTACAGGATTTGTAAATACCATTACAAGTTTTGTAAATGTGCAAATTTTTTTTCACTCAAAGGCATTAAAGAGGAAAAAAATGTAAATTTGAAAAAAACGTTGTAAATTGCGTTACTAAATTTATAAATGGCGTTACAGGATTTTTAAATACCGTTGCAAGTTTTGTAAATATCGTTGAAATAATGTTAAAAAGAATATATATACATACATACATATATATATATATATATATAGATATATAGATATATATATATGTATATAGGTATATATACATATATATATATATATGTATATAGGTATATATACATATATATATATATATATGTGTATATGTATATATATAAGAACCAAGTGGCCCAACTGGTGGGCCCCTTGGCCCCATGAATGTGTGTGGGGTGCTACCTACACATTCAATAAATATATATTTTTTAAAACAAAACCCCACCCCCCTCGCTGGTAGCCGGCGGCCCTCCGGCGAGGGTATTTTTATTTTTTAAAATTTATTTAAAACTAAGGGTAAAAGGGTAATTTTGCCTGAATTTGCATATCCTTCATAAGTCCTTGGTACCTCTTAGGGCCCGTTTGGTTCAAGGAATTTGGGAGAGGGAATGAGAACTTAATAGAGTTCCCTCCTAAAAACATGTTTGGTTCACCAAGTGCCTAGGAACTTAAGTTCCTGGGCCACACCGGGCCACCACTCTTCCTCATTTGTGGGAACTTGAGTTCCCACCAAAATTGGTGGGATCTCAAGTTCCCACGTCACTATTCACATTTTTGGACAAATTTGTCCCTGAAATTTAAACTTGGCGGGAAAGTTCGAATTTGGCGAAAATTTTTTTACACAAGTTCGAACTTAACAAAAATATATATTTTTAAAATATATTTTAGCAAAAAAAATATTTTTCTTTTTTCTTTTGAATTAATTTCTTTAGAGGGTAAAATAGACTTTTTCTAATTATTTACCAACTACCATCCCTTTATTTTCTTCCAACCAAACAACTCAAGCCATCTTCCCTCATCTTTCAAATCTTCCTTTCCCTTCCTTTAAGTTCTCTTCCCTCCTCTAAATTCCTTTCCCTCCTTAAAAGTTCTTTGAACCAAACGGGCCCTTAGTCTTTTTAGAAATTCAGGAGATTTATGGGGGTTTTGCGAATTCATATGATATTTATTTGTCATTTTTCCTACTTTTTTTGGTCAAAATACGTACATACAAACATATATATTATATGAGTTTATCGTTTGTCAAGTTACTTGACATAAAATTTTATCAAGTCATCCCAAAACTACGTCGTTTTGGGAGTTAGGGGAATTAATGAAGGGTGTTTTGGTCAAATTCATAAAAAGGACGAATAATGGTCGATTTTTTTGTCAGTGACCAAAATGGGGTCCGTGTTTTTTGTCAGGGACCATAAAGGATATTTACTCTAAATTTAATTAGCAAATAAATAAAAGAGAGAAAGAGACAAATTTCAACCATATTTGCTTCCCCTGGCTCATTATTGTGTAAGCAAACCCACAATTCTCTTCTCGAGAATTTTACTAAGCCAAATTCACAGCTTAGCATATTAGTATACCCTAGGCTTCCATTTACTGTGAGACTTCTTTTGAGGCTCTATATTTATAACTCCAACATGTTGAAATAGAAAATTAAGAATAAAAAGAGGGTTGAAAACAAAAATGAGAATACTAATGGGATTATTATAATACCTCATTGGGTATGTTTCGAAAATAATATAATAATTTTTTTTGTATTATTATATTCAGTAGGATAAAAATAAAAGAGAAATCCTTTAAAGAACTTCAAAAATGTCAAAGACAAAAATGTGTTCCCCATAATGTCAAAGTGGTCTTATTTCAAAATTAAAAGGAAATGACAGAATTTTCTATTGGAGTTTAATTTTTATTTTGACAAAATTAATTATGAAAATATTACCTAAACTTGTGAAACCCTTATCCTTATTAGATCTTATGAATTTTGATTTTCAACTTATAAAAATGTTTTTAGAACTTGTGAAAATTTTGTCTAAATTTGTGAAACCTCTATCAGAACTTGTGAAACCTTTATTAGATCTTCTAAATCAAAGTTTACAACTTGTGAAATTCTTTAAGAAAGTTGTGAAATTATTTTGAGAACTTGTGAAAACCTTATCCGAACTTGTAAAAACCTTACCCGAACTTGTGAAACCCTTATCAGATCTTATGAATTTAAATTTGCAACTTGCGAAATTCTCTAAAAAAGTTGTAAAATTCTGTTGAGAACTCATAAAACCTTTATCAAATCTTGTGAATTTTAATTTGCAACTTGTGAAATTCTTATAAAAAATTGTGAAAACCTTATCTAAACTTATAAAAACCTTTATTGAAACTTGTAAAATTGTGCATTCCTCTCAGTTCCTAATTTTAAACTTAGAGTGACAATTTTGTCATTTTTTTTTAATTTTGAAAATGACGAATTAAACCTTAACACTTTTTTTTTTTATATTATGAATATTCGAAACACTTTTTGTCTGTGGACATTTTTTTTAAATACTTTCTCAACAATAAAATAGGAATTAAAAAGATAATTATCTGTAATATGTATATAAAGTTTTTTTTTTTTTTAAAATATATATATGTGTGTATGGACAATTGGACTTTGCGCCCTTTAATCTAAAAGATCAGAGCATTCCGTTTTTTTTTATTGGTATATTAAGAGCATTCCTTTTTTACTTGAACGGAGTAATTTTTTACGAGTTTAATGGAAATGGAATATGAGTTGACATGAAATTCATTCAAAGCAAGCATTTTTTGATCAAAATGCAAAGCAAGCATTAGAATGTACTAAACGTAAACTATTTTTTTCCTACAAAGGAAACATGTCGGAAACGTAAACTTACCACTAGAACGAGGGAATGAGATCTTCTCTTTATCTTGTTTCTCATTGACCTTATTTAGGCTTTTGATTGAGAAAGTGAGAGAAAAATAAAAATAGTATTGTATTGATTGGACGGATATGATTTAAAGATTAAGATGAGATAATGAGAAAAATATTATGAGAGAAACCCAACCTCTAGGATGAGGGAAGCAGATAATCTCAGAAGCTTTCCCTCCTCTTCTCTCAGCGGCTTCATCTGAGCCGTCCAAAAATGGATCTAACGGTAAGGGAGTTTGCACCGCATGCGGTGTAAAAAAAAGTGAGGTATCTCTCTCTGGACGGTTGGATCTATTTTTGGACGCCCAGGATGTGCGGATACTGAGGGATACTGAGAGGGATGCTTCTGAGGAAATCCAGACCCATAGTATGAGTGAGTGTTTGGGCAACTTGAAATTGTAGTTTCAGAAATCTTTATCAGCAAGTCGAGATTAGAGGCGGACATAGGGGGGCGGGGGTGGCCCCCCGCTCCCCCTATTTTTTTTAAAAAAAAAGTAATAAACATCGATCCCTAACTTGCTTTCATATATATATATGTATATTAACTTAAATATATATAAACATCACATATCCCTTCTCACCATTCTTTTGCCTTCATATATATTTTTAAAAAATAAAGAGGTGGGCCTACAAACTTTAATATATCCTCAACCCCATTGTTTTACTCTTTTCTGAATTCGTCCCTTCTTCCTAGTGGCTGGTTTGCCATTTTTTTTAACAGCTTATGATAAATTTTAAGAATCAATAAAATACTTAAAATCACTTTTTTTTCATGAAATTGATTATACATGATTTTATCTTTCTAATGATATTACTTTTATACTGATTAGAAAATATTTTAGGGTTAATATTTTGGGCAACTTTTGAATTTTGTTAAAAAGATGACTATGAGAATATAGATGATGACTAATTTCATGATGATTCTTTAATTACATACATTGAAAAAGAAATTGTTTTGAGTTTTAGCACGAATTCAATTATATATGAGTTTAACAATATGAAAACATGTAGAGTAAGAGTCAAGTGAAGTAATTTTAATTTCTGTAATAGATTTTTTTTTCAATTTTTTGTAGATTAGGTTTCTATCATACTTCAAGTACTTTTATTTACGATGTAACATTTTTTTATTTTCACCCCGTCAGTAAAAGTCCTACATCTGCCCCTGGTTGAGATAAAACTCTTCTTCTATATTTGTCTCGCAAAAGCTATTCTCCAAAAGCTAGTATTATTAGATGGTTGATTTTTAATTTCTAGTTTGCTGGTCAACGTAAGCTAATTAGGAACATTTTCAAAATATATAAAAACTGAGAAGTTGAATACTTTGTTTAATTTTTTTTTTATACTTGAAAGTTAAGTGAGTTGGGTTCATGGCCTCGCTAAATACTTTGTTTAAAATTTAATGGATGAATAAAACATGTATGTGTTATTTTGGGCATTACATAAAACTTGACAAATAAATCATATTATACATAATTTTTCAAAATAGTGTCGCTTTAAATTTTTTTTTGTTACATCAATAAATTGATCGTAAACATCTCCACGGTATGGATTTTTTTTGCTAAACATATGTCTCCTTTTATTGAAGTTACTATTGGGTGCTAAATATGGATACTTCTCTTAATGAATATTCAAATCTTAATTTACCACGTTGTAAGGGACTAGCCTTTTTCGTTAAAGAGGTTTGTCCATGATGTTGATGTATTGATATTACATTGAATACGGGCCAAAACTTTTCTGCTTTGGGCCTATGGGCTGGCAGAAACACAGGTGGGCCTGAGGCCCATTATGTCAATACTTTGGATTTTTTTTAAAATATTTTTGCTGCTCTTGCTTCCAACATCATCTTCTGTACCCCTCCCTATTCATTTGCTTTGTTTAAAGGGATCATGAGTTAAGTTTCTTCATCTTCTGTACCCATCATTTGCTTTGTTTAAATTCTTTTTGTTTAAAAAGATGGGTAAGTTCGAGCAAAAAAAAAAAAAAAAGATGGGTAAGTCAATGTTTGAATGTTAGGTCGAGCATGCCCTTGACTTGCTGGCATATGTATAACTTTGAAGTAACTTGGTTTTGAAGCAATAACTATAAGGATAAGGCCACTATAACAAAATTAAAGTTGCATTTATATGCCTTCAACTACCATTCACCAAACCAATTAATTTAAGCTTTATTTTACATCAAAGAGATATTCGATTATGTGTGTGTGTGTGTAATAAATCATCTTCATTCCTCTACCGCCTTTGAAATAAACCAAGCATGGCAATATAATCTTACGTGGAAAATGAATAATAAATGAATATTCACTACTACTGATTTGAGCATTTATTATGCCTAATATATAATGGTTATATCTCATAAACGTTATGTATGTCAAGGCGGAAGTCGTGCAAAAATATATAACGTTTAAACGTAGCGATTAACTATGCGCACCATTATGTATTATGAGGCGGAATTCACGAAAACACAAAAAATAATGATTGTCGCTAATAATCATAATTTATTTAATGACAAAAGTGATGGTTCTTTTGAAACAACCGTTATGTAATACTTACAAATGATTCGACTTCCAACCTCTTATATAAGCGAAGACAAAATAAAACGGTCTTCAGAAAAAGTCGTAATGTAACACTTTTAAAAGATCTGTTTTCCCCAAGTATCAGTTCATTGGTCATAATCCTTCATAACATCGTCGGACTTTCATAAGTCATAACCCTTTGTAACATCTGTTAGACCTCTATTTCAGTTTACCTATTCCTTATGATTTTTACTACTTTTCTTTATCAATCTCCTCATTCTTTCCATCATTTTAACATCCTAGGGAGCTCATTAGCTATCGTCACCTCCACCTCTACCACTATTACCATCGCTTCCTCTTCTTTCTCCACATCCTCCACCTCCTGTTTCTCCTCCCCAACATTAGCCACCACCACCTCTCCCTCCACCATCTCCTCCGCCTCCACATCCTATGCTTCCATAATTGGAGGCAATATTCTGGCATGCAGAATAAACTGCCCATGACATCAAAAGGATTTCTTTATACCTCTTGAGCATGAACAAGAAGGCTAATATCATATTTGATGAGTATGAGATTGGCCATGATCTTGGCCACTCCTCTGGTAACGAGTAGCCTAATGATCAACTCGCTACTCTTATGTTTTTTATGTTTTATCATTTTAAATATACTATTGTAACAAAAATACAAACCTTTATAACATTTATTAGAAAATAATTCTTATGAAATATAATAAATAACGGTTCGTTAATTGTTCTCTCGAAACAACCGTCATGAATTCGTAGATAAATAACTATGTTCATAAAACAACCATCATGAATTCGTAGATAAATAACGGTGTTTATAAAACAACCATCATGAAACTCATGGCGCGGGGAAAAAACATATATAATTGGGCGGATTAATTCCTCTTCAACTTCCATCGTACACTTCACTTCCAATATATTTAAACTCCAAATTTTCATACGTTTTATTCATCATCTTCCTCTGTTCTCCTCATTATCATGGTCAAGTGACGCGTTGAAGAAATGTTGGAGAATCGTCCTCCCTAACCTCCACCTCCTTCTCCTCCTCGTGTTGCTTCTGAACATGCACATACGCATGCTTCTCATCCTCGTCCCACCCAACCTTTATGCCTTCCTCATGCTCCTCCTTTTCGACCTACTGCTCTGCTTGCTTTACTTCCTACTTCTCCACCCTTGCTTGCTTCCCTTCCTCTTCCCACCAAACCTCCACGCCCTCCTCATGCGAAAAATTTTCAGAATCCCCAATTCACCCCCTCTTAGTGATTCAGCTCCGCTTTCATTTGGTATCAGAGCTCGATCTTCTCTTAAGAGCTTAACATCTCGAGAAGGATCACCATGGAAGGTATTCTACCTGATGGAGCTTCGATCAACAGACCACCTGGCTTCAGTGAAGAGCATTATTCCTTCTGGAAAGCCAAGTTCAAGGTCTTTGTCATGGCTAGTGAGTATGGCCTGTGGAGGGTGTTCGAAATTGGCAACTATGCTCCAACAGTTCTAGAAAATGCTCTCCGAGTTCCTAAGCCAAAAGAAAACTATGATGAGAATGATAGAAGAAACATCACTCTCAATAGCAAAGCCCTCCTCATGCTGCAAAGTGCTCTTAGTCAACAAGAGTATTTCCGTATTTGCACTTTACCATCAGCTAAAGCCATGTGGGATGCTTTGGAGATAGCTCATGAAGGAACTACCGGAGTAAAGGAGAATAGGGTCAATACTCTCATGACTGAGTATGATCTTCTTCGCATGAAGACAAGAGAATCCATCATCAATTTCCAGCTAAGATTCACCCACCTTATTAACCAGCTTGCTGCATTGGGCAAAACATACGAGCAACCTGTTCAAGTGAGGAAAATTCTAAATATCCTCAGCAAAGAATGAAAACTCGAGTTTTGTTTCCTTTACAAAATATTGAAGTGTCTCTGTAAGGTACAAACTCGAGTTTCCAAAACCTTAACTCGAGTTTTCCTTGAAGTGAAAACTTGGAGTGCTCTCTGTATGATCCAAACTCGAGTTTGCCTATGCAAACTGGAGTTTTCTTAACTTGTGAAAATTGAGCTACTCTCTGTCAAGCAAAAACTCGAGTTTGCAAAATCAAAACTCGAGTTTTGTCTTAGACAGTAAGTTTCCAACTTACCAAAGACAAAACTTCATCTTGAGTTTACAATTGTCAGTTATCATCAAAACCAATCAGAGAACTAACATCATGTTCCTCCTTGCCAACAGGCTCCTCCCCCTGCTTCTCTTCATCTGCCTCCGGTTCGTGACCAGCGTCGCTACTGCTTTCACATCGCTTGTACTCGTCTTTTCAAATGATTCAGATCACTCCTTTGAGGATGATGAATAGGTTTTATTTATTTTCATTTCTTAGTTTATATATATATATATATATTAATGTAATTACTCAAACATATATTAAAAATATATTAATAATAACATACCTTATGGTTGTTATTAAATAAACGTGATAAACATACCTCTTAGTAAATTAATTAAAATAATCATTGTAAAGGTAAAAATATAATTAGTGGTTCTTACCAACTAACCATTATGTAAGACATTAAACATTGTAGATTTGTTGGTAACATACCTCACAGTTATTTGTATATAACCGCTATAAAAATAAAACTATTAGCGGTTTTTACAAACTAACCATTATGTAAGACCTTAAAATCTATAACAGGGGGTTGCTTGTAAAACATCAAATCATTTTGATAGTTTAAAATTTTCGCACTTGATCAAAAGCTCTAGATCTTTCAACTCTGAGAAAGGCATCCATTTAACCTTAGAGTTTTCTTTCTTCAACTTCCGACTGGGTTGACATAAGGTTTATGGTTTTTCTTTCATTGTACATTTTTGTGAATTTATTCTGGGCACATATGATTATTGGGTTTAGATTGAGGTTTTTGTTTCTAAATGATATATGATTGATAAGGTCTTTGAATAAGCATTGGATGTATGCCAATCGGCTAACGAGAGACTATTGGGATAGGGTAACAAATTTCTTTGAGTTTGCATTTACACATAATCCCCCAAACGATGATTTGATTCTTTGCCCCTATGTAAAGTGTGGCAATGTACAATGGTGTGATCGAGAAACTTGTATGTCGCACTTAATGATTCATGGAATAGATCTTAATTATAGGAAGTCGTTAAAGATTTACAAAGATTTCACTATATTGAGCATGCTGATAGCCCCAAGCGGTATACAGTTTCTACAGTCCACATGTATAACTTATAAGGGGAGAACATGATTCACAACTCGTCTCTCCCTCAGATTCATGTTAGCCTAAAGAGCTAAAGGCCGCCATCGATCCAAGTTGAAGATGGAATATCACCTAGAGGAGGGGTGAATAGGTGATTAAGAAAAATTCTTTCAGAATCAAATCAACTCAAAGAAACTAAGATAGAGGAAGAGAGAAATGAACACAGAGAATTTATACTGGTTCGGTCCAACTCTTTGACTTACGTCCAGTCCCCAAATACTTTGGGATGCCACTATCTCTTAATCACGGTTACAATCACACACTTAGTATTCGGATGATCCTCTCACTAGGACTCACTCCCCCTTACAAGCTGTAATTGTACACCCACGCTTAAGGTTCCACAACCTTAAGATTTAACAACTAAACAGAAATCAAATAAGTGTTTAAACTCCTCACTGAGTAGATAAATGATAATCACTGAAGTACAGAAAAATATCCGAAGATATTAAATGAAGTTAATGAAACAGTTGATCACAATAATAAAGAATTGAATACGCAAAGTTTTGGTAGATGGCAGAATTGAATGTGGTGAGCATTTATAGCGATCTTCAATTAATGCCGTTGTGTCTCTTCGTAATTCTGTTAGGTACAATTGAATTTCGTTGAATAGTCGACAGTTGATTCATTAAATGCATTTGCCACTGATGAATATGTGCAGAGGTTGACTCAGAATGAATGCTGAAATAAGCATGTCTCGAACGAATGGCTTCGTATGCTATAATGCTTTATTTTGTTTGCATGCATTGTTTTCCCGAGGCAGTAAATGCTTCTGACACATTGAATTTCTTTTCGGCTAAACTCAAATTAAGCAAGTTTTAATCACTGCAAATCACTCATAAGGATGTTTAGAGATAATATGAATGAGATGATAATAAGGATATGAATGATAACTCAGATTAGTGATTTCATGATTACTGTAAGTTCTGGTTGACGATGAACCATGCTCGAGTAGATGTTCTAGGCTGCTTGACCATGCATGAGAAAATAGCCTTTGTAGACATGAGAGCCACTGATGCTCGGGCAATATCGAGCCCATGTTCGAGCACCATGCTTGGGCACTCAAGTTGTCTTGCTCGAGCGTCATCGAAATCCTTATTGAAATAGAAGAGTTTATCACTGGTACTCGGGCACTCAAATTGTCTTGCTTGAGCGTCATCAAAATCCTTACTGAAATAGAAGAGTTTGTCGCTGGTGCTCGAGCAGAATATATGCTATGCTTGAGTAGGCTGCTCGATTGTACCTGAAAACTTGCTCGAGCATTAGTTAGACAGAGAAGAAGTAATGAATGTGTGTGAATGCTCGAGAATCAATTTTACCATGCTTGAGAAGATTGCTCGAGCAATCCTAAGACTCTGCTCGAGAACACTTCAGACAGAGCAGTTAAGATGCAGTGATGAGAATGCTTCAAGCAGACTAATAGGCCTACTCGAGTGCTATGCTTGGGCAACACAGAAAGCATGCTCGAGAATCAAGCAAACAAAGAAAAGAGAGTTACTTAAGTGATAGTGCTTGAGCATAAATTTACCTCTGCTCGGGCATTACTTACCTGCTGCTTGAGCAGGAGCTTGACAGAATGTTAATCAATCTAGCACGACGATGCTCGGGCACAAAGAGTTCCATGCTCAAGCACGTTGCTTGAGCGTCACTTTACTTATGCTCGAGAGGCTTCTGTAACATACTTAAAACATTGTTAGATTGAGTATGCTCGAGTAGGGACAGACTCATGCTTGAGCATACTTCTTACTTGGGCTATAAGCAATGAATCAAAACCTTAGAAATTGTTATCATCAAAACATTGAGAACTAACACAAGTTAGCTCTTCCAGTGTCCATCGCAAAATGCTCGTAGTAGGAGTTGTGCTTGTGTTATATGCTTGAACTTAATGCTTGGTCTGACCACCTTATTGCCATACATCTATGACAAAAAAGGGGGTTTATATATATATATATATATATGCATTAGATATAGTTTCTGCTTTAGCTTTGCTTGTTGGATTTGACTGTATAATAAAACAGAAGCTCACACATCTAGTATAGCCATGCAATTTGGGATAAATCAAGACATTCCCGACTTTGTGACTAGGTTCAATAGAACTCCCTATCGTAAAGGGCTCAAGGGGTATGTAGCCTCGAGCAAGACTTGATCGAAAATGAGATATTAGATCTATAGAATGACATATGCTTCCTAACGAGAAGGAGCAAATGGTGTACTATAGATCTAACACATCATTCTCTATCAAATCTTGCTTGAGGCTGCATACCCCTTAAGCCCTTTATAATAGGGCTGAGAATGTCTTGATCCATCCCAAATTGCATGACTATACTCGATGTGTGAGCTTCTATAATATACAAATTTGTGTACAATTTCGTTCTGTATGCATGTAGGGGCAAAAGGAGAATCCCGAGTTAAAAAAAATCCTCAAAAGTTAACGGTTATTAAATAAGAATCGTTATATATTTATACACTATATATGATGGATTGTTTCATTAAACCCGTTAGCATTCATATCAAATAAATAATGGTTGCTATATAGCAACCATTATGTATACTAAGCTTTATATAATGGTTATTTTGAAAGCACTGTTATATATGTTACAAAGTTTTATAACAGTTGTTTACTTGAAACCTTTATTTATTATGACAGCATTACGCACATCATAGCCTCACCACCACTACTACAAAAAATGGATTTTACTTCCCTAAGAGACGTCCCTTTTTGAAAAAGGGAAGTAAAAAAATAAAGGTACGTGGTGACATTTTTGTAATTATGTGGAGGAAATTTGACATATTGGGCGTCCTTTTTATAATTGGGACACAAAAAGTGACTTTAGGCATCCTAAATTAAATTTGGGATGCCAAAAGTAGAATTTTTGGCGTCTTGAACTAAATTTAGGACGTCAAAAGTGAACCTTAGCGCCATGTCTGACGCCAAAAGCAGTGTTTTTGGTGTCCTAAATTGTGTTTAAAACTCCAAAAGTGATCATTTTTTGCATACTAAATTAAATTTAGGACGTCAAAAGTGAACCCTGGCACCATGTCTGGCACCAAAAGCAGTGTTTTTGGTCTCCTAAATGGAGTTTAGGACACCAAAAGTGATCATTTTTGGCGTCTTATGTTTAATTTAGGACACCTAAACACTTAAAATCTCACCCACTCTCTCGTGTCTCACCCACTCTACACACCTCATTAACTCCTCCTTCAAAGCTCAGCCTCCTCTACTTTCTCTCTTTTTCAAGCTCAGACTCGTATAGACCTAGTTCTCTGCCTCCCTCCACCCGTTGCTCCCCCGCTCGCTCTTACGTCTCATCCTCTCTAGCGTCGCATACTGGTGGTCAAGGCTAAGGTTAGTCCAGCTACCCTTCTTTTATTCTGGAAAATTTCAGTTTGGCTACACTTATTTCGTTTTGGAAAATTTTAGATCTGGAAAATTTCATATCGGCGAGGTTTTGTTAGCCCAAGTCAAAGGTTCAGATCTACGAGGTTTTCAGCAATGTTCAAATCCGCAAAATTTCTGAACTCTTCAGCTTTGTTTTGCAGATCTGGGTTCAATTGAGTTTCCAAACGAAGTGCTTGCTTCTGCTTGTCGGACATGAAGTGCTTCAGGCAGCGGCTCAAACGTGAAGTGCTTGCTTCATATGGCAACTTCAGATCTGGAAGTTCCTGCTTGTTGTATAGATATGATATTATTTTTGTTTTGATTATATCATTTTGTACATATGGGTTGATTCTTGGCTTCTTATTGATTGTTTTCAGTTTGATTTTCCCTTTTGCATTTTGATTAGTGAGTATGTTAGATTGTTGATGTATTCTTCTTGCGGTTTCTTTCGTCTTCCACGGGCAATCCCCTAAACCTGAGGTTTGTTTGTTTTTTTAAAAAAAAAACATTCTGACGTCCTAAAAAAAAATTAGGACATTGTAGTGCTTCACTACAGCGTCCTAAATTTTTTTAGAACGCCGTAAGTCTTACTTTACGAAGTCTTTTAGATAGGTGTCCACCAAAAAAGGGACGCAGAATGGGCTAAAAAAGGACGTTAAAATGCCTTTTTGTAATAGTGCACATCTCAATACATAACGGGTGTTATAATAAAACCGTTATAATATATGTTCAAAACCGTAATGTATCAATGCCGAGCTTTTATAATGCCAGCATATATGACTGTTTGGAGCCGTTATATATATATGACAATAAATAACCATCATATATTACGATTTTTGTAATAATGATTTAGAGGTCTACATGTTGTTATTAATATAGCTCGCCAGAACTATAATGGCTAACACAAGTAATAATAACATACACTTTTAGGACATACAGATTCACCTATTGCCTACATATGTCCCTTATATCTCACAACCCTTTAACATATCTATGCTTAATATTCTCCGTTTCAAAAAAAGGAATAATAAGAATGATCGCAATATTATACAATTGTTCGTTTACACTAGAAGCATCTAGATTAATTAAGAAAATTTCATCATTTTGACATGTATGTATATTAAAAAAAAGAATTGAAAGTGATAGCGTACTATAAATCACTCTTTTAATTAACAATATAATGGCGTCACTTTTTTAAAACCGATAAATAAGTTATCATGACGACGGTATGTGTGTTAACCAACTAAATGACACACTATACATAATAAGAATGGCTGAATGAGGATGACCAATGGTTCGGATTATTTAATTTCATTAAGAATGGCAGCAATTTTCAAACAAAAATAATAATATTAATAAATTACTTTAAAATATAAAATATTTATCATTTTTCATCAAACTAATTTGTGTGACTTATCAATTGATACATAATATGATAATACATTTGTTGTCAAACTTGCGAGTTGACTCTCCGAGTTTACCGTTTTTACGTTTCTACCTTACTAAATCGAGTTAAGTCTGTAGTAAAATTGTATCAGATGTAAACTCAGATGAACTCACAAGTTTACACACCAAATTTACCGTTTTTACGTTTGTAGCTTACAAAATTATGTTTTTTTTTTTTTCTAATTTTGTCATCCTCAACAGCTTTATATATGAATTTTATAGAAATTTCTTTATTAAATATAATAAGTTATGAATGTTGATATATTTAATTTCAATTATTTAGATTTAAAATATATTTAAATCAAATTATTGTCATTTTTATATTTAATCATACACTGTTAATATATATTTAATGATAAAAGTAAACTCTTACGAGTTTACCGATTCGAGTTTACGATACGAGTTTATGTTACTGTCACGAGTTTGTTTAAACTTGTGAGTTTGACAACCTTATATATAAGTATTTCAAAGAGATTAGGTTATATATGTTATAATTAATCAATTTATTTAGCTTCTCTAATAATCACAAATTAGTCAACTACTGAGTTTTATATTAGGGAGCAGATGTAGCATGAGAGATAAAATATATTGAGATATTATATTTAAGACTAAATACAACCTATAACTAGCTCTTTTACAGAGTGAGAATTAAATAGTGAGAGAGATTATTATGGAAGTGCAGAAATGTCAGCAAAAGATTGAACAGTAGCTGTACGTAATCCTTAAAGAGCCACACCATGCCTCACTGCGACTAACCCCACACATTCCTCACTCAACACTTCATCATTCCCTCTTCTCCAGCTTTATCTCTCACGCACACACCACCACAACGTACAACTACTATATACTCGCTCCGAATGAATTAATTATAAGATATACTCCCTTGGGTCTTTATTATAAGGCACCTATCAAATTTATTTGGTCCTTTTTATAAGATATTATTTACTTGTTCCCAATGAGATTAATTATTTGTTTTCACATGTGCCCCTAATTAATAAGGGTAGTGGGTGAGAGTAATAATTTTATAATATTAGAGTTTAGTGCAATTAGTTGGATGAGCCGGTCCAAGATAATTCTGATTTGCCTCATATTAATGATCAACATAATCATAATAATTCTAGGTTAGCTAGGGAGAGACGGCCACCGTCTCATCTTGTTGATTATCACTATGAGTGTTTGCCCCCTTAATCAAAATGAGGTAGTGTATGAATCTGATTTGGTGAATTCCAACGCTTTATTTGAATTGTTGGTTATGATGACCTATCTCATCCATATCAAACTTTTCTAATATCCATTGATAAAGAATTAGAACCAAAAACTTAAGGCAACAAAGGACCCTAGGTGGGTTAAGGCCATGCAAAGCAAGATCATTGCTTTGGAGGCCAATAGGACTGGAGAATCGTTCCTCTTCCGAAAGGTAAGAAACCTGTTGGTTGTAAGTGAGTTTAGAAGGTAAAGTATAGAGCAGATGAAGGCGTGGGCAAATTTAAGGCTCGTTTGGTGGCTAAGGGTTATAGCTAAAAGGAATAAATTGACTTTTATGAGACATTCTCGGCTGTAGTAAAGATAGTTACTATTAGATTCATTCTTAAACTCACCGCTATGAATAATTGTTCTATCTGGGAAATGGATGTAGATAATGTGTTTTTACAGAGAGATCTCCATGAAGATGTCTATATGTTTATTCCATAGGGTTTTGAACGAAAGAGGGGAGTGACTTCAAAGTATGCAAGTTAGAAAAATCATTATATGGACTCAAATAAGCCTCATGGCAATGGAACGAAAAGCTTACCTAATCGTTGATTAAGGGAGGTTTTACTCATAACAAATATGACTATGATTTGTTTCAAAGGCATACTAAATCCAATGTACTATTCGTTCTTACATATATGTAAATGATTCAGGGAAATAATATTGGTGCTATTAATGTTGTGAAACGATACCTACATGGTGAGTTTAAACAAGGATCTTGGCCCCTTAAAATATTTCTTAGACCTTGAATTGTTAAGATATAACCAGGGGTTGGCTACGGTCCTCTTCCCTTCCCATCCACTTCCTATCATCTTCCTCATCTCAGCCGTTGGATTGAAATCTTAACCGTTCAGATCTAATATTATATAAAAGTATTATTTTTATATTTTTTTAATAATTTAATATTTTTTTAATATAAAAATAATATTTTTATAAAAGATTAAATTTCAACCGTTCAGATTTCAATCCAACGACTGAGATTGAGAAGAGGATGAGAAGTGGATGGGAAGGGAAAAGGATGGGAGCCACACCCATATAACCAAGGGATACTTCTTAATTACCAAAGGAAGTATGCCACTAAACTTGTTGATCAAATAGGTTTGGATTAACAAAGAAGAGGTTGCTACTCCTTTTGAGCAAAATCTCCAGCTCACAACAGAGGAGAACAAACATGATCATTTCCTCCATGATCCCGAGCCAAACAAGAGACTTGTGGGTAAATTATTGTACTTAACCTTAACAAAGCCTAATATTTCGTTCATTGTGCAGATATTAAGTCAATATATGCATATGCCAAAGGAGTCCCATATGAAAGCGGCTCTAAGATTGGTGAGATATTGAAAAAAAAAATTCGGGTCGTGGGATCTTGTTATCTTCTAGAAGTCCAATGAGCATTGAGTGTTACTGTGATTCAAACCACACCTGTTGTGCAGATGCTAGGAGATCAGTTACTAGGTTCTTGGTTAGATTGAGCAATTCCTTAATCGAATGGAAGTCCAAGAAGAAAAATGTCGACTCCTTCTCTTCGGCTGAAGCTGAGTATAAAGCCTTGTGCATGGTAGTTTCTAAATTAACTTGGGTTGTTGGTCTTATGGAAGAATTTCATGTATATATATTATTAAGCCTGTAAAATTGTTGTGACAATAAGCCAGCAATTCATATTGCCACAAACCCAATTTTTCATGAACGGACGAAGCATATTGAGGTGGATTGTCACTTCATCCCTAAAAAGCTATTATATAAACTCATTGTGTTTGAGCATGTGAGATCTCCTGAACAATTAGCAAATGTGCTTACTAAAGGACTTGGTAGGCTGCAGCATCAATATATTTTAAGCAAGCTAGGAACTTGTGAATACACTGTTTTTAACTTGAGGGGGTGTTTTGCAGCACGGTACAAATGGGTTAATGTCATGTTTAGTTTGGTATTTGGGATTATAGTTGATTGTATAGGGCTATTGTATAAATAGGTAGATGCTTGTGTTGTATTGTAAGAGAGACGATTTTGTTAATAATATTTAGTACAAATTATTCAATTTCCTCTGGGCTTTCCTATTAACAAAGAGGATGTATTATGTATGTGTGTGTGTAAAACTGGGTTGGAAACAAGGTTATTTAAACAAATTCATGACAATGACGTAAAATCATATCGTAGACTCGAACCATAAATTCTTTAGAATTTATTTTTATCAATAAATAGGAATTAGTAGTGTATAATTAAAATATAAACAATTATAACAATTTGATTTAAACATATTTTAGATCCAAATAAACTGAAAGTAAATCCATTAACATTCATAATTTATCATATTCAACAAAGAAGATTTTATAAAATTCATACATAATACCACTAAGTATAATCAAATCGAAAAAGTTAGCACACGTTTAAGAGCGAGTTAATATAATCACTACAAAAATCTTGAAAGTCGACGCTGAAAGTCCAAAAGTCGCCGCCAAAAGTGTTTCAGCGGCGGCAAAAAGTCGCTGCTGAAACTACTGTCGCTAATACTTTTGGCGGCGACATTTTAAACTCGCCACTGAAAGTAGACAATCAGTGGCGACATTTAGTCGCCGCTAAAAGTACATCAGAAGCCGCGACAAAAGTAGGGTTTTGGCGGCGACAATTGTCGCCACATATACTCTTTTCAGTGGCGAAAAAATTGTCGCCACTGATACTCTTTTCAACGGCGACAAAATGTCGCCACTGATACTCCTTTTAGCGGCAACAAAAAGTCGCCACTGATACACCATTTTTCAGTGGCGACACAATTGTCGCCGCTGATAGTCTTTTCAGCGGCGACATTTGTCGCCGCCAAAAGTGGTATTTTTTTTAAAAAAAATAAATGTAAATTGCTAAAATTAAAAATTGTACCGCAATTAAAAACTGACATTTTTCACACGAGAGCGAGGGAAACCAAAAAATGCTGTTGGACTGAAAATTAAAAGGGGTACTGGAACTGCATAGGCTTTACGTATTTTAAATATAAATAAAATAAATTTCAAAAGATGTTTAAAAACTCTACTGGAACAATTGGTAAGGATGTTTTATTTGGTTTAACCCATCCCATATTCCAACCCTGCGTTGTGAAGCTTGTTTTTTTCTTTTTTTCGCTCACGTCTCTCGTATGGCTAATAACGATGATAGTTGGTGATGATGAACAACAATGATGAAAGATTCCTCAAGGAAATTTAGACTTTTGGCGGCGACAAAAAGTCGCCACAGAAAGTTTTACAATTTTATAAAAAAATCTAAAATTTTAAATTAGACTTTTGGCGGCGTTTTCAGCTGTAACATCCCGTTTTCACAAGCAGTATAAATTTTTTTTCATCAGAGTAGAGCATCGGAACAAGAGCGTAACTGATATATGTATTCAAAATGCCCACTGGCTAATTACAGAAGTGGTACGGTAACCGAGAGTTTTCAAAAGTAAAGGACAATAACGGAAATTATTTAGCCGGATCCTTGAACTTGCTGCTTCCTTCTCTCCTCGGTCCTCGGTCCTCCTGACCCTGATGCTATGTTAAGAGCTGAGATCCGCACCGGATCTCAGGTAAGGGTTAACCTCATGCATTACAGATGTATCGCTCCCAGCATTACAGATGTATCGCTCCCAGCATGCATACAGTTATTTTCTAACATAATATGCATTCCAACAACACACCACATATACACATACCATACTCACATCATGTAATACCCTGAAATTTGAATTAGGGAATTTAAGGGCCAGAGTGCCGAAATGACCAAAATACCCCTGGGAGGAGTAAATAACTTAGAAAAATTATGGAAAATACCCTTGTAAATTATAAAATAATGCATGAGGCATGGAAATTCTAATGTTAAGGCAAAAGTTTGAAGATAAAGGAGTGTCTTAATTAAGAAAATTATCAACAAGTGATAATAAAGTAATTAAGTAATATTGAGCTAATTACTTAAGCCTGAGCAAAGAAAATTATGAAATAATTATGTAAAGCTCAAAAATTAGTGGAAAATAGTTGAAAATGAGTAAGAATATATTTACTAATTGATTGGAGATTTTTGAGAAAAATAAGTGAGTTTAGGTATTTTTAAAGCCTAAATGTAAGAATGGACCAATAGGAAAATTTTGTAAAAATTATGTGAAAATAATTATTTAATTAATTAAATAATTAATTAAATAATTAATAAAAAAAATAAAAAACGAAATAAAATAAAAAAGGGCAGAAAAAAAAAATAAAAAGAAAAAGAAAAGAGGAAAAAAAATATATATATGTATAAAAGAATTTTTGCAAGTTGCAATTAAAATATAATATAATTAATTAAAGTGAAAAAGGGTGAATAGTAAAATGAGAATTAGGAAACGGATCCTATCTAGAGATCTAGGAATGGGATTCCCAAAGTCAAGGTAAAATATTAATCAGTGGGATTTTATCTTCCGTTAAACTCTTGCGGAAGTTAATTCTGAAGCCGTTTGTGCTTTTTCCTACCGGACGCGTTTGGACACGTTTTTCAAGAAAGACTCAACTGGACTGTTGGGGCCCTATATGGAATCAAAATATAGGTTAACTTGGACATTTCTACTAAGTGAGAATATGTTTTCAAAGTTGTAAATCCAGAATTTTGAGATTTCTCCAAAATTACGCGAATCGGGTACCGATCGGGGAAATTCATCCGGTAGCTTCTGGAAGGTGACACTTGGCCACCTCCCATTGGCCAAACCCTTGACTTTTGGGGCATGTTGAAGTCGGCCAAGGTGAGAAGAAAGAGTGCGAAATCCTACAGCTTCAACTATAAATACCCCCCCTCCCTTGTGTTTTTCTCACAATTTGAGAGCTAAGGACGGTTTTAGAGAGAGAAAGAAGAGAGAGGAGCTCTGGGGAAATCTGTAGCGAAGCTCTGGGTAAGTTTTCCGGTACCGAGCTTTAAGCTTTCGTAGTTCTTTCAGTAGTTAGTAAAGCTAGAGTAGTCTTTATTTTTGTGATTAGATATCATATGATAGGACTATTTTAGTCTTTATTTTCGAAAATCATGATGGCGTCGAAGTTCTGGCGAAATTTTGGGAAGAAAATTAGTCAAAGTAACGAAGTGCTGGCGAAATTCCGCCGATTAGGGGTATAGGGGCAAAATGGTAATTTTTACCTAAAATACCAGTCGTAATGTCAAATCACTAATAAAAGTGATATTACTCTTATAGGACGTCAGAAACTCTGATTTCTTCGTCGTTACTGTTGTCCGACAGACGTTTATTGTTTTCGTCAAAACGACCGTTTCAGTAAACGTGCCGAATATCGTCAACGAAGGTACGTCCGCATTGTAACACTAATCGATGTTCATGGTATGCATGTATGTGCTATGTGTATTGTTATGGTATGTTTATTGAATGCAAATATGTTAGAACAGTTTGGTGCCGAATGAAAGGCTAGTCTATGTGGGTAAGCCATTAAGTCGCCGTGAACTCGGTGAGGCCCCATGATAGACACTTACCTGGCCATTCTGTTCGGTTTACGAAAGTATGTACGTGCGCGTACTGTAACACTAACTCTGATGTTTATGGTATGCATGTAAGTGGTAGGTGTGTGGTATAGATGTTGTCTTGTTTGAATGCATATAGTGGTTAGAAAATATGTCTTTATCTTTGGGAGCAATATGTCTTTATCTTGGGAGCAATATGTCTTTATCTTTGGGAGCAATATGTTTTTATCTTTGGGAGCAATTTGTCTTTATCTTTGGGAGCAATTTGTCTTTATCTTGGGAGCAATACATATACATTGATTGTGATAGAGTGATGTTAGTAATGTTAAAGTCTGCTGTCTGTGTACATAAACATGAGGTTAACCGTTACCTGAGGTCCGATTGCAATGGACCTCAGCTCTCCATATAGCTTCAGGATCGGGAGGACCGAGGACCGAGGAGAGAGGCAAGCAGCCCGAGTAGAAGACCCCCGGCTGAAGACTTCCTTTCGATGTTCCGGCGGAAGTCTTTCCTTTTGTTATATACTTTAGAACCACGTGGTTTCTATACCGCTGTTGTAACCAGCCAGACTTGCGGCATTTTATATATACATATCAGTTACTCAATCGCTCTGTTGCTCTACTCTGACGATTTTGAAATGATGTTTGACAAAAAAAAAAAATTTTATACTGCTTGTAAAAAGTCGGGATGTTACATTTGGTATCAGAGCAGTAGTCCTGGCATGAATTTAACTATGTTATTACGGACAGTTTGGTGCCGAAGGCAAGGCTAGTCTACGTGGGTGTGCCAATCAGTCGCCGTGAACTCGGTGTGCTGGATGGTGATTCTTTCCCAGCACCAAGCTTATATGCGAAGATAGGCCACGCCGGATGAGACTCCGTGCCCAATAGAGATAAGTACATGCAGTATTTGACTCATGTAAAGGAACTCCCGATACGACATTCCGTACCCGTATCTGAGTAGACCGAAGCAACGAAACCCTAAACGAGGGAGATATTGCGAGTGTCCGTTCGTTTGTAGTACTAGTGTGATAGCTTCTGTGATAGACTAATCACTGTCCTTCTGAATCTAACGTTTTCCCTGACGAAGGAAAAAGAACGAGACATGACAAATCTGAGAGAAGCGGAACTCCCTGAGGTCGAGGCAGAAGTCGAGGCAGAGGCCAAGGTGGAGGACGAGGTAGATAACCTCGAGTGGGACCGATATCTGATCGTGACCCACGTTGAAAATTTCTATCAGAGGAACCATTACGTATTTCCATACTCTTCTGAAGGCTGGATCAAATCCACTCATCATCATTTTCTACGTATCCATTGTTGGGTGGAAAGAACCAACGAAATTCCAAACAAATCGCTGTAGTTAAGAGACGACTCTTAGCAAAGACATGACAAACGGAAGAGCTACGTTGAGAAAAAGGGAAGACCTCTCGTAGTTCAAAGTCGAACTAATCCAAACATAACATAGTAATAATCATTATCAAGTTTCTTAAGTAACAAATCACGATAGTATCATTAAGTATAAGGTATCTTATGTTGCCACGGTGTATGGGAACCATGGGAACATAATATATCGAAGTACGACATGATATCCATGAGTATGAGATATATGGTATTCTTTGCGGTGTATGGGAACCATGGG
The DNA here is from genome assembly GCA_025563575.1 of Acacia pycnantha. Taxonomy (NCBI): domain Eukaryota; kingdom Viridiplantae; phylum Streptophyta; class Magnoliopsida; order Fabales; family Fabaceae; genus Acacia; species Acacia pycnantha. The sequence continues at coordinate 195,746 of JAMWYP010000065.1, forward strand.
GATACCGTATATCAAAATACGACATGATAAATGTGTAGTACGCGGTATTATGGGTGCCACGGAAACACTTATGTACGCGGTGTTATGGGCGCCACTAAACGCTAAAACACTAAAGTACGCGGTGTTATGGGCGCCACGAAAGCAATATATATAAAGTACGCGGTGTCTTGACGCCACGGAAACACTATATATATCAACTTAAAACATGATAAAAACTTTATAATCAAGCTGAAACGAGTTCTCAATCGCCAGGAGGAGCGGCTGGCAGACAAAGTAAGGATCCGACGCGTGAAGTCCAAGGTCCGAGTAGGATGGAGTCTAGTTAGTACAAAGTATAGTGGGTTGGGTACAAATTTCGAGGACGAAATTTTGTTTAACGAGGGGAGAAATGTAATACCCTGAAATTTGAATTAGGGAATTTAAGGGCCAGAGTGCCGAAATGACCAAAATACCCCTGGGAGGAGTAAATAACTTAGAAAAATTATGGAAAATACCCTTGTAAATTATAAAATAATGCATGAGGCATGGAAATTCTAATGTTAAGGCAAAAGTTTGAAGATAAAGGAGTGTCTTAATTAAGAAAATTATCAACAAGTGATAATAAAGTAATTAAGTAATATTGAGCTAATTACTTAAGCCTGAGCAAAGAAAATTATGAAATAATTATGTAAAGCTCAAAAATTAGTGGAAAATAGTTGAAAATGAGTAAGAATATATTTACTAATTGATTGGAGATTTTTGAGAAAAATAAGTGAGTTTAGGTATTTTTAAAGCCTAAATGTAAGAATGGACCAATAGGAAAATTTTGTAAAAATTATGTGAAAATAATTATTTAATTAATTAAATAATTAATAAAAAAATAAAAAACGAAATAAAATAAAAAAGGGCAGAAAAAAAATAAAAAGAAAAAGAAAAGAGGAAAAAAAAAATATATATATGTATAAAAGAATTTTTGCAAGTTGCAATTAAAATATAATATAATTAATTAAAGTGAAAAAGGGTGAATAGTAAAATGAGAATTAGGAAACGGATCCTATCTAGAGATCTAGGAATGGGATTCCCAAAGTCAAGGTAAAATATTAATCAGTGGGATTTTATCTTCCGTTAAACTCTTGCGGAAGTTAATTCTGAAGCCGTTTGTGCTTTTTCCTAAGAAGACGAAATAGGGAATTTCGTGAAAAGGCCGATAGCCAAGGGGACGAAAAGGTTATGTTGTGACATTTGGAAAAGAATTGGGAATTTTCATGAACATATTTGGATTCATGAATTTTTCGAAGAGATGGGTGTTTCGAAAACAAGTTTCGACACGGACGCGTTTGGACACGTTTTTCAAGAAAGACTCAACTGGACTGTTGGGGCCCTATATGGAATCAAAATATAGGTTAACTTGGACATTTCTACTAAGTGAGAATATGTTTTCAAAGTTGTAAATCCAGAATTTTGAGATTTCTCCAAAATTACGCGAATCGGCACCGATCGGGAAATTCATCCGGGTAGCTTCTGGAAGGTGACACTTGGCCACCTCCCATTGGCCAAACCCTTGACTTTTGGGGCATGTTGAAGTCGGCCAAGGTGAGAAGAAAGAGTGAAAAACTTGTTGAAAAAGTTGTCTTGGACGGTCCAGATCGATTCTCACAAAGTTGATCCGACGGCCGAAATCCTACAGCTTCAACTATAAATACCCCCCCTCCCTTGTGTTTTTCTCACAATTTGAGAGCTAAGGACGGTTTTAGAGAGAGAAAGAAGAGAGAGGAGCTCTGGGGAATCAGAGCGAAGCTCTGGGTAAGTTTTCCGGTACCGAGCTTTAAGCTTTCGTAGTTCTTTCAGTAGTTAGTAAAGCTAGAGTAGTCTTTATTTTTGTGATTAGATATCATATGATAGGACTATTTTAGTCTTTATTTTCGAAAATCATGATGGCGTCGAAGTTCTATCCGCCGATTAGGGGTATAGGGGCAAAATGGTAATTTTTACCTAAAATACCAGTCGTAATGTCAAATCACTAATAAAAGTGATATTACTCTTATAGGACGTCAGAAACTCTGATTTGCTGTCGTTACGCTGTCCGACAGACGTTTCGCTGTTTTCTGTCAAAACGACCGTTTTCCGTAAAACGTGCCAGAATACCGTCAACGAAGGTACGTCCGCGTACTGTAACACTAATCTGATGTTCATGGTATGCATGTATGTGCTATGTGTATTGTTATGGTATGTTTATTGAATGCAAATATGTTAGAACAGTTTGGTGCCGAATGAAAGGCTAGTCTATGTGGGTAAGCCATTAAGTCGCCGTGAACTCGGTGAGGCCCCCATGATAGACACTTACCTGGCCATTCTGTTCGGTTTACGAAAGTATGTACGTGCGCGTACTGTAACACTAACTCTGATGTTTATGGTATGCATGTAAGTGGTAGGTGTGTGGTATAGATGTTGTACTGTTTGAATGCATATAGTGGTTAGAAAATATGTCTTTATGCTGGGAGCAATATGTCTTTATGAATACATATACATTGATTGTGATAGAGTGATGTTAGTAATGTTAAAGTCTCATTGTCTCGTGTACATAAACATGAGGTTAACTGCTACTCGAGGTCCGATTGCAATGGACCTCAGCTCTCCATATAGCTTCAGGATCGGGAGGACCGAGGACCGAGGAGAGAGGCAAGCAGCCCGAGTAGAAGACCCCCGGCTGAAGACTTCCTTTCGATGTTCCGGCGGAAGTCTTTCCTTTTGTTATATACTTTAGAACCACGTGGTTTCTATACATTGTTGTAACCAAATGGACTTGCGGCATTTTATATATACATATCAGTTACTCAATCGCTCTGTTGCTCTACTCTGACGATTTTGAAATGATGTTTGACAAAAAAAAAAAAAATTTATACTGCTTGTAAAAAGTCGGGATGTTACACATCATACCACACACACATCACATACACGCATACTATATCCATCAGATTAGTGTTACAGTACGCGGACGTACATTCGTTGACGTTATACGGTATTTCGGCATGACGGTTGGTCAAAACGTAATCAAGGATATCCTATCAACATAACAACGTACTTGTTAAGGATCTATCATTATGACAGACATTTTTAGTCAAAATGACCATTTTACCCCTGACCCCCTAATCGGCGGAATTTCGCCAGCACTTCGTTACTTTGACCCTAATCTTCCAAAATTTCAACATAACTCCTACTCCAACATGATTTTCGAAATATAAATCATATTAATTAATCAATCATAACAGGCATTTTAGGTAACAATTACTATTTTGCCCCTGATGCCCCTAATCGGCGGAATTTCGCCAGAGCTTCGCTATTTTAACTCTAATCTTCCAAAATTTTGCCATAACTCCGACCCCATCATGATTTTCGAAATAATGACTAAAATACCCCTAACATATGATATCTAATCATACTTGGAAGATTAAAGACTAATATAGCATTTCTACTCTAACTATCGAAAGAACTACGGAAGCTTAAGTACCGAAAAACTTACCCAGAGCTTCCCTGCTTTTTCCCCCAGAGCTTCTCTCTCCAAATCCTCTCTCTATGTTTCGAAATTATCAAGAGAGAATGGTGTGAAGAATGAAGAGACCAAAGGGGTCTATTTATAGGAAAACTTGAGGACATAATGGTCATTTTCCAATTTAATCTAAACCATTGGATTCAAGCACTTTTTGAAGCTCCAATCCTAGCCCTCCAAGAGCCTTGGCCGACCTCCTTGCCTCCATAGTCAAGGAATTGATGTCATCTTGATGATGACATCCTTTCTTTATGGGTTTTACCCGATAAAATTCCCCGATCGGTGTCCGAATCGCGTAATCGCATAAAATCCCAGAAATTCGGAACTATAACTTTGAAGACATTTTCTCACTCATTAGAAATGTCCGGGCTAAATAACTTTTTGATTCCATACAGGGTTCCAACGGTCCTGCAGAAGTTTTACGAAAAAACGTGCCGGTTACGAAATCAACTTCCGAAATCGTCAACCTCTGGACAAAAATTCATGATTCCAAATATGTCCAGGAAATTCTCAACTCATTCCCAGATGTTGAGTTACAATTTATTTTCTTCAAATTCCAAAATCTGTGACTATCTGTCTTTTTCACAGATTACCCTATTTCGTCTTATTATCAAAATGCTCCACCGATCTCGGAATTAACTCCCGGAACAGTCTACTTCAAGATAAAAATCCACTCTTTCATATTCTTTACTGACTTTAGAAATCCTGTTCCTGGTTCTCTAGATAGGATCCAATTCCTATCGGTGCTTATTTACTTTTTACTCTAATTAATATTTAATCAAGTGTTTTAATCTAACACTCAACATTTATTAATCACAATTCTTTTTCCTTTTCCCTAATAGATGTCAGCACATACACATAAATTATATATATATATTTTTAATTAATTAATTAATTAATTATTATATAATTTAATAAATTTTTTTACATAATTTTTTTACAACATTTTCCTATTGGTCCATACTTGTATTTAGGCTTAAAATTACTTAATCTCATTTATTTTTCTTCATCTTTTCCAATTAATTAGAAAACATATTTATGCTAATTTTCTAGCCATAAATTACTAATTATAGAGTTCTACATAATTTATCACACTTATTCCATTGTTCAAGCTTAAATAATTAACCAATAATTATTTAATCAATCACGTATTATTTGTTGATAATTTTCTTATCTAGAACTAATTAGTTCCTCTCAAAATCTGAACTAACATTGCTATTTTATCTCCCATGTAAAATATCAAAACTTATGGAGTTAGTTATGATCTCCAAATATTTTATAGTTGTTCGTTTACAATTCTTCCAAGCTTATAATTTATTAAATTATCAAAATTAGAGACAACATATTCTCTCAATTTTAATAATTATTTTACTACCTCTCAGGATTTTTCATAATTTTCCTAAGTTATTTATGTCCTACAAGGGCATTTTCGTCATTTTGGCACTCAAATTTTCAAGAGATTTTTCCCCTACAAATTTGATATCACATATTCACCTATTTTTAATAGGTATTATTTCTTAATTTATGATATTTTTCCCTAAGTCAAATTTTAGGGTATTACATTTCTCCCACCGTTAAACAAAATTTCATCCTCGAAATTTGTACTCTATTCTCTAAACTTCGTACTATTCAGACTTTGGACTCCACGCGTCGGATCTCTACTTTGTCTGTCAGCCGCTCCTCTTGGTGATCGAGAATTCACTTTGGTTTGACCATAAAGATCTTGTCATTTCGTACTTTGACATATGATGTTTTCCGTGGTTCCCATACACCGCGGTAAATACCACAGATATCAAAACGAGATACTTTAAATGTTTCCATGGCTCCCATACACCAAGATAACACAAAATAGCTCATACTCTATGACATGATCACGGTCGAATCGTAATATCTAAGAAACTTGGAACGCGTCATGGAGGTTTAGTCAATTTCGACGGTAAGGCTATCTAAAACTTCGAACGGTCCTTCGTCATACGGACTATATGTTCGTCTTTGAAGTGCTCTATTGACACTGGTCACCAAGGATATTCGTAGAAACATATGATCATCGACTTCAAACCACGGAGCCAGGTTTCGATCCTTTCCTTCGTCAGGGGAAATGTTAGATACAGGGAAGACATTTCGCATAACGCAGACTTTATCATACTAGTCTCTAGACTCTATCGTGCTTAGTATTTACACCGCAAACGAATAGATACCCGCAACATTTCCTTCGTCAGATTCTCATTGGTTCTCTATATTCGAAAACGGGTACAGAAATACGTCTCGGAAGTTCTACATGAGTCACATACTGCATATACTAAGATAGATTCACCTCCCAGTACAAACTGGAGATTATCAGAGTTATCAGGGACTGATATCAGGGTTATCAGAAACTGATATCAGGATTATCAGAGACTGATACTGATATAAGCACAGGTGATGGATTCACCGGCTCTGGGTTAGAATGATGTACCGACTGAGGGTGGTACACCAGTTCAGGATGGTATACCGGCTCAAGCTGGTATACCCAAATAGGGTGGCACAGTGACTCAGGGCTATATCAGTACTCATTTTCAAAATATGCTCCAAATTTTTGAAAAGGCTTAGAACCTAACTCCGTTAATCGAACAGAATGGCCAGGTAAGTGTCTACCATGGGGGCCTCACCGACTTATACGGCGACTGATTGGCACACCCACGTAGACTAGCCTTGCCTTCGGCACCAAACTGTTCGTAATAACTTCGTTAAATTCATGCCAGGACTACTGCTCTGATACCAAAATGTAACATCCCGTTTTCACAAGCAGTATAAATTTTTTTTCATCAGAGTAGAGCATCGGAACAAGAGCGTAAATGATATATGTATTCAAAATGCCCACTGGCTAATTACAGAAGCGGTACGGTAACCGAGAGTTTTCAAAAGTAAAGGACAATAACGGAAAGTCTTCAGGCCGGTTCCTTGAACTTGCTACTTCCTTCTCTCCTCGGTCCTCGGTCCTCCTGACCCTGATGCTATGTTAAGAGCTGAGATCCGCACCGGATCTCAGGTAACGGTTAACCTCATGTATACATACACACATATGGGTTACAGAACAACATTAACACAGCATATAAATCACACCCAACCAATGCACATGTATCGCCTCCCAGCATGCAGATATATCGCTCCCAGCATTACAGATGTATCGCTCCCAGCATTACAGATGTATCGCTCCCAGCCTTACAGATATATCGCTCCCAGCATGCATACAGTTATTTTCTAACATAATATGCATTCCAACAACACACCACATATACACATACCATACTCACATCATACCACACACACATCACATACACGCATACTATATCCATCAGATTAGTGTTACAGTACGCAGACGTACATTCGTTGACGTTATACGGTATTTCGGCATGACGGTTGGTCAAAACGTAATCAGGGATATCCTATCAACATCACAACGTACTTGTTAAGGATCTATCATTACGACGGACATTTTTAGTCAAAATGACCATTTTACCCCTGACCCCCTAATCGACGGAATTTCGCCAGCACTTCGTTACTTTGACCCTAATCTTCCAAAATTTCAACATAACTCCTACTCCAACATGATTTTCGAAATATAAATCATATTAATTAATCAATCATAACAGGCATTTTAGGTAAAAATTACTATTTTGCCCCTGATGCCCCTAATCGGCGGAATTTCGCCAGAGCTTCGCTATTTTAACTCTAATCTTCCAAAATTTTGCCATAACTCCGACCCCATCATGATTTTCGAAATAATGACTAAAATACCCCTAACATATGATATCTAATCATACTTGGAAGATTAAAGACTAATATAGCATTTCTACTCTAACTACCGAAAGAACTACGGAAGCTTAATTACCGAAAAACTTACCCAGAGCTTCCCTGCTTTTTCCCCTAGAGCTTCTCTCTCTAAAACCTCTCTCTATGTTTCGAAATTCTCAAGAGAGAATGGTGTGAAGAATGAAGAGACCAAAGGGGTCTATTTATAGGAAAACTTGAGGACATAATGGTCATTTTCCAATTTAATCTAAACCATTGGATTCAAGCACTTTTTGAAGCTCCAATCCTAGCCCTCCAAGAGCCTTGGCCGACCTCCTTGCCTCCATATTCAAGGAATTGATGTCATCTTGATGATGACATCCTTTCTTTATGGGTTTTACCCGATAAAATTCCCCGATCGGTGTCCGAATCGCGTAATCGCATAAAATCCCAGAAATTCGGAACTATAACTTTGTAGACATTTTCTCACTCATTAGAAATGTCCGGGCTAAATAAATTTTTGATTCCATACAGGATTCCAACGGTCCTGCAGAAGTTTTACGGAAAAACGTGCCGGTTACGAAATCAACTTCCGGAATCGTCAACCTCTGGACAAAAATTCACTGATTCCAAATATGTCCAGGAAATTCTCAACTCATTCCCAGATGTTGAGTTACAATTTATTTTCTTCAAATTCCAAAATCTGTGACTATCTGCCTTTTTCACAGATTACCCTATTTCGTCTTATTATCAAAATGCTCCACCGATCTCGGAATTAACTCCCGGAACAGTCTACTTCAAGATAAAAATCCACTCTTTCATATTCTTTACTGACTTTAGAAATCATGTTTCTGGTTCTCTAGATAGGATCCAATTCCTATCGGTGTTTATTTACTTTTTACTCTAATTAATATTTAATCAAGTGTTTTAATCTAACACTCAACATTTATTAATCACAATTCTTTTTTCTTTTCCCTAATAGATGTCGGCACACACACATAAATTATATATATATATATATATTTTTTTTTTTTTAATTAATTAATTAATTAATTATTATATAATTTAATAAATTTTTTTACAACTTTTTCCTATTGGTCCATACTTGTATTTAGGCTTAAAATTACTTAATCTCATTTATTTTTCTTCATCTTTTCCAATTAATTAGCAAAAATATTTATGCTAATTTTCTAGCCATAAATTACTAATTATAGAGTTCTACATAATTTATCACAATTATTCCATTGTTCAAACTTAAATAATTAACCAATAATTATTTAATCAATCACTTATTATTTGTTGATAATTTTCTTATCTAGAACTAATTAGTTCCTCTCAAAATCTGAACTAACATTGCTATTTTATCTCCCAAGTAAAATATCAAAACTTATGGAGTTAGTTATGATCTCCAAATACTTTATAGTTGTTCGTTTACAATTCTTCCAAGCTTATAATTTATTAAATTACCAAAATTAGAGACAACATATTCTCTCAATTTTAATAATTATTTTACTAGCTCTCAGGATTTTTCATAATTTTCCTAAGTTATTTATGTCCTACAAGGGCATTTTCGTCATTTTGGCACTCAAATTTTCAAGAGATTTTTCCCCTACAAATTTGATATCACATATTCACCTATTTTTAATTGGTATTATTTATTAATTGATGATATTTTTCCCTAAGTCAAATTTTAGGGTATTACATCGGCATCGACAAAGAATTGTCGCCACAGAAAGTATTACAATTTTTTTAAAAAAATATAAAATTTTAAATTAGAATTTTGGCGAGGACAAAAAGTCGCCACCAAAACACCTTTTCGGCGGCGACAAAGAATTGTCACCACAGAAAGTATTACAATTTTTTGAAAAAAAATCTAAAATTTTAAATTAGACTTTTGGTAGCAACAAAAAGTCGCCACCAACACACCCTTTCGGCGGCGACAAAGAATTGTCGCCACTAAAAATATCACTTTCAGTTGAAATTCCTACTTTCAGCAGCGACATTGCTTTGTCGCCGCCAAAGGTCCTATTTTCAGCGGTGACTACAAAATTTCGCCGCAGAAAGTATTAGTTTCAACGACGACACTATTATCGCCGCCGAAAGCTATACTTTTAGCGGGGACATTTTTTGTCGCCGCCAAATGTCGCCACTAAATGTCCATTTTTGTTGTTGTGAATATTGTAAGCTAGAAATAAAAATAATAAACTCGGTGTATAAACTCGTGAGTTTAATTGAGTTTACAGCTACACGAGTTTAAGAGTAACTCGAAACAATTTTGTAAATTTGAAACAAAAAATGGTAAATTGGAAGAGTGAACTCTCGAGTTTGACAACAATAGTTGGAAATCTTATTCTAAGTTTCAACCCATTAACTTTTATGAAGATAGATACTTTTATTTGATCTAACTACGTACATACTTCTTACCTCTGGTGCTATTTAAAAGAAATAATGTTTTTCCTATTTATAAGGTATATCATTAAATTTTTCACGTGGACGAATGATTTTTCTCCTAATTTATTATTGTGTAGACATTATATTCTCAGGATGGATAGAGTGCATATTAAACAAGGATAAAATTCAAAGTTATTAAATTTTAAGACAAATTAAAGTTAATGAGATTTCAGAATTTTTTTTATTCTAATGAAACATGTTGGAATTAACATACAAATAGGATTAAATAAGTATGATATAGGATCTCCTTAGTTAATTACTTTTTCTCTCGTCATCACCTTATTATACTGTGTTAACAACATCGCCATTTCTCTCTGTGTGAGAGAGAGATCATCATTAAGCATTGAAGATGAAGAAGATGGTGTTGGCATATATAAATGGAAAAAGTTGAAAATTTCAAATTTGAAATTAAAAGGAGACAGAATGTGCAGTACAGATGTAGGGAATAGGATTATAGAATGGTAATGTGTTGTAAATTATACTATTTATAAATTTATAATTTGTAAATCGTTGTAAATTAATTAAGAGCATGTAGAGTGAGAGGGGATGGGGACAAGAATTCACAGAGAATGGGGACAATTGAGGTGCGTGGGGGCAATCATTTCGTTCCATATTATTTAGATTTTTCATATATGCGTTTTTATTTTTCACGTGTAATTCCATCAATTAATTCTAGTGATCCGTGATGAATATATATATATATATACACACACAATAAATTTTATACTTCATATATATGTGGATATACTTCAGTATAAGTAATGTCTAGGGCAGAGCAATGGGCGGGTTAGGCAGCCCGTATTCAAATTCATAACCTGCTCATTTAACTTTACACGGGTATATACTCATCCCTCAACCTATTTAAACCCATGTAAACAGACTAACACATAAATGAGCGGGCTAACTGGGTTATAGGTAACCTATTTACATTTGACATGTTTAAAAAAAAAAAAAAAACATACATCCATCGTTCCATCCAAATCTATCATTCTAAATTGTGAAATCTAAATCCTCAAAGTTCAATAATCACAATTCACAACAAAAGAACATAAATTTAGACAAGTACTATCATAACATAATTTTGATGTTCAAATTCCAACTTTTAAATTAAAAGTCAGAATTACAGAAAAAAGACAAAACAAACGAGAGTGAGAGACTATCAAGAAAAAATGAGTATTACATTATTACTTGTTGTTCTCAGAGTCCTATCATCTACCCATATATTTAATTTTTTAAAAAACTTAACTAAATGAGTAGGTATGGGCAGCCCAAAGGTGTGCTTATAGCCCACCCATTTAAGTCTTAAACAAACAGGTTTTAACTTAACCTGTTATGGATCTTTTTGGGCAGGCTCAAAATGACCCGATTACACCAGATTGTGGGTGGGCTCACCGGGTTACAGATTCCTTGCTCAACGCTAGTAATGCCCCCAATTTTTTTTATAAGAGGATAATTTTATTCAAGTATATGTAAAAAGATATATAAAAAATATTGGGATTTTATAAGATTAATGCATACGTACAAATGAACATACAATACGAACAACCCAGACCAATAAATTAAAAAACAACCTACATTAATGTCTGGAATCCAAACATAAAAGAAGGCACCGGTGTTTGAGACCACCCATGTTGCCATCACGCATCATTTTGTAATCACTACTGTAGATTTATCCATATTTCACAATTATTTTTACCTATATTTAACAGTTTGTGTTAAATATTTTAGTGCTAAATATTGATATTTTACTGTAGTTGATATTTGGTGATATATTTCATGGTTGTTTAAATAAAACCGTTATATTAGGCCCTATATTTCTTGATTACTAAAAAATAACTGTTAAATATGGTAAACAATAGTCAACGGTTAATTAATTACAAACAACCGTGAAATATATCACCAAATACTTGACGGTTCAAATGATAAAGGGTAAAGTATTTGACACCAGTTTTGATTATCAGTAAGGTGTTTATTTGACAGTTTTTGGTAAATGACTGTCAAATATTTTGATATACTTAAAGGTTGTTTAAAAAAACTGCGATATATCTCTAAATATATTACGGCTATTTGCGAATAACCATAAAGTAGTGGAGACAAATTTTTGTTTTTAAAATTGAGACTCATTTTTACAGCCCAATGCATATTACATATACAAATTCCTGTAAATAGATCCATTATTCCAGTAATCAAAATGGCTAGTATATAGCTAGAACAGATCATATCTACAACTAAAAGCAAAACATAAACGTAACCAAAACCAACATGTATAGAAACCAAAAGCAAATCTGAAACAGCAAAGCAGGAACCAAAATAGAAACTAGAATTAAAAAAAAAAAAGGCTACTCTCACTACAAAAAAAACGATGATTAGTAGCGGTTAAAATGACCTATTTGTAACGGTTTTTGACGTGACAAACGACATTTGTAGCGGTTAGAGGAACCGCGACAAAAACCCATGTGGCAAGACGATTTGTAACGGTTAAAAAACCGATACTACATACACATAAACCGCTACAACCTCATTGCGGTTCAAAAACCGTCACTAAATGAGCGGGCTCGACGTGTGTTTCGAGACATTAGTCACGGTTGTTAACCGTTACAAATAAAATTGTAGCGGTTGTAGTAACGTTTTAATAACCGCTACAGAACAAATAAAATTGTAGCGGTTCTAGTAACGATTTCATAACCGCTACAGAATAATGTGTTGATAATTTTGCCACCATAAATTTTTATTATTTTGAATATTTGTCGCGGTTAGCAACCGCTACAAATATTCCCGCCATTTTTCCCCAAAAAAATTTGCCGCCATCGAATATTTGTAGCGGTTTGAAACCGCTACAAATATTCCCGCCATCATGTGATTTTGAATATTTGTAGCGGTTTCAAACCGCTACTACAACCGCTACAAATAACCCGCCATTTTATTTGAAATTTTGTATCGGTTATTGTAACCGCTACAAATTCATTATGATTTTTTTTAAAAAAAATATCATTTATCAGCGTAATTCAGTAATTATTATTAATATATTTTTTTATTAAAAATAAAAGGTAGTAAATTATGAAATTTAAATATATAAGGTGCATGTATAGAAACAAAATAATAAGATTATGTAAGTAGAATAAGTATTAAGAAATGATGTGATTAAAACAATACTCAATATTTAAAAATTATATGTACAAATCAATTGAATAATGTATATGAAAGAATAGGGAAAGTTGAAAGATATATCCCGTTCAACTGCAAAATAACAAACTTTAGTTAGTACAAAAACTATAAATTAGATATTTGAGAAACATTAGAATTGATCCGGTTACATGGTACTTACCCCTTTCAAAATCACGATGTTCTGAAACGTAAAAATATTTGAGATGATTGAGAGAAAACGTGGGTAGAAAAGAAGTTGAGGCATATTAAATGAGGTTGGGTGGGGGTATTTATGGTGGGGTCATGCATCATTTTGTAGCGGTTGGTTTCTCACTTTTTTGTAGCGGTTATTGTATTTAGTAGCGGTTTTGAAGGTGTTTGTAGCGGTTACTGTAGCGGTTTAATTTGTCGCGGTTGTTAAGTGTTTGTAGCGGTTATGGGCCCAGAGCAGCTTTCAATGGGGCCGTAGGATTCACAGACCCCTGTGACTCCGGGGTCTGCGACGCTCGTAGCTCTGCCTCGGTATTCTCAATCCGGGCCTGACCAACAGAGTTCATGAACCATTAATAAAATAACGGACGATCAATTTAAATATACAACATTCATGTGTGATGGACTCTCTGCTGTGCGCGGCTTCTTGTGTTCCTTTGCGACAAAGCCTGCAAGGAGGAGGAAACAAAATTTAAATTTAAACCCTAAACTCAATTTAAATTATCAATTAAGTGAAACAATTAATTAATTTAATAAAATGTACCTGCCCGTCAGCACCCCTCCTATATTGGACGAAAGCCGCCCACTGATCTGGATCCACGCCGTCTGGGACTCTCTCGATCAGCTGCTGCAGAGGAATAGTGTCGTCTCCATTCATAATGTTGTTCGCGCAGTTTAAACTTTTTCTATATCATAATTTCATTATTAATTATTAATGAATTAACAAACAAATAAGGAAAGAAATAAACTAAAACTTATAACTATTAACATGTACAATTTAATTAAAAATATTGATTACTGCAGAACATCGTAAACGCCTTGTTCTTTGTCTCCTTCGTCACTTTCTTCCAATCCTTGAAATAAATTGGGAACCACCCCAATGGCCACCAAACTCGAGACAGAATCGGTTCATCGGTGACCGCCGTTACCGATCGCCCGGTGCATGCAGTCGTTCCACGGGACTACGACCCGACACCCGGCCATCTCCGGTCCGTCGAGTGAGAGCGGAAACATCCAGCGTCCTCCTGCTGATGTTCCCGTGTCAATCTGCAAGTTTACAAAAAATTGAATTAAACGTACCGAAATTAAATTAATTTCTCACAAAATAACTAATTACATATACCTTCGACATCCACTACAAATCCGGTCGAACGCGAAGTCGCCGGTCGGGGGTTCCCGTGCTCCCATTGGTTTTCCCGTCTATGAACTGCTCTACATCTGCTATGGGAATATTAAGATGGATGTCCTCATTCTCGTCGTCTAAATCGTCGAACGACAAACTTGCTTCTCTATCTCCCCTACGGTCCCCGTGTTTGGAATTTCTTCATCGGCGAAGAGCGAGGCAAACTCGCCGGCCCCGAGAGGCGGAGGTATATGTCGGGTCACACGCCCTCTCGTCGGTCCCTCTACTACTACCGCCCCTTAAACCCCTTCTCGGTGGGCCGGTTACTTTTCCCTTTCCCTTACCTCGTCCGAATCCATAATGTTGAAAGGTGTAAGTTTAACAGTAAGAACGGTGAAAACTCAAACCGTTGGGTAAAGGTAGCAACGGTGAAAACTCAAACCGTTACAAGTGACTTTGAAAATGGCGTGTCACGGCTTATAAAGTCGTACGATTTTGTAGCGGTTATACAAAGGAACCGTTACAAAGTTTACATAATTGTAACGGTTTTATAATAACCGCCACAACAACCGCTACAAAATAGCTGACCGTTGATATTTTGTAGCGGTTATGACAAAACCGCTACATAAACCGCTACGAAAAGAAGACCCTTGATTACGTAGCGGTTACTTTGTAACCGCTACAATTTGTCCACATATTGTCGCGGTTATTCTTATTAATCGCTACAAAATGAGTTTTTTTGTAAAAAAATTTCAAACCGATTATTTTGATTCATAAACTTTAAGAATCAAACTAATTAGTTTGTTACAAATATTTAAAAACAAACCTTCAATTCATTTATTTTTTTCTTTATTTTTCTAAAAGTGTCCACACTAATAAATTATACATAATGACGTAACCGAAAATAATCCAACATGTCCGTGGGGATTCAGATTCAATATAGCCGCCGATCTCCCACGAAAAACTGGCTGAGTCATTTTCATCAGAGATATTTTCGTGAGACAAAGGTGGCTATAATGGAAAGAGATTTAGTAATTTCTTTAATTTTTATAACTGATGTACGGTCCCTATACTTTATTTATAATGTAAAATTTGTAGCGGTTAACTGTGGAACTGCTACAAAAATGTAGCTTGTACCGCGGTTGACGTCGCTCTTCCTGGTGTCCGCGACAAAATTGTGTCTTTTCGTTTATTTGTAGCGGTTATGGTGAATAAACCGCTACAACATCACAGCAACAAAGTTGGCGCGAACCTTGGCGCCAACTTTGTAGCGGTTATACTCAAATAACCGCTACAAATTTACTGCCACAAACATTCCCGCCATTGCGCGCCAAGGTGGTGCCAAATTTGTTGCGACTTTTTTCGAGTCAACCGCTACAAATATAGCCGAAGTCGTGTCGTCATGGCTTCCGTTACTATTTAGTGACGGTTTAGGGATAAAACCGCTACAAAGTGGAATTTAGTAACGGGTATTTTGGACCGCGACTAATAAACCGCGACAAAAGAGGGTTTTTTTTGTAGTGTCTATAGCTATAACTCCATTCTGTAGCAACCAATTGACGATTAACAGTTATAGCCAACTCTTTTATAACTTCTTCAATTTGCTAGAGCGAATATTGCTCACAATATATAAATGTCTGCAAAATACTTCAAGCAAAAACAAATTAAATATATTATAATATAACCTAACTTTTAATTTAATTTAAACACATACACATGTATGTGTATATATGTACCTTAGTATTAACTAAAGTGGAATTGTGGGTGACTATGTCTTTCATGAATTTCATGACATAGTACCTACAATTAGAACTCTTATCTGGTCACCGCAAACACTATAAACAAACAAATGAAATGTATCGATCCCTGCTTTAATTTGTATAAAAGCATCCTTGCATAAGATGAAATAGTGCGGAAGGCCAATATATATAATGCCTATTGCCTTTAATGTGTGTGTTGACATGAAATTATATTAGACAAATGAAATCTTGTTATATAATTGTGATTTTTTTTTTTTTGGAAAAGGTACGTAGAAGTTTATGAGTTTGTTTGTTTGTTTGTTTTTTTTTTTTGGTTTTGAAACATTAGTTATTCAAAAAAAAAGTTATGATTCTTTTTGTTCAAAATAAAGTTATGATTTGTACAACTAAATATGTTCTTCATTATTTTCTCGTGATAAAAAAAGTGAAACAAAATATGCTTTATATTCATGAAAGGACCAATTTCCCTACAGTAAAAGCAATTTTCTTGTAAGAGAAAGTTAATTAAAGTCAATAGGTATATGACAAATGTTTTAAGTGTGGCTTTAAGCTTTTGTTTCGATCGCCAGCTAATAATAAGTAAAAGTAATATATAAAGACTAAAGATATTGTGCCAAATTATTGTCTCTTTTGATGATAGAGAAATGAAACACACACAAACACATTATTTGGTGTATGACAAATATATAGATCCCCCTGTATTGGGATCTGTTGTTATAACTAAATTGTACCGCGTAATCTTTTAATAGGCGTTCTTAATTATTTCAACTCCATGCTTTCTTTCTTTTGACTTCAAATTAAATGAAGTAGAGCTTTAAATTATTCCACTTATTTATCATTTATCATTATTTATTATTATTATTATTATTATTATTATTATTATTATTATATTTTTTTTATTATATAATGAAATCAGACAAGTGGGTCTGATTCCATTAATACGGAAAATTTTCACTGTCACTTAGTGGCGTGAATATTTTTCACGCCACCTAGTGGTGTGTCGCGTGAAAAATATTCACGCCCCTAAGTGACGTGAACTTTTTTCACGCCACTAACACAAATTGACACATTTTATATCAGTGGCGTGAACCCTTTTTACGCCACTTGTAGCGTGACTTTTCCTTGCGCCCCCAACTGCATTACTTTGGTAAAATGTTTCTAATCTGATTTAATTAGGTAAAAAAAATTTAAAAAAAATTATTTTGGTCAATCTCCCTGTGTATGTGTGTGTAATACTAGCTCTTTGATTAAGGAGTTGAAAGTCGAATAATGATGGCCTTATATATTTCAAATACAATAATTTAGAAACGATTAGAATGATTGGTTGATGAGACGTACCTTTATTACTAGCTTAGAGTAGTAATTTCATAATTAGTATAATTAATTTGGGCTCAAAAGAGAAAGCAACCTTGTCCCATACAAATAAATATATTTTTTTTCAAAAAAAAAAAAAAAAGCAAAAAGAGAAAAGTGAGAGTGATAAACAGAAAATAATCTGAAGGGCATAATGAGAGAGCATAAGCAGAGACAAAATGAAATGATGTCGCTTGCCACCGCATTAATGCCTTTCTCACTTTTACTTCAGCCATGAATAAATTATAAAAAAGAATAATAAATTAATAAAATAAAGTATGATTATTTGAAATTTAAATAATTAATAAAACCTGCACTGGTTTTTAATTTGCTGTGCATATTGGTATTTCCCCTCATTACATTATGTGTATTCATCTGACATCATCACTTCGTCAGCCTAACGCCAGCAAAAACCATTTCACATTAAATTTTTTTATCTTTGAAAATCATATTCATGAATCTAAATTTTGTAAATTATATATTAAATTTTTTTTTGAAAATAAATTCATATATATATTTTCTTAAAAAAACGGTATATCATTAGAAAATATTATAATTATTTTAAAAAATTAAGAATAATTTTAAAAAATATAATAAATAAATTATTAGCTGAAGTTACGTTGTTGTTTGTGGTGGGAGGGCGGGATGAACACAATAAAGAGAATGGAAGGGGATATATCTAAGAGAGAGGCAATAAAGTAATTTTACCCACATTTGGATATCCTAAATTAGCTAACAAGTTGTTAGTTGAGGTAGTAAGAGGCCTTACCACTTAAGGAGAATAAAACAAGTTCGAATTTCAGAAAGTACACTTTTTGAAAGATGTAAGAACCTTTTATCCTCTAAGCCTCAAGCGAGAAACCCTTAATCTAATAAAAAAGATGTTAAATTAGGGTTATGACCTAATTAGAGATTTGTTGAATTTATCAAGTGATCTTGATCGAATTTCAGAAATTCAAGTGACTTTATATGGATGTCCCCTAAATTATATTTCATCCTTGAATATAATTAATTTTTTTAAGATTTCAATCCAAACATATAAAAGTGAGTATAATTTTTCTTTTCCTTCCCACCTCAACATAAGCCGTGATTCCTTTCATAGTTTCATGAGATGTCTCCCTGACTATTCTTTGCAGAAATTTTAGCAATTTCTTTAATAGTTTGGTAAATTAAGATATATATTAACCTTGGATTCCCAGCTACTATATATATAGAACGGAGCTAGGTCAAGCTTTTCAAATAATTCCTAAATGGCAGTATGCTTTATCAATAACTTTGCGATATATCATCGGACATTTATATGGCTCTTTTAACTGATATCTCACTAAAGTTACTTTTGATAATATCATGATCTATCAATATATATGATCGGTGATATATATATATATGTAATTAAGAAAAAAAACTTGTGTAATTAATAATTGGGTTACTGAAATAAGCTCACTTCACTTAATAAAAAAACAGTGGTTACTCAGTAATCTAGTGATTTTTCATATCCCTTCATCTAACAGTTACTTTCACCTTCAGTCTCTCTCTTTCTCTCTCACTCTCATATTCTCCACTACTCTTCATCTTCGTTACTACACCACCACCATCAGGTTCATTGTAATAATTTAAAATGAAAAAGAAAAAAAGGCTCACAACTTGAATAGGGCTTGGGGGATGAAGGGTTTACATCATCATCAACACTAAGAAGCGGGGGATGGGGGCTTTATGCAGAGGACCATGTGCATAGGGGAAAAAATATTGATGAGAGAAAATTCCAGTGAATAACAAGACCCGGATGTTCTTTTCTTCAGTTTTTTACTTTTCTAGTATGGATTGTTGATTTGTTGATGATTTTTTGAAATTGTAGATGGTGGTAGTGGTGTGGTGATGAAGATGAAGAGTGGAGAATAACGTGCGTGTGTGAGCGCGCGCATGTGTGTGCGTGTGCATGAGAGAGAGAGAGTGAAAGCAATTGTTAGAGGAATGAAGATGAAAAATCACCGGATTGCACAATAGCTACGATTTTTATTAAGTGGGGGTATTTCAGTAATTTTACATTGTAATATTTGGAATGAAGTCAATTCGGTTCAACAGTTTTGCCCTATTTTTGAAAGTTTATAGTTATTTTTTCTTCAAAAAAGAGTTTATTGTTACTGACACTTTTAACAAAAGTTGAAGGTTATTTTAGCACCTTAACTCTTAAAAATATGCACTACTTCACTGATATAGCTTGCATGTAAATGTAGGGTTTATTATATTATCAAAGGCTTACATCTTAATCTATCACTTGTTTTGACCTTGTTGTTTGATAATTATAACTAATGTTATTTACAAAGCAACATTCTTATCAGTCGGTTGGGAGAGGAAAAAATAATATTATATAGTGGTGCAGATATATTACAATCAATTATATGTATGTTGGTACCCAAAAAAAAAAACTCAAGTATATATAGATTCAATACTTCACGAAATAATGCCACTTTTGACCAAAATGAAATAATATCGCCTGACATCAAGATTTTATTTGTTAATTTATTTATTTATTTTTTTAAAAAAAAGGAGAAATTGCAGTTCCAACTCCAAGGTACAGATATAATTTTTTATATTTTTCAGTATCTTCATTTTGAAATATTTGGTAATATATATATTGATTGATTGATTGCTAATTTGCTCTTAATATAACGTTTGATTTGATTAATTTTTCGTAGCATTATATATATTAGTTCAGGCCAATTAATGACGGGTTTTGAAAAAAAAAAACGTTAAGTTAATCCAACACCTGAAGTAAACCCTCCGGACATAAATATAAAATAAAGATGACTTTTTTAAGATATTAAAGAAGCTAAGTAAATTACTTTTAAATGTAAAAAAAGTCCCGCTGGGAGACTCTCCCACCATAGCCAGATGCGCGACGCGGGTCGGATCCAAATTAGTCAGGACGAAGCTCTGGTGAATCGGGTGGGCAACCAAAAAATTACTTTTAAATATTTTAATTTATCATTTTTTTCTCCAAACTATTTTGTCTAATATAATCTAATGATATAACTTATTTAATTTCTTTAATCTTTTCAAAAAAAGTTAACATTGGCTTATATTTAAGACTAGAGGGAGTATTTTTTAAGGTGAATCTAGTTATATTAAAGTATTTTGTGGTCAGCACCTCAAAGTATTTTTTTTAGGTACGTTTGATGTTCTAAAATATTTTGCGATAAAATTTTACCCTTAAACTATTTTTTGATTTAGTTTTTTACTTTTTTACTTTTTTATAAATGTTTTTCATAGTTTCAGTACTAATTTTTCATATTTTTAGTACTCATTATTTTTAAAAATTTGTTTTGCAATGTTTTCAATAGTCATACTAAATATTTTCTTGACTTATCTTTCATGTTTAATTTTCAACATTAATCTTTAATTATTTTTAGTGCTGAACAATGTGAAAATAAGTGCCTCAATTAATAGAATTTGTGAGAGTAGTTAAGAACGAGGTTAAAATTTCTACTGAAAAATGCTTTAAGGGTAAAATTAATATACAAAATGCTTTAAAATATTGGATGCGCCCGGCCAAAAAGTACTTCAAAGTGTTGAATGTAAGTTGTGTTTCTCTCATCATCTTTTTCTCATTATCCCTCATAATCTCTATATCACATTCATCCAATCAATAAAGTACTACTTTTACTTTTCTCTCATTTTCTCAATCAACGGCACAGATTGAGCCGATGAGAGAAAATGAGAAAGAGGATATAGAGAGAATCTCATTCCGAGATGCAGTGTACTTCAGGTAACGTCAACAGTGGGGGAAGATCATTGTATTCTTGCAAGAAGACAGCATTACACTCTTCGAAATATGTAGGAGTAATATTGTATCACATCAAGATTGAGTAACTACATTATAATTTTTCACAGATTAATTTCACAAATAAACCAAAGCACTAATGCATCTTATAATTTGAATACACCAACTCTTACTCAGTAGTAACTTTTGATTTCATTCATTAGTTTTTACAAATGAAACAAGTTCATCATTTTATCTGAGAGATCTGATGATCAGTTTAACAAAGAAGGCGATGGATGATAAAGTACAAAGCAACACATTGTAATTATTATTTGAGAATTATGGTAAATCTCTCATGGATAGTAACATAGCAAGGGTTTTGAACTGGCAAGGTTGGTCCACAAAATATTTAATTTGGACATAACAAGCAGTAAGATAAAGTTATATAAGACATGATTGTCAGGATTAAGTTAATAGTATTAATCGATCGATGATGATAAGGATCTCTCTCTCTCTCTCTCATTCTCTCCCCTATCTCTCCCTCTCTCTCTCTCTCTCTATATATATATATATATCAAGGTGGTGGTTTTGGAATTTGAGAGAGAAAAGGTGGGTGAAAGTGGGGTTAGATGATTTAAAAGAAAGTTAAAAAAGAGAAAAAGAGAGTCTGAGAAAAGGCAATTAGCTTTTTTGCTGCAATAAAAGTCAATTGGGCCTCTTTCACATCATAATCATATCACCGCCGATGCACAGATATGCACCTAAGATTCTTTCATTATCATTCTTCTTCTTTAAAATAATTATCAAAATTATTAATACGATTATTGATTATTCATTTACTGAGATATATATATATATATATAAGACACATATTGTCAACCAAGTGTGTAATAAACTATAATTGTGAGAGCTTTAATTTGCACCCATGTATTTTAATCTGATTTAATCCCTATTAGTTATGTCTAATTTCACTTGCAGATCGCTATTTGGTATATATTACAAACATAGACATTTTATATATGAGGCAACTAAGTATGTTTGCACTGTCATATCTTAATGTGTAGTAATCTTCTTTTAAAACAAGAAAACGCGTTACGAATTAACACATAATGAGAAGATGCAGCTAGTGATATTGATATATTTTATCCTTCATCATTATGTATTGTGATTATGCAGATATTTGTTTTTCAAGTTGAGGAGATCGATCATTAGAGTGTTTTTTTAAAGGATATATATATATATATAACACAAAGAACTTTAAATCTATTAATTTCTCAAATTTCGGGCTCGATCTTCAAATTAAAGTCCTAAGTAAATCTTTTTCATATCATGGTGTCCAGAGAGAGATCACCTCTTTATATTAAACGACTCAAAAGAGAAAAACAGAAACCCTAGAAAGTGATAGACATATATATGTACAAATGTGTCTGTGTCTGTATATATATATGACCCCGGCCGCACTCTCTCTTTTGTGCTTTTTAACGAGAAGATCTTGGGGTGAACAAGATGAGTGAATTGAATCATAATAACTCTAGCTCACAAGTTATACTTGATACACTTTGCAATATAATATCTCTCTATAAATATATAGATCCGTTTCTATTATTGAGCACTCATCAACAGGTTTCGCTTTTGCCCCATTTCAATAATCATTTGTACAGTAACCACGATGCATGGAAATTTCATAAAACTTCAAGGGCAAATCCGTAACACCAATCTCTCTCTCTCTCTCTCTATTTGTCGGGTATTGTTGACCTATACGCTACAGTAAAATTCCACTAACCATGAAGGACATGGAATTTTCAAGCTTTTTGCAGTACATGTATATCTATCTATATATCACTCCCATATGTCCAAACCGCCAGCCAGCTTTAATAGTTGAAAAATTCAAAAGTCATAAAGAAATTTTAAAATTATATAATAATAAATTGTGAGGCCACTTTTTTTTTTTTTTTTTTAATTTGAAGTAACTAGAATTAAGTAGTTCGTCCACTATCGTCTCATTCCTACTACCCGTTACCCACCACTTCACGTGTTTATTGTTATAACAAGACAAGCGAATTGAGAGCTCTTCATATTCCCTATTAAAAAGACACAAAGCAAAATAAAAGGTAAAGTTCTTTCACGACGTTATAAGTTACACTTTCCGTTTGTTGTGTGCTAATATATATATATAACGATCGATCAGCTACATATATATGTGTGTGTGTGTGTAACTCAGCGTTAGAGCCTCTTGCCCTAGAAGAAGAAGATCATCGTTGTGAGATCAGAGAAGGGATCGATTCAATGTCAACGACGTCGTCGTCTCAGGCTATCATGAACCAGAGCTTGTTTTATCATCAAGATCAGCATCAGGATCAGATGGGGTTGCTTTCCTCTTTCCCAGTAAACCTGGGTTTCAATAATTTTGCAGCTTCTATGGCTATTAATTTCCATAATAATAATAATAATCAATTACCAGCTTTGAAATCCTTTAGTGACTTATCTGCATCTTCTTCTTCATCACTTGCAATATCTGAAGCAGTTTCTTCTGCTAATAATAATTCCACTGAAACTCCAAATCTAACAACACCTGAAACCCATATCTCTTTCACACCTCATAAGCCAATCAGACAAGATATCTCTCACCTCCTTTCCCTCCATAGATCCAGTCTCATCAATCCATGGTAAGATCTGTTCTCTCTCTCTAATTTACTTATATAACCCTAGATATTTGTCGTGCTTTTTTTTTTTTTCCAAATAAATTGTCAGTGAAACCATGAAATCTGTAATCAAGTCTTGTTGAATCTTCATATATATATATATATATATAGAGCTAAAAAGAGGATTGGTTTTTGTGGGTGTATGTGATATATATATATATATATATATATATATAGGGCATGGGGATCAGAAGAGGGTGAGTGTAAGAGAAGTGAAGGACAAGTTCAATATGATCATCATAATCATCATCAGCTAGGGGTTTCAGCAATGAAGATGAAGAGATCGATGAAGGGAAGGAGGAAGGTGAGAGAGCCCAGGTTTTGCTTCCAGACACTGAGCGATGTCGATGTGTTAGACGATGGCTATAAGTGGAGGAAGTACGGCCAAAAAGTCGTCAAGAATACCCATCACCCCAGGTATACACACACCCCATTTCTGCTTTGCTTTTCGTTTCATTAATAAGTATATATATTGTGCATCAACGAAGAATATGTAATGGTTAAAAGCATGTGCTTGTGTGTTTGTGTGTACTTGATTATATATAGCTCTCTGGGGCTCTGGGCTGTATCCCAACAATATATTCTGCATGTTTTCTCTCTCCCATCCCATCTTTCATTCGATTCCTCATGATTGTGTTTTGCTTTTCTGGTCCTGCTTCTGAGAAATTTTAATTTATTCAGTAAATTGGGGACGATTAGCCTCACCTAATAAGTAGCTAGGATATATAATGTGCTATGAGTCCCACACACATTTCAGAACATCACAAGTTGAAGTATGATTTATAAATTTAAAAACTCTCCTTCTCAATAAATTGTCTTTTGGAATTAAGCTCTCCTATTGAATTTATGTTCATTCTAAACCATAAGAGGCCGAGTAAAGTATGGTGGAGCCTTCGGGGATCTCCCCTCTCGAGGGTGGTGTATATAAAAGTATGATCTCTTATAAAATGACATAAAGGGTTTTTAAAAAAGTTGGAAGGCTTTTTGTTTGGCCCCGTCTGAAGGGATAAAAGTCTCTCATATGACAATGTTGCAGAATAAGGACGGTTATATTAACTTAATTACTAATCTCATTTATATATGTTACCTTATAATTGTATAAGCAAATTGATGAACAAAAAGAATCAACCAGCTAGAAGGCAATAAATAAAATCTAGTAAATTTTAGACATCAGGGGCATACACAGATGTATACACCAGAAACTACACTTTATAGAATTTCGTGCCCCATGAGAATGATTACGGACATGCCATATTATTCAGTCTTCTTTCTTTTTTTTTCATTTTCCCCCCTCTGATCGAAGCTCGTTATGTGTTTGAAATAATTACAAGTTTGAAGATCTCTGAGAGATCTATCAATTCACGACCAGATAGATAAATTAAAAACATGACTTATAAATTCTAATAATGATATTCAGGCCTCGTAATTCTCTGAATCGAATATATATGCATGCTTAGCTTGCCTTGCCAAGTTTTCTGTGTTGTGTGGTGTTGTGTAACTGATGAATGGTTGATGTTGTTGTATATATGAATACGACGCCGTACGTAGGAGCTACTATAGGTGCACACAAGAAAACTGTAGGGTGAAGAAGAGGGTGGAGAGGCTAGCAGAGGATCCAAGGATGGTGATAACAACATATGAAGGAAGGCATGTTCACTCTCCTTCCAACGATCTTGAAGACTCTCAGGCTCCTTCTTCTCAGCTTACCAGTTTTTTGTGGTGAGCTTTACACACACACACACACCTTAGCCACCCAACAAGCTTTGTACGTACAAACAAACACATGTAATGATTATTGATCTTCATTATTGTTATACATCTGATCATATTGCTAGCATGGTGGGGGTGTGCTTTGTGTGTGGGCAGAAGAAAATGGAGAGAGATAGACAAGTGAACATTATTGACAATTATGTGTAAGCTAAGTTTGAATTCTGATATATGCTTATATTTTTATCAAAGTCTATATATCTTCTTTAATTTATATATACATTCTCATTCGACTGCTATAAAATATAGATTTAACATCACTAATTAACGTTCATTTTTAAAAGACATACATTAAAGATAAGACATACATTAAAGATTAGGCGGTGCCATTTTTAAAATTTTGACCATACTTTTAACGTCTGCTACAAAATGGAAAACTCTCAACGTCGCTTACATAGATGTCCTCTAAAAAGCAACGTCAAAAGTGTTTTCTGTAGTAGTGTTTATTTTCTCATTGCTATCACTCTAAAGATGCCATGTATATGTAATTGTACAGTATGCTTATATGTCTAAATTAAACCTTCTGTGGGCGTCATAGTCTCATATCTAGAGAGCATATGGTATCTAGAAAAAATAATTAAGTGTGATAAACACATCTCATAATTAATTGGAAGAATTACTATGAAGTCTCAAGGAAGGTGCTTAGTTATCAAAAAGTTTCAATGACAACTGAGAAACATGCAATAGTAAGTTTTATTATAAGAAATTATTACACCTTATTTGTCATTAAAACTTCTTAGTAATTAAATTCTTTCCTTGAGACCCCATATTAATTCTCCCTATATATTTTTATAAGCAAAGATGATATATGAATTATCTCGTTTCCTATTTTGTGTGTAATCAAATTGTTGATGGCCCTATTGTCTAGTTCAAAAAAATGAGACAACAATAAAGGATTAACCATTGGATTCAAATTAAAATTTGAAGTTTTATTGAAAGATGTGCCGACATTTAGTGTTAATCATACCTCCAATAGGATTTTCTCTAATAAAAAGATAGGAGTACATTTGTCTAAGGAAAATAAGGACAAGAAAGGAATGAAGTATGAAGGTTTGATAAATGAAAGGAAATAGAGGTGTATATATAATACAATACTCCGTTAGTATAATCAACAAAAGTATTATTTTTTTTTTTTGGGGGGGGGGAGAAGAAATTAAGTTAAAGAGTTTAATTTCTAAGAAAATTAATAAATAATGTCTCCTAAAATTCCAATTATACATAATTATGATGCAAAGATCATATAATCCTTTAAGCCAATATAATAAATAAAATAATCATAATAAGTTATTAAAATGTGAGTCATCATTTCAACACTTTTATATATTAACACATATAACCAACATCACACACTTCTACAAATATTTAAATGTGTTATTTCTCAAAAGGGCTCTCATAAATATAGTAACTATTGACAAACCAATAATTTAACTATTGATTCCCCTTTCCCTAATTTTTTTTTCTTACAAAATTATATTTTTTCCGTTCTGTTTTATGCCATGAACCATCATTTAAGTTTCCTCACTTTGCAATATATAAGTGGATGGTGGGGTTGCCTAAATTATAATACTGTGCATCTGTTTAAGGCTTTTAGCAAAGTGCTTCCCTCATATGCTTTAGATATACTTTCTTCCTCCAAAATATAAATCACTTTCAATTATCTAAGTAAAATTAAGGAAGAGTAATTAACACATTAAATCTGTCTTAAATTTTTTTAAAGAAAATACTTTAACCCTTTTTAATCTGTTTCACTTCTCTCCTCCTTTTCAATGTCAATTCTGGCTTTTTATTCTAGTGTTACTTTTTTCTGGCTTTAAGCTACTTAAAGCTCTCTCCAAACAAGCCAAATATGTATTACCAAAAACAAGGAGTAAAGTTAGGAAATGATACTGTAATTAATAAACTATCTATAGTTGACTCACATTACGACCAATATTTTTTTTTTTAAGAATATGTCATATATTTTAAACCAGAGGGGGCACCCATGACAATAAAAATAAAAAAATTTCAGCTGATAAAAAATTACTATATGTTAGCTTAACCAATAATATCTCAAGTTCAAGTGCTAGATATAGATATTGTGTTAAAAACTCATTAATAAGAGTTTCGCGTTGTAGCAGCTTAATTTGCTAATAGCTAGCTAGTAAGTACTAGCTATATGTAGGCTGCAGGTAGCTAGCTAGTGAAGTTAAAATGCGAGTGCTATGCTCTCCAGTGAGGATAAGTGAAAGAACCAAAAGAGGTTACACCAAACGAATCTTAAAACAGTGAGTGTGCATGTACTACCTTACATATTCATAAGCCATAGAATCTTTGTCCCTGTGCTCTCTGTCACTTGATGCCCGCCATCGATTCTTTCTTATCAGAATTTTCTCTACCTAGTCAACAACCATCATCATTATTACAATTAAACATTGAGTTAAGGTGTAGATTAGCCAACGAAGTGTTACGTTAAGAGCATCTAGCACAAAAACGTTTTGAAGGTAACAAAAATACCAATGAACAACTGAAAGGGAACAAAAAATACCAATGAAGAAATAAATTCTGAATGAAAGTAGCACAATTCTCATTTTGGTTTATTCGCTGAAGTTTTAAATTCTTCATTGGTATTTTTGCTTCCTTTCAACTATTCATTAGTATTTTTAATACCTTCAAAACATTTTTATACCAGATGCTCCTAACGTAATACTTCGTTGGCCAATCTACACTTTGACCCTTAAACATTCTAAACTTTTGGTTTTCTTAAAAAAATCACGAAATACTAGGCTTGTATCTTCCACTCCCATCACATAAATACCAGTAATATTATTACATTCTGTCAAGAATTTTATATCTGTATCTCATTAAATTACTAGCTTTAAAAGGCCTCATCTTCCAAAAGCGCTCACTTTAAGAAGCACATTAATTATAGGGAAAATCCATTTCAGGGCCCTTTTAGGACTGACAATCCCAAAAAAGGCCCCAACATTCTGACAATCCCGGGTCTTTTCTGAGATTTTCAGAATTTTTGGTGAGTTGTCAACGGGGCTGGTATAGTTGTTAACGGGTAGGTTTTAACAACTAATTCAGCTCCGTTAACAACACTTTGCTAACAACTATATCAGCTCCGCTGACAACTATATCAGTACCTCGTTAACAACTATATCAGCCTCGTTGACAACTCACAAAAGATTCTGAAAATCTCAGAAAAGACCCTGGGGCCTTTTTTAGGATTATCAAAATCTTGGGGCTTATTTTGGGATTGTCAGCCTTAAAAGGGCCTGAAAATGATTTTCCCTTAATTATATATAGAACAATCAATCATGAATAATTAAGACATCTTGACAATGCCTTAAATTAGGAAGCCGCCAATGATATAAATGCATCCATAAATATTAGAACAATAATATTCAATAGTGGCATTCCTTAGTTTATGAACCTGTGTTTTATTAAATATTCAACAATACTAATTATAGGAATTTTAAAAAATGCATTGATTAAATTGAAAACCTCATAACTATATCTCATTTTGCTCTGAAAATAGGCAAATAATAATCATTTTCTTTATTTATTTATCTACACAACCCAAACACTTTCGATCCCAATTTTTTTTTTTCTATTTAATTATTTGTATCTGGGTCAGATCCGCATAACCCAACTTGGAAAGAAAATAGGAACCAAGGACCAGTGTGAAAATTAAACTAATATAACATTTGCTTAATATTGTTTTGAGAAGCAAATCGTGTCACTGATAAATAAAAATAAATAAATAAATAAACTATGCAATCACATAAGCGTATAAGATAAATGTTGAATTTAGAGGAATTAAAATACTCTCTATTAAACTCTGTTGATAAAAGTGAGTACATAGGGGCCTTTATAT
This sequence comes from Acacia pycnantha, assembly GCA_025563575.1. Classification (NCBI taxonomy): domain Eukaryota; kingdom Viridiplantae; phylum Streptophyta; class Magnoliopsida; order Fabales; family Fabaceae; genus Acacia; species Acacia pycnantha. The sequence goes on from JAMWYP010000065.1 coordinate 225,172, forward strand.
AGGCAAACCTAGGTCTAACCCTAAAATCTAATCTTATCTAAATGATTAAGATATATTATCATAAGATATAATATATCCATATCTTTATCCTAATAAATATCAAATAATAATAACATAATGACTAATCTAAGATAATGATTAATCTAAATAATCCCTAATATTCTAACACTCCCCCTCAAGCTGGAGAGTATATGTTGATCATTGACAGCTTGCCTCGAAATCCTTCAAACTTTGTTCTGCCTGCTTCAATCCTCAAAATCTTCTTCAGGCTTGTACTTCTTGAGTCTCAGCATCATTCCCAACCGTTAGTTCACTGGGACAATGTGACTTTGATGATTCGAGATTCCACTTGAAGGTTTTCCATGGAGTTTCCAAAGATTCTTCTCTAGTATGACCCTTCTTCTTGCAGTAGTTGCACTTTTGTTCCCAGTGTGGTCCCTTAACTGCAAGAGCTGAGCTTTCATTTTGGCATGGGCCACTTCGGTTCAGGAGTTTTCTGCTTTCCTCAAACTGTACGAAGTTAACAACCTCAAAGAGTTGTGGTAGTGGCTTCAACCCCATGATTCTACCCCTTATTTCTTCGAAAGCGTCATTTAGGCCTAAAAGAAAATCGTGTATCCTTCCTTCTTCCACAATTCGTTTGTACAATTGTCCATCTTTGAGGCTTTCCCAAGGGTGAACCTCAAACAAATTATGTTGTTGCCACAATTTTAGCAATGTAATTATAATATTCAGTTACTGTCATGTTACCTTGTCTTAAATAACGGAGTTGTTGTTTTAGGTGGATCAAGGCAGCGGTGTTATCAAGCGAGGAGTAAGTTCTCCGGGCAGTATCCCATATTTCCTTTGCTGCCCCATTAATATATTTCTCTTTTCTCTTGCCACGAATATACTTCAGTATACTTTGAGACCATTGGAGATAGTTTTTGCCATTAAATCTATGGTTAATAACCATACTATGATTTTCTGAGAAATCTGGTATCATCTCTGTGGTCTTAAAAGGTACTGTTTGGTTTGGTGGTTCTGTTTGGGATTGAGAATTTGTATCAGATATAGAAGCCATGGGTTCTGTTTGGGATTGAGAATTTGTATCAGATATAGAAGCCATGGGATAGACTCCAATTGGGCTGAAATTTTGAGGTACTACACAGAATAAAGGAGAGAAAACGGATGGATCCTTGATTCTGGTCAGAAACGGTCGCCGGAGTGCTCCAGGTACGGCGGCGCGTGGTCGTCATGCGCTGGGCACTGTGTTGGCGCCACTACTAGAAAAAGTCAAATTTGCGACGGAATTTTGTGACGGAAAAAAATCCGTCGCAAATTTGACTGAATTTGCGACGGACTCAATATCCGTCGCAAATTGCGACGGATATTATGTCCGTCGCAAATTGCGACAGACCCTCTGGTCTGTCGCAAAAGGCAAAAGTCTCTTATGAGACTTTGCCTTTCGTCCCGACCCCCCCCCCCAAAAAAACTGTCCAGCTCCGGGCCCCCTCCCCCTCGTCCTCGCCCCGCCCCAGCCCTCCTCCCCCTCCCCCGCCTCCGGCCGAACCTCCCCAGCCTCAGCGCCTCCCGGCTCCCCCCCTCCCCGCTCGCCCCACGCAAGCTCCGGTCGGCCCTCCCCAAGCTCGTCCCCCTCCCCCTAGCTCGTCCCGCCTTCCACCGCCTCCGGCCCCCTTCGCCTCCCTCGCTCCCCCCCACTTTCGGCTCGATCGTCGTCATCTTCTCCGTTCCTGGCCACCGCTGAGTTCGCTTGAATTTTTTTTATAATTATATGGAAATATTTATGTTAGATTTGCTTTATTACATAATTTAAATATGTATGTTAGTAGAAGATTATAGATTACATGATTTTAAAGGCAAATAGTTAGTAATGATACATAAATCTTTATATAGGATGATTTAGGCTAATTATAAAAGTTTGTATGTGCTATAAAAATTAGTGGAATTTACTATTTGATTTAGGCTATCATAAAAATTTTGATAAAAATTTTGCGTTTAAATTTTTTGTTTTAATCTATCTTTAACAAGTTATACAATAAATTTGATTAAGTCTTCAATAGTCTCTTTGATCTAGCCTATATATGTTAGAAACTCCAAAATACTTAGTATTCTAATTTTTGTTTGCCCCTCCACATGTATGTCCCCATATTCGGTGTACTTTCCTAATTCTCTCGGTTGCTTCTTTGGGATCATATATTTGTTCAATTGCATGTGTTTGTTGTTCACTTTCTTGGTTAAGTGGCAATTAGTTTCCATAAATGGTTAGTTGTATTGGTCACTAATATATAAATATACATATTTGTGGCATGTTGAGATGTTAATTAGGTTAGTAACTGAACTAGCTGGGAAGTATGGAAGGCAATCATGATAGAAGTTGGATGTACAATCGTCTAACTGATAAAAGAGAACTAACGCAAGCATTCTTGGCGGGTTTGGAAGAGTTCATCCAATTTGCTTTGGTGAATTCAAATAATTCAAGTAGGGAGATCACGTGTCCGTGTGCCAAATGTAGGTGTTTAAGATTTAGGGATACGGGCAATGTCAAAATTCATTTGTGTCAAAAGGGATTCATGAAAGACTATGAATGTTGGGAATGTCATGGCGAAGTCCGACAGACACCGAGTGGTTATTACGGGGACAGTAGTCATCGAAAAAACCTTAATCAATATGAACAGTTGGTTATGGATGCCGCGGGACCGTCGATCGGCCAATATTTTGATCCCCTACTTATGCTGAGTCGTCACACATGGGAGAGGAGACCAGTACACATACCCAACCATCATACATGGGTGAGGATCCTCATCCGGAAGCCGCTAGGTTCTACAAAATGCTTCAAGAAGCCCAACGTCCGTTATGGGTAGGTTGCGAACACTTTCAAAATAGTGAATATTCATCGCTATCGGCTACCCTAGCAACACTAAGCTTGAAGACTGATCACCATATGAGTGAGAGGAATTACAACGAAATGATGCAGATCATGAGTAAGGTTGTCCCAGAGACAATAATTTGCCGAAGGATTTTTACCAAGCAAAAAAAAAAGGTGAAAGAGCTTGGGCTTGGATGTGAAAAAATTCATTGCTGCCCCAAAGGATGTATGTTGTATTACAAGGATGATGCTGAACTGACCAATTGTAAATTCTGTGGACATGACAGATATAAAGTTGTGGGGAAAGGAAGGAAAATGACCTGTCATGCGTTAAGCAAGATGTGGTACTTTCCTCTGGGTGCCAAGACTTACGAGATTGTATGCATCGAACAAACATTTGCTCATATGAGATGGCACCGGGAGCATCGTAAGAACATGGGTTTTAGCTTGGCACACAGTCGCAAGGTCAGTTGGTTTGATAGGCATCGGCGATTCCTACCCCCGATCATCCGTGGAGGAGAAATAGAAAAGACTTCACGCGGAATGTTGTCGAACGAGCAGAGCAACCCCGTCGTTTAAGTGGCCAAGAAATATGGGATAGAGTCAAGTACATTCAAAGTGTCGAAGAGGGGGCTGCTTCTGTGGAACCCGAGGGATACGGCGTTGATCATCATTGGAACAAACGCAGCATCTTCTGGGAACTACCATATTGGAAAGATCAATTGTTAAGACACAACCTCGAGGTCATGCATATTGAGAGGAATGTGTTTTGCAACATTTCGTACACCGTGATGGACACCAAGGGCAAGACGAAGGACACAATCAACGCAAGACGGGACATAGAAGCGATATGCAGAAGGCCTGCTTTACATTTGGTGGGGAGTGGCACGGGACGGACTTCCAAACCTAGAGCGCCGTACACATTCAACAAACAACAGAATTTGGAACTGTTGCAATGGGTTAAAGATCCGAAACTGTCAGACGGTTATGCGTCAAACATGAAAAGATGTGTCGACATGCACGAGGCGAAGTTATTCGGCATGAAGAGTCATGATTGTCATGTTTTCTTCCAGAGATTGTTGCCTTGGGCCTTCAAAGCATTTCCGAAGCATATATTGTCTATTCTGACGGAATTTTCCATGTTCTTTAGAGAAATTTGTGCTTCTGAGCTTAATGTTGAAAAGTTACGACACCTGGAGGTGAGCATGCCCATAACTCTATGCAAGTTAGAGATGATATTTCCTCCTAGCTTGTTTGACTCAATGGAACATTTACCCGTTCACTTGGCCTACGAAGCAAAGGTAGGAGGCCCGCAACAATATAGATGGATGTATCCGTTTGAGAGGTAATATATATATATTTCTATCCTTTGTTATTAATTGACCGACACGGTACTTTAGTTTATAAATACCTCTGATATTCCATTGTAGGTTTTTACGCACACTTAAGCACAAGATCAAAAATTCAAGGTACGTTGAAGGATCTATCGCTGAGGCATATCTAGTCGAAGAGGCCGCAAAATTTGCGTCATACTATTATCCCCTGAAATGATGTCAAGATGGAGAGGGGTACCTCGCAACGATGATGCCGGTGATACGAGGGATCAAAAATCAATATTTAATTTTCCAGGGCGAGTCGTGGGAAAACGTTCGAGGTCAACTCTTGACGGAAGAGATAAGCGAGTAGCGGAGTGGTACATTCTAAACAACTGTGAAGAGGCCGCCCAATATTTAAAGTAAGATTTCTTTTCTTTTTGCTGTTACGGTAGGTATTCCAAGATTAACTTCATTTTTTTCTTACGCTTACTTCTCTAATTCAGTCCGATCGGCAAATCCTTCAATGTCAGGATCCGAAGTTGACCAATTCACGAACTCTGAGTTTCCAAAATGGCTTCGATCCTACTTCGTGGAAAATCCATCAGATCTCAATGAAGTTGCGTGGAGTTTGTCCTATGGAGCTGCAATTAGTGTTACCCTTATGGTGTATGTTGTCGAGGTGACAAAGTTGATGGGGTGGAGACTGCCTACTACGAGAAGTTAGTTGACATAATTCAACTGAGTTACCCGTGGGACAAGGTAGTGACCCTTTTCAAATGTCAGTGGTTTGATAACAGTCCGCGTGGGACAAAAATGGAGAAACATGGAAATATTGAGATCCACTGGACAAGGAGATATACGGTTGGTTATGACCCATTCATCATTGCTCAACAGGCGGAACAAGTTTACTATACATCATACCCCACATCCCGTCCAGGCTGGAGGGGAGTTATTAAAACCAAAGCACGAAATATTATACCAAAGTCGAAAGAGCCGGAATCAAATGACGGTATGGCTGAACCGTTCCAAGCTGATGTGGAACATGTACTCCCCATAAACATCTTCGATGACGGAGTACCAAGCAATCTATTTGATTCTGCTGTGGGGTTAGAATTAATTCCTATACAAATTGACGATGAGGAATCAGACGATGAGGCAGAAGTGATTTACTCTGATAATGAATCGGAGTTCGACGACTATGAGACCTCCTCAGAGGAAGACGTGCAAGCAAATGTTGATGAACAAGAATCGTCCGATTGATTTTGTTAGTTCTTTGTTTGTGATGATCTGTTATACTACATAATTTGTTAATGCGCTACTGTCATATTAACTAAATAACTTATTGTTATATATTTTTGACATTATGTCTATTAGTGTTTAGAGATGGAGCATCTAGGAGGACGTTCGGGTAGTGGACGGGGTAGTGGTCGAGCCCAACCCCGTCCTATCGAGGGGTAGGGCGACGTCATCTGCTCCTTATGGAGATAGAGGGTCTAGCGCTTCCTCAGATATGCCGTCCTTTGATATGTCATCTTCACCGTCTACATATTTGTCATCTTCACCGTCTATGATTTACATATGTTTATCTTCAATACTTCACATTCCTTCCTTAGCACAATGCGTCGCCTCATAGCCACGTCGGGAAGAAGGTAGTGGGGCTCCAGAGATCCTTCGACAGGGAAGCTTTGGATCCGTTCTGACGGCGTCGGGTAAGTCATGCCAAGTTACGAAACTAAATGTTACAATTTACTTTTCCAGTTGGCTTGTATGGTAATATTTGCATGATGTCCTCTCTCATCAGATTTGAGCCTCATAATGAGGTAAGGGAGTTCATCTCGGCCCAATTATTCCGTAATTACAACCAAGCTTGGGCCAAGTGGACAGACATTCCTATGTCTATTCGAGATGTTTGGTTCGATGAGTTCTTGGTAAGTTTTTTGTTTTATGGTTATTTAATTAAGTACTTTTAAAATTTGGAGCACTAATTGTTCGTTATTGATTTTCAGCGCCAGCATATGACGTTGCCTGAACATCGTGCAGAACTGAAAGCAAATTATAATCATAAGGGAGGCCAGTATTTGACTCAAAATCTTCATGGCTTGAGAAATAAAAGAGGCAAGAAAGACTGGATTTCTCAGGACACTGTAGACGAATTAATGCAGAATTGGGCCACAAATGAACAGTTTCAAAACATGAGCACGAAAAATAAGCAAAACAAGGCGAAAATGGAAGGACCGTCATATGCTGGCGGCTGCATTCCTATTAGTGAGCATCGAAGGAAAATTGTAAGTACACATTATTTTCTATTTAGGTATTTGATATTTTGTACTTTGAAGTAATTAATTAAGGTCATCATCTGCGTTTGCAGGTAGAGTCTGGGGAAGTTCCTGAAGGATCGATTGAGTGGGCTACCTTTGAGCGGACCCATTCCGGTGAATCAAGGAGTGAGAGACAATGGATTAGCCAAAGGGCGCAGCAAGTAGCGGTTAGACATTTATTGCCTTTATTACTTGTTTTATGCACCACCATATTTATTTCATTTTACATGTCTTATAAGCTATGTATTTTTGTGCTTGTAGGAATCCTTTCGTAAGCCGTCGCAGAGAGAGAGTCGCAGCTTGGGGCTGGCCCCACATCCTCTCAGTCCGACAATGAGAGTCTGTTCTTTGAGGCCGCAGGCGGATTTAACAAGAAAGGGAGAGTCTTTGGATACGGTGCCTCTGCTGGCCGACTGAAGCAATCAAAGCGCTCCTCATCCAAAGATCAAGGTGTTTCTCCGTGTACACGTAATACATTTGATATTGATAATTTCCATTCTCTTGTCCATTCAAATGAAGTACAAATAAAAAATGTACTTCATAATGTTTTTGCAGATGAGCTGAAGAAGATGAAGGCGTTAGTGGAGCAGCAAGCAACACAGATGAGTCAGCAACAGGACATCATGAGGCAGGAGATGCTTCAGGAACGGGAGAGGATGGAGCAGGCGATGAATCAGGAACGGGAGAGGATGGAGCTTGCGATGCAACAGAACGGGAGAGGATGCGACATCGATGGATCGGCAAGCGGAGATGATGAGACAGATGCAGCTTCAACTCCTGTCTCTAATGACACAAAAGGGTTCGGGTCGGCTCCGGTGATGATGACCATGCGGGTGATGATGATGATGATCACAATGCCGATGTTTAGACTACTTTTTAGTATTTGTTCCTTACAACATTATTATATATATTTTGTTTTCTCTAAACTCTTTTTATTATATTCATGATACTTTTGCATTCAATTTTCAAGAAAAAAAATTTAAAAAAAGAAAACAATTAAAAAAAATTAAATTTAAAAAGATTCAAAAAATAAAAAAAAAAATTAATTTTTTTTGAATAATTTTGCTACGGAAATAGGTTTCGTAGCAAATTCTAAGAATTTGCTACGGAAACCATTTCTGTAGCAAATTGCTACGGATTACTATTCCGTAGCAATTTGCTACGGAATATCAATCCGTAGCAAACTTTGCTACGGAAAAAAATCCGTAGCAAAAATTGCTACGGAATTTAAATCCGTAGCAATTTGCTACGGATTTTCCAAATCCGTAGCAAATTGCTACGGGGTTTTTTGCTACGGAAAAAATCCGTAGCAAATTCCGTAGCAAATCGATTTTGCTACGGAATTTTGTCATTTTTCCGTAGCAAAATCGATTTGCTACGGATTTTTTCCGTAGCAAAAATCAATTTTTTTTGTAGTGCGCGTGAACGTCACGCGCTTCTCGGTTGCTCGTCGTTCTTCCGGGATCCGCCGATCGGCGACCTCCGGTTCCGTCTGTGGTGGCGGTGATACGACACGCGCTCCCCCTCACTGTAGATATAGAAGTCGCGCGTTCTTAGATCTGGAAGTTGCGCTCTCAGATCTGGAAGTCGCGTTCTCCGTCGTTCTCTCTCACGCTCGCGTCTCCCTCTCTCTGTGTTTCTCGCCTCTCGCCTCCACGCTCGTCCTCCTCTTGGAGATTCTCTATGTCTCCTAAGATGTGAGGTTGCTGAGGGTGTCGCAGGTTTGGCTGGGGATGAGGATTAGGTTAAAAAAGGAGACTATGGGTCTTTTGAGCTTACTGTAGGTCTAAAACTTAACCTGGCTCTGATACCATGTTGAATTTAGAGGAATTAAAATACTCTCTATTAAACTCTGTTGATAAAAGTGAGTACATAGGGGCCTTTATATAGGCAAACCTAGGTCTAACCCTAGAATCTAATCTTATCTAAATGATTAAGATATATTATCATAAGATATAATATATCTATATCTTTATCCTAATAAATATCAAATAATAATAACATAATGACTAATCTAAGATAATGATTAATCTAAATAATCCCTAATATTCTAACAATAAATAATATGATAATGGAGCATAGACACAGAGTCAGAAAAACAAATAATCCAAGCCTTCAAAAACTCTACACTTTGATACCAATGTGAGATAATGGGCATACCTAGAATGTGATCTACTACCTTGAATACCCACACTATACCAGATCACTATCAGACACCAGTTATGGATGCACAACAAATACACCACTTAGATAAGAAGAGAAGAGAGAGCACATGAACTTGCACAATGCAAAGAGAACTACACACACAGATAGATAGATAGATATATATATATATATATATATATATATATATATATATAGTCGTGTTTGGAGTGAAAAGAAACAACTCCATCTTAATTGAGTTAGGAGTTTTATGTGCCCTCATTTAGTACAATAAAAAAAACCTAACACCTATGAATGTCAAGTGGTGGAGTTTATGACAATCTATCCCAACTTTTATTTAACAAGGAGCTATATATGCTCTAACTCATGGTGCAATAACAACTCCTTTGATTTAATCCAATAGAAACTCCAAAAGAAACCCATGAAGCTCAATTGCTTTCACTCATGGAGTTTCACACAAATTGGGATTATGACAATCTCTAATCCCATATTTTTTTGTTATTTCCATTGGCGCCCTAATGGATAATGAACTTGGGTCTAATTCACGAAGAGTGGATCATCTACAGTTCAACAATAACCAATGGAGGTTGAAGCTGGCAGAAGGGGTTGGTCCCTCACAATAAAGTGAACCAAAGTTTCAATCCTCATTGAAAAAAAGTGCTAACATTTAGGGCCCAACTATACTTCAAACAGATAATTTCCCCCAACTTGATGATAAAGGGTGGCCTAACACATAAGGCTCACGCCATGTGGGGTTTAAGGAGGGAAAGATGTATTCAGTTTTACCCTCATAGACGAAGAGATTATTTTCAGGAGTTGAACCTGTGACATTTAGACCACATAGCCATAATCTTACCACTGCATCGAGACGCACCCTCTGCCCCCAATATGATAATGCGCCTGTAAGAAAACATGTATTAATGTACCATTTTAAAGATCATGTGATAAGTTTGTGGCAACTTTGTTGGAAGTTGGAACTATTAGAATTAGTTGAGTTAACTACAACTTTAGTGTATTAAGTCAGTTAAGTTTCGTGTACGGAAGGACCTAAGTTGATGGGTTATTTTAACTCATGAACGGAGTTAATGAGGTTTAGCGAGACTCACCTCGTGCAGTGGCGGAGCCACACTTGGGCAAATGTCCGCACGTGCAGACACAAACTTGTGTCTTTTTCTTGAAAAAATAAATGATGAAACGAAGAGTCACCAAGCTGGCAGAGTGATTAGCACATAGGAGGTGTAACACATGAAAACGAGCAAGAGATATGCTTATTCGATGTCAATATGTCACCTTTATATGCAGCATTATATATCACTACATATATGCATCAAAAAACAAAAAAAAAAACAAAAGTGTTAGCTGGGGCGTTGAAACAGCTCTGTTTTAGTAATAGGAAAACAAAGCACTTACTCGGAAAAGTCAAGCTCAGGGATGACATTCATGTTGGGGAAGGAGCAGAGAGCCATTTAGGGTGATGAAGGAGAAGTTGTTGGGGAATGAGTGCATGAGGAATGAGAGCTTGGTTTGAGAGATGGAAATCCTTTGGTTGGAGGGAGAGAGAGAGAATGACCCAGCGCCTTTTAATGGAACTTTTAACAGCGTTTGCTCTTAGTTGACAGTAAGGTCGACCAACGTACTTTAAGGCAACAAATTGAAACACTCAACAAAAATAAATAAATAAAAGAAGAAAAGAAAGCGTGAGTACTTGATTCCAATCTAAAGGAAAATATAGGGACCCTTTCATTTTTTATGGTACTTTTTACTTTCTTTCTTTTTTTAATATAATCCACAGCAAAAATATTGATTATGTAAAATTCACATATAGATACATATGAATTCTAGTTCAATTTAGTTATATAAAATGGGAGGGGAATATTTCTATTTAACTTTATATATACTTAATATCTTAAATATTGGATCAATTGTCACTGGTTGCATTTAATATTTTATAATTAATATATTACAAAATATATATTAATAAATTTAAACTGTTAAAATTATATTTGAATACTTTACTTTGTAGATTTTTATTAAAATATTTTTTTCCTACTTTCTATCCTTAGAAGTTTTGAACTTTAAAGGTTAAACTTTAATAATTTAAATTTATTTATAATTTTTATTATAAAAATTAACATATTGTTATATATAAAATGTTAAATCTCAACTATTATAAGTTGATTCAAATGATACACACAATAAGGACTCGTTTGTTACAAAGAATTGATGGGGAGGGAAAGGGAAGATCTCAATCTTCCCATGGATTTTGGGTGTTTGTTACACAGAAAGTCCAGTCAGCATCTTCCAATGACTTCTCATCTTCCCTTATTTGAGGGAAGATGCTTTCCATCCGAAAATGGAAGGAAAGTTGTCATCTTTCCAGGAAAATGGTTTTTTGACAGATTTACCCCTGAAGTTCAAATTTGGCGGGAAGTTCGAACTTGGCGGGAAAATTCAAATTTGACGATTTTTTTTTTTCACAAGTTCGAACTTAACAATAATATATTTTTTTAAAATATATTTTAGCAAAAAAAAATATTTTTTTTATTTTGAATTAATTCCTTTTGAGGGTAAAGTAGATATTTCCTAATTCTTTACCAACTACCACCTCTTCATTTTCTTCCTACCAAACAACTCAAACCATCTTCCCTGATCTTTCAAATCTTCCTTTCCCTCCTCTAAAGTTCATTTCCCTCTCCACCAATTCTTTGTAACAAACGGGTCCTAAGTAGAGAGAAAGTGAAGAGAAATGCAGGTGGACATTATCATACCTTACTCTTGGGCCATTTATTAACGTTCTCTAGTTGAGAATGAACCACCAATCCACCTTTATTATTTAGAAATCCCAAAAATAACCAACAATTTAGAAAATTTTCTTAGACATTTCAAGTTTTAACACTATGAGATTTTCTAAGATATTTAGAAATGCACAACTAATTCATTGAAACTCTAAAAATAGAAGTTCAAAACACAAACTTAAGGATAAGTTTTACAATCAGATAACTGTGATTGGTTTAACTCATGCATGCTAACTTATATATGTTGAATGTGATATGTTTGATAAGATTGATGATGAAGATATAATGCAATATTTTCAAGGAATGAAAAATCGAAAAATGTTTGTGTAATCGTTCTATTGTAATAGTTTAGTTGACTCTTGATTATTATTTGTCTATGTTAAGTTGAAGTTTTCTTTTCTTTTCTTGTTTATATTCTTTTATTTTTTTATGCATTTAAAACTTTTTTTAAAAAAAATTCGGGGGGCAGCGCTCTCGAATCCCCCTCACTAATTGTGCGGACACAAAGAAAAAATCCTAGCTCCGCCACTGACCTCGTGTTGCCTCTTTAAATGGTCTGGGGCTTCTTGTTCTTCTCTTGTGTATCATCCATATGTAAGGGTTTATTATTACTTCATTGTATAGCCATCGAGCTCCTCATGAAGTGAATTATACCACTCTTTATTCAATCTATATGAATTCTTTTATAATAATAATTAACTTTTTAAAACATAAGGGTGTTGCACAAATATATACAGAAAAAAAATAGAAATATAATGAACCTCATTCAGTCATTTCTCATTGCTATTTAAATCCAATTTTTTTAATAATAAAAATAAAATTTCACAAAATTATATACTACCTCCGGTCCTAATTATAAGACACAGTTGACTTCCTTTGGAGAGATTAATGAAGCTAAATAAGTTACTTAATCATTTTATAAGTTGTGTATCTTTAGATTATATATTAGTTTATTAGTCAAACTAATTACTTTGAAGAAAAAAATAAAAATACTCTAAAGTAATTTAATTAGCTTCCTTAATTTCTCCAAAAAAGTCAACTATGTCTTATAATTAGGACCGGAGGAGTAATAATTATCCATGTTCCTTAAAAAAAATTCAATACTACAACAACAATGAAGAGTGCTTACAAAGATACTTACAGATTGCCCACCAACGAGGCATTCACATCGACCAGCGGGTATCAAACCTCCTCCCTTTTGGAGTGAAGGTCGACGCCTTAGCCAACTGGGACAATCCTCATTGTTAGTTTTATGTAGTTAAAAACATAATAGAAATTTTTTTGACCTCAAGATAATACATAACATAAAACAAAATAACAAATATAAACCTAAAAAGCAGCTAGCATTTTTTTCTTTTTTTTTTTGCTATAAAAGCAGCTAGCATATGAGCCCAATATTATTGCTTAAAACCATGATGAGCCCATTGTCATTTTTGTTTGAGCCCATTATCCTAAAAACTTGTGCTAAAGAAAGTGTGGGCTCCAACTTATTATTGGGTTAGTTTATGCTGTAGATCTAATCAACATATAAAAAAGGATTGCATGTTTCTTCAACAACACAAAGACCTAAATTATCAAATTTTACTATTCTAATTTAATAATCTTCCAGCCACTTAAGTATTGAAAAAATATTTTAAGAAAATAGTGTTTTTCAAATATTCATGGATTTAATAACAGAAAATAGGGAAGAAAATGAAATGCAAGTGTAACTGTACATTTGGACTGGGCTACAAATCTTCCATGTAAAGCCCATCCATGATCTAAAAGGGCTTATGACCCAACAATTCCATGAGGTGTAATGGGCTAGAAATATACTTTTAATAGAAAAGATTGGGTGGGCCTTCTGACTACAACCTGATTTTGCTTTGGCAAAAGGTCTATCTAAATCTAATTTACTATATGTGTGCCGCCTGGATTGAGAGCACTAGTTGCTAATAGGATCTGGCTATGATCATCTTCTCTTTCCATTCTCTTACTTATCTAAGTCGTTGGATTGAAATCTAAACGGTTCATATTTTTTAATAATTAAATTGTTACCGCATGCGGTAGCGTGTACCACGTACGGTAAATTATTTAAAAAAATCTGAATCATTCAGATTTCAATCCAACAGCTTAGATGAGGAAAAGGATGGGAAAAGAAGAAGATGGTAGCCGGATCCTTGCTAATGAGTGTATGGGATCCAGTTTCCCCTAGTTTTGCTATTTTCTAATTTTAGCCCTTTCTTGTAGCTTAAAAAAAATACTTATTATAAGACATATTTGCTGAATTTGATTAAAATAAAGAAGTTAGTTAATATAACATGTATTTTTCAAAACACCCTAATCATATTCTTTAATTCTCTCACTCCCTCTCATTCTTGATTATTGTTGAGGAAGTATCTATAGGAGTAAGTTAGGGAAAAAAGGAAAATTATGAAAATTATGTCTTATATTTATGATCAAGATGAACTCTACAAATATATCATATATTAAGGATCATATGTGTAATTTAATGATTTTTTATAATGAAAGTTCACTTATTTAAGGCCCAAATACATTTTTATTATTAAAGTTCATTTATTTAAAGCCCATTCATTATCTAAATTTTTATGTTGGGCCTAGAATGCTATCCCAAATAATGCACTACTCTTTTCTATCTAATAAAAAAGAAACATACAACAAATGTTGGTCCAGTTGATAAAATAATTGTCTTATAAACATAAGGTCGTGAGTTTGGATCCAGATGTGGGGACTTTATTGGTAGGTGTTCAGTAAGTAACTCTGTAAATGTTCTTTGAGCCCAGAGGCATGTCTTAGCAAGCCTTTGAGACCCAATTCACTAAACTATTTTATAACCAAAAAAAAATAGAAATACCAATGGAAGTTGAGTATAGAAAATGGTTAGTCCCTCACAACATGACGAACCAATATTCGAATCTCATTTAAGAAATGTGATCACATTTAGTGTCCGAGTGCCTCCAACAGGAGGTTCTTGGTAAAAGAAAATTTTAAAGAAACTAATTTTTAGTAGAATCTAGACGGTATCCCCTAGTTGATAACTATAAACTAACATTTTTAAAGTGTAAATATCACCAAAGTGGGTTTTACCTCTTCCAAAATGTAAAGAAACTAATTTTAAAAACAAAAGTGTAAATTTAAGGAAATTTGGATGTTATTTTTTTCTCTTTTTTTTCCTAACCTTACCTTGAATTTGGATGTTAATTTACTCAAAACACTTTTTAATCATTGCGATCAAATGTCATCAATACACACACATATAAATCTATATAAAGACATTCTATTTATGAATCACGCATAGAACAAATCATGGACTGAACTTTGTAGACTAGCATATACTCCCTTCGGTCCTAATTATAGGAGTACATTTTGAAGTTGGTTTTGGTCCTAATTATAAGAGCAAGTTTTAAATTTTGTCAATTTTTTCCTATAATACCCCTATCTATACTTATTATTAGGAGCATTTATATATATGTGTGTACATATATATGTATATCTGTGTTTGTGTGTGTATATATATATGTGTGTGTACACACACACAAACACACACCCACCCACACACACAATATATATATATATATATATATATATATATATATATATATATATATATATATATAAACATATATATATCTCTGTGGTGGGGTTGTAATTCACTTTTACTTATGTCATTTTAAATTTATATAAGGGCATTTTAGGAAAATGAGTAAAATTAACTAATTTAACTTCCCTCCTTAATCCTTCCAAAATCGGTTAAATTGCTCCTATAATTAGGACCGGAGTGAGTAGTTAAATAAATAACACCATATAATCTAAGGTGCATCGCTTAAATTTGAAAATTAAGAAATTATTTTTGACAACTCAGCACGCTTGAAATTTTGTCTGACCCCCCGAAAACCTGGATTATGGGACCCAGGATAATTAATAGAAGTAGGACCCAAAAAGGCTATAAATATTTTGAGCTGGCAAATAAAGTTTTAGGAAAATCAATTAATCAATGAAGCTTCAGAAGTTGTTGGTCATAAAAAGAAAAAAGAAATGTACCTAGTGATCTAGAATATAATGTGAAAAAATGTAACTCAAACTTTAAAAAATTGGTTCTTTATAATTAAGGTTAATAATTTAAATTCAATACATTAAAAAAACACAAATGCTTAAATTTAACCTAAAAAAAATAAAAAATGATGCTTCATAAAGCATTAAAAAAAAAATTATGACAGGTCCCTAGGGAGTAGGGACCTAAGTTTTTAAGGCATACAACTCATATTTAACCATGTACAATATATTCTTAGCTTTGCATACAGTCAAATGCTTGTTTGAAATGATATTTGTAGCCTTCAAAAACAGTTTTTTTTTTAATTTTGATTTACGATATATATATATATATATATAAGGTCAATATAAGAGAAGAGTTTTATCTTGATACGGGTGAATAAACACTTTTAGAATCACAAACATATAATTTCTCCCGAAAAAGAGCCACCCTCATCAAAAATATATTACACCTAAGTCATGAAATAAATTCTAGCTAGGTATCTACAGTTATCAAATTTTGCAATGGATATTTTTTCAACAATTTTCTCAACATAATAACTATATTTTGTAATGAAATAGAGTAAATACTTTTTCTGATCCCTGACAAAAAACGCGATCCCCATTTTGGCCCCTTACAACAACAACAAAAAAGTTCTTTTTAGTCCATAAAAAGGACGAATAAAGGTCGATTGGTGGACATTTTGATCCTTTACAAATTTCTAAAATATCTATTTTAGTCCCATAAAAAGGACAAATAAAGATCGGTTTTTTTGTCAGAGACCAAAATGGGGTCCGTGTTTTTTATCAGAGACCAGAAAGAGTATTTACTGAATGAAATATTTGGTACTAGTAAAAAAAAAAAAAACAAAGTGAAGGTACCATAGGGAATCTCAACGTTTTGAGAGGTATATGCCATTGTAATCCAACCTTCTTTTCGAGAAGTGCCCATATATATAAAAATTAATACTACTATGAACTCCCATTCCTTAAACAAAAGCCTTCCTTCAAGAGCTCACTCCCATTTCATTGACCAAAGCCCCCAAATTAAAAATTAAAAATTAAAATTAAAGCTTTCTCACATCAAAGACAAGCTTTAGCCTTAAACAATTGTCTTTAGGATAAGACAGGCACGTGACCACCCCCTCCTTATATATATATATATCGAACATTATCCTCCCAAACTTTGAATAAATAAAAAAACAATACGCATGGATGCTCACTAAAATACACACGTAAAAAGCTGGATCCACCTCGATTTTATGGGCAACAAACCTTAAGACGAGCAAAATTAGGGTGTACTGTCCCATTTATATTATTAACAATTAATTATTAATAAATATGTATATATGGAGCTTCGTTGAACCCACATATCGGTTCTTTCGGGTCATATAGCACGTGGTTCCTCGTGACCCGCACGTTCAAACCCGGATTTCAAGGTTTTTTCTTCTCCATGTGTATAGTATAGTATTAGTAGTATCTTCTTTTTAAGTTCATTAGGATTAAATTATTAATTAGCATATTATTTTGAGGGTTTCAATTATTGGGAGTAGCTAAGAGGAGTTTTTATTAATTAATTAATTAATTAATTAAATGAAATGGGGACGCGTTTATTTGAATGTGAGAGTTGTGCTTTTGGAAGACAAAGGAAGGGTTTTAAGGAGAAGGCTGTCCGGTGAATGAGGAACCCTAAATCTGCAATTTCTCTTATTTTAATTAATTTTTTTATTTATTTTTAAATAATTATGATGTGCTCTGCCCTATTTCTTCCCTCTCTCCCATTACTACTCTCACCAACCAAACCACTTCTTTCTTTCAACTTGCGCGTTTTGTTCACTATTTAATATTTTCAAGTGGTTTCAATTTCCACTTATTGAGCAGTATCTCTTAATTAATAATTTATTTAAAAATTTAGTTATTGATTTTTTTTGGCATTTGTACTACTTTTTAATTTTAATATTTAAAAGACGAATTCATTTTACGTTCAATACTCAATCTTCCAAGTAAATAATTATCAAATTAAAATAAAAATAAAATCTAATTATTTAAATTTGACTTGAACATTTTTTTGTCATTCTTCAACCAACAAAAAGAATTCATTTTACCCATCATATCCAAAAAGAGTCGAACTCACAACCTCATACCTAATAAGATTTAAATGAAGTATTTAGGGTTATTTAAGTACCCAAATTTGAACATTTATATATTTTTCTAAATGAGCACTCTTTTTGTTTGTGTGAAATTTAATAAACAAAGTGAATGTTAAATGCGTTGTTTGAATTTTGAGTAGTGAGTAATATTTTAAGTTTCTTCCTTTTTTTTTTTCCAGCGCATGGAAAAATGGAAATCCAGAAACGGAAGGGATAGGAAATATAATGTAATAATAATAAGAATGACAACAACAATAATATTAAAAAAATAAAAATGGGAAGCTGTGTGGAAAGCAATGGGGAGATCAGGGCCGTCACTTTTTGTTTGTTTGTCCTATGGTGACGTTTATCCATATGAATGGTGGGGTCACGAAGAGATGGGGCCCACGATGAGGCGCACGTGGGTCGATGAAAGAGAATGCCCTTAAATTAAGGGCCTCAATTATTTCATATGTCCCACTTCCCCTTTCCTTGATGTTGCTTCACGTAAAAGCTATGAGTGGTTTGCATGATAATTAATGTTTATTTCTCTATTTTATCCTTGTAATTAGTTTTCATTTTTAATATTACTCACTCATTAAATTTTTAAATACGGATAAAAATGGGGAAAAAAATAGTTTGTGAAATAATAAATTAACTATCATTTTTTATTTACTATAAATTAATTAAAGTGCACTATATTATAGACCATGGGGAGTACTACTCATTCCATCACTTATTATAAACTTGATATATATTATTAAGAAAACGGTTAAAATAAGTTAAAGACAATAAATATATATTACTCCCTTTAGTCATCTTTATGAGAAATATTATCTTTCATAGGGATAATCCTTAATATAAGGAACAAATCTTGTTTGAAATTTTAAAATAGTCTTTTTATTTTTACCCTCATTTATATGTCATTTGCGTACTTATTATCTATTTACAGTAAATATTCATGTAGTATTATCTCTCATGTAGTCTCTTTACAAATGAGGATATAATTCGAAAAAAATATAAGTCTTACATATTCATTGTTGTTGGCTAACATCTTGAATCGCGTGACTTTTGTAATTGTTCCTTATAAAAAAAATAGAGCAAGTATTTTTCTCAACTATACCTCTATATGTCTAAAGAGGATGAATAAAAGAGAATAAATTTAATAAAAACAGTCAATAAGGGGTAAATATGTAAAAAAACACAACAAATATTTAGACAAATATAAAATAAAGCTTATGTTTTGGAACAAATTCATTTACAAATTTAAAGCTTATAATAAGGGATGGAGGGAATGTTTTTTTAGTCTTATTTATAAATCACTTTTAACATGTTTCATTATACAATACAAAATATTCAAATTATCGACAAAATTTCAATTTTCTAGCGGAATTACCCACGGAAACGAAATTTTTGAGATATCAAAGCGGAGGGGAGAAAGAGAAGGTGGGAGGGAGCAAGGGCGGATGCACATATATGAGAAGGGGGGCACGTGCCCCCCTTGATTTTTTAGATTTTTTTTTTTTTTTAAAAAAAAAAAATCCCTTCTATGCTTCCGTACTCAACACGCGGCTCACTCTTCTCCTTTCTCTTTATGACCTAGCGAGACAGAAGCTTACTCTGCTCCTTCCTCCTTTCTAGGGGTGGAAATAGGCCAGACCCCTATCAGGGGCCTGCGGTCTAGCCTACTTTAAGCCTAGTCTGGCCTATTTAGTAAATAGGTCAGGTTCAGGCTTAGGCCTATTGTCAGGTCTATTTTCATAAGGCCTAGCCTTCAGGCCTACAGGCCTAACCTATTTAGTTTTTTTTTTAATGTTTTTATTATGCATAGTTATATATAATTTAATCTAAACTAATTCTTAGATTATTTATAAAATTAAGAACTTATTCTTAACCTTAAATTTCACATTTCTCCATTTATCAATGAGCTTAACCTTTTCGTTCATCAATTGATCACATATACTTCTCTTCTTTTTGATCGCTCGAGGTGGCAATGCTAGCTCACTACTCCTCCGTTGATTTATGTCATTTAATGTAACATAAAAATTGCATTAAGTTTATTTTAGTGATGCCCAAATAAAAATGATCCAAATAGGTGGAGTTTGTCTCATTTTCTGCAAGAAAAATAAGAGGTAAAATATAGTTTTGCATGCCACTTCTCGTGCTTAGTTGATTTTAAGAAATATATATTCTTAGTCAATAAATGATTGATTTTTCTTATTCATACTTCCTCAAACAATTGATGCCACTAGGTGTTCTTTTCTTTCACTTACTAACTTTTTTATTTCATATGAGAATGAATCCTTAAACTTTTTAGACATAACGTAGGCATTTAAATAGACTTAATGAATTATATATGAACTTGGATGCATATGTTTTAAGACTATATAAAGACCTACATTTTAAGTAGGCCTTTAAATAGGCTTCAGGCTTTACCAGGCCTTTTGAAGGCCCAGGCTCAGGCTTAATTAGTGTAATTCAACGTCTTAAGAAAAATTTTCAACGTCTTCTATTATTGAAGCAGTGCTAGCTGGGTATTGCTCATCACCGGTTGGGTCAAACAAAAGATGTTAGCTTTCTCTTCCTTGTTCCCCCTACATGCTTATGCTTTTGATAATGATGAAATGAGTGTTGCACTAATGTAGAACAATTGATATGGCTGCTCTATGTTGAAGAAGGAAAATTCAACATTTTCTCTTCTTTTTTGCTATGACAAGTGAAAAAAAAAACTTAGTGCCCCCTTCCATAAATTCCTGGATCCGCCCCTGGGAGGGAGGAAGGGGTAAAATGGTTTATTTTATCCCTCAAATCCCCACTGTTGGATGAGATTATAATCTAACGGTATTGAGAGAGGTAGGCAAAGGTAGGTATAATAAGAGTAGGTAGAATAATCTATCCCTATATATATATATATATATATATATATATATATATATATATATATATAGCAAAATTGCTCCCTTTTAAAAATTTCAAGATTAAATTACCCCTTGATGAAAACTTTCGGAAAAAAAAATGACCCTTAACCCTTTATAGATTATTTTTAATTTTTATTATTTTATATAAATTATTAAAATATAGTAATAAAAAATTATAAATTTTATCGACGGATTACGCATGGAATTCCGTCAGTAATCGGTCATAATTACAAACATAATCTTTTTCCGTCGGTAATTCCATCGAAAAATTTATTTTCTAATAGAATTTTTACTTCATAAACTCGTCGGTAATTTTTCTAACGAAAACAATTCCATCTGTAATTTGGCTGGTAATAGCATGTTTTTGTAGTGATAACTAAAAACAACCATAAACCTCAATAAGCCTTTCTTAAAATTTGACAACTTTTCAACTTTACATCTCTTTAATATGAATTATATATATTCAATAAGAATAAAACATACATATAAATAATAAATGAAGAGTAAAATTATACTAGTACATTCTTATAAAATTTTTAAAAATGACTTATAAATAAGATTAAAAATATGTTGTCTTCCCCCTAGTCATTAACATATTAATGTGTGCGTATCAATTCATATCCTTCATCTTCCTCAAAAAAAAAAGTAGTAGTAGTGTTACAAATTTAGGGAGGAAGCAAAATTTACCTACCGCATCTATGTTTTAAAAAAAAACTACCCTCAATTTTATGTTACACTATTTGAAATTAAAGCAGAAAAAATGGGTCAAATCAGTTTGAGCCTGCTTAACTTGAGCATCGCACTTCTGAAAAAACATTATTTTAATGGTGAGCGGTGTTAGTTCTTGATGTGTTTTGATGTTCACAAATTCTAAGTTATTGAATTAAATAGTGTGAGTTTAAGTTGTGGATTGCTCGAGCAGGATGTAGCTCATGCCTGAGCATACTCTATCGATAAATTGCTTAAGTATTTCAGGCTACTCGAGCTATTTTCACCATTGTCCCAATGTTGCTCGAGCAGAGCAATTGGGTTGTCCGAGCATCATCGGGTTAGTAGCTGAGTTTACTAAATTTAAACCCATGCTCGAGTAGAGTAACTGGCATGCCTGAGCATCATCGGGTTGAGGACAAAATGAGCAAAATCTGCAAAGGCCATGCCCGAGCAGAGAAAAAGGGCATGCTCGAGCAAAGATAAATTGCATGCTCGAGCATCATCAATCGTTCCTCATCTTTCATCTCTGAGTGTCTCGTGCCCGAGCATGGATATGACATGCTTGAGAACCATGCTCGAGCATAGGAGAAGCCATACTCAAGCAGCATCATCATACTCTTCGCTTCCTTATTATTGTGGATATCTTGTGCCCGAGTATGAATATGACTTGCTCGAGCACCATGCTCGAGCAAGGAAAAAGTTCTGCTCGAGCAATATCACTAAGCTCCTTAGTCCTCGCCTCTGTGTGGCTTATGCTCGAGCATGAAGACAATCTTGCCTAAGCATCAGCGATAATTGAGAATTTTTGTTATTAATCTGAAGCATGCCTGAGCAAACACAGTTGAGTGCTCGAGCAGGAGCCAGGGGCGAAGCCAGGAATTGCAATTACAGAGGGCGAAAATTATAGAATAGAACCTAGGTATTCATGAAATTGCATCTAAGACCTATAAACATTTCAAGATGTTCATTTTAGTCCATCCACGAAACTTTTAGTTGGGACTAAAGTGAAAATATTAAAAATATTATAAGGTTGAAATGCAATTCATTAAAAATTTGGGTCCTTTTCTATAATTTAGGGGGACGGGGGCCACCGCTAGCCCTCCCCTCCCTTCGCCCCTGGCAGGAGCTCCATGTTGCTTGAGCATAAGATGATTCTCTACTCAGTCGATATGATTTCTCATCTAATGCCCGAGCATACTAACTATCATGCTAGAGCATGATCATACTCTGCTTTCAAAATCACCGTCTTCATAAATCCTGAATCATCTATTATGATTTTGTTTCTACATATCATTACTCATTACTATTTCTAATTGTTTTTAATCAGTTTGTTAATGAGTTTCAGACGATTATGTCATGGATTAAAAACAAATTTGAATAAAGCAATTTGTGTCAGAGAAACATTTAATGCAATTCTCAAATCGAGTGATTGACACAATAATTAATCATCTGATCATCTTAAAGCTTCTGCTGCAATTCCATCTGAGCATTTAATGCTGTCTCTCAACGGTCATAACAAAAGGAATAAAGAGAATGTTGTGACTGCATATCCACCTGGATTATTAAACGGCGAAAATGTTATCCGAGCTACCTCTGTCTAACGAATATATTCCAGAGTCTCAACGGTAAATCTTGGAGCTTCACCAACGGTCATTTATTACAACATCTATAAATACTCGAAGCTTGAATTCACCAACTACCGAAACGTTGTGTATTCAATTCGAACTTATTGCAATTTGTTGTTTCATCTGCTTCATTAATATCTTCGGATATCTTGTACTTCAATGTTTATCATTTATCTACTCAGTGAGAAGTTAAACACTATTTGATTATTTGTTTATCAGTTAAATCTTAAGGTTGTGGAACCTTAAGTGTAGGTATACTATTTGATTATTCTAACGAAGCCCAGCCGAAAACAAAACTCTGAGGCCTTGTATCTGTACTCCAAAGACTCCACAAGCTTATTCATCTTGGTATGATAACTTCTTTATCATATTTACTTAATTTGCAATTCTTCAGTCTTACACTATCACAAAAATGATAGTTGTGGTGCTTCTTTTTACAATAAATGTGGCCTTAGGAAGCGCCACATATCCTATCGCCACTAAAAGAAGCTGTGATGCTTCCCTAAGCGCCACATGTGTGTGTGTCTTAAAAAAAAGCACTTCCTGTGGCACTTTATCATTTTACACTTCTTGGGAAAGTAGCTGTTGCGTTTACCTAAGAAAGCACCATAACATCCCAATTTTTAAAAAAATAAAAAATTTACAAAATTTCAGAATAAGCTGTGTCACATGACGTGCGTCACTATTCCTTATTTTTGTAGTAATGTTAGTCTCTCAACTTCATCCATCATGTCTCTCTCAACCTCGTATGGAATGGAACTCCATCCTAGAAATTAAGAGATTAAATCTCATAAGTAAAGGTCTTGTAATAAGTTGCAAACGTTTAACTAATGATTCTACAAGTCCATTTTGTGTATAAACATAAGCTACAAGATGTTCAACATCAATTCCAAAGGACATACAATATTCATTAAAAGCTTGTGAAGTAAATTCACTAACATTATCAAGACACATTTTTTTGATAAGATAATTAGGGTAATGTGTTCTTAACCTAATCAATTAAGTAATTAATCTTGCAAATGCTAGGTTGCAAGAAGATAATAAGCAAACATGTGACCATTTGGCTTATGCATCAATTAAAACCATATAGTACCTAAATGATCCGCATGGTGGGTGTATTGGCCCATGAATATATCATGTATCCATTCTAGATATGTGAGAGACTCACTTTCTATTTTACTATGTGAGGGCCGAATAATTAGCTTCCCTCTAGAACATGTAGCACATGATAAATCATGAGATTGTGGTATTTGTTTACACTTCAGGGTATATCCACATGAATTCTCAATTATTTGTCGCATCATAGTTGACCCAAGATGGTCTAACTGGTCATGTCAAACATTAAATTCATTAGTAAACTTCTGGTTTACATTAGCAAACTGCTGGTTTGCATTGGCAAACTTCTGATCTATATTTGTAAGCTTTTGGTTTACAATAGTATGTGTTTCAATACAAACCAGAAGAGAAAGTAGGAAAACTTTCTAATATGCATTTTCTACTAGAAACTATATTTGTGATAGCAAGACATTCCTAATTATTTTTAGTTGTTGTTTCTATATGATATCCATTTCTACGGATATCTGAAACTTAATAAGTTTCTCTTAGAATTGGTAGAATAAAATATATTACCAATACATAATTTTGTTCTTTCAGGTAACAAAAAATGAGCTCTTCTAGAGCCTTCAATCAAATTTATACCACTAGATATAGTCTGAACATTGACTTCTTGCATTATCAAGGAAGAAAAATATTTATCATTTTTTAGTATGATATGAGTTGTTGTGCTATCAATGAGACCAATGACGAACACAGGGGGGCTAGGGGTGGCCCTCACCCCCCTCCCCTAAAATTTCAATACACACACACATAAGATGGTGGAGGAGGTTGGTTTGTTGAAGTTGCAAAATAATTTGGAAGTAACTATCTCTGTGAGAGATCAGCTGAAAAAGAAGAAGAAAGCTTGATCTGTACAATAATGATAATTGAGATCAGCAACAAGAGACCCACCATTGTTAACCTTGTAACGCCACATCCCCTCTTCATCTTCTGACCATTATTCATTTCAAATACTCTCACGGGCCTTCATATATATATATATATATATATATATATATATATATATATATATATATATATATATATATATATATATATATATATATATATATATATATTTATATCTATCCAACCTTACTTATTTTTCACTTTTTGGAAATTGTCATTGTCTCTTCTTCCTCTCACTGGCGGCTCGTCCGGCATTTTTATTAATAGCTTACGGCAAATTTTGAGAATCAATAAGGTACTTAAAATCACTTTTTTTCATTAAATTTCCTTCATGAAATATTATAGTTGACCATATTTTGAGATTGAACTATTAAGTATTAACCCTTAAACTATTATCTCAATTAATTTATTGAAAAATTCAGTTTCCAATATTTCGATTTTTATTTATAATCTCATGTTGTTAATGGCTATATGTATAAATAAGAAAATCGATTCCCTTACGCAATGCACCCAGGCCACTACTATTTATTTATGGTTTGGGGTCACCCAATCACTATCATCATATTTCTTATTTCTTCAATCAAATCACAATTTTCAAACACACCTTTCCTAACCCATTAATTAATCCAAAAGATCACCAACTAATCACTCAGAAATACCGGAATTTCATATTATTTTATAAGTTAAAGTATATTTTTGGTCCTTTAAGTTTACATAAGGTATACTTTTAATCTCTTAACTTTATAAAGTATACTTTTAGTTCTATAATTCTAACACCGTTAATTTTACTAACGAAAAATGCAAACTCGAGTCATAACAGTGTAAACTTAAGTGATGACTGGATAATTAAATGTTATTAAGCTTAAATTTAAAATATGGGTAAATTGGAGAATATATAAAAATTGTGTAATTAAATGTTATTAGTCATCACTTGAGTTCGCTGCGTCAGCATTTTCCGTTAGCAACATTAACGGTATAAGAATTGTAGGACCAAAAGTATACTTTATAAAGTTAAAGGACCAAAAGTATGTCTTATGTAAAACTTAAAAGACTAAAAATATACTTTAGCCTATTTTATATTATGGTCATTTATAAAAATACAAAAGCGTAAACGTGAACCTAATTTTAATGACAATTTATTTATTATGAGAGATTCCCTGTTTTCCCGCAAAAAATAAGGAAAAATGGAAAGTAGAGGACAAAAATAGTGAGGAAACATGCACCTTTAACATTCAGATTCTTTGTAATTAAAATAAATATAAGGACCGTATGTATGTACGTACTTTCGTAACCACACGATTACAAGTCATTAACACTAGAAAAATAATTTGATAAATAAATTATAATTAATAATAATATATGGACAGTGACAGTGCAAATTGTTGATTAATTAGTCAAAATGACAGATTAGATTTAGAGGAATAAATTGTGTTTCCAACCACAGTCGAGTTGTATCCCAGACAGTGGACCAAGCAAGGACATCCACGAGGCTTATTAAAATAAAAATAAAAATAAAAATATTTTTGAAATCAACCCAATAAGATTTTAACTTATAAATTATAATACCAATAAATACCCATCACTGCGGAACTACTTAAGCAAAATACGGGTTTGTACTTTGTATCTTTGATTTCCGTTTTATTTAAATAAAAATAATTATACTATATTATTCAAAGTTGGACTGGGTTAAATTTAATCTTATATTTTATTAATTTAAATAAATATTATAGTTCGTTTTTATGAAAATAAAATCGATTTTTTTTAAAAAAAAAAAAAAATTGTGTCGTTAAAAACAACATCTAGAGAGGCAGCTATTTTGATCACACAGCTGCGGCTGCCTGCAAGTTATGTTTCAGGGCTTGTTTATTTCTTCTTCTTTTTTTCAAAATAATTTTATATAATTGTTTTGGAAAACAAGTTTTGAAAAAAAAAAAATGTGGATAGTTTTTTATTTTTTAAAACAAATATGTTTTCGAAGTATTGTGGTGGCAGTTGTCGCTGACATTGACGTGGCAATGGTCGGCATCGGGTGTAGTGTTGATAATAGATACTCCCTCCGTTCCTAATTATAAGACAACATTTGAGAGTTGATTTTAGTCCTAATTATAGGACAATATTCTAATAATTGTCAATTTTTTCCTAAAATACCCCTATTTTATTCTCTCAAGTAGGGCAAAGCAATGAGCGGGTTGGGCAACCCGAGGCTAAACCCATAGCTCGCCCATTTAATTTTAAATGGGTATGGGTTAGCCCATACCCGTACCTTAACCCATTTTAACTCATGTAAATTGGCTAGTACATAAATGGGCGGGCTAGCCCATACCCGTACCTCAACCCATTTAAACTCATGTAAATGGGCTAGTACATAAATGGGCGGGCTAACCGAGTTTTGGGTAACCCATTTACATTTGAATTGTTTATTTTTTTAATAAAAAAAAACATATATAAGCATTAAACATCCATCTAAATTTATCATTCCAATTTCTAAAATCTAAATCTTCAAAGTTCCATGATTACAATTCACACAAAATAACATAAATTTAAACAAGTACCATCGTTACATAATCTTGATGTTCAAACTCCAACTTTTAAATTAAAACATTACAACCACTAGTTCATAGATTAACAAAATGACATGCTTCCATTGAATCGCATGCTTCAGTCTTCATCATCTTCAAATTCACTTAAAAGAATCTTGTATTCGACCCAGTACTAAAACCTAATTTTGAAGATACTATAGATACTAGTATACCCAACAAATCACATGCCAACAGATTTAAAACTTAATACTTGGAAGCATTCACTCTCCACCATGCTAAAACATCAAATTTTGGATCACGAAAGCCAACTAATTTAGTTTGAAGATATTCATCAACTTCTAAAATATTCTCTACATTACATGTAGAGTCAATAACAACTCATAAGTTCGAATAGACAGAGCCATAAAGAGAGAAAGTGAGCGAGATTGAAAGTTGATGGCCATTATGGTTATAGATTAGAGGTGGCTGAATACTCGAATAGGAAGGGATTCAGGGAATGCTTTACGCGAAATGCGAAATGGGATGGGTAATTAATAAAAAAAATTTCACTAAATGGGCAGGTATGGGCAGCCCATAGGTATGCCCATAACCCGCCCATTTAAATCCTAAATGGGCGGGTTCTAACCCAACCCATTATAAAGTCTTTTTGGGCGGGCTCAATATGGCCCAATTACGCTGGGTTTTGGGCAGGCTCATGGGTTATGGGTTTCATGCTCAGCCCTACTCTCAAGTGTGTTTGATTTTTTGTGAGTATATGTATGTGAACGTGTATACTCTTCCAGTCAACGAAACTTTTAGATATATATGTGTGTGTATCTATGTATGTATATGTGTGTGTCTACACACAAATATCTATAGACACTATAGACACACACATATATGTGTGTGTCTACATATATGTATATATGTGTGTCTACACACATATATTTTGTGTGTGTGTGTCTATACACAAATATATATGTGTGTGTGTGTACACAAATATATATAGACACACACCCACACCCACCCACACACACACATATATATGTGGGTGTGTGTACTGTGTGTGTACATATATGTATATTTTTGTGTGTCTGTCAATATGTGTGTGTACAAATATAAACACACACACATATATACACGTATATCTTTGTGTGTGTGTGTGTTTATATGTGTGTGGGGGTATGTGTGCCTTTATGTACACACACACACACATATGTGTGTGTATCTATATGTATACACATATATATGTATATATAGTTAGACCATTATTTTAATTAGATAGCATGTGAAAAAAAAAAAAAGGTTGGAAAAGCATGTGGTAGGAGCTATTGATTTACTTTCACTTAGGTTATTTTAAATTTATATAAGGACATTTTAGGAAAATGGGTAAAATTAACTAATTTAACTTCTTTCCTTAATCTCCCCAAAATCGGTTAAATATGTCTTATAATTAGGACCAGGGGGAGTACTAGATAAGTGGTGGTCTCAAAAAAAAAAACTAAATACTTTTTGTTTTTGTTTTTTAGATCTTAAAGAAAAAAAAAATTATTTTTTAAAAAAATAATTGAAAACAGTTTTCCAATTTTTTTTGTTTTGAAAAATAAAAGAATTTTAAAAAACAATAATCAAACAAGGCCTTAATTTCTGAAAATACTAATTAGAGCAGAAATTTTCCCATTGTGAAATGGTTATAGGAAAAAAAAGATAAATAAATAATATCTTTAACACTCACAAAATCCGAATCAATCCTCCCAAATGATGATGAACTCACAAATCAGTCCCAAGATATCAATTTAGATTCTCTAAATAATGTTAAAGTACCATAAGGTAAAGGCGAATAACAATTCATTTTGTATTGTTTACAACTAATCTTGTTAAACTCACAAGAGTTTAAACAAACTCTTCACATTGACGTAAAATTGTTTTGTAAACTCGAACCGTAAATATGTAAAAGTTTACTTCTATAAATAAATATGTATTAATAATGTATAATTAAATAATTATAATATAAACAATGACAACAATTTGACTTAAATATATTTTAAATCCAAATAATTAAAATTAAATCCATCAATATTCATAATTTATCATACTCAACAAGAATTTTTTATATATATAAAATTCATATATAAGCCACTAAGTATGATAAAATCAATAAAGTTAGCATCAGTTTAAGAGCGAATTAACACAATTTTGTAAGTTATAAACATAAAAACGGTAAACTTAATGTGTGAACTCATGAGTTTGACTAAGTTTATAAAGAGTAACTTGACATGATTTTCTAAAGCAAAAACATGAAAACTGTAAACTCAACGAGTCATCTCGCGAGTTTGAAAAAATGATTACAACAAAAATGATATTCATCACAATAGATAAAGCATCAACAACTAGGGGTGTTCTTGATGACCATGGCCCTATGTGCCCGCCCGCACCCACTGAAAAATCGCCTTACCCAGCCCAAGAAAAAGCATCTTAGAAAAAATTGGGCACAATTGGGCTGGGCATCGAGCAAGGTACGCCGCCCTACCCATTTGGCCCTGCTCAGTGGTATATATAGTATTTTTTTTTTTTTTATAGAATAGTATTATATATTTTGTTTAATAAATTACATAACTTGTAATCCATTAAGTAGATATATAACATATATATTACTTCTTATTTTGTAATGCAATTGTTGTTTTATTTTCTTCCTAGATGCTGCACATGGAGAGGGGGAATGTAATGGTTACGATCATCGATTGGCTAGTGGGGGATGAAGTAGGCAATTTGCAACCTTTAAAGTTTTTTTTTTTTGCTCAATTAACCTTTAAAGTTCAAACTAAGGCTAAGGCGAAGACCCTACAATTAATTGTTACATGCATATGTAAATGATGTAATCATATGCTTTCTTTTTAGACCCTACAATTAATTTTAGGGTTTTTATCGGGCAAGGCTGGACATTGAGTTACATTTTATTGTCCAATGATCTTTTAGGTAGGGTATCGGACAAGGGTTTCGCCTTACCCATGAACATCCCTATCAACAACTTATTTTTGCAAGTCTTACATTTCTTTCACAAATTTAATACTCGCATGCAAAATCTGCAAGAACAAGTCGTTGATGTCTTATCTATCTATCATAATGAGTATCACTTGTTCACTTGTGTTGTAGTCAATATCTAATGAGTTGTGATTTGCTTCAGCCTTCGCTTATCCTTTCAAATGCTAAGGGGAGGACATTATGATCATTTAACAACATTCTCGTATTTCATATTTGATTATTTGGAAGTGAACGTTGAAGATATTTTTTTGATGAGCCTATGACTAGGTGGCTACTACTACTACTTAGGTGGCACAGTGCTCCGTCAATATTTTTATTTAATATATATATAAAAAGAAGGAGTAATTTATTTATTTAGGGGATCGTGGAGGGGGTCACGTGCAAAGCACGACGTCCATGAAAAAGAGACAAAATGCCATTCATATATATGTTCCCTTTTTTATGGATCAGGAACAAGAAATGACTTGAGAGTTGAAGATGAAAGAAGATTCTTGAAATCATTAATCCCACATGTAATTATCGCTTTTCTCATTTCAACCCAAATATTACTTTGTGGTCCCCACTACTTATTGTCCCAAATCTCTACTCTTCTCTTCAAAAGTTTTGGATTACTTGTGGAATTCAACCTAACTTTTTGCGTTTAAATACATCATCACCATAGAATCAATTCTTAGTGTATTACTTCCTCCAGTCTTAAATTAACTTTTTTGAAGAGATTAAGGAAACTAATTAAATTACTTTAAAGTTTTTTTATTTTTTTATTCATACTAATTAGTTTGACTGATAAACTAATATATAATTTAAGGATACACAACATATGAAATGATTAAGTAGCTTATTTAGTTTACTTAATCTCTCCAAAAAAAAGTCAATTAGGTCTTATAATTAGGACCGAATGTAGTATTATTTTTATTTCATTTTTAAACATAATACTAGCTAAATATAGGACATAGTTTGTAGTGCAAATTATTATATTAAGCACAATTACTGTTCTGAATTTAAACCATGTTAAGCACAATGATTTTCTTTTTTCAAAAATATTCTACCATAATATGGCAAAGTCAGAGATTTTGACACCTTTAATTTTGGATTTGATCCAAGAAACGTGCACGCTTGACATTCTTGTAACAGATTCAAAGATATTGGTGGCAAAAACAACCAAAAATTTTCAACAAGCTTTGCTTTTTCTGTTTCTACCTAACTTCTTGCATTTCATAAGATGTCGAAATCAATTAACCAAAATGAAAATGAGAACAAGAGGAAAAAGTCCCCTGAAATTTTTATTGATGAGAAAGATATGATAAATATCTATACACCAAAAAATAAAAATAAAAAGCACAGGAAACCAATCTGATTTAGGCCTTTCACAGTTGACTTTTCATCAATTTTCCCTGAGAAAAATAAACAGAGGGGAGAGATAAAAACAAAACAGCCAGCAACAGAAAACAAAAAAGGCAAAAGGCTATTCACTTAGTCACCATCAATGGGGTCGCCAGACGAAACAAACCCCTCTCAGGACCATCTGAACTTTTTTAAGAAACAAAATGGTAATCACTGAACTGAACTGAAGCTGTTTATATACAAATTTATCACAAGCTAAACAACTTTAAAAAGTATGAAATACAACAAAGATTACATACAAGATACATTCAAGGGCAGAGACTAGAGAGGCACAGCAACATTTCCCTTTTATCCACTTCCTCGTTGCTGATATAATTATGAGTTGCAGAGAAGAAGGAAAAAAAAAAATTTGGGAGCTGATGACATCATCTCCTCCTCCTTCTCTTTGATTGGATCCTATCTTTTTTTTTTTTTTTTGCCTGTTGCCTGTTTTCACTTCAGGGGGCTTCTTTAATGCTCATATCCACCATTTCAACTGAACCAAAATCTCCATCTTCAGTGTCTATGGTAGATTGGGAATCAATGCCAGACCCAGCTTGGATTTCCTTGAACATTGCCATGACTTGAATCATTGTGGGACGCCTCCACGGTCGATCATCCAAACAAGCACAAGCAACTTTCAAGTGTTGTTGAAGCTCATTCTCAAGACTAGCATCCTCTTTCAAGAGCTCTGGATCAAAAACTTCATTCACTCTCAGTTTGACATGTTGTTTAACCCATCCCACGAGATTATTGTCGTCGCCAAAATCCGCTGAATCCGTCGGGCGCCTCCCCGTTAGCAGCTCCAGTAAAACTACACCGTAACTATATACATCACCTTTAGTGGAGCATCTAAAGCTCTGATAATATTCAGGAGGAACATAGCCAGGGGTGCCTGCTAGTGTGCTGACGCTTAAATGGGTATCCACAGCACTCATAAGCCTAGCCATACCGAAATCAGAGACCCTGGATTCCAAATTCTCATCCAGCAATACATTACTGGACTTCATGTCTCTATGAATGATGTGTGGAATGCAATTATGGTGAAGAAAAGCCAATCCCCTAGCAGCCCCGATGGCGATTTTCCTTCTTACAGCCCAGTTCAGCTTGACCGCAGCTTTCTTCCGGTCATGCAAAACGTCTTCTAGACTTCCGTATTTCATGAATTCGTAAACCAGGAGTCTCTCTTCCCCTACCTTGCAGTAACCCAGAAGGGAAACTAGGTTGCGATGCTTGATTTTGCCAATGGTTTCCATTTCAGCTGTGAATTCCCTGTCACCTTGACCACTAATATGTATCAGTTTCTTGATAGCCACAACACTTCCATCCTTCAGTTGAGCCTTGTAGACATCACCAAAACCACCAGAACCAATAAGACTATCATTGTGGAAGCCATTAGTAGCTTCAAGGAGATCTGCAAAGGTGAGTTTCTGGATGGGTTTCTCGAATGCTGCAAGGTTTATGCTGAGTGCTTCACGGGCACTCGTAAGCTTCCAGTTTATATTGTTGCCAGTACCTGAATGAGAATTGTTTTCCATGTAGGCATCTAGTGCAGCTTCCTTCTTCTTCCTCCTCTTTCTGGTCTCCAGGGCAATTATAATTGCACCAATGATGCAGAATAGGGAGAATAGCAATCCCAAAGCCAAACTACCAGCAAGAGATGCTTGTCTCCTGCGAGATTTCTGATGTTGAGCATCTGAACCCGATCCTGAGTGTCCCCCACATTTAGCAAGAGGGTATCCGCAGAGACCAGAATTATTTGCGAAATTGTTGGGAGAAAAGGTTACAAACTGAGCAGAGTCAGGAATCACTCCCCATAGAAAGTTGTTTGACAGATCAATTTCAGAGAGCATGGAGAGGCCAGTCAAGGACTGTGGAATTTGTCCTTCAAGCCTATTCCATGAGAGATCAAGTATGTCCATTTTTATTGCCTTCCCAAGTTCTTCTGGAATGTTTCCAGATAGGTTGTTGTGACCCAAATTCAGAATATCTACATAGTACAAGTTCCCAATCTCTTTCGGCATACTACCCGACAACATATTGTATGAAAGATCCAAAAAAATCATAGACCCATTATTACTAAATGTAGGTTGGAGATTACCACGATAAACTCTAGTGAAGTTACAGGGATTCCTTGTAGAAATTCTGTTCAACTGCTCAGAATTGATTCCAGCAAACTCTAGTAAATTCCCAGCTCCATGGCATGCCTCGCTGCCATCATTCTTGATATACACATAAGTTTTCCCACTTATGAAATCCACAGTGATTTTGCCAGATTGCTTGAACAATTCAGGAGGAATTGACCCATTAAGGAAATTTGTATTTAGATCCAACCAGATCAAACTGCGACAATCACCAAGTTCCGGTGGAATCCTCCCAGAGAATGAGTTATTGCTCAGCTTCAGGATTGCAAGGTTGAAAAGCTGGCCAATCCAAGCAGGAATCTCCCCGCTCAATCTGTTATTAGACAAGGAGATCCACTTCAAGGAGGTACAGTTTCTTAAACCAGAAGGAATATTCCCTGTGAGCTCATTGAAGTCCAAGAGCAAATTCTCAAGGGTCTTAATGTACATGAGCTCTTGAGGTATTTCACCTTCAAGCTGATTTAGCCACATAATCAAATCACGAAGCTTCGAAAGAGACCCCAAGCTGGAAGGGATAGTCCCCTTCAAGAAGTTGACACTTAAATCCAATGAAACAAGCTGAGAACAGTTGCTGATTGTGGGTGGAATGAAACCCGTGAGCCCATTATTCTGCAGGAATAATTCTTTCAAATTGTTCCTAGGATCTTGACATAGCCCTCCAGGTATTGGCCCCGAGAAGTTATTGGAACTCAAATCCAACGATTCCAAGCTTGTGAGCTTCGACAGATTATCCGGCAAATTACCGTCGAAATGATTGAATGAGAGAACTAGCTTCTTCAAGCTGATCATCTCCACGAAAATTTCAATCGGTAACTTACCGGAAAACTTGTTCTTAGATATATCAAACAATTCCAGCGAAGAACAAGCGCTAAGACCGCGCGGAATCGTACCGGTGAGGAAGTTCGAGGAAAGATCGAGCTCGACGATAGTGGTGCACAAACCCGCCAGTCGTTCCGGAATCTGACCATGGAACTTGTTGCCTGCGAGATAAAGGAACTGCAGAGAGTCTACCGGAAGCAACGGAACCGGACCGGCAAACTGGTTGCTTGAAACGTTGAGGTGGCTGAGCTTCTTGCAGGGAGAGAGAGCGAGGACAATGTCACCGAAATACTTGTTAGCAGAGATATCAAGGTACTCTAACGCCGAACATTCACCAAACGAAGGAATTGCGGCGGAAAAATTATTAGCAGAAAGGTCCAAATGCTGCAATTTCTGGCAGTTTGAGAAATTGATTTCTCCGGTGACCTTGTTTCCTCTGAGAGCCAACACTTGCATATCGTCGCAACCTGGAGATAAGATCCAACGGAGAACATTTGGACCGGAAATATCATTATTGAAAGAAATATCCAGGACTTGGAGATTGAGTCTCAAGCCGGTGGAATCTTTCGCAGAAAACTCAAAATCATTATTAGAAAGGTTGAGAGATTTCAAGCTTGAACAGGAGCTGAGATAGGATATGTCCGAAACAGAACCAGACAATTTGTTATGAGATAGATCTATACTGCTCAATGAGGCACCACACTGGAACGCATGCGGAAGCACGGAAATGGTACCAGTAAGATTGGTGTGCGTGAGGTTAAGAGCTTCCAGATGGTCGAGTGTGAGAAGATTGACAGAGACGACACTGAAGTTTGTGTTCAAGGAGATGAAGCTGAGGTCTATGGAATAAAACCCGCTTTGCTTGCAGGAAATCCCAGTGAAAGAACATGGGTTTTGGTTTGGGAGCCAGTTTTGGAGCAGAGATTGGTCTGAGAGAGAGGACTTGAAGCTGATTAATGGTTGAGGGGAATCTCGGAAGGCTGAAAAAGCAGAGTATGAAGAGGGAGATTGGAGAGAAAGAACGGTGAGGGGGAAGAATATGAAGAAAGAGAAGTGATAGGAAGTGGGGGCCTTATTAGGTTTCATTGTGGCTGAGGGTTGGAGAGAAGAAGAAGAAGAAGATGGATTGGTTGGGTTTCTTATGGTAAGAGGTCTGCCATTAGAGGGGGAGCTCTGGAGCTCTGGCTCAGTGCAGAGACAAGAGAGAGAGAGAGAGAGAGTCAAAAGCCGTAAGAAAGAAGGGAGGAAGGGTATTTATCAAGTCCAAGGGAGGACACAGCTGTTGCTCACACACCATGTGGCTCGCTCTTTTTTTTTTTTTTCATTCAGATTTTACTTTAACTAAATTTACCCAAAAAATTCTCCAAGGATCTACTAGTATTGTTTTTTGGCTTAAAACGCGCATGGTACTTTGAGATATTTTAAGGGAAATTAAAATAAAATATCTAAATAAAATAATTTTTATTATAAAAAACCAGAAAAATTATAATTTTTTAGGAGGATCAAACATCATAATATAAATTTAAAATTACTAAATTGTCTCTAATTAAACCTCTTGTATTATTCTTGTATTCATAATTAAAAATATAACTAAAATTAAAACTAAAAATCATGATATAATCATATCTTTTTTAAAAATATATATATATTATTAATTAACAACGGTTAAACATATGTTTCTTAATTTTTATTTTTCACAAATTTATATTATCAAGTTGCCCGATTTATATTATCAACGTTGATACAATTAAGTTCTTTTTATAAAAATAAAAAATAAAATTATTTCATATAATAGGTTAATTATATTTTTAAAAATTTTATTAAAATTACATGAATATTTTTTTTTTTTGCTTAGAGCATCCGATATCCTAGGGCAGGCCATCTTTCAGGCACATCAACGGCCCCAGACTAATCCGGACCGAGACCGGGTGGCCCCTTTCGGGGGGAAGCCTCTACCACCCACGCATGCTGCATTCCCACGTCTCGAACTCAAGACCCGTGGTTAAGCTAGGACAACCCCTTACCAGTTAACAACGGTTAAACTCATATGTTTCTTAATTTTTATTTTTCACAAATTTATATTATCAAGTTGCCCGATTTATATTATCAACGTTGATACAATTAAGTTCTTTTTATAAAAATAAAAAATAAAATTATTTCATATAATAGGTTAATTATATTTTTAAAAATTTTATTAAAATTACATGAATATTTTTTAACCCACATAAATTGCTTCTAAAACAAAAATAAATCATACAAACTTTATTGATTTAACATATATGATAAATTATAAAAGATCTTGACTTTTATTAAGATTATATAATTCTATTTTTAATTAAAATATTTGTTGATTTTATAAAATTATAATTTTTACAAATTGAAGAATGCATAAATTTTTTTTTTCAAAGATATATTCAAGTTGTGAAAGATAAAAATTGATAAAACTATTGTTTAATTTAATTAAACTTAGAATTTTGTATTAGTTTTAAAAATAGAATAGGAAGAGAATATAGGAGGTAATATAAAAGATTTTGTTAGAGACATTTTAATACTTTTAATTTTATATTTTTACATCTAATCCTTCTAAATAATTACAATTTTTATAGCTATTCCCTATAAATATATTTTGTCATTCATTCTAATTTTTCCAATATTTCAGTATTTTAAAATAATTTGTGGTGATTTCTACCCCTTAAAATCTTGTGATTTATCTAGCACCTTAAAATATTTTTTCTTGTGCGTTTAGCACCCTACAGTTACAAACTTACAATTGAAAAAAATACTTTAGATGCTAGATGCAGCTTCATTTAAAGAACTTTTTGGAAGTTCATCACGAGGTTTAAATTACTCATTAAAAAATTACTTTATGTGCAAAATTTCTCCTAGAAAAATTAATATTTTAAGGGCATAATTCCGCTACAAAATACTTTAGGATAAATATCTCAGATACTAAATGCAGCTTAAAGCTTTATTCACAGTAGGCAATAATCTATTCAAAGCTACCATTAATGGCTCTATTGTTTTTTAATTGGAGAAACACTTACATGAGATTAAACTCACAACTTCTTATTATAGAAAATCTTCATATTACTAGATTATAAGATTATTTGCAATCTTTTGTTGTTGCCCAAAAGAATTACAGGCTCCGGCCTCCGGGCATATTATAATTTTTGTTTTATATACAATATTATGTTTTAAGTTTTTGAGTAATATCAAGCGCCTTTTTTTTTTAAATAAATAAAGAGTAAATACCATTTTCTGGTCCAGGACAAAAAATACGGACCCATTTTGGTCCCTTCTTTGTCCTTTTTATGGGACTAACAAAGACCTTTTGAAAATTTGTGAGGAATCAAAATGTCCACCAACCGACCCTTATTAGTCTTTTTTATGGACTAAAAAGGACTTTTTTTTTTTCAGTGACCAAAATGGGGTCCGTGTTTTTTGTCAGGGACCAGAAATGGTATTTACTCATAAATAAATAAATAAACCAAGTGATTCCCTTCGATCTTATAATGCACCAAATCTGAAATTTAGAATTAGATAATTAATTTATAAAATTAAAAATAATAATAAATGTATATGAGTTTTCTTAAAATATCTCATTGAAAACTCTCTTAATAAATATAATGAATAATATTTAATAAAAATAGTTGTTTAGTCTATTAACTTTTATCTATATAATTAATAGTATATATTAGTATATTAATTTTTCCTTATTTTTGCCAGACTTGAAATTCACTGTTTCTAAATTCTTTTATATTTTTTTTAAACAATATTTTAGAATATTGATTACTTAAAATTTCTCCCTCTCTTGACTGGCTCCAAAAATGAATTTATTTTTTTAATTAAAAAAAAAGATTTTTATTGATTTGGGGTGAACTGATAAGAAACAGGGACTCTGAATGTGACGCTGACAAAAAGAGTGGCCGCTTGCAAGGGTGAAGCAGCAGGTAATGAGCAAAAGAAGGCATGTAGTACTCTTTCTCTTACTAATTAGATTTTACAGTTATTTTTATTTTTAACTTTTTCCCTCATATTACGCACAAAAGCTCTCTTTTTCTTAAGAATTATAAGGAGGGAAAAAAAATTAATCATTCAAAGGTACGACGACATGTTTTTTACTCTTCACTTCTCATTTAAACTTCACTGTAATTTTTTGGGCAAAAAAAAAAAAAAAATTTACTGTAATTCATTTTTTTTCATTATCATTCATTGTCTAATAACCACAACTCTCCAATAAATATACTCGTATTTTTTTTTTGGAAAAATGTCATATAAATATAAGATGAAATTACAAAACCCCAAAACATCTGGTAACAAATTAAAAGGACATAAATATGATAAGGAGGAATCTGAGATTTTGAAATTTAAATGGTTTTACTAAAATACCCCTCATCTCTCTCCTCTTCATCTCTTTCTCTTTCTCTTCCTAGCCACTCTCATTTTCTCTTAATTTTCGTTCTCACATATGCCTTTCTTTCCTCGTTGGCAACAACTTCCACCTTCACCATAGGCGGTGAGTTCCGTCAAAAACACCGCATTTTGTTGTTATTGTTTCATAGAGACACTTTAGAAAATCAAACCAAAAACAAACTCATAGTCGCGACGTTTTTTGTGGTTATGGTGGAACTCACCAACGACGGTGAAGGTGGAAGCGGTCGCCAGCAAGGAAAAAAAGCGTAAGTTAGAGGAAAAATGAAGAGAGAAAGAGAGTAGCTAGGAAGAGAAAGAGATGATGGGTATTTTAGTAAAAACACTTAAATTTCAAAATCTCAGATTCCTCCTTATCTTTTTTTTTATCGATAGATTCCTCCTTATCACTTCTGTGTCTTTTTAATTTTTTAAATATATTTTAAGATTTTGAAATTTTATCTGATATTTAAATAACATTTTTCCTATTTTTTTTATCAAACAACTCTCTAATAAATAGTAACTCTTCCTAACGCTCACATTATCTACCTCTTCACGGTTCTATAACTGTCACCTCCCCAGGTTTTACAATTATTAGCGTCATTCAGACCCATAATTTCTTTGTTCCATTATTTATCAAAATTAATTCACTTTTTTAGATTAAAGTTTTTGTAATTTAGTGTCACATTTTTAAGTTTTAACACTTTTACGGTAATGACATTTTAAAATTTAATTAAAGATATGAAAAATCTTTTTGGTTTCCATTTGAATTTTTTATTATATATTTATGACATATGAGAGGTGAACCTTATAGCAACATTTTCATCGTGGTTATCAATATAGAGTTGATTTAATAGTGTAAGGTTCCGTTGATCCCTCTAGATTTCAATTTGAATCGTAGAGAAGTCATTTATGTTGGGAGATGCGGCCACAAATCTTGAACCGAATATTAAATAAAAAAATAAAAAAATGTCATTGTAGTTGTCATGCGATGTAGAGGTTATAGGTATAAATCTTAGAAACTAAAAGCCCATATACATCTATTTTTTCTTTAGATTTCACCTAGTAGAAGCTTTGTACAATAAGGCTCCTTTAATATATATTTATTATGCATGAATAACTTAAATTTTTTAATAAAACAATAACAAATACTTAGCCCATTAGCTGATATTAGTTTTTTTTAATATATATACACACACACAAGTGAGGTTAATTACATGAATTACACAATGTCATTATCCTATATTAATGATCAAATTTTTAAATAAATTTTAATGAGAAAGTAAGGTTGTGAAACTCACGAGTGAAAGCAAACCGTGACAGTGATGTAAACTCATATTATAAAGTTAAATAGTAAATTTGTAAGAGTTTTTTTTTATATCAATAAATATGTATTAGTAGTGTATAATTAAGTAATTAAATATAAAAGTTGACAATAATTTAATTCAAATATATTTTAAATCTAAATAATTTAAATTATACCTATAAACATTTGTAATCTATTATGCCCAAGAAATAATTTTTTATAAAATTCAAATATAAAGTGAATGAGTGTGATTAAATGAAAAGGCAAACACAAATTTAAAAATTAACACGATTTTGTAAATTAAAAATGTAAAAAAATAAACTTAATACGTGAACTCCTACTATTAAAATAAGTTTACATTTAATTAAATCACCTCAAATAATAAGATCACGAGTGTATTTTATAAAATTAAGAGACAAAAAATATACCTCATTTAAAATTTTAAGGACTAAAAATATATTTTATCTCATTTTAAATTAATTCCTTACTTCACTTGATGACTCGTAAGCCGGAACAACAGTTCCTGTAGATCCGAACGGTTTCTGTGTGGCTGCCATTCAGTTAATCGTTAAATTTTTTCCGTTGGCGAAAAAATAAAATAAAAATAAAACTGTTAATTCCATCATAGTTCTTATCTATTCACTTCATTTTTCGGCCAATAAGTCGATGCCGCGTGTCACAATAAATATTTTGTACCGAAAGTCCTCAATGTACGGTTTTGAAAAAAAAAATCTAATAATGAACTTCACTCATGTGTCATGCAGAGAGGCTGACGCAGCTGTCAGTCTGGCACCATTTCATGTTCTCCCTCAGCTCCCCGGAAAAAAAAAAAAAACATGTTATCTCATTTTTTATTAATCCACTTAAAATAATTAAAGACATTAAATTTAGGCCCAAATAATCAAGATATTATCAAAAAAAAATTCAAAGAAAAGTCACATGTCAATAAAAGTCCTAGGGTCTTTTTGGGTATTATTTTAAAAACGTTAATAACTATATCAATACAACATTATCAACTAAAGCAGCATATGTTAACAACTATGACCTTTTCTAACATGTGACTTCTCTTTGGGCATTTGTTGACAATATCTTAGTTACTTGAATCCTGAAAGGGATTTTCCCTTAGTTACTTTTAATATTTTATTAACTACCCTAACATTAATTTCTTAATATTCCTATTAAATAGGGAGATATATAAAAAAATTTAATACTACTTAAAATAAGTAAATATAACAAATGTCTTGTAAAAAGAATCAATGATACCTTTTAGAAGGCGTCCTAACAAGTTAATTAGTGATCCAAATCAAATGACTTGTATTTGAGAACATTAATTTTTGGGAAAATAATATTAAGGTTTCAATCATTGTTATTAAAAACTAGTGTAAAAACGTAAAAACTTACATTTTACGTTTTTATTAGGATCATACGTGTTAA
This sequence comes from Acacia pycnantha, assembly GCA_025563575.1. Taxonomy (NCBI): domain Eukaryota; kingdom Viridiplantae; phylum Streptophyta; class Magnoliopsida; order Fabales; family Fabaceae; genus Acacia; species Acacia pycnantha. The sequence continues at coordinate 267,103 of JAMWYP010000065.1, forward strand.
AATGCAAGTAAAAACTGTTTTGAGTAGAAACTGGTAGAAATACCGCTCAAACACATAAAAACTGTAAAAACTTACGTTTTTACTTTAACAAAAAAAAAAAGGATAAATTTTTTTTTTCCCCGAAAAAAGGATGAAAAGTTGAAAATCTATTTCCATCGTGCATCTTGGACTCGAGATTACTGGAGAGTGGAGACTGGATAGTTATATACAATTTTTAACGTATTTCCATAGTTATAACCGTAAGTTTTTTTTTAATGTTTTATATAGTTATATAACTTATATATTTTAAATATGGAGTTGTTCGTTGAATCTTGAGTAGTGATTTATGATTTTTTTTCCATGCATATATATCTAATTTTGAGATCTGACCTTAAGTAGAAACTTTATATTTCGTGTCGTTTCTACGATTTACGTTTCTACCACCCCTTTCGTGTCAACGTAGAAACTCAATTTTGACAACATTAATTTCAATTAATAAAAATAATATCACAAAAATCTCATAATTTATTAATGATAAGTGAAAGAACAATGATTTTTTTTTTTTTTGCTCGAAGAAAGAACAGTGATTGGCAGGTGAAAAAGCTATCATTAATAAATTATGAATCTTTTCTAATATTATTTCCCTTAATTAGAAAATTGGTATAATTTTTCTTTGTTTGTTTGTTTGTTGTTTTTTTTTTCTTTTTGGTATTATGCACCCTATATAAGGTCAAGGAGGGAGTAATATAATTTCCTTGAGTGAAAACATAATACTTTTTTTTTTTTTTGGTGAAGAGTGAAAACATAATACACTTATACACTCACTCTATCTGGTAACAATTTTTGGAGGGGGACCATTTAAGATTATTACAGCAGTGGGGCCGAGAGATGGATGATTTCCTCTGCTTCTCATTGGTGTAAATACCAAATAGATCGATAGATAGATGGGCACTGAAAATGGAGGCAAGTTCTTTTTTTTTTTTTTTTTGAAATAAATCTCTGGCACTTTCTTTAAATATATTTTAAATGATACCGTGTTCGTTAATAATAAAATTAAATATATGCACTTATTAAATCTAGATCGTGTTTTTTAATTAAGAAAATTGAAACATTTATACTTTTTTTTTTCTTTAAATCAACATAACATATTAAACTTATACTAATAAGTAATAATATTTGTAAAATAAAATAATTATGAGGGGCTTTTTCTTACCTGAAATGGGGGAGAATAATTTGAATGGAATTGTTATGTTGCGTTTACACACAAGGAAATAAGGGGGAAGATCAAGTAATAATGAAGAGGAAAAATAAATGGAAGAGGGACCTGAAACTGCCATGAACACGTGCTGGTGTCCAGAGCGATGACGTGGCCCAATAAGACGCAGGCTGTATCCACCGCCATCAACCCCTTTGACCTATCGCTGTTACTGTTGCTTCATCACGCATAGGGTGACTGAGTGTTTTGGTAAACCATGGTTTGAGATTTTTTTTTTTTTTTAATATTTTTAGTTTGAGATAAAACTCCTCTTTTATATATATATATATATATAGCGTGTGCTTCGTAAGAGAGAAATCTTGTGGGCCCATATTGAATTAACGGTTTTGTTACTTTTGCCTCATTTTAAATAGTTTATATGTATTTTTGTGCTCAATAAAATTTTATGGTGTAAAGTGCAATTTTAGGAAAACATTAAAGGTAGATTTTCACTTTAACATCTCTCATACACATTGTTGTTATTATTATACATATGCAGTATTCCAAACTCTCTTATATATTTACACAATATAAGCATTATTATAAGATATATGATATTATCACTACCTACTTATTTCACTACCATTTTCTCACCTTTAGATCTATTTTTTATCCAACGGTTCTGATTTAACCTACATAATACCTCATTCCTTCCCCACTTTTCTCCCTCTTCGTTATGTTCTCTGCGCAGCTCCTCCCGTGGCCACCGTCCCTCCCCCTCCTCCTCACTCCGTCGTCCCTCTACCCACCCCAGATCGAAGACCTTCCTTGAACAGTTGGCGTTGTGACAAATCTTTGGCAATGGAATCGGAATATGCAATCCCCAATTACTAGAAGAAATTGCGTATAAGAAAGATACGATCTGCTGCGATTTGGCGCACTTATACGCAATCCCTAATCGGAATATGCAATCCCCAAAGAAACCCTTGAAATCATATATATAATTCAAACACGGCATTCACTTTCTATCATTTTTTCCCCTTTGCTGGCAAATTATCGACCACGCAATTCACAAATGAAGCATGATGGGATTAAAAGTCAAATAACGATAGGATATTTTTTTTTCCAGTTTTTCTTATACGATGCCTGAAAGAACGAGAACGGGTTACCAGAAAGAATATAAATAAATTTAACGAGAACGGGGCACAGAAATAATCAAACCTGTGATCGCTTACTCGTGAGGCGTGAGAACGAGAACGACAGAGGGGTGTAGAGGAGGAAGGAGGTATTATGTAGGTTAAATCAGGGCCGTTGGATAAAAGATAGATCTAAGGATGAGAAAATGGTAGTGAAAATGTAGTGAAATAAGTAGGTAGTGAGAATATCATATCTCTTATTATAATCATGTTACTATCTTTTGTTTTTAATATAAGAGTTAGTTGACTTTTGAGTTAAGGTGTAACTTTACCAACAAGATTTTTTCCCTCTGACACAAATAAATTTTGCAAAGTGCAAAAGTACCAATAAACATTTTAAAATTTGCAAATTCATTAAAACCATTAAATTTCACCAAACACTATAAGGGTTTTATTCTTTTATAATTTAACGATTGTTTGGTCAAATTTAACAGTTTTGGTGAATTTGCATAATTTTAAATTGTTTATTGATATTTTTGCTTATTCCAAAACTTATTTGTGCCAGACATTGATCGAGAAAAACTTTGTTGGTAAAATTGCACCTTAGCCCTTAACTTTTATTTTAAGATATTAAAGAAGCTAAATAACTTACTTAATGATAGCATATATTGTGTATCATTAGATGATATATCAATTATAAGGCAAGCTGTTGGAATATACCTAGTCCACCCTCAATGGATTAAGGCCCAAGCTTAATTCATATTGAGGTTATTATGTAAGTATGGGTCAAAACAAAGAATTTTATCTTTATGATTTGAAATTTAAATCATGATAACTCCTTGTATGTGATATATGGGGTAAAACAATGAGAAGATCATGAGTATTTTTGTTTTGTTTTGTTTTGCCATTGGTTGGTTGGAATTAAATTAGTAGAATTTGATGATAAGCAATTAAGACTTGGGAGGATCATCAATGAGAGGACACCACACGTGCACCTTCACGCGCAACAAATTATTGAAGGCTCTGTGGGCCCTACCTCATTCTAGTGACGTGGGCCCCACATTTTAGATCATTAACTTCCAACGCAAATTGCCACTTTTCTTCTCATCACATCAAGAATTAACTATAGTTGGGTTTTAAATTTTTTTTTTTCAAACATTTATAAATAAAAATTTTAGTTATAATTTGAGATTTATATTTTCAACTTAAATATCTTATTTGAAATTAAGAATTCTGAATTTATAGTTATTGGAATCGCTATTTACAACTCAATTTTTTTTTTTAAAAAAAAATTCAATGATTTAACTATCATTAGTTTTCTCTTTTAACCTAATTAAAATAATTCCCTCTTTTGCGGCCTAACTTCATCCTCCCGATTTTTCTTCAATTTTTTTTTAAAAACTTTCTAATCAAGTGGTAAATATAAGGTTCTCTTGATTAAATCACAGAATAAAAAATGTAGAAAAATTGGAATTTGTGACACTTTTTTCTAAAAATAACCCTAGATGTAATCACTAAAATTTAATGGTCAAAGATAAAAAAAATACCCCCAATAAATAAGGGTATTACAAAATGAGACATCATATTTAGAACTGAACCGAAATTCTTAGACGAGTCATCTATTTAAAATTGCAGGGACTATTATACAAAAAATAATTCAACTAATCAATAATTATAAGTACACTTTATTTCTCAAAGTTTAGTTATTAATTAAAGAATTAATCACTAATCACTCAGATATGAACATAATATGACTATTTGAGGGAAGAAAAGGGAGGGCGTGCACATGTGGGTAAGTTAGCTGAAACAGTTAATGAAAGGTGTATGATTATGATCTTGTGCTTTTATTATAGTTTGTGAAATGAAAGCCTTGGTGGGACCTACCCTCTTTTTGGTCTTTCTTTGGTTCAAAGTACAATATCCCACAATTCGGAACCAAAATGAATGCCACACCCACACGCACGAAGGCTATCATCTTTTGAGAATGACCCTCATTTTCTAATTATCTATAGTTAATTTTTTTATAAAACTAAATAAATTACTTTATACTATTTATATTTATCATTTTTTCTTCAAACTAATCTGTGTGACTTATAAACTAATATATAATCCAATGATATACAATATATCTTATTTAATCTTTCTAAAAAAGGTAAACTATGTCGTATATTAAGGACCATAAAAAGTAATTTATCCTATATTAAATAAAAAAAATTATTTAAATTATTTATTTTGAAAAGAAGCATATTTTTTTCCTAAATCATCACTTTTTATTTGTGTTGAATATTACCAAGGTTATTAAACCTAAAAAGGCCTTTGAACCAGTTAAGATAATAGGTTAGATTAGAGTAAAACTGGAGCTAATACGAGGTCAAATCATTGATAAAGTGGAGATTCTAAGGTTGTTAATATAAAATTCTAAATTAAATAATAAATTAAATTAAATTTTTAAAAAATACTGACCTGGGTTGGGGGCTCACCTGGACCAAGTAGGTAGCTGGTTCTCCGGTTTTTAACTCGAACTGGTCGGTTTGGCTAGTTGTTCGGTCTATGATGGACTTTTTCCGTTGGAAATCAAATTACCAATGAAATTCCTTCATTAATTTCCGTTGCAAATCAAATTACCGACAGAATTCCGTCGGTAATTTTTGTCAGTAATCCAACTTTTTTTAAGTGCCTTTAGATTATGTGTGGAGATTCAAAAGGTGATTTAGATCATGGGCTTTAGGATGTCACGAACTCTTCAACGATCATTATCGTAGCATGATTTTCCCAGAGCGTCGAACCATTTAGGATGATCATGTGTGGAGATTCAAATCATGCACTTAATGGAGAAGACTCTACATTCATGTTCATAGCATGATTTTCCCAGAACGTCGGAGTATCCAGGATGATCATGTGTGGAGATTAAAAGGGTGATATAGATCAAATCGTGAGCTTTGGGTTGCCACAAACTCATCAACAACACTCCCTCTGCATTCTTCCAAGCTCGAATCCAGCTATTGCTGGTTTATTTATTTATTTATTTATTATTATTATTTTTTTTTTTATGTTTCTTTGTATCTCACAATGGGTCTGGTGCTTTGCTAAAATGTGACTCTACATAATTCAGTAGGCTCATGCCTTTTTTTAAAAAAAAAAAAATGTATTTCGTTTTATCTTTACTATAAAATCTCCCTTTAATATAAAAAGAAATATTTTTTGTAGGATATTGAAGTATTTGAGTGTTTTTGTTTTATTATGTACTCCCCTTGGATGTTTATTATGAAGGTGCCTCATTAAAAAATTTAACTAGGAAAAACTTAGTGGGACAAAAACTTAGTCAAAGAAAATAGTAGATGATCAATACACTGTTCAGTGCTGCCTCATTAAAAACATTTCTAGGAAAACTCAGTTGGACAAAACCTAGATATGGGAAATGAAGTATAACATGTATCGACACCCCCTTTTGACAACGTCAGTTGAGATATTTGAGTCTCCGAAGACTGATATCATGGATAAGCTTTTCAAAGATTGCACATGGTTGTGACTTGGTGAATAATTTATTAGATTTTCACGTGAATAGATTTGCTGAATATCTATTTCACCATTTTTTTCAAGGTCACAAGTGTAGAAGAATTTTGGTGAAATAAGCTTCGTTCTATCACCGTTGATGTACCCTTCTTTAAGTTGGACAATACATGCAACATTATGCTCATATAAGACTGCTTTAATCATTTTGCCTGAAAATAAACCACAAGTGGTTTGTATATGTGATGTATTATTGACCTCAACCATACACAATCTCGATATGCTTCATATATTGCTAGAATTTCTGCATGGTTAAATGACGTGGTTGATATAGTATGTTTCATAGATCACCATGAAATAGCTGCACCTTCACATGTAAACATATAGCCTGTTTGTTATTTACTATCTTGTGGATTAGACAAAAATCTAGCATCTAGTCGATTTCTTTGATAGCAAGTAAACCAGTCGAACAAGTAATAAATAGTAAGTAGAGTATCGTCCCACAGAGACCGAGATACCGATGATGATACTAGTTTCGAAGACAGTTGTGTTTAAAAAGAAAAGAAAATTATAATTGGGTTTGGTGTTTTTGGTTATAACTATCAAACAAAGAAATAAACAAATGATCGTAGTCGTAAGAAGATATCAATTTAAAGATAGGCTGAGCTCAGACTTTATTCTAAGCATATTACTCCCCCAGTTTGCTTTAGCGCATTGCTATAGCAATTATACCACACAGCTTTCACAATGCTACAGCATAGCCGCTTTCACAAAGTTATCCAGTTAACCCACCTCTATGCTATACAAAAGTTTCCACGTCCTGTAAGTATAATCCTAGCTATACTTCTTCCATATGCCTATGGCGATTTTCTATTTTAAATTATCAATCCTACTCAAGGTGTATGGTTACGAGCGGTAGACCCATTCCTGTAGCCTACAATGATAGGTCAAGCCTTGCACCAGCCTGCCTAGCAAACACTGCCTCTTAGATGTCTAACCCCAACTCCCTTCCAGTAATTTGAGGCCACTGATCTAGCCCTTAGCTTCCGCTAACCGACAAGAGATTAAAATACTGATAAGCAACTGAATTTATTTAATTAAAGAACTAGCAAATTGGGTTCATTCTACACTCAAGAATTCATCCTCGCTCAGCCAAAGGAATTTTAGTTCATGACTGATAAGGGAATCACAAAACAAATCACAGCAGAATAGCCCATGGAAACAAATAAACTAAAAATCAACGAAATAAGATAGAAAGTTCACTGGAGGGGTTGACGGCATAAGAGGCGCCTGTCACGTGACGTCTTCTAATCTCCGTCTCACTACAGGTAAGGATTTTGGGTCTCTTCTGGAGCTTTCGTGCTTTGTAAGTTCTCTCGCTCTTCTTTGGAGTTTGCCAAATAAGAATTATATTGACTCCTTCACGACTTTGATGATCTTTAGAGTTAGCTGTCTTTTCCTTTTATAGTCAAGTTTCCTTGCGGTGTACGTTTAGTGAGTTGGGCATTTCTTTTTCCGTCAGATCCAACTTTCCAAATTCGGTTGATTGATTTTGTTGGTACTGCGGGATTCTCCAAATCTTATCTTCGATCCTCTGCATCTTCTAATTCAATTATCAGCAATCTAACTACCATCTAAACGTCCGTCTAATAACCTGCACTTAACTTCCTGAAACAACCTCGAGGGAAAAGTCATAACACGAGGCGTATAGCATCTCCTCACTCACGATGCTATAGCATTTTAGTTGCATTGTATTGCGGGTACATTATGGTTTACCTGATGCTATAACATTGTATCGGCTATGCTATGTGTTTTCACACTAAACCTCAAACTTGCCCTTATCTTATACACATGTATTGGATAATTATGCAATTGCTACCATTTATGAGATTCATCCTACATTTCCCTATATGCGTGAATTATACATATTTGCTCAGATTAGGCACATTTAAATTCATATTCACCATACAAAACAGTCACATATCATAGAGAAAACATGACATAAATAGTACTCATCAATCTATATAACCAACCAGTTCATACTTGGATATATAAGTAGGATAACCCCATGTCCATAGTGCCTCTGAGGTAACAAACAATGTGTTTTACTTCATTCCAATGCCTTCGTGTTGATGAAAAACTATATCTTGCAAAAAAATTAACAACAAATGATATATCTAGATTGTGTGATTAGTAAGATACATTAGTGCTCCAATAGCACTACGGTATGATACTTTTAGACAAAGTAGTTCTTCATCACCTTGATCGCTAATTACTCAAGGTTTGAATGGGTCTTTATCCGTCTGCAAATACATTTCAATCATTCGAGTACATAATGGATGTGACTATGTAAAAAAACGCCCTAGGACCTTTCTTGTGTAGACTTCTTGGTACCCAAAGATCCAATTTTTGATTACTCAATTTGTAATAATCCAAGACATAATTTTGTTCTTCCCAAGTCCTTCATTTCGAATTATTTCTTCAAACAATTAATTGCCTCTTGAAGCTCTTCAAGAGTTCCAATAATGTTATATCATCAATATAAACAACAATTATAACAAACTCATTTTCAGATCTTTTCATATAGATGCATGGGCATAATGAATCATTTTTATATCCTTCTTTCAACAAATATTCATTGAGACGACTATACCACATGCACCTTAATTGCTTCAAGCCATAGAGGGACTTATTTAACTTAATTGAGTATTGTCTTCGATAACTTGCATTTGATGCTCTGGTATATTGAGTCCTTCAGGGGATGGCACCATGATTCCTTTAGGGACTTATGCTTTTGGAACTCGCTAATGAATTTTAGCTCATGATCCTCGTTATCATTCATGATATCAAATGTTATATTATAAGCAAATATGTTGTCAACATTATTGACTTCATTTCGGTCCCATAGGATTATATTCTTAACATAATTTATTGAGATCTCATTATTTTCACACATTTCAGATACCTTAGTCTCTTATGGAGATATCTCTTTTAGACATAATAACTCCTTAGGAGATGTAATGCAAACCCACAAGGGAAGATCCCATGAACCCACAACCAATCAGAGATATACTCACCCCTAGAAAGCTAAACAGAGATCTATGATCCACTTGAACCCTTGAACATGAAAGAACAAGGGATTGAAGTATTGGAAGGTGCCACAAGGTTGATCAAGGTTTGATAAGTTTGTTAGTTTCTAAGAAGAACCCTAGAGAGAATTCACTCTCAAGAAACAAAGTGTAGAAATGCAAATTTTCATTCAACAATCAAGTCTCAGTCCCCTTACAAATGAAAGGTTACAAGGTATTTAAGAGAAGTATTCAAAAACCCTAATTGCATTAAATGCAACCTAGAGACTCAAGAGTCTTCAGATCTAATATAATTGCATTAAATGCAACCTAGAAAATAACAACTAAAACTTAATACAATGAACAAGGGAAGCCAAAAGTCAAATCAGCTAACTATATTATAATTTTTGCACTAATATAATCCACAAAATATAATAAGAATTTAAAGCCCAAAATGTGCTTATTTAGGTCCAAATGACTCCTCTCATGTGTAGTACTTGGTTTAAGCTCTTTCATTTGAAGTCTCCAAGGCCAAAATTTCACCAACAGCTCCATTTTTAGCAGAAATGAAATTAATGACGTCATTGGAGTCTTCATACAGCTTTGTTGATCCAATTACCATTTTCTTTCAAGAAGTCTCTTGAACTAGCCCAATCAATGCTTCCTTAAATATTTTAACTTGTACTCTTGTGATTGGTCTAGCTAGAATTTGAAAATCATTACAAAAAAAATTGATTTTTGCTACGGAAAAAATCCGTAGCAAATCGATTTTGCTACGGAAAAATGCCAAAATTCCGTAGCAAAATCGATTTGCTACGGATTTTTTCCGTAGCAAAAAACCCCGTAGCAAATTGCTACGGATTTAAAATTCCGTAGCAATTTGCTACGGAATTCCAATCCGTAGCAATTTGCTACGGAATTGAAATCCGTAGCAATTTGCTACGGATTGTTTTCCGTAGCAAATTGCTACGGAATATCAATCCGTAGCAATTTGCTACGGATTGGAATTCCGTAGCAATTTGCTACGGAAAACAATCCGTAGCAAATTGCTACGGAATGAAATCCGTAGCAAATTGCTACGGAATGAAATCCGTAGCAAATTGCTACGGATAGAATTCCGTAGCAAATTGCTACGGAATTTTAAATCCGTAGCAATTTGCTACGGAAATCATTTCCGTAGCAAAATTATTATTATTTTTTTTAATTTTTTGAATCTTTTTAAATTTAAATTTTTTTAATTTTTTTAATTTTTTTTTTTCTTGAAAATTGAATGCAAAAGTATCATGAATATAATAAAAAGAGTTTAAACAGAGAAAACAAAATATATATAATAATGTTGTAAGGAACAAATACTAAAAAGTAGTCTAAACATCGGCATTGTGATCATCATCATCATCACCCGCATGGTCATCATCACCGGGAGCCGACCCGAACCCTTTTGTGTCATTAGAGACAGGAGTTGATTCTCGCATCTGTCTCATCATCTCCGCTTGCATCGATCCATCTCGCTGCCGCATACTCTCCCGTTCTGTTGCATCGCAAGCTCCATCCTCTCCCGTTCTCGATTCATTGCTCGCTCCATCCTCTCCCGTTCTGAAGCATCTCCCGCCTCATGATGTCCTGTTGCCGACTCATCCGTGTTGCTTGCTGCTCCACCAACGCTTTCATCTTCTTCAGCTCATCTGCAAATACATTATGAAGTACATTTATTATTTGTACTTCATTTGAATGGACAAGAGAATGGAAATTATCAATATGAAATGTATTACGTGTACTGGAGAAACACCTTCACCTTTGGATGAGGAGCGCTTTGATTGCTTGATCGGCCGCAGAGGCACCGTATCCAAAGACTCTCCCTTTCTTGTTAAATCCGCTGCGGCCTCAAAGAACAGACTCTCATTGTCGGACTGAGAGGATGCGGGGTCAGACCCAAGCTGCGACCCTCTCTCCTGCGACAGCTTCTGAAAGGTTTCCTACAAGCACAAAAATATAGGACCGTCCGTCGCAATTTGCGACGGACCGGACAGTCCGTCGCAAACGGGCGGACCCGAATGAGTCCGCCCTTTTGCGACGGACGGTCCTGTCCGTCGCATTTTGCGACGGAATGTTTTTCCGTCGCAAATTTTTCTTTTTTGCGACGGATTTTTTTCCGTCGCAAAAATCCGTAGCAAATTTGACTTTTTCTAGTAGTGAATGATCATTTGAAGTTGAAGAGTCGTCACTTGAATTTAAAGAGACAACTTGCTAATTTTGGATCGCATCAAGATGACTCTGGTGGAGCTAATAGCTTTTTAGGAGATGACTCTTTTAGGGCTAATAACTCTTCAGGAGATGCAACTTTTCGAGCTACTAACTTTTCTTGATTATCCTTTACTTGACCATCTATATTCTTAGCTTCTTTTCTCTTTCAAAGATTTTTATCTTTGGAACCGATAGGCCTTCCACGTTTCAGACATGCTTTAGATTTGTTCACAATAGGTTGTCTTTTAGGGACATCAATTCTGATAGGAGCATTAGCCCCTCGGACATGTAATTTTGTCACTTTCGTTGGTTCAGTGCTTCTGACATTTGATTAGCTAAATTATGTAAATGAATTATCTTTTGAACTTTTGGTTCACTTTGTTTTGTACGAGGATTAAAATGAGTCAATAATAATTCATTCCAGCTAATTTCTTTACCCAACTACTTATTTTCTCCTCTTAATGTTGGGAAAAGTGATTCATCAAAATGACGATAATCAAATCGTGCCATAAATAAATCTCTCATAGACGGTTCCAAATATTTTATAATCAAAGGAGATTCATACCCAACATATATTCCAATAATTCTTTGATGATCCATTTTGGAGCGTTGTGGTGGTGCTATTGACATATATACTGACTGCACACCCAAAAATTCCGTATATGGGAAATATTAGGTTCTTGATAAAAAAAAAAACCATTTATAAGGGGGAAACATTTAGATAACTTGTTGGCCTAATGTGAATTAACGTTGTCGCATGCAAAATGGTAATGGTATGACCCCAAGCAGAAATTGGGAGATTTTATCTTGTAAGTAAAGGTCTCGCAATTAATTGTAACCGTTTAACCAATAATTCTACAAGTTCATTTTACACATGAACATGAGCTACAAGATGTTCAATGTTAATTTCAAGGGACATACAATATTCACTGAAAGCTTACAAAATAAATTCACCAGCATTATCAAGATGTATTTTCTTGATAAGACAATCAGGGTAATGAGCTCTTAATCTAATCAAATGAGCAAGTAATGTCACAAACTCTAAATTTTGAGAAGATAATAAGAAAACATACAACCATTTAGTTGATGAATCAATTAAAATCATATGGTAACTAAATGGTTTGTATGGTGGGTGTATTAGCCCACAAATATCTCTCTGTATTCGTTCTAGAAATGTGAGAGAATCACTTTCTATTTTGCTTGGTGAGAGCTGAATAATTAAATTTCCCATGGAACATGCAACATATGAGAAATCATGGAATTATGTTATTTGCTTACACTTCAATGTATGTCCACATGAATTCTCAATTTATTTTTCACATTATGATTGACTTGGGATAGTCTAAATGGTCATGTCAAACATTTAATTCATTAGTAAACTTCAGATTTACATTGGAAACTGTTGGTTTATATTAGCAAACTTCTGGGTTGCAATAGTATGTGTATTAGTTGTGCTTATAAATGTATAGTACAAGCTAAAAGAAAAGGTAGGGAAACTTTTTAATATGCATTTTATAGTAGACACTAAATTTGTGATATCGAGACATTCCTAGTTATTTTTTAGTTTTTGCTTCTATATGAAATCCATTTCTGCGGATATCTTTTAAATTCAATAAGTTTCTTTTAGACTTGGTAGAATAAAATGCATTATCAATGCATAATTTTTTTCCTTCAGGTAACAAAATATTAGTTATTCTGTAGCCTTCAATCAAATTTATATTACCAGATACAGTCTGAACATTAGCCTCTTGCATTATCAAGGAAGAAAAATATTTATCATTTCTAAGTATTTTGTGGGATGTTATGTTATCAATTAGACATAAATCTTCAGATGTTATGTTGATAAGACTCATTCTTGGTTAAAAGAAACATGAAAATAAAGAAGCGCATAATTAAAAATAAAATACATATGATAGTAGCAACTTTTACTACTACAAAAAAGTATTTTAATGTCTGTTTTTATGCCTTTCTATGTCCCTTTTCAAGGGGATGCCTATGTGGGAGACGTAGTAAAGTCTCCATACAACGTCCCAAAAAAAAAAGGGACGTCGTAAGCGACTTACGACATCCCTTTTATTAGGGACGTGTAAGGTTTTTTTTTTTTTTTTAAATAAAAAACTTCATGGGGAAATACAGAAGATTGGTGGACACACAGAGAGAAACTTCCAGAGCATAACATCGACGGTGGTGGTGGGAATGCAAGGGAAGAAGTTGTGGCTGCACATAATAACGATGTGGGCAAGGCTTATCGAAGCTATCAAAGGCAAATTTCAGATGTACAAATTCCATATCTATATACACAATCCTAAAATAAAAATCATCCCAAAAACATTGAAAACCCAGAGGAGGAGTTGAGAAGCAAAAACTCACATTCAATCTCATGTACCATGTTGTCGATTCCGGCTCAGTCATTGTCACCTTCGTTGTTTGGTGGTGCTGGGAATTTGAGAAAGGGATGTGCAAGAGGGGGAATAGAGGGAAGAATGCTTGTCAAGGCCGACTAAGAAGGTGACGACGCACCATTTGAAGACGAGGCCAAAGAAGACGCAATACTCTCTGTTGCCATCGCTGCCTCCAGACTGGACTCTAGTTTCCCCAGCATCGGAAGCATTTGATGACACTCCTCCTACTAAGGACAAGGAGGAGCGACGTCAAAGGAATTGACTGAAGGTTTTGGGTCGAGAGCGAGATGATGAAATCGACTGAAGGCATATATGTTTGAAAAATGAGGAAAGCACAGGTTTTGAGTTGAGAGCAAGATAATAAAATTGACTGAAGGCAGATCTGTTTGAAAAATGAGCAAAGCACACAAAAAAGAAATTAGGCTGTACACGTTTTTGAATTTATGACCTAGGCGTCCCACTTATAAATTGGGATGCCTAAAGTGAATTTTAGGCATCCCAATTTTGAATTGGGACGCCGAAAGATTACTTTTGGCGTCCAAATTCTAAAAGGGACACTAAAAGCAGCGCTTTTGGCGCTAAAAGCTCTGCTTTAAGCGTCCCTTTTAGAGGTAGAACGCCAAAAGTAGGACTTTTGACGTCCCTTTTCTAAATTGGGATGCCTGGCGCCCATTTATGTAAAGGGGCACCCACTATACCAAAATTCTCACATATAATTATAAAAATACCACCACTTTTATTTTTTACTTTCTTTTTTTAAAAAATGGACTTTTTTAGGGAACTAAAATCTATATTTTGTAGTAGTGTTTAAACACACTAAATCATAGTAGTTCAAATAGACAGATAATTTATGCTAAGAAATTAACAACATCTAAATAGGTAATATATATGTCACCAAACTAAAAAAATTCCAGCTTAATCAACATGATTTATTTTAAAATTTCCCTATTTCAGGTGGGAATTTGAACCGCCACCATTATGACTACACCCACGCCCATAGTTGTAGCCACGTCTATGCCCTCGTCAGGGCCACAATTAGATTCATTTGTTACTACATTCACTTGTGGGAATTGAGTCAAGCCTGTTGGACGAAATTCATGATTTTTGCAACAAAAGCTCATTGTTTTATTTGACCACTTGAAGGCAAGAAATTAATTTACCATATTTCTTAAAACCTCTTTCACAATATTCTACTATAAGAGGAAATTAAATGCATCCATTTATAACGAGCTTTTGGAAGAATAATCATCTTCTGGTGGTTACACATTTCATTTACTTTGTTCTAAAAACAAGAGGGTCTTTTACAACCAAATCTTCAATTTTGAGGCCTTCAAGCAAATGGTGGCATAGAAAAATCATGGATTAAGCATTCAAGATAAATTATTCTTTTCAGTAATGACAAAAGCTATAAATTTAAATTTAACAAGATTTAACATAGTTTAGACTAATACAATAAAAGGGAATTCATAAAATCTGAAATATAAAAACGTAATATAATAATGCAAACGATGATAATAAGAAATTCATAAAGACAAGAAATAATTCATAAAGTAATATATTGCAACAAAAATTAAAACTTTATGGCTTCAAGCCATTTAGTTCTCATGGGTTGAGGTCAATGATGAGAAATTAGAATTATATGACCAATTATATGACTTATGGTCATATAATAAGGAAGCAAATGAATATGGCTTCTAGCAATATTGTGAGATAGAAAAAGGTATATGTCTTCTAGCTATATAATATTAAGACAGAAATTAGAGGAATATGACTTCTGGCTCTAATATATCAAAAAAATAAATCAAAGTGATATGACTTCTGGTTATATAATGTCAAAATAAAAATAAAAGGAATATGACTTCTGGCCATATAATAGGAAATCAAATCAATGACTCCAGGTCATATATTTTCAGAATAGGAAATTAGAGCAATATGACTTCTGGCCATATAATTTCAAAATATGAATTCAGAGATGTATGACTTTTGGCCATATTAAAATAACAATATCCATATTATAGAAGAACTTGTAAATGAGATTAAAATAAGATATAAAAACCTTCAATCTTAGCCATGGAACCCGATGCTTAAAACAATCGGTAAAAGAGTCTCTTTTACTAACTTAGATTATCTCGGATAGATCAAGATCAAATAAAGATACGGTAAAAAAACAGTAGAGAAAATTGTTACGGTAACTCTTAGAGAACTATATCCTTATTAGAGTTATCGTATTGATAACATGTTTTGAAAATAAAAGAAATTTGAAACAAGAGATAGAGAACAAAAGTAAAAGAAGAGAAAAGTCAAGAGAGAAAGAGGAGGGTAATTGTAATTCACTTGTGTATGTGATCACAATGCTTCCATAAGACCTCTATTTATAGATATTCAAGAGTCTTGCATCAAAAGCCACAGTTAATAAAAACAACTTGGAGAACAAATTGACAAATTAGCTTGGAGAGTAAGTTGACTTGGTATTGAGTCAATAGATACCCACATAATTAATATTTATAAATCACACACACATATATTATAATTTTTATTTTTCACACCGAAAAGGTAGGGCAGGCGTATTATGGCTTTGTTATTATTGTAGAGATTAATTCAATTAAGTGGGACCCAATGGCAGCTGTATTATAACCTAACTTTTGAAAAATAAATTCATGAGCCGAATTATCTGAATTTTTCTATATAAAATTTCAACTTTTTTCTATGCCTCAGAATCTTATAGGAATCTCAGTTCAATGGAAATGCTTATCATTGTAGTCAGCCATATTCGGAAGCAATACTTAATTCTTTGTTGGAGGGAAAAAAAGGGCAAAGGTACAAAATCAAGTCATCATTGGGTCATTATGTTTGATTTTTTAATCAACATTTTTGACTTGATAACAAAGAAAATAAGATTATTTTATTTAGAACTTGATATTTTCTTTTTATTATGTATATTTTATCGTGTATGATCTATATATGAGGTGAATTTTTTTATTATTCATATTTTTGTTGCTTTGAATAATACATTTTCGTTATATAAAGTTACAAGAACCATTAATGTATTTTTATAATTTTTGTTTTACATTAATTTACAGGGCGATCACATAATATTTAGAACAAAAGAGTGAAAGAGATTGGAGACAAAATATTTAGAGAAAAAGAGTAAATAAATACAATTTGAATTTTCAAATTTTAAAAAGGTAATACCAATTTTTAAAATCCCAAATCAATATTTATGATCAAAATAAAATTTTGAAATGTGCGTGCTTGTACAATAGTGCCCCTTACTTTTTTTTTTTTGCTCGTGGCCCCTTACTTTTTTTAAAAAACCCTGACACCATTACCCGCATCCCAGCCGGTCGCTAGAACTCTAGGGGCTTTGTTGTTAGTGTAAAAAAATTACATATCTTATATGTTTATTATTTTTAATTAATTTAACCAATATTTTAATTTGCGTGATTTAAGAAAAGAACTACAGGAAATGAGTTAGAACAAATAAATCTAGAAACAATAAATTAGGATTAAAATAATAGTACATTTATATAATAAATTAGTTGTTGGTTAAAGTGGTAAGCAGTCTTACCCTAGAAAAAGTTCAAATGCTGGGAACTAATTTAAAATCGAGAAAAACTAGAAAAACCTCCAAAATAATTATTGTTTTATTTTATTAGTAATTTTCTTGACCTCATATTTTAATTAGAAATTATACTGTATTGTGTTACTAAGTTTGTGATTACTTGATTGATTTGTCTCAAGAGTCAAGAGTCAGTATTATCTAGATAAGAAAAACAAACCCTAGTGCATGACACAAACAAACCTTTAGAGGAGGAACATGAATAATGGCTAGGTTTAGATGAATACAACAGATTTCAACCTAACCCATGTAGTGGACACTTGACATTACACAAGAATCCCTCCTGGTTCTGGCGTGCTCGTGCAGAACAAGAGTCCTTAAATAGTGAGATGTCAAAATAAAAAAGACCTAATTTTTACTGTTTTAGAGAGAGGGATAGAGAGAGAGAGAGAGAGAGAGAGAGAGAGAATATGAATGCAGCATTCCCAATGAATAATGAATTTCTCAGAAATTCAGGCTTTTTTTTATTACAGGCTCTGGCTTTTTGCCTGTGTCGCTTAAGTGTAGTGTTGGGCTTAAATACGCATATCTATCTTTCTTATTTATTCAGAGATTTGTTTGTTGTTGTTGGGACCATCAAGGACGACGCCACTGAATCTTCTTCACAATAACACTCCCACAAAACAAAACAGACTTCAATTATTCACCTCATGACGGTACCTTCAACTCCACCTAACTCTGTTTTTGCATTTACTACTTCCACTTTAGCTACTGCTTCTTACTGTTAATATCACAACTTTTTGTAATGCCCGTTTCTGTTTAGGTCCAATACACTGTCCTGTAATGTTTCATACATGCGAATTCTCCCTAAAGTATTGGGGCGTAAAATCCCAACATCAGGGGATAATGGGGCCAAAAGTGAACAATTTTGAGAGTAGGGCGTCAGGATGTTACAATTAGTACTAGAGTTAGGCTCATGTTGATGTGCCAACGATAATGCTGACTCTAAAAGTAGATTGTGAAGTCTAACATCAGCTAAAGGAGAACATATGACGTCTTATAAGAGCCTGGATAACTCCTTATCTCGTTGCATTTTAAAACCATGAGAGGTAATGAGGTATCAAAACAGACAAATTTCAAGAGCGAAGTGTTGAGATGTTACTAAGTTTAATACACATATAAGCAAGTTACCGTTTTCTTGTTTGAGAGCCAAGCGCTGCCAAAGCATTAAATAAATAAATATTCAATTTTTTGTAAATTAACATGAGTAAGTTTTTTTTTTTTTTTAATATCTCTATGATGACTTTCTACTGTATTTGTCTGGGGGCTTCAAATTCGGGAGCAGATTATCTCAATATCTGCTCCCTCTTCATCTCTTAGTATCTCTCAATCTCAGTCGTCCAATATTTGATCTAACCGTTTAGAAAGAGACACATAATCTTCTTTTAAAATTTTTATCTTTACCGCATGCGGTATTTTGAAATGCAAGATCAGCGGTCTGGGAGGGGCTTCTAAGGGAGATCAACGGTCTGGGAGGGCTTCTGAGGGATCCTGAGGTGCCTAGCTTCTGAGACAATCCGGGTCCTTCAAATTCATAGGAAAAAGGGCATATAAATTAAAATGAGGAAGTGGTTTGAATGAGATTGGTTTGGGCAGTGTAAGGCAAATGGAGACAGGTTTTGGAGCTTAAAAAGGAATGTTGTCATATGTTATGATATGATGTAACATGTTGATACGGTGTTGTTCTAAGCTAGAGAAAGGAATAAGCATGGTTGTCGTGAGATTTGAGTATTTGTTTAGCGCATCTTAATCATGCCAAATGGTTCTTGTCTTGTTCTTGATTCCCAGGTGGTTCCTCAAATCATATTTTGTTCAGGAGATGGCTACGGTTTTGTCTTATGTAAATATGTTGTTTTCTTATTTCTTTCTTTATGTTTTTAAGCATTCTCAACCACTAAATATTAGTATTTCTATCAATAGGGATTTTAATTTTAATTTGTCACGTTGTTATGAGTGACTAATCCCAGTCCCTCACAACATGTTTGTTTTTTGGTTTCTGTATCTGCTGTCTGGAACTAAATGTTTTCTTTGTTTTTGTTTTATACAAAAAAGTCTAGGGCACTAAATGTTTTCTGGCTTCAGTGCTTGTTTATACAATAAAATATCGTTCAGCCCAAGATGAAAAGAACGGGCCAAATCTTTTCCATGTTGGATCCATATTTTTCTATGGGCTTTTAATAGGTTAAAAAAAGGCTCATCACTCCATGGCTAAGTGGCCTTTTCGGTTTTTCCCACCTTTTTTTTTTTTTTGATATAAGAAAGTTTTGGAGGGGTTCGACAGTCCCCACCAAGGCTAGGGCACGACCCCAGGCTCTATGAGCACTTACTGGGGACTTACGAGATCGCCTACCAAAGGAGTCCCAGCGACGGCAGACGGGATCGAACCCACGACCCAAGAGCCTAATCCTAGATCCCTTACCATCTATGCCAACTCACATTGACTTTTCCCACCTTTTTAATATAAAGTCTGTATGGTTTTTCCCACCTTCTACTAGACCCAAAGGGGTTGGGTCTATTAGAAGGGCTAATCCCCTAATATGGCGAACCAAAGTTCAAATCTCCATAGAGAGAAGTGCCCACATCACATTTAGTACTTGATATAGTGCCTTAAATAGGATTGCCTCCAATAAGAGGATACCTATGCTAAATAAAAAAGAAAAAAAAAAGCAATCTGTTTGAATAAAGGAAACCTTTTTATTACAAGAAAAAAATGGGGTAACATTTTCTGTGTAGGGGGAAAAAAATTGAAGATAATGGAGGCTGCTCATTTTTCTTTTCCTTCATTCTATCACAGGTAGTTGCACACTAAAGATGTATATGTCCTTCCCTCGACTCAGCAACACATTAAAAAGAAAACAAATAAATAAGATTTAGTATCTACGAATGAATAATGATCAAGGGATAGCTTGTTAAGAAGGTAATGAGAATGAAGATGAATAAATGATCCAAAAGCTTAATCCCCTTCTCTTGACCTGTTGTTGCTAGCTGATAGACTATACCTTGTCATCATCATCGGGTTCAGATGAAACTAGTACTGCACTATAATCTGGTGACTTGGAGGTGGGAATTGATAAGCTACGACGCTCTTTCCCTCCAGGCTTAGAAGAAGCATTGCCATACCAGATCATTCCCAGTATTGCAATGGCCATACCTAGAACTACTTGGAGATTGAGACCTTCCTTTCCAAACAGAAGGAACCCCAATATGAGGACCAGAATTGTTTTCATGTGCCCCAGGACTTGGAATGACACGGCTGTGAACCGGCCGATGCAGATGAATTGGCTGAGGTTTGTCCCCACCGCGATGCAGCATGATAGGATAATGAAGAACTGCAGACACCAAGAACAATTCAAACATCAGGGGACAGAGACATGAAAATGAGTCATTATTGGACAGATTTGGTTAAAGTATTGAAACTTCACAGGATGCTTCAAAAGAGAGTGCCGAAAGTTCAAAGGAATTGGTTGTGAAAGTGAACTAAAACTAACAAAATAGCAGTGAAAACAAAAGAAAACTTGCATGAAACTTCACATAAAATAAGTCAGGGGATCCAATTCTGAATAAATAGATTAGGCTCATTTTTGGTAACCCCATATACCAGTTATGAAAATGGGAAGTAAGGAAAACTTACAGTGGATGCCAGACCGTAGTTGAAAGCATCAACTCGTTTATTTGTCAACCAGTAGTCCACAAAGGGACCTAATAACAGCAGACTTGTTGCTTGTGCTGGGGCAGTATGGCCCAACAAGTTAAACGATCCAAGAGAATACTTCCTCTGAAGAAAATGTACGTACTGCAAAAGAACATAATGTAAAATGTCAGCTTCATACAATCTCGATCATGAATACAAATGAATGATGAAGTGACTACTGCAGTGAGCTATAAGATTCATAGGAAACCCTTTCTAGTCAAAACCCAAAACCCATATGTTGAAGAAAATTCGTATAGATCTATTAAGCTTGGTTACAACTTTGGAACACAAAATTGTAAAATGTAAAACTTAACTTCCATGAATTATCACAAACAACATAAATGTACTTTAATTAGAACTTATTTTTAAAAGCAAATGTCAGGTGATACTTTCAGTGTAGTGGGGAATTTGAGAATGATGAAGAGATGAAGTATTGGATGATGACTGAGGTATTTTAAAGCTAGTTCTAACTAATACATAACGTTTTTATTATTTGCAATAGTTTAGAGGGCTAAGTGTTACATTTTCACATTCGTGCATCAATGTTAAAAATAAGTAATAGCTTAAGGGGTTATAATGGTTCATGCTTTCAATTTCATCAATTTTAAATCAATAATATGCTAAATAAATTCTAACACAAGTATCAACATATGGTTATGAACATGCATGTCAAAAATCCACATGAACCAAAAATTTTGCATTTGCCACCTCTATAAACAGGAATTCATTTTGATCCTATACATCTTTCTAGTAAGATTCTGGGTTTAATTAAGTGTTACTTACATACTGCTGCAGTGCGGTGCTCCAAACTGCAACTACAGCGGCTACAAACCCCTTAGCGTTGACACTTACATCAGTGACCGTACAGACAGCAACACCAAGAAGAACCAATGTAATGCTAAGCTTTGTGTCCCTTGAATACCGCACATTGTCCAAGACAACTTCCAGGAAACAAGATACTGGAATCATACTCAATTTGGCGATCTGAACATTTCAATCAAAAGCCAATGAATATTTTAACTTCTGAAATCTGTTAAGAGTGTCCAAAAACTTATAGTTCAACCAAGTTACCTGATAGAATCCAACTGAGTTCCACATCAAACTCACATTCATTCCAACAATTGAGAAATTTGCGAATAAAACAAATTTCATAAGATCGGGTAATGGAAGACTAGAGGTCTGGATATATCCCAGCCACTTAAGAAAGATCGTCAACAAAGTTGTCATGGCAAAATGCAGACCAGTTAATGTAGTAGCTGCAAAATAGCATTACATAAAATGTTAGGAATAGTGCAGAAGTCTACAGCTTACAATTTGCTGTCATTCATCAGTTGCAAAACCACAATTCACACTTCAAAAAGAGATTTTTGTTTAATCATCCATCTCTTTTTTAGCTGCAATTTATGCCTCTTGGCTATAGCTGTTGTGTCATGTGCGTGTGATATTTTTGTCCTTCACAATCTCAAAAGCAAAACCATACAAGTGGATTATTACTTTAGTACGGATTTCCCAGTAAAACCTTTTACTTGCATCTCACATCTAACAAAATTTTATATAAACTTTACTTATTCATTAACGTTTAGTTCGCTTTACACTCTGTCTCTCCTTTTCACATAAGCAGCGTTGTTGTTTACTAGCATTATTCATTCATTGTCCTATGTTCAACTACCATTAAGAAATATTGCATGCTTATTTTAGATTATTGGGAAAAAGGAATTGCATTGGACACAGGGATTGAAGGCTAGACACATCATTTCATTTTAACTTGAAGCAGTAATTTCATTTGCACATAAAGGGTAAAATCAAATTGAGGAACAAGCTCTTTAAAGTCTAAGCAAAGTTTTCCATTCATCTTTCATGATCCCTCTTCTTCTTCTAAGTCCATTTCCATGCTTCATCGCATTTCTGATTTCATTTAGGTGGGTTTATATAGTTAGGAGATAGCACAACAGCATCTCACTCACAAGTGTCAAGCAAGTCCGGGAGCCTAAGGTCTAAACACATTAAAGAGGTTAATCACTCACTAAGACGGAGGTGAAATTCAAACTCAAAACCAGCATTGCCTAATGCCTAGTATATGAAATATGCCAAGAAGAAGCATAAAATCGCAATTTTATCCATATAACATAATGATAAGAATCATGCAACATGTAAGTACAACCATGATTCATCAAAGATTCAAAAGAGGAATTAAAAATGGAAAGTAATGACAGGAACATACCAAAAGTAAAACCATATTTAGCCATCAGGGTTTTATTCACCATGATTATTCCCACAGATGTGACCACATTGAACAACCATGACGCTGCATCAATGGAAGCCTTCTTTTCGCCCTTGCTTGCAGAAGACATAATGAACTAGAGATTCTAAAATGTAGTGTGGATTCTTCACTCGTCTGCCTTCATGCAAGGTTGATCCCTAAGCTTTAATTCTGATGGCCTTATCTGTATGGACAAGAAGGTATTAGATCTGATAATCAAATAGTAACACTCTCTCACTGATCCACTGCAAAATAGCACTGTCTAAATTGATACTTGTTAAGAAGATGTAAAATTAAGCAATAAATCCTGCACAAAATTAAAAACGTAGTTTGAGGCAAATAACGTAATAAACTGCAACAAACCAATGGACCATGTAAGCTTTTATCTCATATTCAAGGAGGCTGGAACGTAAAGGAAAGAAAGAAATAAAGAAGGAGGAGAAATATATGAAATCTGATCCGCCATCCTTGATTGCTATTTGCACCCAGAGGTTAGACAAAACCATATGCTAATACTACTGGCACCGAAACAATTGATTCAGGCATTATTACGACAAGCTACAAGTTCCATTCTTTTGGATCAAGAGAGAGGGAGAGAAGTAGTACGAGGATACAAGCACCAGGTCATGACCATTTGATACTGAATTATCATTAACTGCAATATGTAGTTCTAATAGAACATCCTAACATAACATTAGCTGAATCTTAACAATTTAAAGTTAAAGGAGCTATGAAACCAAAGCCGTACAGCACGATCCTCAGATCCAGTAATTCTATGTATAGTTAAGAACAATAGATTTGAGAGTTCAGAACTCAAAACCATCAAATTGTCATGATTCTCAGCTCAGGAAATGACTAACGGAAAAAGCAACTCACAAACTGAATTCTAACACGGATCCATAAACCACAACCAAGAAATACGGAAGCAACACATCATCAAAAACAAAAACACATAAAAACTTGCTAAATACGACGACGTAATCACAAGAAAAACACGTAGAATCGATGAACAAAGCTCGTGAGGCCAATGAATCAAAGTACCTCTCGGGGATGATAAGGCAGAAGGCGACGTGAAAGCAATGGACGAAGCAGGAATCGAAGGGAGGAAGGAGGTAAAAGCAGTAACAGAGAAGAGAGAGAAAAGAGGGAGATTCCTCAGGGAGAGAATGAGGGAGAGAGAGAATCTCCAACTCAGAAGGATTTGGAATTTTGATTATTGTGGAGATCGATTGACGGATTGGTCGAAGGATTTATAATGGAGGAAGAAGTGGCCGCTTATATAAGGCGTCCAGAATCAGAGATCGCAAGAAATGGGAAGGAAGGTGTGGGCGTCGCGTGGGGTTGGGTTGGGTTGGGTTGGGGAAGAAAGAAGAAAAAATTAAAGACACCACACTCAGTAAACGGAATGTCACGACGAATAGTCAATGTCACACTTCTAAAATAAACATTCCATGTTTTCTTTTTTTTCTTTCTTTCTTTGCCAAATGAAAATCGGATTTCCAAATAATTAAACAAAATATAAATCTAGTACTGTAACTAGTTTGAGGGTGAATTTTTCATTTTAAATATAAGACCTTTTTATTTACTTTATCTCTTATATTTATTATAGGGTAAAGGTGCAAAAATACACATATACTTTACTCTCAAGAGCGCTTAACACCATATGTTTTTTTTAGGTCCAAAAGTACACATGTGTTTTGAAAAAGAGTGCAAAACTACAAGCTCCGTTAGATTCCATAAACTGCCGTTACTTTTTCACGTGGGGCCCGCACAATTTAAAATAATAAAATGCCTAAATCATTTAATTGGCTTTAATACCCTTCACTTTCCCTTCAATCCATTTCTCAATCCTCATTCTCTTTAATCTCAGCACATTCTTCGGCAGTCTGATTCCTCTACTGCATCGCCATCGCCACCGACCCCTCCAAGTTGTCGACGGCGTCTTCCTTGACGATTACATGGGCCCTGTTTTCCTAGTCTTCAATCGAGACCTGTCAACGCTGTATGAGAGTGACGGCGGAGATGGCCATGGTCGGGAACAGGATTCAAGAGCGAATGAAGATGATGTCATGCTCTTACAAGAACCTACATTATTTTGATCGCTAATTTAGACGATTTTTCTGTAGCTTTGTTTCTTGATGAATGATAAGCAATATAACCCAGATCTCCAGGTGTTTTGGCATCTACTCTCTTGGACATTTCATCGAACAGAGGGGCTGCGTTTATACCCTGTACGTGAAGACTGGTTCGACATGCATCAACATCTTCAGCGGCCATGGCCCCTGCATCAACGCGCCGATTTGCCGCCTCACCTTCTATTCTCCTCATCTCCAATTCTTCTGAGATTGAAGCGAAGCAGCTATGGCGGAAGCATATCACCATCTCACTGAAACTTTCTACAACACTATGGACTGATATGGCGAAGTAGTTTATGGATTGATATGGCGAAGCAACTATGGCGAAGCAGTTTATGATTCATCTGATCTTTTATTTCTGCCTTACCGTTTGGTCAAGATTATGGACTGATATGCATTTAAGTGTTTAATGCTCTGATTAAGAGTAGATTTAGTTGTGATGTTTGATTTGTTTAAACCGGATGTTGTGACTGAATTGATTGATTTGCAATGAGTATTGTTCAATATTCATCCAAGAGTTTTAAATGTGTTTCATTCCTAAAATCTGTGGAAGCAAGATCGAACTCTTCTTTTGGATTAACCCTAATAAATATAAAGACGACGTTCCGCCATTCGGTCTAACAGCCTTGATCAATGGTTGCCACAACGTAGTGGCAGAGACGAACGCGAGGAGATTTGTTGTGGGGAATCTGAAAAGATCATGGGAATGAATGATGTTGTGTGAGAATGAGAAGAAGATGGAAATAGTGTGAGTGTTTTGGGAATAATGTGGATCTATACAAACGAGCACTCCTTCTTCTACGTCTTTTGGGTTTATTTTCCACTGTTACCTGAGTTACTCGGCACTCCTTCTTCAATTTTTTTTAGTTAAGGGGCATTTTGGTATTTTCCCTTTGTCACTAACGTCAGTTAATGCAATGTAACAGTTGTGGTAGTTTTGCACTCTTTTTGAAAGCACATGTATATTTTTGGACTTAAAAAAAGCACGTGGTGTTGGGCGCTTCTGAGGGTAAAGCACATGTGTATTTTTACACCTCTACCCTTTATTATATGGTCTAAGATGGTGTTTCAACTGTGGATCAACTAGCTAAACTATCTCATAGTATAATAGGAAACTATTTTGTTTTTTTATCAACCCTATATTTCAAACCATGGAGATGGTGGATGATGAGAAAAGCTAATGAGTTCTTATTAGGGAAAATTTCAATAAAATACCATTTGGCTTTAGAAAACCCTAAAAAGTTTGTTAATAAATGGAAAGGATAAATAAATCTTTAGGAAGGAATCTGGAATTTTGAAATGTTGCATTTTTATCAAAATGTCTCTCAAGTTTTTTTTTTTATTTGTTTATTTTATTTTATAATATATATAAAAAGATAGAACCTTTGCTACCACTAGAGCTCTGGCGGTCGGCTACCGGAGCTTTGGTGACAACTTAAGTAATAAAATTGACTACTTGAGTAATGAGATTGACTACTTGAGTTCCTTATACCCTATCAAGCACCATTGACAAGTTGAATAAATATAATGACAATTTTAGTATTTGTAATGACAACTTGAGTGTAGCTATTAACAACCTCGGGAGCGCAAGTTGTCAATCGCTATACTCAAGTTGTCATTGTCATTGTTGAATTTTGTCATTGCATTTATTGAACTTGTCAACCTCTATAGCCATTTTTTAGTATCTAACGATTTTGTCAAAACCATTACTCAATTAGTCACAACCTAAACTGTTTGTCAATCCTTTTACACATATTGTCCTTACTTACCGATTTTGTCAAAACCATTATGGATTTTGTGAAAATCATTACTATTTTAGTCAATCTCATTACTCAATTGGTCACAACCTAAAACTCTTTGTCCATCCTTTTACATATATTGTCAGTACTTACAGATTTTGTCAAAACCATTACTCTTTTAGTTAATCTCATTACTCAGTTAGTCACAACCCAAAACTTTTACTCAATCATTTTACACAATAATCAGAGCCATTGACAAATCAAGCACCATTGACAAGTTGAATAAATATAATGACAATTTTAGTATTTGTAATGACAACTTGAGTGTAGCTATTAACAACCTCGGGAGCGCAAGTTGTCAATCGCTATACTCAAGTTGTCATTGTCATTGTTGAATTTTGTCATTGCATTTATTGAACTTGTCAACCTCTATAGCCATTTTTTAGTATCTAACGATTTTGTCAAAACCATTACTCAATTAGTCACAACCTAAACTGTTTGTCAATCCTTTTACACATATTGTCCTTACTTACCGATTTTGTCAAAACCATTATGGATTTTGTGAAAATCATTACTATTTTAGTCAATCTCATTACTCAATTGGTCACAACCTAAAACTCTTTGTCCATCCTTTTACATATATTGTCAGTACTTACAGATTTTGTCAAAACCATTACTCTTTTAGTTAATCTCATTACTCAGTTAGTCACAACCCAAAACTTTTACTCAATCATTTTACACAATAATCAGAGCCAAGAATCAAGAATCAAAGCCTAGAAAATCTCACCTCCCTCCTTCAACCTTATTCTCTATCGTGGATTCACCCACCAAACTTCCCTACCGAAGATGAGCTTCTCAAGGTGGTTGAGAAACCTCCTCTGCCCATGGCCGAGAAAGCTTCAGGAGGTGGTCGAGGTTCGCTATGGGTATTCCGTCGGCCGGAAAGCTTCGCAAGGTGGCCAAGGCTCGTTGCTGGTATTCTGTCGGCCGAGAAAGCTTCTCGAGGTGGAGAGGGAGAAGGGAGAAGGGAGAAGGGAAAAGTTTACTACCGCCGCCACCGAAAATCTCACATTCACCATCAGGATCCTCCTTGACCACCACCAGAGGTCACACAACACCACCTTTAGAAGGCACTGGCCATTCTCCCATCCTCATCACCACCATCCTTCATCTCACCATCGTTGTCATTCGTTCATCACTAACACCACCATTATCCTCTTTATCTCTATGGTTAGATGGTACAAGAATTCGATCAGCGAGAATGAGCATTTCCTCCGTGAAGCCAAGGAGCTTCCTTCAACATCATGCGCTGGTGATACTAAAGCCACCCTTATTGCCCTCGCCACTCCCGGCGCTAATGTCTCTTGCATTCCCGATACCTACACCAGATCTAGAAAATGACGATGCATCAACCATTCTTATACCTGGACTCAGAGGCTATAGACGAAGAACCCACAAGGGGAGGCGATTTTTGAGATTTCCCAAAGGATCTGAGGCAAGAACTGAGATTATGAATCAAGAGAAGGGAGTTAGTGCCCATCGTGCCATTGAAAAGCAGAGAGAAAGAAAAAAGAGAAAAAAATAGTGAGAAATAGAGGGGAGGGCATTTAAGTTTTTCCCTTCAAACTTTGATATCCCAAATGCCTACCAAAGTATTTATTTGTCGTTTTACTAATTTAATAGACATTTTGGGGCTTTACAAGTTCAACTGATATTTATGTGTAATTTCCCCTTATTATGTATGTGTAACCTTTCTCATCAAGAGTAATTGGCTTCATTTTTCATTTTGAAAAAAAAAATAATTTATAGAGAGGGAAAATCAAGACTTTGAAAATGTTGACTCTAATTTTTCTAATGCCATGTCACATCATATATACTAAAGTGGGATTGATAAATCTGGGCAAATGACTTTCACTGCCCTTCTCGTAGTCCGCCTTCTCTCTCTCCTGAAGGTGGCTCTTTCACATTTCTCTCTGTCTCTCCCTCCACCTCACCACCAACGTTCTTCTTCCTCTTTAGTATATAGGGAAAATTCATTTCAGGGTCCTTTTAATAGGGAAAAATCCAAAAAAGGCCTTAAAATTCTGACAATCCCACAAAAGACCTTAGGGCTTTTTCTGGGATTGTCAGAATCTTGGGTGAGTTGTTAACATGGCTGATATAGTTGTTAACGGGTAGGTCTTTAACAACTAAATCAGTACCATTAACAACAATTTGCTAACAACTAAATCAGTACCGTTAACAACTATATCAGTACCTCGTTAACAACTATATCAACCCCGTTAACAACTCATGTAGATTCTGAAAATCCCAGAAAAAGGCCTTGAGGCCTTTTCTGGGATTGTTAGAATCTTGGAGCATTTTTTGGGTTTTTTCCTGTTAAAATGGCCTTGAAATGAATTCTCCCTAGTATATATGATGTGACATGGCATTTGTAAAAATAGAATAACTGATTTCTCCTTTTCATATTTTGAGAGTATTTATATGTGATTTCCCCTTACAGAGATTATATCACATATATTATGAATAATTAATTTAACCTCTACAAGTTAAATAAATAGGTCTTGTTGGAAATTTTTTTGAATAAATATGTCTTACATAAGGACCATAGGAATATTATTTTCTTACAAAAATATTATCTCACATATATATTCCTATGGTTATGTCTCAGATATAAATTTAGTGACAATTAAGTCTAAAAACTTTTAAGAATATACTTACAAATTCAGATTCAAACGTTGGAAATTGAATTATAGCTGCAAAATGAGAGTTATATTAGAAACATAAATATCTAATTTACAATTAAATTGATACTTCGGGGATCAATTGTCATTATTATCTCTTAGGACCCGTTTGTTAGGAAGAAAGCTTGGGGAGGAAAAGGGAAGATCCCAATCTTCCCATGGATTTTGGCTGTTTGTTACACAGAAAGTCCAGTCAGCATCTTCCAGTGAGGGTCCATCTTCCCTCATTTGAGGGAAAGTGCTTTCCATCCGAAAATGGAAGGAAAGGCGCCATCTTCCAGGAAGATGGTTTTTTGACAGATTTACCCCTGAAATTCAAATTTGGCGGGAAGTTTGAACTTGGCGGGAAAGTTCAAACTTGGCGGGAAAGTTCAAATTTGGCGAAATTTTTTTCTTCAACAGTTCGAACTTAACAATAATATATTTTTAAAAAAATATATTTTAGAAAAAAATATATATTTTTTATTTTGAATTAATTTCTTTTGAGGGTAAAATAGACATTTCCTAATTTTTTACCAACTTTCCCTCTTCATTTTCTTCCTACCAAACAACTCAAGCCATCTTCCCTCATCGTTCAAATCTTCCTTTCCTTTCCTTTCCCTCCTCCAAAGTTCCTTTCCCTCCCCAAACTTTCTTTATAACAAACGGGTCCTTACTCTCTCTGGTCCTAATTATAGGACATATTTAACCGATTTTGAAGGAGTTAAGAATAGATGTTAAATTAGTTAATTTTACTCATTTTCTTAAAATGCCCTTAAATAAATTTTGCACTTCAATTACCTTATTGATTTCACATAATCCCTCATTCATATCAATAGGGGTATTTTAAGAAGAAATTGACAAAAATTAGAATGTTGTTCTATAATTAGGACCAAAACAAACTCTAAAATGTTGTCTTATAATTAGGACCGGAAGGAGTATATTTCAAGCTCTTGATTAGAAAAATATATTAATTTGGGTAAAATTCTATATGAGAAATTACAATTTCAAATTCAAGTAATAGGAGAAATAATAAGCCTTATCCCACTAGACTAGATAGTACATAGGGATGATTGTGCTCTATCAACAACAAAATCTTAGATAGATTGTTAATAAAAAAATCTTGCTCAATGACAAATAATGAGAAAGCAAAAAAGTAAAAAAAAAAAACAAAAAAGATCCATTTTAGTGAATAAATTTAACTACAAAGTACATTTTAGATTAAGGACCGATGAAGTATAATTTATATAACTTGTTAACATAAGTTATAGGGGGGCTCAACATTACTCATTGATCATAAGTACTTAAATACTCCCATGAACCTATTTATTAGTTATTTCTAGTATGTATGTATATGTGTGTGTGTATACTCCCTCTGATTCTTATTATAAGGCACCAACTACCAACATTTTTTGGTTCTTATTATAAGGCACAACTTATTTTAACTAACTCATTTATTATTACTTTTCCATTATACCCTCATTTTTAACTAACTCATTTAAACCTACATCATTAAAGTAGGGGTAAAGTTGGAAACATTTATTACTTTTAGACCTAATTAATGACTTAACCTCAATTCATTGGTTCGTGAGAAATGGTAGTTGGTGCCTTATAATAAGGACCAGAGGGAGTATATATATATATATATATATATATATATATATATATATATATATATATATAAAAGGTTGTCAAATTCACGAGTCTAAGCAAACCCGTGACAGTGACATAAACTCGTATCGTAAACTCGAATCGATAAACTCGTAAGAGTTTACTTTTATCATTAAATATGTGTTAATAGTGTATAATTAAATAATTAAAATATAAAAATGACAACAATTTAATTTAAATATATTTTAAATCCAAATAATTGAAATTAAATATATCAAGATTCATAATTTATTATATTTAATAACGAAATTTCTATAAAGTTAATATATAAAGCCGTTGAGGATGACAAAATTGAAAAAAATTTAACACAATTATGTAAGCTACAAACGTAAAAACGGTAAATTCAATAGGTAAACTCTTGAGTTTATCTGAGTTTACAGTTGACACGATTTTACTAGAGACTTAGTAAGGTAGAAATGTAAAAACGGTAAATTCGGAGAGTCAACTTGCGAGTTTGACAACTATATATATATATTAAAAAATTAATGCCAGTTTTCCGCAATAATTAACAAGTTGATCCATTAAATTCAATGGACTTTTTGATGTTATAATTTAGACTCGTGCAGTCTGAGAAAAAAATGATTGTCTATATGGAAAGGAAAACTCAACTTGCTAAGGCTTTTAAATGTGATTTATTAGTGTCCCTTTCTTTCCCCATTGAAGCCTTCAAATTTCAATGTTGGGTCTTTTTCTGATTTATTGCTTTTTCTTCTTGTCCTTGTGCTCTTTATTATCGAAAGGAAAACCTTTTTTTTTTTCTGGAATATGTTGAGAAGTTTAAGTGAGTTTTTCTTGTAATTAATAATGAATTTTGAGGAAATAAATTAAGTTATAATGTGTCAATCAGGGAATTATTATTATTTTGTTGGTTTTTAAACTTTAGATGTGTAAAGACAATGATGGGTAGCCCTTAGGAAAACTATATGCCGTCAATAACAAATTGACTTTGCCTCTGTAAGTTATACATTTACAGTGATTTTAACCATTATTTAATTATCTAATATCTCCACCTTATGCACAAAATTTAATTAAATTATCACCGAACTAAATGGAAAAAAAAAATAGAATTGGACAAAAATTAACATTACTTGACATAAAGAAAAACTTAGATATTTGACATTATATAATATCATAGTACTTATTTCTAATTAAATTAAGATAAATGGATTTTTAATCGTTATTTTGTTCCATATATAACTAACTCTTAGTATTAAAATTTTAATCTTATTTTTAAATTTATTTATTTTTATTTGACTAGAAGAAAATATAAGGGAAAATTAAAATAAAAGACTGAGATATAATAATATTTAATTAGAATGACCATAAAAATTGTAATTATTAAAGAGGACCAAAATAAATTTAAAAGCACTAAATTGCCTTTCAAATTCTTAGTTGCTTCCTCAACTTAGAAAACAAAGAACGAAACGCTTTCTTCCCTCCCGTGACCAATTTATCGGTGCTATCACCTTCCTCCTTGTTGTTGCCATTTTCACAGACAACAAGGAAGGCATTTTAGGTCCTTCCGTATCCCATATCCTTGTATACCTTGCAAATAATGAGCAGCTGTGTTATTACATATAAACTCCGCGTTGCAGCAAGCAACTGAGAATTTGATGGGCAATTTAGTATTTTTAAGTTTATTTGATCCTCTTTAATAATTGTAATTTTTATAGTCGTTCTAATTAAATATTATTTTATCTAAGTCGTTTATTTTAATTGTCCAGAAAGTTAAAATAGTTAAATCTTCTTACAATAAATGGATGCATTTATCGGCAATATGCTTTCATTTTTCTTTTCATAATTGCTGTGTTCACTCCTAGTCTGACCTTTTTCATGTGGTTAGCGTAATTATAGCTATATGTCACCTTATACGTTAATTAAATTATTAAATAATATAAGGAAGATAAATAATTAAGGTTTTGGATGCATCAAATTAAATATTAATGCAGGAAAATAGGTGCTGTTGAAAAATAATTTAAGGTGCTTGAATGCCCCAAAAAATTAATTTAGGATGTTAAGTGCTGATGGAA
Source organism: Acacia pycnantha (assembly GCA_025563575.1). NCBI lineage: Eukaryota > Viridiplantae > Streptophyta > Magnoliopsida > Fabales > Fabaceae > Acacia > Acacia pycnantha. Next base: position 300,502 of record JAMWYP010000065.1, read on the forward strand.
AGAAACTCTAGCGTGTTGAGCACTTCTTAACACTTTTATCTGTAAATGACCTAAAGTCTAACGAATTTATTTGCATATAATTCAAAGTTTGGAGGTTAATTATACAATTTATTTACATAAATACAATTTTGTTGTTGTTGTCATACATAAATAAATTTAAATGGGTATAAAATTAATATTTTGAGATTATTTGCATCAACTTGAGAGTTTATGATTAATTTTTAAAGGTTGAGGATGTTATTTGTACATTATTCTAAATTTAGGAAAGCTTTATATAATTTAAGATAATAATCATAATATAGACTCGCTCATTTCTCATTTGCTCCCTGAGGATATTCTTCAAAAAAAATTGTTCAAGCGCCCATACAAAAAAAAAAAAAAATGCATAAAAAACTTTGGGATTGAAAATTGCTCATAAATTCCTATCTATTTTGTAAGATGGGAAATGAAAACATTTAAAGGAGAGAGGCCCTTGAGTGTCAATATTTTTGAATGTAGAAAGACAAAAATGTCCTTAATGAAAACAAAGATGGGAACACGAATTTAATAATAGATAAGAAATAAAAAAAATCGTGGCCCTTCTTCTCCTCTCCTGTGCGCGTGTTGTGTGTCCTTCCTTGCCACCATCGAGGACCGTGGATTCTGTCGGAGCTCCGATCTGTTGGTAAAGGCTAGGGAGGTGAGTTGTCTGAAGGCCTTCTTGATATTTCAGTATTTAGTGGAGGTGATGATTGCTATATTAATTTTTTTTTTTTGTGAGTAAAAAACTGCTAAATATGCTTGTAGCTTCGTTAGCTTTTCTGGTTTTCTCCATTATCCTCAAGATTAAAGTGTATTAGGGAAAATATTTTACGGATAAGGAGGATTGTTTGCGTATAAGGGAAGATCAGTTGCGCGAGAAAAAGATATATTTCACATGGAAGATTGTTTGCACACAAGCAAGGGTGGACCCACTTGTTAGAGAGGGGGCACTATTTGAGATTTTTTTTAAAAAAATTTTATAATTAATACAGGTTTGAATGATTATCCACCCTTAAATTAAGTATCCACCCTTAATACATCAAGGCTGCACTTCTTAATGAGATGGGGGATGAATGGTTGAATGATTGTTTAGTACCTTATATTGAAAAAAAAATGTATTTGATAGTATTGATAATAAGGCGCAATTATGATGAAATTCCAAAAAATAAGGCTTAGAAGGATGACATTATAATTATTTTTATTGTAATATATTATTTTTATTAAAATATATGTACTTGAACTTATTGAATACTCACTCTTCATTGTAATTTATGTAGCTGCATTTATTTCTAATGGTATTTAGCCTTACTTTTCTAAATGACAAATTTGTAAAATAATTTCCCCTCCTATTACATCATCAATATTCACTTGATTTCATAAATATTTTTTTGATATATATTTTTTTGTTTATATTCTTTTTTTTAATACATTTAAAACTTTCCTTAAAAAAAGAAATTCGGGGGCGCTGCCCTCGAATCCACCACCAATTATGCCCCCTTCTGTAATTTTCTGGGTCCGCCCTGCATATAAGGGAAAATCTTTTGCACATATGAAAGATTATTTGTACATTAAGGAAGATATTTTGCACTAGGGAAGATATATTGCAAAAAAGGAAGATTGTTTGTGAAAAAGCAAATAGCAAAACCATTAACATATAATCCGTACATGCATCGATTAATGAATGTCCAACACTTCAACAAACTCATCCATTGTTTTGCTGTTGTACAAGACCAAATCTAAAGGCAAGGTCAGTTGAACACGAATTATTTGCAGAATAGATAAACCAGAAACATATCTTGGGAATCAACTCGTTTTGCTCAAACAATTGCAATAAATAGGTATCAGCTTTGCTCAAACGTAGATGATACTGAATCCCCTGGTACTATCTAAACATATGTCAAATTCATTAAAATTTAAATCACTACACCAACACAGACACTAGAAATTTCAACATTCAATCCAAATTACAAAAATTTATCAACTGAAGAAAGTCGTTTACCTTCACTATTATAAAAAATGAATTTTACTTTCCTAAAAAACATATGCTTTTAAAAAAGAGAAGTAAAAAATAAAGACAGTGGTATTTTTGTAATTTTGTGGATAAAATTATGAAATATTGGGTGTCCCTTTAATAAAAACATATGCTAAAAGCATAATTTTGGCGTTCCAATTTAGAAAATAGATGCCACAAGTTCGCTAAAAAAACTACTTTTGGTGTCCCTTTTAAAATTGGGACGCCAAAAATGGACCTTCGACGTCCCAATTCAAAATTGGAACGCCTAAAGTAAGCAACAAGAAGAAAAAATAGATGCACTAATGACAATTCCCCTCCTCTTCCTACTTCCTTCGATGCTCAACTTGGTCTCACAAATCATTTGATTCACCTTTCAACCTCACTCCCACTCTCACACTTCTTTCTCCCTCGACCATAAGTGCCATGAGAGTAGCTAGCACTAACCAGCGGCAACGGTGGCACTAAGCACTAACCCCACGGAAGTGATGACGAGTACTAACCCGACAACAACAGCGACGAACACCAATCTTCACCTTCAATCACGCAAGGGTGAGTGCTAACCTTCATCTGTGACGATGATGATTAACGATGGCGGTGAGGTTGAATCAAGCTATGTGATAGTGAGACCTCTACTTCAACCAATTTTCACATTCCATCCTCGTCTCCCTGCTCCCTTATCTTCATCGTTCTCCCTAATGGCTTTGATCTGGTAGTTAAGTTTAGAGACAATGAATGTAGATTTGGAGTCAAATCTCATAAGGAACTTGATTTTGATTTGGTTCATTGTTTTTATTTGATTTTGAGCTAGATCTGGAGCCAAATCTCATGATTTTGGTTCACTCTCACTTTTCTTCTTCCCCTTTGATGATGTTGATGATGATTGGTTTTGGATGGGTTTTTCTCTTCAAATTTTCAGTGAGGGTGGTGACGGAGGCAGGACATGAAGAAGGAGAGAAGAAGGAAGTTTCCATGGCTGGGATCCATGATTGATGAATGATTGATGGTGGTGAGTGGTGACAACGGCTAGGTCTCTGACTGTGAGGGATTTTTTTATTTCTTTTTAAAAACCTTACGTGTCTTTTTAAAACTTATGGTGTCCTTTTTTAACGGAAGTTGTTCTTAAGTTTTATTACGTCGCTCACATAGGCATGTCATTATAAAAGAATGTAAAAAGAGCCTAAAAATAAACGTTAAAAAGATTTTTTTTAGTAGTACTTCCTCCTTGTAGAAAACAAGTTTCTCATTCTCAATCAAACATCGCTAATAAAATTTTACAACGGATTATGAAGAAATATTACTTAAAGTTACCAACTTTCGGTATTCCCCCCTCGCTCTCACTTTATTCGACTAGATTTCACTCATCGAACTATTAGATTACAAAACAGTTCAACAAGGACTTTATTACTAGTTGTCGTCGCCTCCACAAGTAACACATTCTCAGTTGCATACTATGAATAGCGCTGACCTTTTGCTCGCCGCCGCCTCTCCTGTTTGGTGTCACAAGGAAAGTATACGAGATTTCTTCACTGTCTTCGTTGTCCTCATTCCTCTGTGACTTTCTCTTTGAATCTTGCTTGCGATCGTTTTTCTTCATATATGCTCCTTTGTTTTATTTCAATCTTTTCATCAAGGGTATTTTTGTCTTTATACTTTCAGAAACATTGACACTCAAGGGCCTCTCTCGGTTAAATGATTTCTGGTCCCACTTGGCAAATAGATTCTCAAATAGGGATTTATGGGCAATTTTCCCAAAAAAAATTTGTCACTTTTTAACCATCTAAAAACATCAAATAAAAGTTATTACTAGTTCATCAACAAGTCTTCAAAATTACTACCTCCGGTCCTAATTATAAGAACATTTTTGTAGTGTAATTTGCACTATAAAAGTGTTCCTATAATTAGGACCGAAGAAAGTATCATCACACAGGCTTGTTTGGAAGAGCTTTTAAGAGAGGCTTATAGGCTTATTTACTATTTCAATCAAGCTTATGACTTTTTTTGTTGCTTTTTTCATTTGGATGCAATCTGTACCCAATCGAGCTTATAATGCTTATGGACTTATTTCAAAAACTTACTTTGCTGGCTTTATCAAAACGAGTTTGAGCTTATAGACTTATACAGTAGCGGAACTGTCATTTTTGTCTACTCGCCAACTGGCTAAAAGTAATTCAAATCTCTAGAATAATTATGATTTATAAGATTTTTAATTTGAATATAATTTTATTCATTTTAAATAGTATTTTTCCCTAGCTATTCTAAAGGACATGGAAGCCTCATTATGGCAAAACCGAAAATTTATTGTGATCTTGGTGTGAGTGACTAGGTGTTAAGATCTTTTTTTTGTTTGAAATAATTGCTTCTAGTAAAAATTGCAACTTATGTTTTATTTTTCTTGGCGAAAGTAAAAAGGACCACTCATTAATCAGTCAATATCTTACCTAAATTATTTTAATCCGACATTATTGACTAAATTTATTTCATCCGCTAATCTCGTTGATGCTACTATTCATGTTCTGTTCTCGTTTTCGTCGATTAATTCCTGAATTCACGAGTTACATATTCTTATATGAAAATCATAAGGATTATATTCTTGTCTTAAAGCAACAATCAAGTATAAAATAACATAAAAATCTATCACATTCAATCCACAAATCACAAGCAAAGAACAATATGTCTTTCTTATGATTTGATAAAATATTTTTATTTATTATAATATTCTCTATGTAATCCTTTAAAATCTAGTCAGCTTTTTCTAATTAGTGTATAATGTTTTATGGGTTAATGGTCATTTTGGCCAATCAACTATTGGCTCAGGAGCACCCAACACAAAAAAACTATTAAAGGTACCAAAAATACCAACAAACTTTTAAAAAGGAGCGCCCAGCACAACGCCGTTAACACCGTTAAAAATTTATATTTTTACTATTCCCAACGATACACTATCTATCTTGAATATAATGATATTAAGTAAAAATACAATTAGTTTTGAATAATGACAATTGAGAAAAAAATTATTTAATTTAGTAAAATTTAGAATTTTGTGCTGGGCACTCCTGAAGTAAGAGTTCGTTGGCCAATCTGAACCTTAGATAACGGTTAGATAACGGAGGTTAACTTTTTGTTAACAGTGTTAACGGCATTGTGCTGGGCGCTACTTTTTTAAAGTTTGTTGGTATTTTTGGTACCCTTAATAGTTTTTTTGTGCTGGGTGCTTCTGAGCCAATAGTTGGTTGGCCAAATTACCCTTTAACCCAATGTTTTATTTGGATCGGGGTATGTATTCGAGGAACTAACTAATTCGACCTCACCTAATAGAGATTCATTTAAAGGATTAGGGTGTCCCAATAAGAGTTTTTTCCATACCTAGAGATCAAACTCGATACTAGCTGTTAAAAGGTCAAGATACCTATAAGGCTATAAGCCTATATATAACTAAGATCAAGAGTAAATACTCTTTTTGGTCTCTGAAATAACACGCGCTACCCATTTTGGTCACTGAGTAAAAAAAATGTTATTTTTAGTCCTTAAACAGTAAAAAAAAGGTCACTTTTAGTCCTTTTAGTCATTTCTTGTGGGCATTTTAATCCCTCACAAATTCTCAAAAAATCATTTTTAGTCCCTAAAAAGGACCGAAATGACATTTTTTTTACTCAGGGACCAAAATGGGTAGAGCGTGTTTTTCCAGTGACCTAAAAGGGTATTTACTCTAAGGTATTTACTCTAAGGTCAAGATACCTATAAGGCTATAAGCCGTCTTCAGCTTTTATTTTTACTCGTTGAATTCTCTATATATATTTTGTTTGTTAAAAAATTTATATATTTCAACAAGGATTCAATATTATAAATTCTAAAATGGTTATATTTTCCATGCATAACAAGAAAACATACATCTTTTTTTTTAAAATAAAATAAAATAAATCTAGTTAGAATGATAAAATATTTATGTTTGACTGGCCAAAAAAAGGTTTTTTTTTTTTTTTTTTTTTTTGTACTTGTGATTGAAACTTAATTAAATTTGGTGTGAATGTACAAGTAATTAAGCTTTTCCTCAAATATACGTAAACTTGCTTTAAGGCCCATGCAAGTAACCTAATTGTAGGGCTATACCAAAAGGAAAGTGTTATATATATATATATATATATATATATATATCCTTCTCATCTTGAAGCAAACCGTCCACGTGCAATAATGCTTAGTTTTGGATCTATAGTCTGTGTGCGAGAAATTTTTAATTACAATGGATTTAAACATGAATGAAGGTAAGTTATAATAAATTGAAAAGAAAAAAGTACAAAGGCACTAAATATAAGATCTAGTTGAATTTTTAGGAAGATTAAAGAAGTTAATTAAATTACTTTAAAGTATTTATATTTATCGTTTTCCTTAAAATATTTTGTCTAACTTATAAACTAATATATAATTTAATCATACACAACTTGATATGATTAAGTAATTTATTTAGATTTATTACTCTATAAAAAAAAGTCAACTAAGTTTTATATTTATAACCGGAGATAGTATCATAATGACATGTTATTAAAACCGGATCAGACCAGCTGGTTAAACTGCGAAACCGTCAAACCGATCATCTAACCTGTCCAATCCAACCGATCTAACAAGTTCAATATTTATTTAAATTTTTTATTTTAAAAATTCACATATAATTCTACATATTTCCAAAAATTACAAATTAAGACTCTATAGAAAGCTTAAGATGTCTACTTTCTAATACAAAAAGAATCATTAAAAAATATTATCGTTTGATCCTAAAAAATTATCAAATTCTCAAACTATTTCAAAAAATATTATCGCTAAAGTTCACTTCCTTATTGATCTAGCAGCCTCAGATTAGTCCGGTTGGCCTCCAATTTGACCCAACTCACTACCCTAACTGTTTTAGTAGCCCAGGTTTAATAACTTACTATAATCACATGGCTGAGATGATGGATTGCATTAATTAGGCCAAGAGTGTGTATGAATAAAGGCGCATTGACGAACGGGGGTTGACTCAAGTGGTAAGCGGCTTGTGTCGCTTAAGCAATGTCTCGAGTTCGAGCCTTGTGAATGCAAAAAACCCCCACTGGGAGACTCTCCCACCAAAATCAAGTGCGCGACGCGGATCGGATCCGGATTAGTCGGGGCGAAACCCCGGTGAACCGGGTGGACAACAAAATAAATAAAAAAAAGGCGCATTGAACATTCAAGACCAGACTTTCGCCACTTATTATGCACAAAGATAATATGCTCAATTTTTTGAAAAACTCACTATTCATTAAAACAAATGCACCTTTTGTTTTAATAATACGGTTTTGAATCTTCAAGCAACCATAGAATGAAAGCCAGAGGAAAAACTTGATATTCTCGTAATCTATTTTTCTGCCACGTGTTTGGCTTTGTCAAAAAATATTATTCATTTTTTAATGTTACCTTCATTACAATAAACGCCCACAATTCCTATACAACATAATGAACCAATAATTGGAGAATGACAGGATTTAAAAAAAAAAAAAGGAAAATACCACATAAATTTTAAAATCTTGTTGACAATAACAGTAATAAGATTAATAAAAATAGCAAAGTAACTGACAATTCACTTTATTGGGAAATCACTAGATTTTGAAATTCAAATAATATTTTTTAAAAATTTTTCCTAATAAAAAACCTCAAACATATGAACTAGCTGAGAACTAAGGATAATTTCTAATATAAATGATGAAAAAAAGTGACAACTGACAACATATTTCAAAGAAGTGATATTTATTATTTAATTTTTTTTCCTTCTCTCCAAAATCTACCCCTAGTTAAATGTAGCAGAGATGGAAAAAATCATTTAAAAAAGCTTCTTAAAATTTCGAAAAGGAACGAAAGAAATTTGGGTCCTATAGAAAAAAGGATGGGGGCATTTCAGTAATTTGGATAAAGAGCAAACTTTAAAATAATAAAAATTCGAAGGATCTGATTTCGGGGAAGAAGAACCTAACCTGTGGAACGAGCCTAACCTGATACCGAATTACCGACAATCACGCGCTTCCATTGAGCCCCACACAAATTGTCGTGCGATTAGTTATTAGCCGCCATTTGTTTTCACGCGCTTGAACTTTCAACGTTCAATTTTCCCACTCGGCGACCTCTTCGTCTCTCTCACATCGACTCAGCCTTCGTTTTTCAACCATTCCTCTGCTTCTAGAAGATCGAGCCAGCTAACTTCAAGTTTATGCATCAAGTTTCGCCTCCTCGTTTCTTCAGTAAATTTGATTTAGTTTTCGCTTGCAGATCAGATTATCATTGATCGGTAACTTCGATGAAACCGGCCGTTTGATTTAATTTACAAGAAGTAATTAATCTCGCATGACTTGCTTGATTTAATCGCATTCGCGTTCCCTTTGATCTGTTGCTTGCTTCAAATCCTGTCCTCTGATTTTCTCAATTCTCGGGTTTCCTATTATTGTTAATCAAATTTTTATAATCTGTTTGTTATGGAATAAAATACTAGGCCCATCCAAGGTGTGGCCCATCAGGAGACATCTAATACATTTGAGCTTGAAGACACCAAAGGCCCAGCAAGTCCAAACCCTAACCCTAAGGTAGCCTCTATATATAGTTGGTTAACCTAAAGAGGTACGGATCTTCTAAGCTCTCTCTCAATTGCATATCTGCGCACACAGAGCACACACACCACCCCCTTGGCTAAACGCCTCCTGTATCATCGAACTACGTGGACTTTGATCCCTCTTCAGGGTACGTAGGCCCTAGGAATCGCTCCTAGGTCAAGTCCTGGTGCTTTGTGATTGCAGATCCTCTTAGGTATTCAATCCATGGATGCTTGGGGAGAGCTATTTGATCCTATATCCACATCCTAGCCCACCTATGGTTAGGGTTTATGTTCTATGACAGAACATTGGCGCGTCGTGGGGAATCGGTAAATTTCGATTCCCATGACCGAAGAAGGTTAATAATTCAAATTCCCAAATGTTAGATGAACAATCTTGAATCTCTGGAGAAACTTGTTACAAAGAAGGGGTTGTGCAGAGAGAAAAAATTTCACAAGATTACGTGGAAATTGAAAATTTCTCGAAAAATCCGCCTCCACCCTTCTCACGAAAACGCGGATTCTGGAAATCAATTTGAGATGTGGATCCGCCTCTTGGAGATCCGAGATTGGGTGGGCTCTGGAACGTCGATCTCCAGTACCTATCCTCATCTCCGGTCACTGTAAGTCCTCAAAGCAGATTCGAAAGTGTGCTCCGACAGTGAGCGTCGTTCTCTGGCCGAAGGTCGATCCCCGTGGTTGATCTCCAGACCATCGAAACTTCTAGGATGAAAGAGCACCGAGACGGTCGGATTTCGAGATGCCAAAACAGAGTATGCAGTGTTCTAACCTGTGTTGTGGTGAGATGAAGCCAAATCATGGGTGAAGGGCATAGCAATTTTGGGTGATGTCGGGATGCGTCCAATACCGGGAAGTGTTCAAACGGGAGCACACAGTTCGGCACTTGCATTAAAGGATGAAAGAAAGTTCTTCCTCGAGTTTGGGTGACTACTAAAGCTACCGAGATACCGAGATCATGAAGCCGGGACGCAAACCAGGTTTGTTATTTATGCTATCCGATTTGCAAGTGTCAAGTCGTCTGAGTCCGGCCGAGATAAGTTTTCCTAATCCGAGATAGTCGTTCGAAGTCCGAGATCATCCTGTTTGAAGGCCGGCGAATCATTTGAAGCCCAGGATGATGAACGGAAATCATCTTATTTGAGCAAGGATGGAATACGGCCTTTGTTCATTGTTCTAAATTTCATCTTGACAAAGGTTTTGGGATACCCAAGATTATTCTCTTCAAGCAAGCAGGACGGGATGCCTCGAATGTCTGGTGCGCCGCTCTCTTCCAAATTCTGGACGAACTTTGAAAGAGGAATTGGTTTCTGAAGCCGAGATTGAGGTTTGAGAGTGGGAAACCGGGTTCCACTTTCCACTGCTTGCCTTTGTCAATTATATTCAAATATAGTGTTTCGGAGACGCTGTCGGGGAAGGATTTTCCACTGGAAAAGTCTAATTCCTAATTTCACATTTGCGTGATGAATGTGTTGTTGGTGCCTTTTTAATATTCAAGGAAATGAAGCAACCACTTGAATTGTATTACATATAATGCAATGATAGATGGTCTTTTTGGCGTAGAAAGGAATGAAGATGCATTTTTAAATGCTTAAAAAGGTGCAAGGGGCTTGTATTAGTCTAATATGCAGAATCTTTTCCTAAAAATGGGGGAGAGGCAACAGATTGCCATGGTGGAGTTTCTTCCCTTGCAGCTACCATCATGAGGAATTTCGGTGGTGGAGTCTCTTCCCCTGCTGGAGTTCATTCTTGGAGGGTGCATAAATCTTGAGAGCCTTCCTGAATTTCTTCATTTGCGTTTAATGAGACCTGTACAGAATTTATTCCCTCATCAGGGAGTGGTTCAATGCTCTACTTGAGATGCAATCTCTTGAGATCTTCTTACAAATTGTTGAACGAATTTTGTTATGGGAAGATAACTTTTCGTTGAAGTGATTTAAATAATGGATGAAGCTCTTGATGCATTATTTGATTTGACTATTCACTTGAAGCATGCTTGGGGGGAGAAAGTCCTTGCTGAAAAAGAGCATTACAAGTTCTACCATTTTCCCACGTCCCAATTCTCGTGACCAAGTCATTTATATCAAGGGCAAAGGATGATGAATCAATACCCGAAATGGAGGATCCATGTTCCAGATGTTGCTCATGGGCTTAATAACTCTCCAAAATATCTGCATCTGAATTACCTGATAAGAATTACTCCTTTAGGGGCTTGGCACTAGAGGTTGAATTAGCTAAGAAAGATGTCTTCAAAAGCATTCAAAAGAAGTGCCAAAAGAAGCCGAGGCAGATATTTCTTTAGCGTCAAGAAGAAAAGAACGATGCCATTAAGCTTGAAGTCAGAGACGTCAAATCTTTAAATGTTCTTCTCTCCCATGGCGTTGAACCACAAGTACGTATATAAATAATATTATTTAGATTCAACTCTGAAGAAATAGTATGTTTGTAATTTTTATAAACTGCAAGTATACTCAGTATATTACAGTTAAATCCGTATTTCCATTCGGAATTCGGTAAAATTAAGTTTGAAGCCGGATAAACTGAATCTGGTTAAAATTTGGGCTCCGTTTAAAGGCGACAATGTCGTGAATCTATTTCAAATTCCTCTATTGGGATCGTTTTTTGAAGGCGGACTCCGGATAAACCGAATCTGGTTAAAGTCTGGGCTCCGTTTAAAGGCGACAATGTCGTGAATCTATTTCAAATTCCTCTATTGGGATCGTTTTTTGGAGGCGGACCCGGTTAAACCGAATCTGGTTAAAATCTGGGATCCATATAAATTTGAAGGCGGACCCCGGTTATACCGAATCTGGTTAAAATCCGGGATCCGTGTAAAGGCAGCTACAGCCTGCAAGTATAAACATGTAGAGGACAGGGCAATCAAACCCGTCTTCCAAAATCATGTATAAGTTAAACATGTAGAGGACAGGGTAATCAAACCCGTCTTCCAAAATCATGTACAAGTATAAACATGTAGAGGACAGGGCAATCAAACCCGTCTTCCAAAATCATGTACAAGTTAAACATGTAGAGGACAGGGTAATCAAACCCGTCTTCCAAAATCATGTACAAGTTAAACATGTAGAATTCAGGGTAAAGAAACCTGTTTTCGAAAATCATGTACAAATAAAACATGTAGGAATCCGAGGTACATAAACCCGTTTCCGAAAATCGTGTCGAAGCTAAACATGTAGGAATCTGAGGTACATAAACCCGTTTCCAAAAATCATGTCAAAGCTAAACATGTAGGAATCTGAGGTACATAAACCCATTTCCGAAAATCATGTCAAAGCTAAACATGTAGGAATCCGAGGTACATAAACCCGGTTCTGAAAATCATGTTCCAATTTAAACATGCGTGAATCCGAGGTGCACAAACCCGCTTTCATGAATCATGTCAAGTCTATTTTATACAATTAAATCCGCACCCCTTAATTGGATCCGGATAAATTGTGGAGTCCGTTCCTACGCCGAGAGATGAAGGCGGATCCCGGCTTAAGCGAATCTCGTTAACATCAGGGTTCCGTAGAAATAACGGTTAAAACGTGATCCTTCGAGACATGGTAAAACCAGATCTAATGGTTAAAACGTGCACCCTTTGGGACACGGTAAAACCGAGATAAGTTACATTTAAAAGTTTTGCAAGAAACAAAGACGAAGGCGGACCGGTTATAACTAATCTGGTTAAAATCAGGGATCCGCATTGAGGCGGAAAATCTATTTTGGATTTCCGTTATTGGAATCATTTTGGCAACAACAATGCCGCTAAGTCTATTTGATTGAATTTGGGTAAACAAACCAGAAATCATAGACCCGAAATCTCGGAGTTAAAGTAAATAACATCCGGAATCTCGGTGTTAGAATTTATAGACCCGAAATCTCGGAGTTAGAGTAAATAACATCCGGAATCTCGGTGTTAGAATAAATAACATCTGGAATCTCGATGTTAAAGTTTATAGCCTGAAATCTCGGAGTTCAAGTATCTAAACCGGAATCTCGGTGTTAGAATAAATAACATCCGGAATCTCGGTGTTAAAGTTTATAGCCCGAAATCTCGGAGTTCAAGTATCTAAACCGGAATCTCGGTGTTAGAATAAATAACCCGGAATCTCGGAGTTAAAGTATCTAAACCGGAATCTCGGTGTTAGAATAAATAACCCGGAATCTCGATGTTAAAGTATCTAAACCGGAATCTCGGTGTTAAAGTATCTAAACCGGAATCTCGGTAATAGAATGTATAACCCGGAATCTCAAGGTTAAAGTTTATAAACCTGAAATCTCAGTTTAAAATAAATAAACCCGGAATCTCGGGTCAACACGCACGGAATCCGAACAATCGCGAGCACCTCGTCCGGATTTGGAAAGCAACACATCCTGCCAGCTCAAAGACCTGAACTACCAGGCTGGGGGGGCAACAGAGGTGACAACGATTTGTTAAGTGGAAAAGCGTGTTATCCGAAAGTTTAATGCAAGCTCGGACAAATATCCGAAATGAGCACGTTGAACGGTTTGCACAAACAGTAAGTATTTTCCATTTATTGTGATTTGCTTACATGTTATTAAATGCAGGAATATAAACCAGACAATTTGCGGGAAAATTGCTACGAAAGCAAAGTCGGATTCGGGGATCTCGGAAAGCGGTCAATTAATCTCGGCTCTCGAGACACGAACTCTACCGAGCTTGGGGGCAACTGTTATGGAATAAAATACTAGGCCCATCCAAGGTGTGGCCCATCAGGAGACATCTAATACATTTGGGCTTGAAGGCACCAAAGGCCCAGCAAGTCCAAACCCTAACCCTTAGGTAGCCTCTATATATAGTTGGTTAACCTAAAGAGGTACGGATCTTCTAAGCTCTCTCTCAATTTCATATACTGCACACAGAGCACACACACCACCCCCTTGGCTAAACGCCTCCTGTATCATCGAACTACGTGGACTTTGATCCTCTTCGAGTACCTAGGCCCTAGGAATCGCTCCTAGGTCAAGTCCTGGTGCTTTGTGATTGCAGATCCTCTTAGGTATTCAATCCATGGATGCTTGGGGAGAGCTATTTGATCCTATATCCACATCCTAGCCCACCTATGGTTAGGGTTTATGTTCTATGACCGAACATTGGCGCCGTCTGTGGGGAATCGGTAAATTTCTGATTCCCATGACCGAAGAAGGTTAATAATTCAAATTCCCAAATGTTAGATGAACAATCTTGAATCTGCTGGAGAAACTTGTTACAAAGAAGGGGTTGTGCAGAGAAAAAATTTCACAAGATTACGTGGAAATTGAAAATTTCTCGAAAAATCCTAAGCACAATTTCTTCTCAAATTAAGCTCTGTACAGAAGCCTAAATCCAATTTCCTCTCAAATCGAGTCCGTACAGGGTCCTAAGCCCAATTTCTTCTGAAATCGAATCTCTCGACGAAAGATGGTCATCGCCAAAGAAACAGCAGCCTCCACCCTTCTCACGAAAACGCGGATTCTGGAAATCAATTTGAGATGTGGATCCGCCTCTTGGAGATCCGAGATTGGGTGGGCTCTGGAACGTCGATCTCCAGTACCTATCCTCATCTCCGGTCGCTGTAAGTCCTCAAAGCAGATTCGAAAGTGTGCTCCGACAGTGAGCGTCGTTCTCTGGCCGAAGGTCGATCCCCGTGGTTGATCTCCAGACCATCGAAACTTCTAGGATGAAAGAGCACCGTGACGGTCGGATTTCGAGATGCCAAAACAGAGTATGCAGTGTTCTAACCTGTGTTGTGGTGAGATGAAGCCAAATCATGGGTGAAGGGCATAGGAGTGCAGAGGAGCTGTTTTTGTTGAACTTGTTTAGTTATGATTGAAATCCTTTCGATGTAAAAACAAATCATGATTAGGCTTCTGATCTCTACAGTCTGTAATTTGTGTAACTGGCTTTTGATAACTGTAGGGGTGTAAATAGGTCAGGTCCTTATTAGGCGGCCTACAACCTGACTTGTTTAGGATCTGGTCAGGCCTGACATGTTTGTTACAAAGGCTAGGCTAAGGTTTATTTAAAGACCTAAATGTGTAAATGTGTAAATAGGTCATGCCTATTTTATTAAGACCTGGCCTGTAAACCTTCAGGTCTGATCTGTTTACATATTAAATAAATACAATTATATTTATATCATGTAAATAATGTAATATTTATTATTTTTCATTTTTATATTCTACTTAAATCTTATATTTATATAGTTTTGATAGGCTCAAAGTGTACAAAAACCTATTTATGGCCTCCAAAGCCTGCAATATGAGGCATTTTTAAATGCCTACATTGTAAGTAGCCCTTTAAAAAGGCTTCAGTCTCGACCAGGTCTTATGAAGGCTCAGGCCTGAGCCTAAAAAAAACCTACATTCAGGCTTAGGCCCAAGCCTTCTACCCCCATTACATGCTCATACCTATTTAGCCAAAGTCTAGACCCATTTCCATCCCTAGGTAACTGAAAAAATAAAGAGTGACAGTGCTATATTTGATTTCACTGAATAATGGTAATTGTTTCTGGAACTTTATGGATCTACGTTTCTTTGTGATTAATTATGTCATTTCGTTGATGTTTGGTATATCCACTAAAGGCTTGTTTGGGCTGGTGTTTAAAAAATACTTTCGATAAAACTCATTTTATATACTTACATCGTAAATCGTAAATCACATTGAAAAAATAACTTCTACTGTTAACGCAAACGAGTATTTAGATGTCCCATATGTTCAATTATTCAACTTAACTACAAAAAGTGAAGAAGCTGAATATGGAACATGTCTCCATTTTCAGTTTGAGTGTGTTTAAGTGCTTTACTGATTTTGTAGCATCTACATTTCTTTTAATCCTGTGAATACGTCTTGTAGAAATTGTCTCCTCATGGTCGTTTTATGACGTAATTGAGTGATCTTTTGGTGACATTACTATTCTTATGTCCTAGAAGACAAACTTTTACTTTAGCAGTAGCAATGTTGATAGCTTTCTATTCAGCACAATTCCAGCGCATGAATTTGAATCCTCTAAAATTGAAAGTATGTAAAGTGAGAGATGTATTGAATCAACAAAGAAAAAAATTAGAGGGAAAAAAAGAAAAATTTAATAAATTTTAACGAATGAAATAAACTTCATCGAATTTGTGAATGAACTAAGGGTATGTTTGGTTTAAGGGGAGGGGAGGGGAGAGGAAAATATGTGGGCCCCACTACACTCAATTTTCAAAAAAAATTTCTCTCCTCTCATTTTTTTTCTCTCCCCTTCCCTCCCCTCCCCTCACCTTCCCTCAAACCAAACATACCCTCAATGTGTGGGTTTATTATTATTTAGTAAATAAAAATTGTTAAAACTAAAGAAATGTGTGTGGGGGGGGGGGATTAACAAAAGTTGTGAATAACTTAAAAGTGTAATTTTTTTATTTGTTAAACGAATATTGTTAAAACCTAATGAAATGTAGTGAATGTTTTAATAAAACTTGTGAATAACATGTAGATATTTGTTACATAGTAAACAAAAGTTGTCAATATTTAATGAAAAGTGGTCAATTCATTAACAAATTTTGTAAATGAGCTTAAATAAAAAATAAAGTGTTAAGTTATATATAGTACTCCCTCCAGTCCTAATTATAAGACATAGTTGACTTTTTTGGAGAGATTAAAGAAGTTAATTAAATTACTTTAGAGTATTTTTATTTTTATTTTATTTTTCAAACTCATTAGTTTAATTAATAAACTAATATATATAATCTAAGGATACACAACATATGAAATGATTAAGTAACTTATTTAACTTTCTTAATCTCTCCAAAAAAAGTCAACTAGGTCTTATAATTAGGATATAGTTAGTATTTGTTTGCATAATATGTAACCAGTATTTTTGGCAAACAAGTGGTAGGAATTCAAATCCCACCGCTTTGCCAACTAACTATTCCTGCTGGAGCTTCGGTTCCGACAAGGGTATATCGTCGATGGTTGCTGGCGGCCAGCGGTGGTAGGGTAATATTATATTTTAAAAATATATATATATGTAAGGACATCTGTGTTCTTTCCTTTTGATTTTAAAAAATACAAATCATGCTTATCACTTCTTGGTATTTTTAAAGTTCTTTATCTGATATTTTTCCTATAATATATAACATTTATATTTTTCATTAATTCTCTATATGCAAATTAGGCTAACTCGGTAGTGCATTCTAACTGTTCAAATTTCAAAACCACTTTCTCGAAAAGCAATTTACATACAATTATGAACCTGTTAAGATCATTGACGTTCAAAGAAATCAGCGCCATCCTCTACATCGTCTGTTCTAATGCTTCCCCTTTGTGCCATTAGAATCCTGTACACTCTCTTTGAACATACTTCACCTAACCTTCTGTCGCCACCAATTAAACCTTCTGTTTTCAGGTCTTTGAGCAGAAATTCCTTCTCATGTTCCTGACCATGCCGTGATATTACAAAAAACATACTTATTTGATACGCACATTCTATCATTAAACAAAGGTGAATATAAACAAGACAAAAAATTTCAGCGTGGTCAATCGGGAAGATCAAATCATCAAAGTGAACAAAGGCAGTAACACATACCGATTTATTTGGATCCATATAAACACTCAACAGAGACTTCATGGTTGGGTATTTCTTCCAAATAGCAATAGCAAATCGTGGTTGAACCTTAGGGATGGCAACCAAAGCTTTTAGCCTGGTCATAGGGAAGCCAATATGAGGAAGACAAATAATATATAAAGCAGAATGAAATCAGAAAGTGCCCAGGTGATAGGGCTCCTCACTCCAGTAACTGTCTTTTAACACAAGATATTGTTTATGGTTCTAAACACAAACTATAATGATTATCAAAAAATAATAATAATAATAAACACAGATTATAATACTTTTGGTAAAGTCCTACCTGACCTCCACTCTGGCAAGGTATTATTTATTTTTGTCATGTTAAAATTAACTTGTGTCATCATGCCACAAATTCAACAAATGATTGATTTTATGTAACAAATACAGCATGAATTTGCCATTAGATAAAAGAAGGCACATCTCCCTGATAAATGTAAAAATAAGAAAAATGAAGAAAAACTTCTTGCAATTTCCCCTTAGTGTCAAAGTAGGGATTATTTGTCTTAGTGCCAAAGCAGGGGGTCTGAGGGCAAAAACGTGGATGTAATCAGTACAAATAATAGCTCCCCAGTTACATGTCAGTGACCAAGCTGCATTGGTTAGAGTAGTTGGCAACTAAGAAGAAATGATATCTAAGATCATGTTCAATTTTCAAATGTGTCAATAGGAATTAAAAATACAAGACCCAAAAAAATTAACCAGGGATTATTTCATACTCACCACATGTTTTTCTTGATTAAATTGCGGTCTAGAGAGTCTTTTGGGACAAGAGACCCATTTGCATTTACAGACAATCGAGTCAACTTCTTTCTGCAGTATAAATGCATGAACAGCTGTAGAATCAAATGAAATAATCCAAAAAGGGAATAACTGATCTAAAACATATTCAGTGTTAAAACCATGTATGATATGTGATGGATTGTGGTGAATAGAAAGGGGAAAGAAGAGGGAGGGAAGAGAGAGAAAGATCTGAATAGCACTCTGAATATCTAAAACATATTCAGTGTTAAAACCATGTATGATATGTGATGGATTGTGGTGAATAGAAAGGGGAAAGAAGAGGGAGGGAAGAGAGAGAAAGATCTGAATAGCACTCTGAATTGTTCCTTAAGCGTACCATCTGATTACAGTTAACCCCCTCATGTAGGTTCTGACTCCCCTCACCAATGGTCACTAACGGCTATTATTATGATATTATCCCCCCCAACCACTACTAACAAATACAACTATGATATCTTCTAATAATTACCATTTACACAACAAGATGTTAAATTTGATTTGACACCAAAAGTTACTACAGTCAATCCAGAAAGCAGTTAAATCCTCTCCTTGTATATCTTGTTGGGCTGGTTATTGTATGGCCGTGTACAACAGTTATAACAAAAAGTAGATAGAGTAAACCGGTTTAGGAATGGTTACTAAAGAATAATTCAGCAAAACAAATTCAAAATTACAGTATAACTGAAATGAGACTGTATTACTATGTGATAGTGAATGTTGGACATACAAGAAAAGATACGATCCATAATGACTTTCTACGAGGAAGAGTTAGCATGGCATCTATTAATAAGATGTTGATGAAAAATCATTTAAGGTAGTTTAGACAAGAATAGAGAAGGTCAAGGAAGGCTCTGGTGATGAGGGCTAAACAAATGGTTTTTAATCTTGTGAAGAGAGCTAGAGGGAGACAAGAAGAACCCTCGACAAAGTTATCAAACATGACCTTTTGGTGAATAGTACAACTAAAAAGTAGGTTATTGATAGAACACATTGACATAGTGTGATCCATGTAACCAACCTCACTTAATAGAATAAGGTTTGTTGTTGTACAGTACAATACAAGTCAAATATAACTTTCAATTTCAAGATGCATTTGAGTACAATTCAGATGTAAAGGAAAGATCCATACAATTTCAGCTGGATATCATTTAAAAATAATACTTTGCTTTGTTTGATAATTTATTAGCAAGTAATGGCTTAATAGCCACTCAATTGATTCACCCACAAAGCATAATTTACTTTACAGTTATGGAATACACTAGTCATTAGAGATACTCATGTTAAAAGAGGTCATAAGAAAAACAAATAACAATTGCTTCAGTAATCATGGAAAAAGACAAATTTAAAGTACATGCTTTATTCTTTCCTTCTTTTGTTTTTGGGCCCCGCCCGCCGGGGGGGATCCTATGGATGAATTTTGTACGAGACGGGTGTTCTCATGCATTCTATCTACTAGTCTTGCATAAAAAGTGTATTTTCTTGCAAGCATTGACGAAGTTCAAATTAAATACCACAAAATAAAAGCTTCAAGTACCTAAATTGGCAAGATGCCAGGCTGCACGTCAATCCAACAATATGTTCAGCCAGTTCAGCTTCATCTACACACTGCCTAGAATGTACTTTCGTGAAATGAGTTGTTAACTTTGCCAGCAGCTACAATACAATTTGCAATATAAAATAAAGCCATTTTTCAACACAGACTAAAAGATTATAAAGAGACACAATCCCAAAAATGTTGAATATGTAAGTTATTTAACCTCCTCAACAGGTGGACGCTTCCAACAACTATTATGTTCTGGGTTCTTGTATTTTTCCTGATCCCTAAGATATCATAAAATCACTATCTTGACTGGAAAAATAACAATGCAAAAAAAGAAAAGAAAAGAAATATAGATAACTAATATACTACCCATAATAAATCACTAGGATTGCCAGAAACCATTAGCACAAGATAACCCAATTCATGAAGCCACAAATGTCTGATCAGTTTTGAGCATATACTCATGCTACTAATACTAGATTGCTAGAGAAGTCTTCAGATCTTACCTACCTTTTATTAATGTAAGCCATTAACCTGTTGGTGAGGTAACAAACTGTATAAGTTGGATAAAGACTTTGAACGGTAGAAAGGTGATCCAGAAGAGATTCATTGGTGATTAGGTCACAAAATTTGTCAGCCTCATGAACAAGTAATACATAAGGAATCTTTATACTTTCAGTCAAAAGCTGCAATAAATAAAAGAAGATATTCATAAATTTAAAATACTTGCAGAGATGATCAAGGCAGAGAAATCTTTGTGTAGGTGCCCACTGCACACAAATGAACCACAAGCATTTCTCACCTGTGAAATATGTTCTGGAACTTTCATAGACCACAAAATTGATCTCTCGATTGGATTTGAAGTTATATGGTACGTAAGCCCTTTCTCAGCAAACCTAGTAAGTAAATGTCCTGAAGAGAATAGGAGTGCATTCTAAGAAAACAACCATACGAAAGAAAACACATGAAAACTATCACTTAGTTTTCAATAAAGACAGAGTATGGTCTACTAGACTTTGAAGAATTAATTATATACTCGGGTTATCTTTCAATCAAAATAGTTTAAGCCGTTTGATAGGACTTGACTTCAAGGTTATATATCTTTAATTCATTCTCCAATTAGTCAGTACGGAACTTACAATATATTCTAGGACTCCTTTTATATTTTTCCTTTTCTCTCTCTTCATATTTCATTTTTTTCCTCGTTGCCTAGGGTTATACTTGAATTTCAGAGACCTCACATTCACGATTTTCATCTCTCATTCTTTTCTTCAAATCATCATTTTTTAACTTCTTTTTACTTTTGCTTGATTTTCTCTTTTCTGGGCTCGCCCTTTTTGTCCTCCTCCTCCTTTTCTTTCTTTTTTGGTGTCCCAAATCGAATGGCTCTTGATATTAGTCTTGTCTGTCTATCAAAATAGCTTAAGCCATTTGATAGGACTTGCCTTTAAGGTTATATATCTTAAATTCATTTTCCAATTAGTCAATGGGTTAATTTTAGTATATCTAATAAGGTCACTCCCGACACAGGTGTCCTAGTGCTTTTTGAAGAGCTGTGTTATTTTTAATACAATGTTCAAAATATAGACATAGACATTAGTCATTTTAAGTATTGTCCATGCTTTGTAGACAGGATGAAGGGCATACCTCCAATTGAACCTGATTCAACTACTTTAGCATCAATTTCAGCCACAATAGATTTTAGTGCAAACTTCCCCTTTTCCCATTGTTGCTTTTCTTTCTCATTTTTTTTCAACTCTGCTGCTTCAGCCTTTAGAGCTGCTTTTCTCAACTTCTCTTGCTGTACAACAAATATACATGAGCTGTTATGCATTGAATGATAAGAACATTAACCAATACTGTAAGTTCAAACGTACCTCTTTCATTAGTTTCTTCTCCTCCATTAGACGAGCTCTTTCTTCTTTTGTCATCTTTGTTTTCCCCATTGGCTTGCTTGTGTTCTTATTAGACATTTTGGATCTTTTCACTTTTTCAATATTCTCTTCTTGCTCCATGTCCACGCTAATATTTTCCTTACAAAGATGGCCATGTATCTGGTAACACATCATGAGATAATCCCATAAACATAAGGTTGAACACATGAAACTCAAGACCTTAGGCAAGCCCCCGTATCAAGTTAAAAACAGAAATAGAATATGCATAAAGAATAAGATTATACGATATACATGAACTAAAAAAAAAAAGACTTAAATGATGGAGACAAAAAAATAATTACCAGATTATCATCCATTGGTGAAGTTGTTGGATTAAGAAGGTTGTCCCTATACGTTTCAGTTAAAGTAGCATTCGCAGATGATGCATGTACCTCTGCAATTTTTTAATTACATAAACAAACCAATTGATATGATGAGGAAAAAGTACAAGTAGTCCAAAAGCATATACCAGGAGAACTTCTGGAACACATAAACTCTGAAGTCCATCTTGAATCTCCTGAAAAATCCAAACATGAATCCCTGGTCTTGATCTCATTCCCTTTGTCCATTCCAGAATTTTCCAACTCATTGTCAGATTCCAAACATATCACCTTGCTAATTCCTGGATAATAAACAGAACACAAACATACTATCAACTAGGTGTTCTAAAGAAGAGGAGCAAACTGAAAGCAAAAATGAATTCATATTGATAAAAGAACAGAGAGACCAAAATCAAACTAAACTGAAAGAAAAAACATTCTCAACGTTAGCAGGTTCCACTACAGAACCGATACCAAAGGGAAGCCAGAACGTGCTTAATCATATCTAACTATTGAAACAAACTAGTGCATGCAGCCCTATATTTAAGTTTACAACAAGTAACTGACAACGGATACAAATTCTGAGCGCGTAAAGATTGAGGTAGTCAGGAAAAAAAGCAGCGAAAGGAAATACGAAAAGTGCATTACATGCCCTTTCTAAAATGTAAAGCAAAGAAAACGAAATTCAATGTCACTTCGAAGTGCACTAGATTAAAATAGTCCAGCAATAACTCAGATTGCACCCAAAAAATAAAAAAAAAACAATACTTTCAACTAGAAACGCAAGTAGACCAAATTCACCAAACAGACATCATACTCAAAGCATTCCTACAGTTGCATAAGTACACCGCATTCGCTTCATCAACAAAGAAAGAAGAAGAATTACACAAAAATATACAGGTTACTCGAGCATCATTCTATTACCAAAAAAGGACAAAAAGGAAAACAAATTAACTGACCTGTGATGTCAGGTTCGGAAGTTGAAGCCCTAATGCGGGGATCGGAATCGCATGAAGCTCTTGTACATTTGACAATTGAGACGTCGGAATTAGACGGAGCAGAAAAAGGAGTCTCGGGAACGAAAGAAGGTGTGGACGAAGAACCAGGTTTCTGCGGGGTCGGGTCATCGTCGAGAACGAGAATGGTCCGATTTGGATCGGAATCAGAACGGCGTTTCTTGGAATGAACTGTGAAAGGCGTTGAGACGTCATAGTAGTCTTCTCCGTCGGAAAGAATGATCGGCTCAGGCATTCTGTTGTCGCCGGAACTCGCAGTGTACGGCACTGGCATTCCGCCAGTTTCTGGTCAGGTGCTCCTTCGAATAATGCGCGGGATCGTCGACAGGACACTTGTTTCGAAATCGAGATAAGATGTCCCGGTTGAGAGTTAACTGCATCTTTTTTTTTTTTTTGATATAAGAGTTAACTGCAGTTTTTTTTTTTATATAAAGAGTTTGTTTTTTTTTTTATAAGAGTTAACTGAAGTTGAATGGTTTAATCAGGGATTTAGCGGGATCTCACTGATGATGGTCTCTCTCTCCCTCCCCCTCTGTTTTTTCAGTCCAGCATGTTCGAATATCCAGGATCCATTTAGTCATCAGGGCGTAGGCCCAGAAGTTTTAGTCATTAAAGCCCATTGTAAATTTATAGGCCCACGGGCCTACAAAATTTCAACGTCCAGATGACTGTCAAGCACACTAAGTAAGATTTGGAGAAAAAAAAAAAAGGACCAAAGGGGGTTGGCATAAGTGGTAAGCGGCTTGTGTCGCTTAAGCAAGGTCTCGAGTTCGAGTCTTATGAATGCAGAAAATCTCTGCTGGGAGAATCTCCCACCACAGTCAAGTGCGCGACGCGGGTCGGATCTGGATTAGTCAAGGCGAAGCTCTGAATACCGGATGCAACAAAAAAAAAGTAAGATTTGAAAGTAAGTAAATGACCTAGCGACTTGAGTGTGCTGATTGAGCTTCATCTTATATTTAGAGAGCTCAAGTAGGTACAGAAAGTTGTTAGTAGCAAGTGCTTTACCACTGTCATTGTCAATATACATTACCACTTTGGTCCTATTTATAAGTCCAGTTTGACCAAAAAAATTTGGTCATATTTATAAGTCCAGTTTAACCAAAAAAATTTGGTCCTATTTATAAGTCCAGTTTCATGTAATAAATGAGATTGTGACAATTTTGCCCTTATTAATTATACTCATGAAAATAGAGAGAGAAGAAACAGTTGAAAAATACCCAATCATAAATGAGGGCAAAGTTAAAAATTTACCCCATAATCATTGAGGTAACTACTTTTTCTTGGTATGTGAGATTTAGTCAAACTGGACTTATAAATAGGACCAAAGTGGTAAATTATAATAGAAGACACGTGTACCACCTAGAGCCGGTAAAATGGTTTCAATCCATAGCCCGCGGGTTATGACAAGGTTGGGGTTGGGGTTTTTGGGGCCCACACCGACTAACCCATTGGTTGGTGCGGGTTCGCGGGTTGGCCCACAATATTTTTTATAAATGCTAAAGTGAACTTGTGAAGTGGTCTTTGGTTTGTTATATTGAAACTCATTAACCTAAAGTGTAAAGAAACCTAGCCCATTTTCACTATGTTATGTTTGGTAAATTTTAAGACTTTTTGTAAACAACCTTTATAGCTTATATATAAGTTATATTATATGCGTTAGAATGTAGTATACAAGGCAGTTTCAGCATAGTAGAAAAAATAGGGGGAAAATCTATATAAAAAATAGGGAAGAAGTTTTTTGAAAAAAGAAAAATAGTGGTGGCTACAAGTTGGCTTGCAAACTTGCACATGCGGGCTAGGGTTGGCAATTTCCCAACCCGTGAAAGTGCAAAGGGGTAACATACTAACAAACTAGTTTCTAACTTCCCTCCCCAAGCGAAGGGGTGCTTCTGCAATTCTGAGCTTGGTATGAAAAGAACATAATTAATTTGGTATGAGAGAAAGCCTTTGTGAAACAATATTATTTTCTTAGCTAGAGCTTGATCTCGGATAAAGTGAGCATCTAACTCAATATGTTTGGTCCGTGAGTGAGACATTGGATTGCTGGCTAAAGCATGTATACTTGTAGTATCACACCAAATTTAAGGAATTCTACTAAGAGGAAATTCAAGCTCTTTTAGTAATGAATAGAGCCAAGCCAATTTTGCTGCCAAATCAGTTCAGGCACGGATACTTTGACTCAGTGCTTGAACGTGCAATGACTCAGGACCCGTTTGTTACAAAGAAAGCTTGGGGAGGGAAAAGGAAGATCCCAATCTTCCCATGGATTTTAATTTGTTTGTTACACGAGAAAGTCCGGTCAAGATCTTCCGGTGAGGTCCATCTTCCCTCATTTGAGGGAAAGTGCTTTCCATCCGAAAATGGAAGGAAAGCCGCCATCTTCCTGGAAGATGGTTTTTGATGATTTACCTCGAAATTCAAATTTGGCGGAAGTTCGAACTTGGCGGGAAAGTTCAAATTTGGCGAAATTTTTCTTCAAAAGTTCGAACTTAACAATAATATATTTTTATTTTAGAAAAAAAAATATATTTTTTATTTTGAATTAATTTCTTTTGAGGGTAAAATAGACATTTCCTAATTTTTTCCAACTTTCCCTCTTCATTTTCTTCCTACCAAACAACTCAAACCATCTTCCCTCATCTTTCAAATCTTCCTTTCCTTTCCTTTCCCTCCTCCAAAGTTCCTTTCCCTCCCCAAACTTTCTTTATAACAAATGGGTCCTCACTGTTTGTGTGAATTCCAAGACACTACACTCCCCAAAAAAAAATACTTGGTATTTAGATCAGAGTTGCCGAATTCCAATTAATCCGGACCAAGTTCAGTGAGCCCTTTTTTTTGTGACAAGCTATTCCAACAAGTATTTAATATAGCTCCATGATTAGGGTTTAAATATAAGAGACTTTTGATTCAGCTTGCACAACTTCATACTGGCCAATGTCATAGAGGCTGCTGTGCTTAATGCATTCATGTTCATCCAAAAGATGAGGATGTAGTGCTCATCCCCAAATAAAATGGGCTTATTTATTTTTTTAATTTTTGAAAAAAAAAACTCTATGCACTAAAAAATAATCAGGTGTTGAAAAAATATTTTAGATTTTAGATACTACTAAAAAAAATATTTCAGGACACTGGTGTTTAGGGATAGGTCTTTGTGTATACAATGGGGGGCCATGCCCCCCCCAAAAAAAAAAAAATTGTCCTAAATTTTTAATATAAATTGGATTTTCTTATACATTTGACCCCAAAATTTATACATTTGGCTTAAAAAAATTATACATTTGGTCCCCCCAAATATTTTTTCTTAAAAACTAGTTAATGAGTATATATTTGACCCCTTCAAAAATTTCTTCCAAGGTCCATCCCTACTGGTGTTACAGGAAAAATATTTTAGGACTAGAAATTAATTTATTTGAGATATTGGATGTAAAAAATATTTCAGGTCTAGCATACATTTTAATCCAAATAAAATCAAAATACATAAAAAAAATTAAAAAAAAATGGTTGGCACCCCAAAATTTAAGGGATGGAATGTGAACACTTTATGCATGCATGTGTAGTGCTAGTAGTAGTTTGTGGGGAGGTTATGAAGTTGATGTTAGTTGGTTACGCGTATTAATAAATTAAGGGGTCATTGAATTGGAAGTGCAGACAAATGGAAAACAAAGCGTGATTAGGCGGCTAATCAAGTGAAGCCACGCGCAATTCCGGGAATCAAACAGGGGCAACAAAGCACGTGACGGGGCTCCGAATAAGACAGCAAAGGGGGATCGTATGTGTCGGTGGGACAAAGGGGGCCCTACCCGGAAACCCGGACCCAAGAGACATGGTCACATTATGTACCGTCTGGGGATCCCTTTTGTTTGGGTTTTGACTTTTCTTCCCCATTTTTTTGCACAAAAAAACAAGTTTTCCTCCCACTTCCCAACCATTCTCTTTTGGCCTATTTTCACCCATTCAAATTCATTTATTAATTTTATGTAATTATTATTTATTGTAGAGTTAAAACAAATTTACGATCATATGAGACTACTGTGATTCTTTACTAAATATTTATTTAATTATTTTTTCTTGATTTTGATTTTATATATATATATATATATATATATATATATATAATGTGTAATCATTTAAATGAATGAATATATTTTAGTTATTATTTCTTGATTTTTCTAATTATTATTTGTTGCCAAATGGCAGAAAGCGTCTTCAACACCTTAGATATTTGTACCAAGTTTATTAAATCTGGACAGGCCATTGAACCGGTAAACGTACTGGGTCAAAGGTACTTTTGATCAAATTCAACTTGAGAGTCAAACTAGTGAGAAATAAAAAAATAAAAAAATAATTTAAATTCTCATCATAATATTATACTATCCAAAATCAATTCAATACCTTGAATCACTATCAAAGTAATCATATATTTATCCAACATTCTTTATAATTTTTTTAACATATTGACATGATAGTAATCCCCCATCCAATGACACTATCATCAATAATCACTAAGTATTCTTCCTAACAAATTATCAAAATAAATAAATTAGAACAAAAAATTCTTTAATCACTAAACTAATAGTTATTGATACAAAAATTATCGTTAATTTCGACTAAAATTGCCATCTACAAGTCTTATCCCATAAAAAAACATTTTATTATTATGATTGTTTTTTTTTTAAAAAAGAAGCAACTGGGTCAACCTAGCAACTCAGGTGGGTTAACCGGGTTGCTCGGGTCACCTCAAGTTGCTACAATACCAAATTGTGAACCCGCCTGGACCTATTTCATGACCAGGTTGCTGGTTTTTGAGTTTGATAACCATGATTTGAACGGGTCTTACTAATTTTCTTTTAAAAAATTACTTAATGAATTTGGCAGGGAAGCAGCGTTTGGGTACGTGTAGATAAATTGAGTAAAGTTTGTCATGTGTGAAAATGAGAGAAAAGATCAAAGGTATGCAAAATTAATAATTTAGTTCATATAGTTTTGAATTATAAAAATATCACTCTGTTCTTGAGCTCAAACTTAGTGCAACTTAATCTTTATATTTTTGACTTGATTGAAACTCTAGTATCTAAATTTTAATTTTACACAACTCAATTCTTATAGTTTTAACTATTTAAAATGTTGATCCCTACATTTTAGAAAATAACATTACAAAGATTAAAGTTATTTTATAAAAACTTAATTAGGAATTAATTTTTTAAATGGCTAATATACTTATGTTGAGTTCCACCGAATCAAAGCTTAGATATTTAATTTTATACAAGACAAACTACTATAGGGACTAAGGTGATTGAGTTAAACTAAATTAAAATTTAGGGATTGAATCACTATTGACAATTATAGAGACCAAATAAGTAATTTTCCCAAGATAAAAAAGGAGTTTATATTTTATTATATCCTGAGTTTAAATCATTAATTCCTATTTGTATCTCATCTCGCCCTCATTTATTTAGGTTGTTTGGTACGAGGAACTTGGAGGAGGAACTTGGAGGGAAGTGAATGAGAGAGAAAATTTATGAGTTGGATTTTTTTAAGAAAACTGGAGAAGTATCATCGTACCATATGAGTGTTTCATTATATATATTGGATCTTGAAGAGTATGGGTGTTCAAAGTGTTCTGGTTCCGATCTGATCTTGTGCATTTTAATCTCAGAATCTTTCGTCCTGTCTGAGACTGGGATTGAGACTACCTAAGATCGGGACAGGAACTGAGGTCACCCTTATTGAAGAGAATTCACCACACAAGAGTTCACTGGTATTGATTTCAGATGACCACCTTTTTGCCCCCCCCCTTTTTTTTTTTCTGTTTATAGTGTATGAAAACAAGTTCTCGATTATATCACTTACATGAATAGAGACTATAATTGAGAACTGACTTCTTTAAGTAATATCTGTCAATGGTTTTGTAAATAATCAGTGGGATGACAGCTTTCACATGCAAGTGGAAGCTATAGGTGTGATCTTTGTTTATAACCTCATGCTGTTAGCAATGGCGGGACTAGCTTACGGCCTGACTTTCTAAAATTTGTTAAAATATATGTACTTATTATATAATATTTTATTTTGGTCACTAATTTGACTTCAACTAATCTATTATCAAGGCCTCAGCTGGCCTTCTATTTTTTTTAAAAAAATATATGTATACATTATATAATATTTTATTATGGCCAATAATTTGGTCTAATTAATCTTTTATCTTCTTTATAATTTCACTCTCTCCCTCTTTTTTTTTTCCCTTTTGTTTTTACATTTTCCCTCGTCTCTAACTTTCTCCACACGCCAGTTCAGTGACTTCAGTTCTTCACACTTCCTCTTCTTCCTCCACATCTCGCTCGATCTGCTCTGACTTTGAGTGCTCTCTACAACCTCAGTCTCCCTTTTCTTCCGAGTCGGCGAGTCTCCGACGTCTGACTAGCGACCACCGTCCGACCAACTTCATTCTCCTTCTTTGCATCATTGTCGATTTCTGGCTCTTCAGACTTCAAGTATTTTTTCCCCTCTCTATGACTTTATTCCTGATCAATCGAAGCTCAGATTTCTGGGATTTATGTGTTTGTCAAATGTCAACTAGATTCATTCATTTATTTATTTTAATGAATTTTTGAATCTTTGGGTCTCTGTCATGTTTTAATTTACTCAAAGAAAATTATAATTAAAACTTACATAGTTACTCAAATGCATTCACTTCATTATGTTTTAGAATTTTGAAATGATAATTGCTTGTTCTTGCTCTGAGTTATCCTCTGTAAGTCTCTCCCTCTGTATTTTTCAGTTTAGTTTGGTCTTAATTATCTTTTTTTCTTTAAATTCAGTCTGCTAAAAAAATCTTTCAAGTGCTTATTGTGTTTGTGATCCAACTTCTCTAATAAAAATTATAACATATATGGACATGTTTCACGATGCAGTATCAAGTTGCAGAGACTTTACTCTCATCTTTTTTACTATAGAATGACTTGCATACGAGCTTCACTTCATTATATTTTAGAATTTAGAAATGATAATTGCTTGTTAGCAAGCTGATGCATTTTTTTTTATTTAATTTCATTTTCATATATGATTTTCCTTCATTAAAACGTATCTTCTAAATATGAAATTTCAAAGTCAATTTTTTCTGAGAGCAAAATTTAACATGTAAATTGTGTTCTAGCAATTAATTTTTCTTCCAAATTATATTTCTGGTGGACAAGACTGAGAACAGTGGCGGAACCAGGAAATTATTTTAGCCCGGGCCAAAAAAATAAACATATTGAACTATTTACTAAATAATATCGCATAACATTGAAAATAGAAATAAATAATAACCGACAATTATAAATCAAAAGACAACATAGTAAACAAAAATTCTATGGTCTTTGTAAGGTCCATTACAAGGCGCATCACTTTCAGAAATTATTTTTTTAGAAATATCACTTTCTGAAGTTATTTTCTTCTTAAAAAACACACATCTATGCTTTTCTGTTTATCCTTACTCATTTTTTTCAACCTACAACAAATTTGGTGACCTATAATATATATTGTTATAAGTGTTAATTAGTATCTTCTATCACTAAACATTAATTATTATAGTACTACTCAATCCACAAAACTAACACTTAAATGCGCATTTCACCTACCTCAACAAAATAATTGGAGAAAATAAAAGAAATATAATATGAACCCCAAAAAATATTTTAAGAACAAACATACAAATCTGATTCAATTTCAGCTAAGCAAATAACCTATAATAATCTATTTTTTAAAGAGAAATTCATTATAAAATCATAAGACAATCAAATAATAAATCCAAACCGATTAAAATTAGCTATTAATCCTCCTCTACATATATATAGTCATCTATTGTCAAAACTCAAGACTCTCCCAAAATTATAACTCCAAAATTTTCACTAATCAGCACAATATTATCCTCATTAGAAAGAGAAAAATACATAGAATAACTTTCATAAAAGGAGTTAGGTGAAAATAAGTGATTTTGAGTACCTATTTAGTCCTTAAAATGAAGATGAACAGCGCCAGATATAAGATGATACTAACATTTTCAGTAGGTATCTCAAACAAGAATTTTAGTTTCTTCTCACAACCCAATGAGTAATGAACTAAACATTGTTCTAATAAAAAAGAGAGTATAATTATAGAAAATATAAGAGATTAGTTGGGGCTAAATTATTGACTAAAATAAAATATTATATAACACATACATATAAATATATAAGATAAGAGAAGACCAACGGGGGTCAAGGCCTCAGCTGGCCATAACATGGCTCCGCCACTGGCTGGGGCCTTGATAAGAAATTAGCTGGGGCCAAATTATTAGCCAAAATAAAATATCATATAATATATACATATATTTTAACAAATTTTAGAAGATTTTAGAAGGCCAGCTGGGGCCAAGGCACCAGCTGGCCATTGAAGAGTTCCGCCACTGACTGAGAACCTTAATCACCAGGTTGGTGTGCGAAACTGCTTGCATGTACAATAGCCTTGTTATATTTTGTGTTTAAATGGTGTTCTGTCTATGAAACTTCCATATGCTGATATGCATGATGTGGATCATTAGTGAGTGCAAAACTCTTGGTTGTAGTATAGTTCATGGGTATATTCGAGAAGGAAAACCACATTTTTTCTTTTGAATCTATTGATCCTTTAGCAAATGATCTCATGATTTTAAATTCAAAAATATTCAATATGTTTACTTTCTAACCCGAGCTAAAAAAAATTATCGGTTTCAAGCCTTTGTGAATACAAAAAACTTTCTTAAGAGAGGTCCCCGCTTCAGTGCCTGACAGAATTTCGAAATGGTTGCACACTTTACCACCATTTTTACACCCAAAAAAAAAAAGTAAGGGGCTGTACCATCTTGATCAAATGTCTCAAGACTCGAAGTCAAAGAATACAGCAGAATTATGGGAAGGACAGAGAGAGATAGAAACGAAACAAGAGAAAAGCTGAGTGGGGGTCTGGGGGTAAACTTTCAGTGACTTGTGAAACTTTGATTCAGAAAGTTTGGTTTGTCCATTGAGCTGTCCCTAACTCTGTCATCTCCATGAACCGGACCCCCCCCCCCCACCCTTTCCCTGATCGCTCTGAACCGCCGGGCCAACCGGGCCCACCCCGGCCACCTCTGTACCAATTATCCCCATTGAATATATATTACTCCTATATTATAATTTATGATAATAAAGTTAATATAATAATAAATGAAGGGTAAAATAGTACATTCATAAAAAAAATTAATGAGGTATGCCTTGTAAATGGAATCAAAAATTTATTCTCTATCTTAAATAGGATAAGAGGATTATATATGGCAAGTAGGTTTCCCAAGTTCATTAATTAGGATCAAGCATCAACCCATCAAGCTACATATAACAATGCACATTTTAAAGAATGCATATAAATATACTACTTCCTCTAAAAATACTTGCATACTCCAAGAACGACACATCATCTGTATTCTGACTAATTAAAATATAACAACTCATCTTATTTTAATTCTGGATTGTAGGTGAGTCAATCGGAAAAATTTAAATTTTATGATTTTAAAAAAAAGAAAACTACTCATGGGAGGGGATTGCGTCTTTTGTTTTTCTAAATTATGAAGCATATGTTTTTTAAAATTACAAAATTGGATTTTTTTTTTCAGATGACTCATATGCCATGTAGGATTAAAATAAGATAAATTGTTATGTTTTAGTTGGTCACAGCACAAATGAGGTGGTGTTCCTGAAGTATATAAGTATTTCTTCTACTACCTCCCTCTTATCTTTAGTGTAAGGCATATTTACTCAATTTTATTAGTTAATATGACATATATTTTCTAAAATATCATAATCCTCTTGAGAGAACATTAACATCACAACCTTATAAAATATATATGAAGCGATATTTACCAACCCGATCAACTAACAGCCACTTTAGTACGCATATAGTGTAGCATTATGGGGCCATACAGGCTTAAAAAAATTATACAAAATCTATTGAGGCTGATAGGGTTAGGTATAAATTAAGTAGCCGGAATGATTATAAATTATATAATAAATTCAGATGTCACAAAAGTGTACAAAAGTTGCCAATATGTCAAACAAGGCGTGATTAATGATTGTCAATTACTCATCTTCTCGTCCATCGTTGTTCTGTGTATGGACATTAAATAAGCATTTTTCAAGAAAAACCTACCTATCATATACAGTATCTGTGTTTCCTACAAATGGCCTAGGTGTATGTCTTTTTATAATTAGTTAAATCATTAGTTCTTAATCATTCTTTTCCATCAGAGACAGGCCCCTTTCTAATTCTATCTTAATTAGCTCATGAACATTATTTGGCAAGAGAGACAATTTGTGTTTAGTTTATAGAGAAAATCAAAGAGACAAAGTAACCCCACAGTGAGATTATATCTTAGCGGCAAACCCCTCTCCCACGTGATTTTTCCATACTTAATACATTGTAAATCGCCTTCTTTCTGAAATATTGATAAGTCATTATAATGATCGAAGCCCCATCAATGTCGGGTTATCTGATCTATCTATCTTACTAAATTAATGAATGCATGGTTTCCTGTCTTGTTTAATTAAATATATATTTATTACATTAAGATCATTGCCTATATATATGTGTGTGTGTGTTGTATTCCTACTACCACTAATACTAATTAATTATATGTTTATCTTTGTGCAGTTTGTCAGAGAAAGGTTCAGCTTTTGAACTGTGTGAAGCTTTATACATACTAGTCTCCCACCACTTTCCCATTTGTGAGTGATCTTCATAAGTTTTGTGTGTGAGAGAGAGAGAGAGAGAGAGAGAGAGAGAACACTGTTTCATCTCAGATGCCTGTGTGTGCGTGTTGCGAAGTTTCAAAATTTCACAATTTAAATTAAATGAGATTAATTAGCAAAAAAGCCAATGTTTCAATGATATTCAACTTCATCAATAGTTGTCAGTGTGAATATTCACCAGTAGTATAAAATCTCTATGTATATAACCTAAGTCTTCTTTTTATTCTGATGAAGCCACCAGTATCCAATGTTTTCTCTGAATTTTATTACCAATTATTTGAGCAACCAACTAATTCAACCTGATCCACTCAACAATCGGGGTGTCCCAGCAGGACTTTTCTCCATGCCCAAGGATCGAACTCAATGCCAGTTGGTTAAGGGGTCAAGGTATCTACCTACATAGCCAACCCTCATTGATAACCTAAGACAATGGTAGGTCTTAAACTCAAAAATAAAAAGAATTCATGAACACTTGTGTGTATACATACTATTAAAAGCCATGGTTTCTTGGGTATATATATAGAAGGATAAAGCCTGAATTATAGGAGCGTATACTAGGTGAAAATTTGCAAATGTTATCGTCTTGTACTGAGGAAACTGTGTCTTTATTCAAACAACATTAATTGAGAGAAAGAGATGTGTCATAAATTGTCTGTGTGCATATGTAGCATCCATATCCGAGTCAGGCGGTCAGATCAGTACATTTATGTTTCTCTTTTTCAATTTACCCATCATGCTTGTTTTTGATCATGCACAGATTCAATCCACTTTTCATACTTATATGCACAAAAGAAACAACCCAAAATAAAAAAGAGAAAAATGGACCTCAAATTATATATAAATGTTGTAATGATCTGATCTGTTGGGTTGCACCAGAGAGGGGAAAATTAATACACCCACACACACATTATGTATCATCGATCAATGTAATTCTTCCCCTTTTGACTTTAAAAATATACGGGTGTGTTAATTTTTTCACAGATGAAACTATATTATATTATTCTAGTACGTGATTAAGATGAAAATTTGTCCCAAAAGCTTTCACTCAGAGCAATGTTGCCCCAAAATTTTTTTTTTTTTAATTCATGGTGTTTCGAAAGTGTTAAAATAGAGTAATATTACCTTTTTATCCTTAAAAATATCAAGGGGCAATATCGATTTTTAACAGTTTAGTTTTTAATGGGATGAGACAATATATTAATGTTTTTAAACTTCCAAGGTCATATTAAACCAAAGAAGGAAAAAACTTCCGTTGCAACATTACTCTTAAGCTAAAATTTCGGTGGAAAATTTGATTCTTGACCCTTTATTCTAATACATTTTTGTATAACGAACCATGTAGTAACATGATGAGAACCATGTAGTAACATGATGAGAAATGGAAATGATGGAGGGTTGCTTGTGTGTAAGGTAATTAGGGAGACTGATTTCGGAACAATTGCAAGTGTTGTCATTTTTGAGGGAGACACTGATTTGAAACCTTAATTAGCTAGCAACTATTCTTTTTCCTCCTTTTGTTGTTGATGTTTTTGTCATCCTATAATATTGGTAACTAACTACTCTCGATTATTCTGCCTATAAAAAGGGTCCAATCTACCACATATCTCTATACCTATCCATCTATCTATCTGCAAAATCTTTAGTTCTCATCATCACTCCTCAATTTTATAATATTGATGGCTATGTCAACTAGCAAGCGTCTTCTTCTTATAGCTTTTGTGTTGCTTTGCTTCATCTCTCTCACTGCCAAAGGTAACCCTAATAAATCTCTGCTCTCTAACTTGTAGTTAGCTAGCTATATATATGTGTGTGTGATCTCTCTTTTCACCACAAACACGCATGAAGCATTATATGGTATCAAAATACCAGATATAAATATAGCTGTTACAAGAAGTTAATTGATTTGTTATAAATTTGAAAATGGGAGGATGTTGAGACATGAAGAACTAATTAATTGTTAATTGCTTGCAGGTCGAACTTTGCGAGAGAGTACAACTGGGAATGTTAATAATAATGGAGAAGATGAGAAGGGGTATCAGAGTAATATGTTCAAGACGAGCAAAGCTGGTGGAGAGAAAACAGAAGATAATAATACTAGTACTGATGGTGACTTCGTCACAATGGATTACACTCCTGCAAAAAAGAATCCTCCTATTCATAATTAAATCACTCACTTTATTAGATTCTATATATATATACTTCTTTCTCGTATGGTATGTTATCTATTATTGGGTTTAGTGAGAGAGAGACAGAGATTTACCTTATGCATGTATAAAAACAACCCTGGACCAATCACTTGATTTAATTGGTAAGGAGTTGTATTAGCTTAACAAGAGATATCGAGTTCTTTGAGAATGTAGCAGTATTAAGTACTTGGTGGTAGAGCTTTTCCACCGTTGTGATTCTATCCAGCTCGATCCGGATTAGTTTAGACCCCTGATAAATCTTCCAAGTTAAAAGGAGATAGGTCTAAAATAACGGATGCTCCATGCAAGGGGAAAAAAAGATAGCCATAGGAAGAACTCAATTGAGTTTTTGGGTGATGTAATCATCAGTATTTCTAAGTTGGAGAAGAGAGAGGGAGAGAGAGAGATGGCCATATATAATATTGACAAAAATGAGAAGATGTATCAGAAAACTTGTGCAAAATCAGAGGGTGCAGATGCTTTTTGGCAAAAGTTGGGGATGTATCACCAAAAGCATTATGCTTCATATTTGCTTGAATATTAATGAGCTTTTGACCTTAATTTCCATCAATTATTCTTGCTATTACTTCATCATTGGATCTGGATGAATTTTTTTAATCAATCCAGTTATAGAATAGTACTATAAGCTAAGCGTACATATATATATGATGAAGGTAAATGAAACAGTATGTGTGCGTGTCTTTAAAACTGAGGGGTCCACTTGTGCACTACATGATCACGTTAATAAGTATAAATAATATAAAATTACAAACTTCTCGATCGCTATAGTGAGAAGCTTTTTTCTTATCCAAAATGTAGGTAATTAATCCAGATCGTTACTGATGGGGATGTTAGCCTACGGTGTTGATTCCTAATTTTCTTCTATTTAGGCTTTGCTTTTATTTCCGGTGTATTAAACAAAAAAATATGTGGTTAAGAAACTTTCTTGCATATCAGCTCTCTTGTTTTTGTTAGCAATTATGCATTAGGGATAATATTTGAAGTTATGACCTCGTAATAATCATTTCATTGATCTTAAGCTAATGATCAGAAACCAAAACTTAATAAAGGAGATAGAAGCGTTTTAAACTTTGAAGATTTTATTGTAAGTTTAGACAATAATGCTATAAATAAATAAGTGTGTACTTGACAAGAATTAGCATTTTTTGAGTTGGTTTAGGATATAACCAGCTTTTCTTAAGAAATGTGATATGGTTAGGACTGCCTATAAATTAAGTTATTGATATTATGATATATAATATAGAATATGATCAAGTGGATATGTATAATAATTAATCTATTGAGAAATTTGAGAGAAGGACTTGACCACCAATACCTTTAGTTAATTTATTATTCTTTTGTTTCTTACTTAGTTTAGTCCCACTACTAATAATTCGATTCAACCAAATCCATAAGTGTGGGTTCATAGACTTTTAGTACAGTCTAAGCGTTTTTTTAAGGCGAAAATGGAAATGGAAGTGACAGTGACAGTGGAAGAGGAAGTAGAGATAATGGAAATGAGTTTTTAAAGTGTATTTGGTATACGTTACCAAAAATGCACCGGAGGGAAAAAAAACAAAAAACTCCCTCCCTAGCAAAGGCACAACCACCGCTGGACGGACCACCCACAACCACCGACGGAGAATGTATAGTAACATCCCACAAACAAACAAAAAATTGGAGAAGAGATGAAGAACCATAGAAGTTGGAGATATATATAGATATTGACAGTTATCTATAAGTCAAAAAGAAAGAAACAATAATTGTGATCCGCAATTAATCTTCTTAATTTATTTAAAGAATCATCCCAAAAATGTGTTGCTTGAAGAACCATTGAAGCAAAAATCGCGACCTCAGTTTGTGATTCACAAAGGAAGGAAAAGGAACTTCAAACAAGCAACACCGTCGTCGGAGATTGCTCTCCCTCTCATGATTTCGGTGAAGCTTCAACCGTTTTGTCCGACCTGACGTACGTCTTACTGTTTGGTATGAACGAGGAGAGTAGGGAATTTTTTTTTTTAGTTGGATTATTATTTTTTTTAAAAAAAAATAGAGAAGTGGGGTTTAAAGTTTGTAATTACTTTTTCTTACTCTTTTATTTTACATCTTATCCTTTTTAAAAAAATTTAACCCCACTTCAATTTTTTTTTTTTTGAAAAAAAATCCAACTTAAAATTTTTTTCCCACCCTCCCCTCCCCTCTAAATCCTTCATACCAAATCGCAGAAGACAACGATGATCAAAGTGCATCGAGGTTTGGAGATCAACAATGGCAAGAATATTGCATTGCATTCTCGTCGTTGTCACCGTCCTCACTATGGTCATCCCCACCATCACTTGCCAAGGGAAAAATGGTCCAGGTTTAGCTTCCATGGATATAGGATGGAACTAACTTCCACATGAAAGTGCATTCAATGATACCAAACTGAGATAAAATCATACTTTTATTTACCCTCACTTTCCACTTAATTCCCTGGACGATAAATTTACAAATAAAAAATATATATTTGTACCTCAAAAAGGGTAATAAAAAAAGACACACACACACGTAGCTCCTATTTAAGAAAATGGGGGTTACGGAAATAAGGGATTTAAGAGATCATATATTATTTTTTATGAAAAATAAAAAGGTTAAATGACATGTTTACTCCTAAACAATTTTATGAGGAGCGTTGCATATCCAAAACCATACATTGGAGTAAGGTTGCTCCTCGAGTATCAAAATCATTGTAATATCACTCCATGACTAACGGATATTAACGTTGACAGTTTACTTTAGATTGACTTTGGGTTAAAAAGAAAGCGTTTTTACGTACCCCTAAAGTATTTGTGAAGCAACTGAAACCCGAAAATTCAATAATGTAGAGCAATATTGATCGGACATGTTGCATCATATTTAGGGTATTATGTACATGCATGCATGGTTGCCAACTAGATACGAGTATTTATTAAGAAAAAGTCTATCAATCTAAACTTACTAATGGTACTGTTAAATGTCATATATACTGTTTTTTGTGAAACTATGTATCCGGCTCCTTTTTGGGATCTTATAGTTAGGTATCCGAATAATCGACTACTACAATTTTGAGGTTTGTGATTATCGCTTCTAACACAGTGATACATAATATATGTAGTATCACACAGTGGCGGAGCCAGGATTTACAGTTTGTGGGTGTACAATTAGTGGTATGATTTGGGAGTTCGGGGCAGTGCCCTCGATTTTTTTTAAGGAGGATAAAAGGCAATAAGATTGTATCTTTTTTCATACAGGGACACTCAGCAACTGAAGTTATGATTTCCAATTCCAAAGCAACTAAATAATTCGCACTCTATGTCAATTTAGTAAGTAATCAGCAAGTAATCCAAAACAAGTAATCCTAATTTTGCTTCCATGATACTAAATTTCCTTTTGCTCTAAATTGTTGGGTTGGGGAAGGGGTGGAGACCACATGAAGATACAAGAAGAATGATATTCAATGATCCAGATAATGAAAAAGAAAAAAGAATTAATAAAGTACCTCATACAGAAAAGAGAACAAGTGGAAGCATCATAAAAGCCAACCTCTTTTATCCTTTTAAAAATCCTCTTAATAAATGAAGATGACAGAAGGCAAGTAAAGCAGTAAGCACAAGCATTCAATAGCAGAGTTTGTACTTCAAGAAAGCATGGATTGTCCAGAGCCCTAAAAGAGAAACTAAGCATACTATCATAAGAGAATCAAT
Organism: Acacia pycnantha; assembly: GCA_025563575.1. NCBI lineage: Eukaryota > Viridiplantae > Streptophyta > Magnoliopsida > Fabales > Fabaceae > Acacia > Acacia pycnantha. Next base: position 340,026 of record JAMWYP010000065.1, read on the forward strand.
AACCTATACTAAATGTACAAAGGCTGCGACCTAATGGACCAATTGCACATAAGAAGCAAATTTAGAGAAGCGTCCAAAAAGAAATTATTATTCAACTTTAGTTTTCCATACTAAATAACACCATTTGAGCCCAAAAGTGTTTTTCAATATCATTTATGCCATCCTGTAACACATGTTGTAACAAATTGTACAACACAATTTTCATCTCAGACACTTGCCCTAATAGGCTAATGCTACAGATTCATGTATAATTATTTTCTAGACTACATTAACATCTCTAGGCAGACTCACATTGTCCTTTTCTTTTGTGTTTGGAATACAAAGGCAAGCTAAGCTTGATGGATTTTAACATAATCTAAAGACTCAAATGAGCAGGCAAAAATACAAAGGAGAGGCTGCTAAATCCTATCATACCTGATATGTGTAATACCCTAAAAATCTTATTTATGATAAATATCATAAATTAGGAAATAATACCTATTGAAAATAAGTAAATATGTGGTTTAAAAAAGAATGTTAAATTTATCTTATTTTCTAAAGGAAAATTCTTGAAAATTAGGAAAAATCAATAATGTGTCAGAAATGACCAAAATGCCCTTGTGGAGCATAAAACAACTTAAGGAAATTATGAAAAATCCTTAGAGGCAATAAAATAATTATTAAAAATTAGAGAGTATGTTGTCTCTAATTTAGACAATTTTTGGGATTTATTTCCTTGGAAAATAGTGAGGGAAAAATTAAAAAGTATTCCGGGATCATTATTGACCCCGTGATTATTGATATTTTATGTAAAGCATAAAATACCAATGTAAGTGTAAAAGTTGGGAGGTAATAAGTTATTCTAATTAAGAAAATTATCAACGATTAGTGGGTAATTAATTAAATAATTACTGGCTAATTATTTGGGATTAAACAAAGGAAAATCCAAAGATAATTATGTAAAACCCTATAATTAGTGGTTTATAGCTAAAATTAGCATAAAATATATTTTCTAATTAATTGTAAAATATGAAGAAAAATATATGAGAATAAGTAATTTTAAGCCTAAATCAAAGTATGGACCAATGGGAAACTTTGTGGAAAAATTATGAAAAATAATTATTAAATAATTAAATAATATATATTATTAATTAAATAATTAATTAAAAACGAAAAAAAAAATACCAGGTATGTTGACCGAAAATATGGATAGGAATGGGAAGGAAAAAAATCTAGATATTATGTCAAGTTGTATTATTACATAATATATGTAAAAAACAAATAGGATAAATGACCACCGATAGAAATTAAATTCTATCTAGAAAACCATGAACAAGGTTTCTAAAGTCAGAGAAGAATATTAATGAGTGAATTTTTATCTCGAAGTAGACTGTCCTAGAAGTCATTTCCGTGATCGGTGGAGTACTTAGGGAATAAGACGAAAGAGGGTAATTTGTGAAAAAGACAGATAGTCACAAATTGGAATTTGAAGAAAATAAATCCTAACTCAATATCTGGGGATGAATTGATAAGCAACTGGACGTTTTATGAATCAGTGAATTTTTGTCCCGAAATTGATGATTCCGGAAGTTATTTCCGTAACCGACGCGTTTTTCCGTAAATCTTCGGTAGGACCGGAGAAGACCTGAAAGGGATCAAAAATTTAGTTAACCCAGGCATTTCTAATGAGTAAGAAAAGGTCTTCAAAGTTATGATTCCGGATTTTTGAGATTTTACAAGATTACGCGATTAGGACACCGATTGGGGAACTTATCGGTAAGACGACTTCTAAGGCAAGTTTATGATGTCATGCATGACATCATTTTGTTGACAAAAGGGGTAGGCAAGGACGTTTTGGAGCAATGGAGGGTCAAGATGAAGCCATCCAAAACACCTTCGATCCAACGGTTACGGTTCAGGATGAATAGTAACCGAAATTTTACTATAAATAGGCCTTGCTTCCATTTGTTTTCTTCACACCAATTCCTCTTTGCTTCCATTTGTTTTCTTCACACCAATTCCTCTTTGTTTTCTTCACACCAATTCTTCGGTAAGCTTTCGTAGTTCTTTCGGTAGTTAGAGTAGAAATGCTAGTTTAGTCTTTAATCTTCCAAGTATGATTAGATATAATATGTTAGGGGTATTTTAGTCATTAATTTAGAAAATCATGATGGGGTCGGAGTTATGGCAAAATTTTGGAAGATTAGAGTCAAAGTAGCGAAGCGCTGGCAAAATTCCGCTGATTAGGGGCATCAGGGGCAAAATGGTCATTTATGCCTAAAATGCCTGTTATGATGTCAAATGTTAATAGAATGTGATATTATCATTATAGGATATCAGTAATCCTGTTCCACTGTCATTTCGCTGTCTGACATACCACTGTCGGACGTTCCGCTGTTTTCCGTCAAAAATATAGTTTTCCGTCAAACGTGTCGTTTTCTGCCAGAAATACCTACGTTCGTCAACGAAGGTACGTTCGCGTACTGTAACGCTAACTCTGATGTTTATGGTATGCATATATGTGCTATGTGTATTGTATGCTCTGTGGTATGATTATGTACCGTTGTTATGATTATACTTGCTGGATATTGGGATACGTTTCAAGGGGGCCTATGTGCTGTCGGAGGCCTAGGTACTGTCAGGGGGGCTACGTGCTGTCAGAGGCCTATGTGCTGTCAGGATACGTTGCAGGGGTAGGGCCTATGTCTTTGTCGGGATATGTTTATACGTGCTATATCTCTTTGAATGAATATGTGCTGTTAATGTTGTGATTGTCTGTAGTCCATATACTGTTATATGTAAATATGAGGTTAACCGTTACCTGGGGTCCGATTGCAATGGACCTCAGCTCTCCATATAGCTTCAGGGTCGGGAGGACCAAGGAACGAGGATAAAGACAAGCAGGCCGCATAGAGACTCGGCTGAAGACTTCCTTTTGACGTTCCGGCGGAAGCCTTCCTTTTGTTATTGTACATCACTTTTGAACCACGCAGTTACTGTATCGCTGTTGTAACCAGCCAGACTTACGGCGGAAGACTTGCTTTTGAAAATGAGATGTTACAATATGTGCATACTATAAAACACGATGCTTCCCATGATATAAGTGCACAAATAAGCTCATCAGATTTCTAGTATGTTCAAATTTTTTATTCATGTCTAAGAAAGAACTCAAAGTGATGCAATCCAATATTTACATTTCGTTAATGCACTTTACGCTATAATTTGTTTTAAAAAATTATTGAATGGTTTACATAAAAACAGAATGCATGCTGCAATGTCCTACCTGATCCACTAGAGAACTATCTATCAGAATATATATTGATTCAAGCACCAAGTTTACAAAAGAACTCCCATCCCAAATTGAAATATTCCAATTGACATCCAATGGTCGACAGAATACAGATTTATGGACATAATAACAGGCCAAATGTAAAAAGGAAATCGAGGAACAAAATAACAAGATACCTACCAATATATGAATATTCAAGCGGCAATTTTCCTTTGACAACGAATTCTTTTGCGAGCAGAGAAACTCAATTAGAGCAGAATTCTCAACCGAGGCTACTCAATGAGCTATGAAATGAGTCGAATACCTAAAATTGATCTAGAACAAGAAATGAAAGAACATTAATAAGACCGGAGTTGGAGAGTGACAGCGCAGATTGCAAGCAGAACAGAGAGAACAAGAAATGAAAGAACATTAATACTAACCCTGAGAAATTGCAAGCAGAATTCAAGCTTAAGCCCAAGATCCGAGCCCACTCAACCAAGATCAGAGATCCATCTTGATAGACGGCCATTGCACACGGCGTTTCTTCAAGATTCTTGTGCTCGTTCCAGCGTGGAGCCGTTCTCGTCTCTGCTTCCCAACTTCGTGATCTCCATTTGTCTGAAGCTATGGTCGAATCTCGTTGGTCGAATCTCGTCCCAAGAAGCCCTCGCCGCTCCTCCGTTCCTCAGAGTTGACGGCGATGAGAAGGCTCCGCGGTGGATCTCCAAGAAAGAAACCGGTGATTCAGAAGCTAATCTCCCTTGGCTCGCCGCTCTTCATCTCACTGTCACAGTCTCGCATCAACGCTCGTCGTGAGTTTCGATCCTTGCCTGTTTCTCAAACGCTGGATCCAAGGCTCGCCGTCACTGTTCCAAGGCTCACCGTGAGTTTCTAGCACCAATATAATCATCATCTACGATCAATCTTCGCACAGAGTCAGAGAGTGACGACGGCCGATTTGATCGATGGAGTGGAGAGTGAGAGGTGGAGACCGAGATGAGAGATCGATGAAATGGGGAAAAAAAGTTAGAGAGCGAAGAAATGAAGAAATGAGAAAGGAAGAAATGGGAAAAAAAGGGGGTAAAAGGAACAAAATGACGTTCGAACCAGCGACTAAAGGGGAATAGACTTAGAGACTTAACCAACTGCACTAGGTGGACATCCTGCTCCTAATTTCTTTCAAATTATATATATTTTATGGGTGCACTTGCCCCCATTGGCATTAACGTAGCTCCACCCCTGGTATCACACACACACACACACAGATATATATATATATATATATATATATATATATATATATATATATATATATATATATATAAAGTAAGTCAGTCCTATAACTAGTTAAGGGATGGACGCATATAACCTGTGACAATGTCGTTAATTAGTTGATAATTAGTGTAGGCTAACAAACCATTTTTTCACTAAAGAGTCCTTAATTGACTGTAATAAACATGTTTTGACTTTGACCATTAGCATAATTAAGTTTAAGGATTTTTTTTTTGGTTGACCAATTATAGCTTGTGATAACAATGCCAATTGATCGTTAGTTTGAGTTTGTATGTATGCTTCTTTTAGTGATAAACAATTAGTTAGCAAATGTTAGGGACTTCGGCAAGTGCACCGATCGTTACAAGTAATAAAGTAGTGAGAAAAAGATCGTCCCACGAGGACTAGTATTCCAGCCACTAATTCGTTATTTCAGCTTTAGTTGGACCAATGAGTAATAGAAGGTGAGTTGTAACCAAACAGAATTTTTAAGGAATTTAATCGAAAATACGCATTCAAGATTAAGAATCTCAAGCACGATTGTTTAGAAAAGATGATCAATAGAGAAAAACGCAGCTAGGGCATAGAAATCCCCCTATGTTCATCCAAGTATTTGAATTAAATCTCTAATTGACTATTACTCCCATGATTGACGATCAATTCTCTAAAATTAGACTAAGTCCCAATGTCTTGACGCTACCTTAGTCCGTTATCTTTAAAAACATGCCTAATGTCTTAGTATTGTTTGGAAAGATCAATGTATTTAAACCAGAATTATGAGATCGCATAAACTCGTAAGCCTATGTCTAGGTCATGCAACTTTATGATGAATTAACGGTTCCAGTTAAATGCACCAACATCTCTATTGTCATACACCAACCTATGAACAATCTAAAAGGTGATCAATCTTTAAGAAAGCTTTAAGCAAAGATAATTCATTCAATCATGGTAAATAACGTTCAATCAAGAATTCAAACAAATACCCAAATTCGCATAGGGTTCATCCTCGCCTAACTACTAAAGAAGACTAGCCAAGCATGGCTAGGTTAACAAAATAGAAGAAGAGAGATGAAAATTAGAATTGTTCTTGCGTCCTCTTTCTTCCTTCAGCCGTCTCCTTCTTTTATTCGTCATTTCTCTCTAAACCTTTGGTAAATACCGAGATTTAGAGAGCATAAGGATGTGTTTTTCTTTCCTCTGTGCTTTTCTCACTTGAGTGTCTTGTCTCTCTGTTCGTCTTCTTTCCAGTGTGTCTCTCCCTTGTTCTTTATATAGAAATTCCCTTAGGCTGACTTGGGCCGTGATCTGATCTTGTCTTAAATAAAAGATATGCAATATCCTTTTGAGATCTCCAATCATCTCCAAATATTTTGTAATCCACTCTCTCATATCACACAATTGATTCAAATTGATTTCCTTTTTCTGCTCCTTTCTCAATCAGCTAATAACTCCTGCAAGATATATAAAATAGTAATAAATTTAATCCAATATATCTCAGAATTGATACTCATTTAATTATAAAATATGCACTTATCAGCAAATTATGACACCTGAAACACGATTCCGATGTTTCGATGGGAGAAAAAGAGTAGGGATACGTACATTATTGAACTTTAGGGTTCCAATTACTTTTGTATGAATATTTTAGGGCAAAAATTCTCTTTAAGGAGCCAAAGTTGCTCACGAAGTTTAAAACAAAATATAGAAATAATTAAAATACAAGTCAAAAAAAAGGGAAACACAGTACGTGTAAATGGTCAGCAAATACAAATAATGTGAATGATTGCATGAGATGGAGAGAAACATATATATGTTTGGATTAGCAGTAGAAACTGTTTTTCTAACGTGATTTACGGTATACGAAGTAGGTTTGAGGGATGAGTTTTGTTTTGACTTACGTGAATGTGCTTTTCTACCGTCAACCCAAACAGGCTCATATATATCAATTCTTCATTTGAAGCTCATAAGATCAATGATCTTTATGAGTCACAAATGAATGGTTGGGATAATTAGCTCTTACCATCTTTTATTGAATAGTCAAACTCTTACTTAATTATCACAATAAAAGAAAAATACAATTAGTCAACAACCAAATGTGAACAGTCATTTATACTACATCTCTTAATATAAGATTTCATAATACAAATTACACTAAAAACAACAAGATCTTTTATTAAGGACCAAAGATAGTACTAGTATTTGTTTTCTCTCTATGTGATAATTATTTGTGATATTGCCAAGGTAAGTTAACCTTTATGCCGATTCTTTCACCCCTTAAAAGGTCATCAAATGGATGTTAATACTGTCATCATAAATATTCTTTTTCTCTTGGAGGATTTCAGTTTTAAACCTCCGTAAACTAGCTAATCTATCTCTGTTGTTTTCTCTCGAACTTTTATTTTTAAATAAACAAATATTTGTGATTTTGTGGTAATAGTTAGGCCACGTGAATTGGATGGTAAGAGAGGGATCAAGTCCACTTGGAGATGCTTCCCAGATAGAGCCAAATTAATTAATGAGGTGTTAAGTCGTGTTTGGGATGTGCCTAATAAGCAAGGGACAAGACCAACCCTACCAAGAACAAGATCCCATGTGAAGCCATAGAAACCACTGTCTATGTTGTCTTTACACTCTTCCAAAAATTTCTCATTGTCTTATCTCAAGATCATCCTTCCCCTCTCTCCTTTGTCGGCCTTTTTTCCCTCCATTCATTCCCCTCCTAATTCATTTTCACTAACTAATTTTCATAATTGACCCACCTAATCTCTCTCTCTCATTCTCATTTTTTATAACCTTTTAGACCACCCAACGTCTAAGGCTTTTTCTTGATCCTACTACCAGATATCTGAACAACCAGCTAATTCAGATCAAGGCTTTATGATTAGGATGCCTCTGATCTCAAGGATCTTTTTGAATAAGGTGGGATTTAAACTCAGTTCACCTAATTTATAATCTAGCCGACCCTCACTAGACTAACCCCTTGGTTCTTTCTCTCATTGTCACACTCATACGTAAAAACAAGAAGAGAAAACAACAATGTTTTCGATCCACCCCTTTCGAATGATTAATTGCTACTTGCTCCGAAATTATATGTACAGACTTTATCAAACTTGTCAAATCATGTTTCCCTTCAAAACATCCATACATACATATATATATGTTGACATGTTTTGCGATTTTTCGTCAAGGTGCATGTATTTCTTGTCCACAAAACCCTAATGTATGTAAATATGACGCTATATATATATAAGTAAATATCTGTGAAGATTTTGATTATATTATTAATTTGTCTAAATTTTCTGCACAAGGATTCGTGATATCCTCCGATCGAAGAGATTGACGTGTGTGTGTGTGTTTGTCTACACACACACATACCATGTTCCTCAGTTTTCAATATTTACTTCACGACCAGAAAGTACGTGGCAACATGGAACTAAATATTATATTATTCAAATATTACATATAACTAATAAATGCAAGGAATGAATAAATTTAGTTTGAGAGATCAAATTAGTCAGAGCGTGTGATCATGCATCTATATATATTCAAATTAGATAATCTTTTAATTTTAATCACGAAGCCATCAGTTAAACAGAAGAGTTGATGAGCTTTGCTTTTCTGATCATATATCCAGTATATTTTCGTGATCATAAATAGAATATAATATTCCAATTGACATTCATGATTAATATGTCTTTGCTCTAGTGAGATAATCTCAATATATGATGATATTTTAGGATCTGCATGCATATGGAGAGTTTATGTATAACTCAAATCCACGTATTATATGTAAGTTATATATTTGACGTCGGTTAAAAATGCATTTCCCCTCCACTCACACACACACACACATATTCATAAAGACTTTCAAAAAATGATAATATTCATATAAATCATGAATAATAATGTAGGATTGTAGGTCTTAATGAATTCCAAATATTCACACTTCTATACATGTATTTTTCCGGGATATATATTTTAATAGGTTTTGTAGTGAATAAACTTGAAAACTAAGAGAAAATGAGAATTTGTTAGGCTGATTAATTAAGATAACAAAAAGTGAAAATATTTGAGAAAATGCATAAATATTTGAAATCATTAATAATTGTAGATAACAACAATGAGTTATCTAATAAACAAAACTTACTTTTTTATTTTTTTTAGAAATCCATCATATTCCAAAATTTTGGTGAAGAAATTAATAAATGCAAAATGAAGAAAAGCAAAGGTGCCGTCTATTTCAAGGCAGACAAAAACAGACATGGTGACACTCGTAGGCCATATACTGTTCATGTAAATGTAATATTATAGTACCAAATAGGACCCTTTCTTCTCCTATATAAAGCCATTTCAATACACTTACATTTTTCATATTCAGCTATCTTCAAATTAAACCTCAAGAAACTTCAAAATATTTAAAGATCAAGCTGAGATGGCTTCTTCTTTAGTAAACAAACGCCTTCTTATTGTGGTTTTCTTCATCGTCTGCTTCATCTCTTTCCAAGCTACAGGTACTTATACGATCAAAAAGATTATTATTATGTTATTGCATGTTTATTATATATTATTGTTGTTGTTGTTGTTATTTGTTTTTATTTTTTCTTAGTTTTAGAGATTGATTTAATTTACTTTTTCTGTGTAGCTCGAACATTGAAAGAGAGAAGCAATATTACAGGGATGGAAGATGAGACAATTAATGGTGGTGATCATCAAACGTTTAAGCCAAAAGCCAACAATGAAGCTAATAATAATAATAATGCAGAAGGTGAAGTGTTTTCAATGGATTATACACCTGCCTCAAAGAAGCCTCCAATTCACAACTGATTATATTTAAATATATCACAATAATAATCTAATTAATTAGTCTTATTATCTAGCTCTCAGATTTTCCCTTGTAAAATACTACAGTATAATTTTGTTATTTACTGTAGTGATCGTACTAGAATGCCTGTGATATATATAAAGTTTTGGTTTATTATATATAAACTTATTCATCTTACTATATATATATCTGTCGTGTTTACGTGAAAATGATGCATGTAACGTAACTGTGAATAAAAAGAAACTTTTATGTGAAGTAGCGTCCATGTAAAAAGAAAAAAGGGAGAGAAATAACCAGCAGCGATATAACTTTTCAAGTTTCATTTAAACGAACTTGATATCTGAAAAATGACCTCTTGTTGCCAATAAATTTGCCCCAAGAGTCATTTAATTTCCCGAATCGTCAAAATGTTTTTCATGAGATCTATTATTTATTTTTGTGGGAGTTCAAAAAGGAATTTTCTCCCGGGAACACACGAAGCAGCAATAACTTGATAAAGTGAACAAAAATGAACTTGTTGATCATCAAGTTTAGCAGATCTTAAAACAAAACACAAAAACATATGTATCATCTAAGAGAACTTGAAGCCTGGAAAAACATGGCTTCTTGGTATTACTTGAAATCACTATTATTAATTTTTTAATGAAAAAAACTAATAAAATAATCAGCCAACTTTCTCATATGAAGTAAAGACTACAGAGCAGTTGTTAACAGTTCTTCTTAAGCGTAGCCTGTACTGATTAGCAAATTCGAAGTCCTAATTCATAAATCACAGAAATGATGCAATATGGGGATTCAAAAATACAACATAATATCACTTGGATTTTGTGGCTCCAGTTACACTAATCACTTCAAATTTGTCAAAAGAAAGAAACCACCTTCCCCATAAGGGAAATTTCTCAAGTACATGTAATTTGTAAGCCAAGTGAAAAAAATCCCTAAAATGTGTGATGAAAGTGTTAGGACCCTACTCTCACACTAACTTGATGATTTCTTTTATTTTTTTTTGGTATGTGCACATAATAAGGCCTAAGATAGAGTTTATCTCCCAGGAGCTCGTGTTCTTCACTGCAGCAACTATTGTATTTACTTGGTCCAGTTCTTCTGAGTGATTGCATCATTCACGTCTAACACTTTCAATCCCCTTTTGGCATATTTAATTGCATATTCTGGGCCAGTGGCTAGGATGAGATGGGACCCACTCTTTCTTATATAGAATAAAGTTATATTTGATTGTATGTATATCCCTTTTCAGTTCCCTGGAATTTTCTCATAGAAAAGCAAGCTGGCTTCTGCAGAAAGAACGGTTTCCTCTGAAACAGAATGCACCTCAGTATCTGAAACACAAAACCAGTGTACTTGAGGAGTCTGATCCTGATTTAACTGGTCATCAGAAGAACTCGATGATTCCATTCTAGCTCGCCTATAAACGATATAATGCCCACTACCAGCTCTTCCATAGTGTTCCACAACAGAGACAAGTTGGTACAAACATGTTGGTTCAGAAACTGAATCATTCGATACACCCACCACCTGCACCCAGCAGGCCAGCACAGCATGATAAAATATTTAAAAAATAATAAAATTTCATGGTTCATTGCAAAGTGCATTAAATCAAGTTTCAACAACACCACAGGACTAACCTCGTTGGTGAACTGAGTATGTGTATTTCTATGAATGGTTTCTGAGGAGCCTCTGTTGCAGAGAAACATGGTGTCACCAAGTGGTGTCTGTCCATTCTCAGGGGAGACAAATCCATTATCTATGTGATTCGCTGAATTTGAATGTCCTATTCTTGATCCATAAATGTCATTCAACTCCAACATACTTCTCTCAGAATGAAGGATATATTGACTTGACATGGGATTACTTCTATTAGTTTGCAGCGTTGGCAGTGTTTGTGTATCGGCCTCCTTTATCCTTATTCCTAGTTTGCTTGTTGTGAATGGGAACAAATCCAAAATCAATGGAAAAGAAATATGGCCCTGAAGATCCATTTCCGCCATCAAGATAAAATATCAATGCATAAAATTCAAAGAACACCCATAAATTATCCTTCTATTCCAGTTTTGGTAAAGGTTTAATAAAAATAATATGGCAGTCAAAATTCATGTCCATTTTCTTCAACTAAATGAGTATTAGGTTATTGGGTATAGATTAAGGGGAAGGGCAAAAGAAAAGGAAAATTGAAGCCTTTATGTATTAAAATCCAATGTCAAAGATCCAAGTACCTGCATTTTGGCTGGTTCTCCAAGAAAGTTCATAGAAACTCTTTTCAATTGGATGCATAGAATCTGCAATCATATAATCAGACATATCAGTCCCTCAGATATTGAGCTACAAGAGTACAGACTAACTGACAGTTTGTAACCAAATATCCATATTGAATTTTATGTCCATGGTTATGGGCATATGGAGGGACAAAAATCTCACAATAAACAATAAAAAAACTTTCCAAAACATCAAGAATCAAGAACTCCAATGCAATTCCCGCTCAAACCATGAGTTTATCAATCTTACTGCAATGAAGTCATAAGCATTGGAGTTCAATTGATAATTTGCTTTATGCTAACTGATTAATTGATCTAGTCTTGCATGAACTAATAAGATGTCTGGTTGACTCCAGGAGTGACTAAAATCTCTAACAGAGTGCAGAAAGAAGATCAAGTATGCATACCCTTGGACACCGAGCAATACTTAGTTGCTTCAGAGTATGGGAAAACCTATTTGACCAAGGTAGCTTTTCAAGATCATTAAGCCTTTGGCAGTTGCAGAATTCTTCTTTAGAACATCTATTGAGCTCGTCAATTTCTGTCTGGGTAACAAAGGCCAGAAGAGCACATATGAACAGTGATATTTAATCATGTAGCAGCATTATGCCCTCAGAAAACCCTATCTATCAAACCCTCAGGTGACATAGGAACTACCTCATTCTGTCCCATTAAAGATAGATACTTGATTGCAGCATTATGCCAACAGTGGCTGCAGTGATAGTTCTCAACATGTTCAGCAACTATGAACTGCTTCAGACAATCCACCAGTGTATGACCAAGGGGCTGTCAGCATCAAATGATCAATAAGTCATTGGAGGCACAGCTTCCACTATCAATGGATTAATAAAGTAATTTGGCGTCCATGATACTTGGAGGCATAGGATGGCACCATTTTGGTGATTTCACATACCACTAAAAAAAATTAAAGGAATTTCATATTTTCTGAATTTTTAACTTCATAAACTCTAGTAAAATGTTAATTGTATTTGTACCCTTTTGGTAACTTCCAATCATCATATAAAAAATAAGAATCTTTCAAGTAAGGTATTAATACACCATAGGATGCGAAATACCAGTGAACCAAACTATTTCAACACTTGTAGACATCCATGGTGGAACCACCGATAACTTTATCAACTCTTGTAAAAAGCTCATTTTATTTGTACCATTTCGCCAACTTCCAATCATCATATAAAAAATAGGAATCTCTAAAGGTATCTAATACACCAAAGGATATAAAATACCAGTGAATCAAACTATTTCAACACTTATAGACATACAATGGCTGAACCACCAGTATGCACTGTTGAAAGTGGCAAACAGTCAAAAGATTCAAAACTCAACGAGATCTGCAAAAGGAAATAAGAACAGATTGTAACAGAGGTATATAGCCATAATCAATTTAAATATAACATAGAGAACTTTATCAACAACTGATGATTTAATTACCATCCTGGCATGTGACCATGTATCTCTCAAAAAGATGCAACAGACCCAGATTGATCAGTAAGTCATCAAATTAAATGGAATATTCGAAATAATTAATAGTAATTATTTCAGTCATTCAATAAGTTGCATGTAGCCCAATGTTTGAAGTAATTAAGAGTAATTATTTCGGTCATTCAATAAGTTGTATTTAGCCATAAATCTTGTCAAAGCAGTCCAAGAATCTAAGCTGACATGCTAACATTGTGATCTTAAAATTTATCTTCTCAACCACTATTTTATCTCTTACCAAGCCAGCAACAAAATGCCAGAAAAATAAAAAATCAGAATAGGGTCAAGACTAAGCAGTCTTTTCTTGTTTTCTAGCACCCAAGTCATGCTCCTCAACTAATAACCCCAAGTCCCCAATCATAGCATTTCTCTTGATCCTAAGCCAGTAAAAAACAACAACCTTTATTCCACCTAGAGTATTCTACCAACTAGCACTGATGTTAACCTTAAATGTTACGGCTTCAAATCCAACAGTTTCAAATCATTTTGGCCGCAAGTTCATAAAACTCCTTTTCTGAAACATAGCCCAACTGTTGACCAGTTATTACTAACAAAAAAATATCTGAATCCTAATAGCCAGAGAAGTAAAGCAGGAAACTTAATTATGGTATCGGGTTGGAAGCATTCTAAACTACCATGCAGGGACAATGAAGCATATAAGCATATGCATATCATTGACCAAAAAACATGTATACATTACAACTATAGTTGCCTTCAGGAAAGCCTCATGAACCTGAGATGAACAGCTTTGACAAGTTAAAGTGCTACCAAGAATCCCATCAAATGGCCCAAGAAACAGCTGTTGCCATCTTTCCCGCTCAGTTGGCCAGACCCTCTGTTCTGGAGTAAGGATTCTACAATTAGAAGCAACACTATCTGCTAAAGAACTCACTTTTGGGGCGTAAGAATCTCCAAACTCTTCTCTCAAAGAGCATAACAGATGATTAAATGCTTCAGCAGCATCCTGCAAGGACAAGAAATAAGTATGAATGATACAGAGAGCTAAAGCATTATTTTGTTCACAAATTATTGAATAAACACAATTCTACCTGCTGGCTTGTGAGATTAAAGTTTGGAATGTAATCTGACATGGCAAGCATCACCTTTTGTGGGCTCAATAGAACCTTTTCTGCACTAACAAAGCTCAATTCTGCACATACAGAACAATAAATCAACTCTCCAACAAGCTTATAACATGATGGTTTACCAAATTTGGTGCAGAAACTGCAACTACAAAATACGATGGCTCAAGGGCAATATTGCTCTAGAAAATTTCAAAGGACTTCAACATCCACAAATCATCATTTTTAAAACGTAAATCTACAAGGGGTTATTCTGTTACACAAAGAATGTCATGTAACATTGTAGGGTAGGAAAAAAGAGGGTGAAAATGGGGGATTCGAGAAATCAGATCCTTGTATAAAACTGGGGCTTGGATTGAATTTTTTCGCATAGAGGCAAGCTTAAAATACACTCTAAATTGTAAGACAATAAAATACTATGAGGAGAAGATGGCATAAAATAAGTCAGGCTGCCAAGAACTTAGCTCTGCTACAAACTGAAATAAAAGCCTCCAACGTACAAAACTTCTCAACATCGAAATGTGATAGAAGCAATTCACCTGGTAAGGTCCTACCTTCTAATAAACTAGCTAAAGCAAATGTAAGAGGCTTCCGTGATGTGGAGTCCTCAATTCCAGATTCTTGGATCAAGCTATTAAGAAAAGTCTGGAAGCAAGAGCAGCTAGCCAAAGTCTGCAACGAATCTCAACTTAAGTCATTTGCCCACTGAAAGGGGAAAAAAGGGAATTGGAAAGCTAATGTTTGACTTTATGGTTCTCCTTAGTGCTAATAGTAATACCACATTCAAGGTAAATTCTCAAAAGCAAGGATAACAAATAAACGGTAGAAAAGAATATTTAATGAACAAACCTGTAAAACGACATTAAGGAAACAATTGTTCCCAAGGTTTTGCAGCCCTGGCACGAAGAACGACTTCTCCGATCCATTCTCTCCACCAAACGGCCATGGGAAGCTAGTTGGTATCCCCATTTTGCCATCTTTCACTGCTAATATTGCCCCAATGATACTTACAACGGCAGCAATTGATACACTTATATCAGAGGCTACAGGCCAACTGATCTGAGATAAAGTTCGAAACCTATGCCAAATAGTTCGACTCAGAGTAGCCAAATATACAGTGCGTTCCATTCCCATTTAAGCGACCAACTTGGATTTGTTTAAACACTCAGAGACAGCAAACAGAGCAACTGGGAGCAATGCATGAATGCAAACACGAATTGTAAATTTCAGCACTGAATCACTCGCAGCAATAATACTAAACGAACAAGAATTAAAAGAAACATTGAGAAATCAAACAGTGCATGGAAACCCTCGGATGATTAGCCTAGCGCCACAAGCGCTCAAAATTAAGTCTTAAAATTCCAGTATAACGATAGCGGAAATCAACCTATAAAAGTTTTATGTAGTGCTCGTTCGAAATTTCTTACTTCTAAGGTTTCAAGATGCAAGAAGTGCCATGAAATAACAAATAAAGCTAGCTTGGACCCATTTCACAACTTGCCCTCCACTAGGATGGGAAGAAAAGTTGGGTGGAAAGAAAATATAAGGAGAGAAAATGATAAGAAGATAGCAGGGAAGGTGAATTTCAGAAAAATAGAGAGACAACGTTGTCTCTCTCTCTCTCTCTGCTTGGACGAGTGAGAGAAAACTAAAATGAGTAAATATTTAATGACTAAAATTCCCTTACCCCTATATTAAGATGATCACATTTAAAATCAAATGTCATAATGACACAATCATTTTGATATTAACATCAATAAATAATTTAAAATAATAAATATATATTTTAGGGAAAATTATAATAAAGGACCTAAGAAAAATAATATTTATTAAGAAGGACCATAAAAGTGGTAATTATTTTGAAGGACCAAAAATTTAAATATTAAAATAGAAAGACTAAATTACCCTTAACCAAATTTCCTATCTTCTCTAACTAAACATGGAATGATTTTTTCTTATCTAAGAATATGGAGTGATTGATAGATAATAACATATACAAATCAATTCAAATAACCTCATTCTTTTTTAATTGCATAAACAAGAAAAAGCAGTAAATTACAACTCTACATCAATCACTCCAGATCATGTGAATAATGTAATTATAAAATCAGTCAAAAATGACGAAAAAGCAGAAAACTATTGAAGACCTTCCGCAAGACCTTGTGCTTCCTTGGCCAAACAATGCAAAGTGGATATGCAGGGCACATCCATATGAATCAGGAAAGTTTATAAAGCATCACAACATCCATTCCTCTCATTTGAATTCTTTCTTTTGTTGATATATCCATCTATCCATGATCCATCCATCATGTGAGTTGTTTGGTCTATCCCTCCCATCCTACGCAGAAGCCTAAAAGAACAGAGACATCCAGAAAAGTACAAAAGATTAATCTGCCATTACCCTTTTTTCCTTTCTAGCCCATGGTCTACTTCACATTTCTAAAGTTTCAGTTTTTTTACAGGTCCTTCTCCGAAAACACTCCCTTTTCCAAGTCTTCTCCGCCATAATCAAAGTTCTTTCTTTCAGTTTCTCACTTAGATCCCATATAAGATAAGAGGTTGTGTCTTCCCCGATATAATATGGCTTAAGCGGCTAGCATCGTAAGACATATACTTTGCAAAAGTGAAATGGTTTTAAACTTGCAGTGACAATGTTATGGTTGTAGGAGGATTTGGAGATAATACAAGGGTAATTTAGTCTTTTTATTTTAATGTTGTAATTTTTGGTCCTTCAAAATAATTATCACTTTTATGGTCCTTCTTAATAAATATTATTTTTCTTAGGTCCTTTATTATAATTTAAACACAATTTAACAAAAAAAAGGTTATTTTTTAAGGCCAGGTAAAAAATAAAAAAGTGGATAATTATATTTAAAATTAAATATAACAAAATAAAATAAATAAATTATACATTATCCAACATCATTGGTAAATAATAAAAAATACAATCTAAAAAAAATAAATATCTAATAAAAACTGGATAAATAATATAAATCTGATATAAAAATGGAAGGACGAAAGTGTAATAAAAAAATAAAATCATTTTTGGAAAAAAAATTAATAAAATGTTTTTTAAATATCATTTTTTTAAAATTTTTTTGGACAAGGTATTATTTATTTATTTAAAGAAAAATATACAACTATGCAAAGAACTAGTGAAGAAAAAAAGGTGTAGGAGGAGAACGAATGGCTCGAGGAAGGTGAGGTGTTAAGGGTAAGTTGGGTATTATATTTTTCTCCTCAAATCTCTCCACTTGTGGAGAGAAGTTTTGGGTGGAAAATTGTGTGTGGGACTCACTTCATTTTCTTCCCAACTTTTCCTTCCTCCCCTATTTTCTCTCCTATCCAAATAAAGGAAAACTTATCTCCCCTCCCCCATTTTCCATCTCACTTTCTTTCCTCTCTCATTTTCTCTCAATCCAAGCAAAACATTAGTACAGAATGACAAGGGGAAAAATTAAAAGGTGGAATAAAGAACATTTTGTAGATCGATTGTGAGTCAACACAACACTCTAATATGAAGAATAAACTTCTGGTATGTTCATGAGCAAAAAGCGACACAAGAAAAAATCTACAATCAAAAAATACAACAAGAAGACGCTGGCTGTTGAAGATCACCCACCTAGTGTTTGCAGACTTCGTATTGCTTAATTTGAAGTTTGGTGTGGTCACTCTTACAAAGAAGAAAAGAAGTTCCATACTATGGCACTTGCCTTCCCTTAGTAATAGTAAATTGCAACCATTCCCTCCCTCACATGCATTTGCAATAGACTCTAACTGAGACCGGTAATCCCCGGCCATTATATTCCCAGCATCTTCGCTAGTAGTCCGTCTTCTTTGCATTCTAACCAAGACTCTGCACATTCATTTTACCTCTTTCTAACTTGGTAACAGTTGGCCTTTTCTCTTTCTAGTTCTACATATCTGTAGACTGAACCTTTGTAAGGACCTCTTATTACGTAGGTGATGTAAAGTGATGCTATTAGGGCTCAAGGGGCGTCCCTTCACTAGAGCTAAAGGAAAGGCTATGGAGTTTGATTTATCACCAACTCCTGCGCGAGACTATCTATCTCCGAACTTTCGAACTGATTACATGATTATTCTTAGTTCTTCTATTCGTTCGTGCCTTCGTTCCGGCCATAGTCCATTAGCAAGCGAGTAGGGGAACCGTTCCTTCCGGTCAGTAAGGGAATACAAGCATTACGGGGAGTTTGATAATAGGAATATGACTCTTCCCAACTCAAGTCAAGCAAAGCGTAGTGAGGAAGGAGGGGAAGAACAACTAGAAAATGGCTAAGAGAAGTACTTCTCGGGACTTCTCTTTGGAGCTTGTTTTTGTCCCCAAGGTAAAATGGGTTAGAGCTGCTGCTTCTGCTTCACCTTGCTTGCTTGGGGTTGTCTCCTCAATGCGGACTGGAACTTATCTACTTCAATAGTTCGCTAACCACTCGGAGCAGTTTTGCAGTTAAGGATATAAGCTAGTTGGTTGTTTGTCTCCTCGATCCGGACTGGAATATATGGCTCTTCGATTAGGACTTTCAGTAGCTTTTTGGGACCAAAGAGCAAGGGTAAAGACTGCCCAATGGGCTCATTGCTCTTTAGCTCATTGCTAGTGAATGGAGGAAGAAATGCGTTTTTTTTTGAGTTTGGTTGGTGGAGATGGATCCCGGTCTTCAGTTGTTGGAATTTGATCTGCTTCCTCGATTGGTCCCATCTGGCTTTCCTCCAAAGGTGGTTGGGGTGCTGCAAGATTCGGTCCAACTTCTGTCCCGGATGTATTGTATTAGGTGCCTGTGTTAAAGTAGAAAGGTTTAAGACAGCAGTCAGAAAAGGAAAATTGAAGAAAGTAGGTAGTACCTCTCTGTTCTCTGCTGAGGAAGGCTTTTTTCAAGGTTATTCAAATGGTGAAATAACGACTATTCCTCCGGCTGGACGAAAAATGCTTGCTTCATGATCGAACAACGAATCTCGTAAATAAGTCACGTAGGTCAAAAAAACTCTCTTCTATTGCATGAGAAAGAGCGTGACACTCAAGCTATTAAGGTACCTCTCAAGGGCAATGGAAAAGCAAACCCCTCAGCTAATGGGTGCAAGGTCAACCATGAAAAGGCTATAGGCCCTAAAGCAAACTCTTTGATGGGTTTTGACTTTCATTTAATTAGGTATGGAAATAGGTTAGGTTAGGCTTTGGCTAAATAGGTCTGAGCCTGTAATGGTAATCTGAGCCTACATACAAGTTTTTTTTTAGACTCATATTTACAAATTGCGCCGTACACTTAGAGAAAAAGAATCATATTCATTCAAAATAAAAATGACTATTTTTTGTTTTTTTTGGGCATTTAGCCCATCATCATTCCTAGATCAAAACATACCGTGGGCATTGGCAGACTGGCGTATATGAGTAGGGGGCAAGTGCCCCCCCTTAAAATAACTTTTTTTGTTTAAAAAAAATTATTTTCTAAAATAACGTTTTATATTTATTTTCTAAGTGCCCCCCTTAGCAACTGCATCTTTGGAAAGAGTATTTTTAGCTATGAAATACATCAAGGCTGAACTTCGTAATCGGATGGGGGATGAATAGTTGAATGATTGTTTAGTGCCTTATATTGAAAAAGATATATTTAATAGCATTGATAATAAGACAATATGATGGAATTCCAAAAAATAAAGCCTAGAAGAATGACATTATAATTATTTTTATTGTAATATAGTTTTGTTATCAAAATATATGTACTTGAATTTATTTAGTGCCCAGCCTTGCTATTTCTAACAACACTTAGCCTTGTGTTTCCCTTTATATTCTTTTAGTTTTTTTAATGCATTTAAAACTTTTCTTAAAAAAAAAAAATTTGGGGCGCTGCCCCTGAACTCCCAAATCCCCCCATCAATGGTGCCCCCTTCAATAAATTTTTGGGTCCGCCCCTAACCGTGGGTGTGCAACACCCATAAAGTCACTGTACAGATACCTCATCACAGCTAAAGGATGTTTGTGAAAAAAACATATAGCCATCTCCTTGCCTAACACACATATTTGCAAGCATGTCTGCACAACAATTTGCTCCTCTAAAGACATGTACAAATCGAACATCATGCAAACTATTCAACAATCTACTAATATGAACTAAAATCATCGATTCAGCAGCTCCAATCACCTGCAAATCAGTCAAAATTTTTACCACAAAGATAAAATCAAACTCAACAATTATGTTATCAAACTTGAATTTTACAGTCAGCTCCAATCCGATCAGGACTGCCCAGATCTCATCCTTTTATTGCAGTGCACGCTCCCAAATTCCTAAATTAGAATTCATGAATTGTTCAGAACATAAAATTTAATTTATAACCCTACACTAGAGAATAACACCTAATTAAAATAATTTCATGGGAAACCCTAGATCCTAAACACTTTCAATAATTTCATGAGGAACGTCAGCCACATACCTTCTGTTGTCAACCGCTTTGGCGGCATACTTGATTTAGAAAACTCGGCCATCGGGGGAGAAAGTAGTGACTGAAAGATCATTCCTGTTCTGATGCTACTACTCATTCTTCCGAACGATCAATTTCCACAAAATCTTCATCATTTTTCCATAAGAAATCTGGCGCACTGAGATGGCTACATTCCTTTACTGTTTCACTTTTGGTCGACCACCTTTGCTTGTGGGTGTTGGAAATTATGCCCTAGGGGCAAGTAAGTCATTGTACTTATCAACGATCCCCATATGAATTGGGTAGTCGCAATGTCTTGCTAGAGGCCACTTGCGTCTTGTAGGCTGGTACAGTATTGGCCCACTGCCAATCTTATATGGGCCTACAGGGTCGCACACAAGAATGACCCAACACGAGCAAAAGTGTCCAGATTCATTGAATCTTAAATGTGTTTAAGATTTAATGAATACTTATTTAATCTAGGATGTGTGTGTGTGTATACATATATACATATATATAAATATATTAAATTCAAAAATAATAATGATATTATTTATTGATAATAATATTATTATATATAGTATTTAATTTATTTGATAAATTAAATAACTATAATAAATTGAGATATTGTATCTCAGATTTAATTTTCGAATAAATATATTGCATATCGATTTAATTTGAAGCGAGATATCGGATCTCATTTTAAATTAAATATAACGATATCATATCTTGATTTAATTTATAAATATAAATTAAATCGAGAGGGCTTTAATTCGGATTAAATAAATAGATTTGATTAGATCTATCAGATAGATTTAATTAATATATTTTTAATCCAGATTCAAAATTTGTTTTGAATATAATACGCCTGCTAGGTTTAGAAAAACCTACGGGACTTTTAGTCAAGCGTATTAGAAAGTCGCGAAAAACCCTAGAGAGAAAAGAGAGAGACGCAAGAATACTGAGGCGCTAGCACACTGTCGTTAGTGTTGGAGGCCGTTCGTGTGGATACCGGTAGAGGGAGAGGACACGCGTAGTCTGCTCCTGTCTGATCGAACAAGAAGGCGTTAGCCCACGTGATCAAGAAGCAAGGATAAAAGGTAGCCCACCAGTTCGAATTGTTTCGGCATAGATATGATTCGGAAACCCTAAATCCAGGTTTAAATGCTATTGAGCGATCCGTCTTAGAGATCCGTAAAAAGTTTTTTTTTTCCGCTGCGTGTACGGATCCCAACAGTGGGCCCCTATGTGGGCCTCTCTCTCAAATCCAATCCTTTTTTTAATATATTAAAATCCAATCCTTTCCATATCAGCTCCTTGGTAGAGATGAAAAGTTGAAATACTCATAATATATAAAGAAGTAGATCGACTCGCTCGAAGAATGAAACATTTGACATTTCACGGATGTTTTAAAGGCTTCTAAAAAAAACCATTTATTAAAAAAGAGAATATTTTTTTCAATGGAAAAAGAGTGTCTTTTTATGAAAACAACAAATTAATTTACCCTAAACTGCTCTTTAGGCGCGAGGGTAAAAATTTCTTTTGCCTGTATTACATATTACAGTAACTTTTTTCCCCTTTCATCCAGTTGTATAGATGACATGCATGCTTTTCTGATCCTATTTACATAGGGGCCCACAAGGAGCTGATCGTATTTACATTCAATGTTCTCATTTCCCTTCTCTCCATTAACCCATACCATCCTGCTTTTTCCACCTTAATGCCTCGTGCCCCACTTATTTTTAAATAGTAAGTCCTCGATCCATTATTTTTTAAATCTTCAAGAACACCGGAATATATAAGAAATAATGCTACTATTTAGCATATAATTAATCAAATGAAAAATAGTTTATACTTTATGATTAGTCTCACAGACACACACACACATATATATATTGATCACTGTCACTTTAAATTAGTTTATCATGATTAACTCATTATGAGCGGTGCTATTATTAAACTTACATAGACTTTAAAGAAAGACTGTTGAGTAGTTTGATCACTAGTGGAAAAAAGGCTTTTAAGACCGGACCAAACAGGTACATTAGGACCGGACCAGCGACCAATCTTGTTCCAGGCGGTATTAAAAGTCGACCTTTAAGACCGGATTTTTCCACGGTCTTAAAGAGTTTCTTTAAGACCGGACATTTTAAACCTTCGGTCTTAAAAGTCGTACTAAATAAATCTGAAATATTTTTGGTTCGGTCCTAAAACTCAAACTTTAAGACCGAACATAAAACCGACCGCTCTTAAAAGATCCAAATATTAAGACCGGACAAATATAAATCCGGTCCTAAAGATAGCGACTCTAAGACCAGAGGACTAATTACCGGTCTTAAAAGACTGACTTTCAAGACCGGATTTTTCAATGGACCGGTCTTAAAAGACCAACTTTTAAGAGCGGCTTAACACCTTTAAGAGCGGTGTTATGTATACATCCGGTCTTAATATTTGAACATTTAAGACCGTCTTTTTTATTTGCGGTCTAAATTTTCCCGTATTTTTTCCCTGTTCTGTTCTTCCTGATCAATATATATACATAAATGATCCACCATCCAAAACAGCACATAAAAGTCGATATACTTTAAGCTACAAGCTATGAACATGAATAAATTGAATTGGGAAAAAGAATACAAATATTATCCACCATGAGTTATGTGGCCTCTTAATTAAGTCTACAACAACTAAAGTAATTTATACAATAAGCTAAGATATAACTAATTACAATCACAATGAGTTACAATACATGCGGCACGTAATTCAACATACAAATGTAGTCCAATATATTATTCACCATGCCTTCATCGATTCCCACCCAACAACGTAACATATATGCATCCTCTTTTATAACATGCCCCTTTGAATCGAGATCCACCACAAAAACAAAACAAGAACAAATTCATATTCAATGATGACATTGTTTAATTAAGAACATAGACAGCATATAATAATAGTTAAAACCTTAAAGTTTTCTAAGAATTCTGCATATGAATATTAATTACCTTATGAATTGACTCTTTTATAAAGTGATATCCTCCCATATCCCTTCTTGATGATCATTTCTTATGCCGGGTTCATTATCCGCTTCATCTTCTTCGTTCATGTCAGTAGACCCCTTGAAAAGGAGTACTATCGGGAAGACCATAATTTGAATGACTTTCCTCATCAATATCAATGACCCTCTTTCCTTGGAGAGCTACGAGACCACATTTTATTTTTTGATCGGTGATATAGAACACTTGTTTCGCATGGTGCGCCATAATAAAAGGTTCATCTCCAAAACTTCTACTATTGACATTGACTAAAGTAAATCCTAGCCGATCGATATGAACACCATTATTGACATTAACCCACTTGCATTTGAAGATGGGAAATCTAATTTTGACATAGTCCACCTCCCAAATCTCTTCAATAACCCCATAATATGGCATGAGCGCCAATTTAGGCCTCTTGTCTTTCGAGCGAAGAAGTGCATAGATTCGACCTCTAACATAACACCTTTGTTCGGGTGTGCTCCTATCATCTAGGGACTTCGTGTAAAATGTATAACCATTGATCACATACGAATTCCAACTTATGACTTCAACCTCGGGACCACGTGCTAACCATTTCATTGTGTCGAAACACATTCAGATCCCTCGACCTTTTGTTTGAACCATTTTGCAAAAGTTACATTATACTCCCTAATCAACCTTTGTTCGGTCATTCGATGGTTTTCTTTCCTTACTGACCTCTTTATGTGCGGATATGCTTGGCTTGAACTTCATCAACATTATTCAATATGTATAAGTGGACTTGGGACAATTCATCACGATCCACACTCTTTACCGAAGCCCCACGTCTACCCCCTTCAGCATGCTGACGTTTTGGAAGCCCAATATGTCTTACTTTGGCCAAATAATTTTGACAAAATTCCATGGCCTCTTGAAACATATTTCGAACAATTGATGCTTCTGGCCGGTACGCGTTCTTCACATACCCTTTTAGGAATTTCATAGATCTTTCAATAGGGTACATCCACCGTAAATGGATAGGGCCGCACAACTTTATCTCCCTCACTAGATGAACCATGATGTCAAAAAATGAAGGAACAAAAAGCTTTTCAAGGTGGCACAAGATAAGATATCCTTCATTCTCCAATTCATCCAACTTTTCAATCTTGAAAATTTTACTACAAACCGCATTGAAGAAGAAACAAAGTCTAGTCAAAACGACCAGAAGATCATATTCGGCGATCCTCGAATAGCTCTGGGAGTAGCTGTTGCATCAAGACATGACAGTCATGAGACTTTTGGCCTACTAATTTCAAGTCCTTCATCGAGACAAGCCTCTTAAAATTTGAAGAATACCCCGAGGGAACTTTTGTGCCATATAAACACTCACAAAAGCTTCGTTTCTCATCCTTAGACAAAGTATGAGAAGCCGGGGGACCATAAGTTCTCTTCCCATATTGCCTTGGATGCAAGTCTTCGCGTATTCCTATTGCTTGCAAATCAAATCTTGCCTTCACACCATCCTTCGAACTACCTTGTATGTTGAGAAGCGTGCCCACAATACTATCACATACGTTCTTCTCCACATGCATGACATCAATACAGTGTCTCACATCAAGATTGCGCCAATAGGGAAGATCAAAGAATACAGATCTCTTCTTCCATATATTTGTTTCTTTTCTACTCTTTCCAGGCTTACCGAAGATGACACTAATATTTTTAACCTTTTCATACACTTGCTCCCCAGTCAATGCCACCGGAGCTTCTTCATACTCTTGGCCGCCAAAAAAGGCCTTCTTTAATCGACGATATGGGTGGCCCCGTCTAAGAAATCTCCTATGTCCAAGATACACCGTCTTTCTTCCATGTTGAAGTTGATGGTAGCATGTGCCTTCTTCACAAACCGGACATGCTTTATGGCCTTTTACACTATACTCGACAAGTTCCCATATCTTTGGGAAGTCGTTTATAGTACAAAATATCATGGCTCTCATTTTAAAGACCTCCTTCTTGAAAGAGTCAAAAACATCGACACCTTCTTCCCACAATTCCTTCAAGTCTTCGATCAAGGGCTCCAGGTAAACATCTATGTCATTTCCGGGTTGTTTTGGTCTGAAATCAACATAGACGGCATGATGTACTTTCGTTTCATGCATAACATAGGAGATAAGTTGTAAACAATCAGGAGTACAGGCCATGAGCTATGTATGCTGCTAAGGCTTCCATAGGGATTCATGCCATCCGTGCTAAGGGCAAGCCTGAGGTTCCTAGGTTCTTCGCCGAAGTTAGGAAATAATTGATCGATCTTCTTCCATTGAGAAGAATCGGCCGGATGTCGAAGCTGTCCATCCGAAATCCTCTCATCTGCATGCCACCTCAGATTTTTTGCATAATTTTCATTCGCAAACAACCGCTTGAACCTTGGTATGATTGGAAGATACCACAACACTTTTGCAGGCCCCTTATCTGACTTGTACCGTGGGGTTTCACATATCGGACAACTCGCTTCTCTTCAAACTCTTTTCTATACAATACGCAATCATTCGGGCATGCATGGATCTTTTTGTACTCCATCCCCAATGGACAAAGTATCTTCTTAGCATCATAGTAGCGATGCGGCAACACGTTATCATTCGGAAGCATGTCCTTCAAAGCCTCAAGCAATTCTGAAAAACTCTTGTCACTCCATCCATGGCGTGCCTTCAAACTTACCAATTTCAATACAGCGTTCAACAATTGGTATTTTTTACACCCACGGTATAACGGTGTCTCTGCATCACTGCACATATTACCATATGCATGTGATCGCTCAAAAGCCTCTTCTCTTACATCACGGATAATGTCCTCTATGCGATCATCCATATCCGTGTCATTATCATCAAAGGCCACTTCCCCATGTTGTTTCCCACTTGATGGCACTTGTTCACCATGCCATACCCATACTGTATAAGTCTTACAAAATCCGTGACAAATTAAATGTGTGCGTATAACTTCAGGACATAGTCGACACTCATTCAAACATTTTACACAAGGGCAATAATACTTCCCCCCATCATCGTGGGCATTTTGTTTAGCAAATTCTATAAATTCCCTAACCCCATTCTGATATTCAACACTCGTTCGTAAAGCATCTATCCAACTGTGATCCATAGTAGAATTCCTATATATTATTAGACGAATTAAGAATTACTTTTGATCATAAATGCATCACAGTGAATCCAGACAAGACAGCAAGAGTAACCTAAAAACACTTGTTGGTCAGTTGGGTAGGTCTAAA
The DNA here is from genome assembly GCA_025563575.1 of Acacia pycnantha. Taxonomy (NCBI): domain Eukaryota; kingdom Viridiplantae; phylum Streptophyta; class Magnoliopsida; order Fabales; family Fabaceae; genus Acacia; species Acacia pycnantha. The sequence goes on from JAMWYP010000065.1 coordinate 366,921, forward strand.
GTGCAAATATAATCTTCAAAAAACAATATTCGTTAACAACAGAGAATACCCATAACAACATTACACCGATTTCGTTAAACCCATGAAAAACCAAGAACGATAAGCTGGAAAGTAATAAAGTTTAAACCGAAACATCTCTTACAGCTTCGTCTATAGACGTTTAGCTAAGGAACCAGAGAGTGATTGTCGAGAAAGGTACGCGAAGCAACGACGAAGCTGAGAGGGAAATTTCAAGTCTGAACCTGAGTATTCACTTTCGGCGCGACAAGAGATCAGAGAGGGAAATTTAATTTTTCCGCGCGACAAAGATACCTTATTTAGCTTTTTGGATTATATTAATACCGGTTATTAATTAAATGTCCTGTCCTAAAGATACAACTAACATTTTAAGACTGGAGTTTTAAAAGTATCCGGTCCTAAAATTTTATTAGTCTTTTAAGTTTTAAGACCGGAGGTTTACAAAACATCCGGTCCTAAAATTCAAATACTCTTTAGATCCGTTACTTATAAAATAAAAAATTCATAGTGTTCTTAATGTTTCTTACATTACTTCAGAATATATACACAACAAAAAAAAAAACCAAAAGAAAAACCAGCTGAATAATATCATCCACAGGAATCTGACTGAACAACCTTGGCGATTTCGGCGTGAAGAGCATTAATTTCCCGCCGGAGATCAGCAAGTTGTTGTCTTATTCTCTCCACCCGCAATATGAATGGATCATTACGGGAGAGCGGAGAGGGGTCGAGGTAGGCGCGCTGGGGCCAACAGGTTGGAGAGGGGGATTACGAACATCTGCATGGCCAGCTTCAAGATGAGGGATGGACTCAGCAAGGACAGGATCAACAGAAGGATCGAGGGGGGGTGCGGCATGAGCAATCTCTTCATCATCCGAAGAACTGGAGGAGGCGCACCATATAATGATCTGGCCATGGCACGAGCTTGAGGCGTGTATGCACCCCTACGAGCAGTTTGCTTGTATCTAACCATGGTTTGAGGATTTGAGAAGTTGGGGTAGAGAGCTATGAAGTGAGGAGTTAACAGAACAAAGAGGTAGTGTGTGGAGTATATAAGGACAGATAGCGGGAGAGATAAACATCGATGATGAATTTTTCAATATAATGAATTTAATGTTTCTACTTTAAGAGCGTATTTGTTCAAAATATGCGGTCCTAATAGTCATTTACTTTTAACAAACTTTTAAGACCGAACTTTTATCTTGTATCCGGTCCTAAAACTAATTTTTAATTCAATTACTTTTAAGACCGTCCTTTTATCATATATCCGGTCCTAAAAATCATTTTTTAAGACCGATATTTTACTTTGTATCCGGTCCTAAAACTCATTAATTATTATATTTCAATTTATTTTTTTCAAGTAAGAATTTTTGGTTAAAAAAAATTACTTTTAAGAACGGATCTTACATAGTATCCGGTATTAAAAGTTCATTCTTTTCAAAGAGTCCCTTCCCCATGTTGAAATGAATGATTCAGAGTCTCTTCGGCTTCCACATAAACTTCCCAACTAGGCGTCTCCTCGTATTCTAAAAAACATTATTTACCTTTTTTGAATAAAAACAAACAGAGTGACGACTCTTCTCAAGTTTGGACCATCGTTGTCTTCCCTCTACTTTTCCCGATGTGATGAAATTTTTCGGTGTCCTTTTCGTTATCTTCTTTCTTTTTCCGACAAAAAGAAAAGGGACACCGATGACGTTCTTCACATCCAAAATAAACGAGGACAACGAAGCACAAAACTTGAGAAGAACGCCAGAAACATGGTTGCCTTGAACCCTAACCATATGTCTGAAAACCGAGTCACCAACTCTATTTAAATGAAGAATATTAGGACCGGACGTATAATAAATCACCGGTCCTAAAAATTAAGCCTTATTTTAAAATTTAAAGTTAGGAGCGAACAACTACCAAATATACGGTCCTAAAGGTTTCGACAATCTATTAAATAAAACGAAGACTTTTAGGAGCGGACAACTAACAAATATACGGTTCTAATACTGTACCTCAAATTTCAAGCGCTAAATAGCTTTATCCACCAATCCATTCATTCAGAAACCCAAAATGGACACACACAAATTGTTCGAAAAAATAAACAAATTTATTATTGAATTGCATTGCGTTATATTTACAAAAGAATGAATTAGCTAGTCGAAAAAATAAACAAATGTATGTACTGAAGGCTATTGTTGCTACAACATATATTATTTACAAATGAATTAATTTAGGACATTAATTATTGTCCTGACTTTGATTTTCTAAGACCAGTTTATACAGATATTTTCAAAACACATCGCGTATGTGCTCCACTTCATCATCAGAAAATGGCTTTTACAGAAAACCTCGTAACATCAAAGACGAAACAGAAATAACATATTATTACGTGCATATTTCATATGTAACATTAAGCCATCGTGACCGAATTCAGCCATAACATTTTACCTTTAAAGTGAGTTTAGTCTTTCCCTCTGTCACAATATCATATATGTGTTTCATGACGTACGGGCCACATAAGTTCGATTCTTCCGGTTGCCGACGGTCTAAAAATAACAATAAATATATATAAGATCATATATAGCTTATCGACCAACTTCGAAGGCAATTATGCCATGTCCAAATATGTACTAACCTCAATTATGTGCCATTTAGGATTTGTGATCCGAACCCCACGCTTTTTTTTACATCAACTTGGAAGGTCTTCATGCCACTATCATCAAAATCACAAATTTATCAAGTAATGTTCACCGAAAATTCACAAAGAGATTTCGACAAGACAATCAAAATGACATTCTTACTGTTGATGATCTGCTTCAACACAAGCGATGGATCCAGGTGAATGAAGCATAAGAAGATAACATAATGCGACTCCATGTTCATGACGACCAACTGCCAGTGGTTGCTGAAAATTCACAGCAGTAAAGTATCAGTGATATATATATATATATATATATATATATATATATATATATATATGTATGTATGTATGTATATGTAGCATAATTAAGTGAATTGCAGACAAGAATTGTGATATATATGTACCCGAGCCAGTATGGAAACAAGTACACCTTTCTTGGAACTTGACACAACCTCTTTGATATGTACTTCTGTCTCAATTCCAGAGGTTGTGTTGTACTTGCATACACTGGGCACAAGAATCCAAAATCTGAAATTCTGCCCTCTTGAACCAGTTTCTCGTGCATGCACCTATAAGAATGACATCGATCAGGGAATTAGTATATATGTATGTGTGTCTGAACGGTGCATTTAAATTATGTAATCAAGGAAGAAGATACTTACTTCATAAATATTTGAACACATGGACTAGTAACCTGCTTTCCAGGAGCAAGCATGGTCTCTACATCTTCATTATCAAAGTAAACCGGTTCAAGATTTGGGATGCCTACTACTTCATCGACATGCCACGATTTATCTTTAAACTATTTTTTGGCTACCAAATCTTTTATTTTTTCTTGGCCGTCAAGTTAGCAAGTAGGGGATGGAACTTGAGGAGGGGGTGGAGCTTGAGGAGGGGATGGAGATTGAGGAGGGGTGAAGCTTGATGAGGGTGGAGCTTGAGGAGGAGTAGAGACATCTACAAGCTTCACCGGCCAAGAGATGAAGGTTCCCTTGACATCACTCACAAGCTTCACTCATCGGTTGGGAGAGGGACAGTGCATCAAAGATCACCTCTTCAACTCGACACTCGACTTCATCATCGGCCATTTGTTCGTGGTGTACAGTTGATCCCAAGTTGTGGACAGTCCCTTTAGCAACCAATTGTCTATGACCATCACGATCCTCCACATACGAGATGACAAGGTTGCTCGATCGTCCAACAATGCAGCTCCCTCTAGTGCTCGTTCTTTGCATAGGTGCAGGTGAAGGTGTCAAGGGATCCACACTGGTCTCTCGGCCGAGAGCTCGGGAGGGACTTCATTTTCTCCATCTCCTCCTTCATCTTGCTCATCTCAGATTGAAACATCCTCAATGCGGCATCTTTCGCCGCCGATTCCTCACTTAATTTGGCAAGCGTCGATCCATCTCCTCCGGGTAACCATACTTTGTCTCGTGGCGTTTGGATTTACCAAAGTATTGCTTTAGGCCTACCCGTCCTCCAATCCCCCTTACACGCCCCGAGTGATATGGTTTTCTGGTCGCAACGGTCAGAACATCATTCCTCCCGTCCGACACAAAAGATCCCTTCGCTTCTTTCTTTTTAAGATCTTCCGTAAGATACAAATAACGAGAAGCTTAGTGATGAAACATGTTTAGTAAGTAAAAAATAACAATATCGATACTTACAATTGTTCAGCAACTACACGAGTTTTTCACTCGTGTAGGCGCCGCTTGGCTTTTGCCGAATATACAACCACGGCTCCTCGCGACGTATTGGAGATGGTGGGCGGTCAACTACCGTAGAAGGATTGGATTCGACTTCATCTTCCAATCTCTTCCGTTTGGCCGCCATCAAATCTTTTTCGGCCTTTTCATATCCGCCGCGAGAAGCCCTGTGTGGGCAATCATTATTTCTCCCAATCTCCGATATTTTTCCCTTATTTTACGTGAATCGGGATTGAAAACAACTATATATCAATTATGAATTCCACCATGTCACTAATGAAATTAGAGAACTTCGCTTGATATGAACGTCAAACATTAGTCAAATTCACTTCATCAAGTTTCAACATTTTACTTAAGGAAGATGTAGCATTGTAGAAGAAATTGGGAAAACCAAAGGAAAGGGAGTTGCAGAAATGCTACCAACTCAGTCAATTCATTCATTCATCATAAATGGTTCCTACACATATTAGAATAACTAACTAACTACTTGCACCGAAACCATTACACAGTTAACATACTGATCGAACCATATTTTATATGACTTTTCATAATTAAATTGGGATTTTTTAATGCATTTTCTGGGACATTATTGCATGATTAAGCACTAATTTGAGTTAGGGACATTTGTTTTGAATTAAGTGAAATTAGGGGCAAAATGGTCACAATTTATTAATTATTCATGCAAATGATTTCTTGGAATTTTGATGCTACATTGTGTTTAATCTTGCATTGTAGGTGTTTAAGAAGGAAATTTGAGGTTTTTTGAGGACATAATTAATGTCAGAAAAGGCCCTAAATTACTATCAGAGAAGGCCCTAAATTGCTGTCAGAAAAAGGCCAAAAATCAGAAACACTGTCAGAGAGGGCCCAGCACGAAACTCAGCGTTTTTGCTTTAATGAATAATTAGGTCTCTTCATTCCTGGAGGTGTGGGGGGCGCCGCGAGGAGAAATTTTGAAGGAGGATCCAAAAGGAGAAAAAAGAGCACATCGGAGATCAGAATTGGGGGGACCGCGAGAAATTTGAGAACGTAGACCTTCGGACCTTGGATTCACCTTCATCTTTCTCCATCATCTTTCTTCCACCTTCACCCCACCGTTCCCATCGTTTCAGCGATCACCATTCTCACCACCGTGGAAGAAGACAGCGATTTGGGAGTTACAGACCGTGGAAACTGAGACGCGTTGCTGGGAGCTTGGATTTACTTCGGTTTTGTCAGAAATCGAGCTTGGGAGGACTGTTTTTGCGTTGAAGCAACTTCAGAGTTCAAACAGAATTATTCCGGCGATAAGTTCCAGATTCCGGCGATAAATTTCCAGATTCCGGCGAGTTTAAATTTTCCGGCGAAGCTTCTCCTATGTCTTGTTCACTTTTACAGATTGTCCTCGACTATTTTATGGCTATTAGTAGCTAAACCTTTTGCTTCTTGGTGATGAGGAATTGTGCTTGAGCTCAATGGGCTATATAGGGGAGTTTTCTCTATCATTCTATTTGTCTAGAATCATGTATTAGAATTTGTGAATTTATATATATGATTCTGGAACTGAGATTAATGGTAATTATCTTTGTTAGTTTGATATATGTGGTTTGGATTGGATATTGTGATTTGAAAATTATATATGTGTATGAATTTCTTTGTGGTTGCAATGAGGCTATGTTGATTAGCGTGGTATTGTCTGATTAATGTTGCTGAATTGTATCATTGAGGGGCTGGTTAGCACTCAAATTTAGAAGACTCATATTGCATTATTCCAATTTCAATTACACATCAAGTGGTTTTTAACAATATCTCAAGAGGTGGTAGTTAGCTACGGTAGTAGGAGCAAGTGGTATCTTGAGGTTTTTCTAATTAAGACTTGATGAAGTTTTGACTCCCATATTTATTTGAGTGATGATAGTTATTTTCTTCATTACCAAGAGCATTCATAATTAAACCCCTTTTAATCCAAAACATTCTTCACTATTTTCCAAAAATACCAAAAAGAATAGATTTAGTTTCTTTATATTTTTATGAATTTTAGTTTAGAGAAAATCAATTTCAAAACCCCTTTTCTAACCATGTTTTTAGCACTTAGTTCAACCTAGGGAATTCAAAATAAAAGGCTCCTTGATAAGAGAACGATCCCGAGTTATTTGCACTGTATTGCATTTTAATTTGTGGTGAATTGTGATTTGACCCTGAGGCGACTAAGGTTTTTTTCCGTCAAATCACATACTTACTAACTAACAGCAACGTCTAACCATGGCCATTACACAATTTACATATCAGACTTGCATGGAACTAGGAAATGCTCCTCTCATGCAGGACAAAGGCAGCAAATGTATACTTCTATTCACACACCAAACCATTTAACTAACAGGATTAGATGTACACAATAACAATTCACATATCCGCACAGGTTAATAAGCAAACAAAAGTGCAAACAAAACTAAATATAAACTCACCGAGCTTCAAGAGTGGTTCGCTTCGAACAAATTGTTGCCAAGTTTGTTCATCAAGAAATTTGTACTTGTCCTGGGGTTGATGGTCGCTTCTCCTCGGCAAAAATATAAGTGTTAGCCGAGAAAGGTCTTAAACTTCCGAACAGCTCAAAGACAATAAGACAATGTTGAGGCTTTCAACTTCTCGGACTCGGGGACGGTGAATGTAAGCTCGGATAGTGTCCCACATAGGATCCTTTATTGTTTTTGGTCCACATTTTTCCACTCATCGGTCAAAATGCTAACCTTCTTGCGTACTAGAGCGCCGACAAAACTAGTATATGTGCTTTTATTAGGACCGAAAGGTTGCAAATTTTCATCAAAAAGAATCTCGAGCTTCGTCCCCGAATTCCGACTAAGGGATACTTCCATCATTCGTGTGCCGCTTCTACCACGGCGTGCTACGGAGGAGGCTCAATGTGAGATGAAGAGGGTTCATTCGTCCGACCTCACCACCAAACCAAGATCTGGAGTTTCAAGAACACGAGTGGAATCGTTTTCACCGTTCATTTTCAAGACAGTAAGAGAGGAATGCCTGAGAAAATGAGGGAGTAATAGAGGCTAACGGTACGCGGGCGAGGAAGAGAGGTAATAGAACAGGAAGGGTTTCGCAACGTGAACCGGTTGTTATTTTAACAGGTCTGGATAAGATCTATGAAAAAATGATCCAGTGTAAGAAGATTTTTATATTTACAAATCTGCCATCGGTCATATTTTTAGGAGCGGTCCTTATTTAGTCCGGTCTTAATGTGGCAGTCTTAAAGCATTTTAGCGTATAAGAAGTTCTTTTTATTTACAAAACTGCCACCGGCCACACCTTTAAGAGCGGGCGTCGATGATCTCGCTTCTAAATGAGGCGGTCTTAAATCCCTTTTTGCACTAGTGGATCGATCGAGCCTCACATTATAATGTTTATTTTAAATAAGATGACAATTAATTAATGTAATCACTCAATAATTATTATAGTTATAAAAGGTTTTATAGAGTAGTAGTTGTACTTTTGAATTGGTAATGAATTATAGGAGCGATGATTTGGCCTTTCACTTACAATTTTTGTAGCTTCCTGACAGGCACATAACAAACAAGGTTTTCCCATTTTGGGTATCAAATCAATTCATGGAATCTGGAAAGAATTAACGGTGGAAAGGCTATCCAACCCCTGACAAATTCATTTTGCATGTTAGTATTATTCTACCTATGTTAAGCTCACCTGCACGGGACCCACAATCACATGCACGCACTCAAAGACCGATCAACTCTGGCTTCTACAAAAAGTGAAAATTACCTATGCTAAAATGATACACAATTAAAACTACTTATCAAAATATTTTACATAAAATTAGGTAGATGCGATTTAAGAAAACACATGACTCCTGCATCATTGTTTTTAAATATTTTTTTATTAAAAAGGCTGCAGGCTAATATTTGAACATATTGGATGGGACTTAACCCATTTTTTAACAAGGAAAAATATTACATCAGTGACTTTAATAACGATGGATTTTCCCCCGCAAATTCACTTCTCAACGCAAGTTTTCTAATGCTTCCACACTATCTTATAACTGGTCACTCACACAATGACATGTGGTCACAATCCTCAGAATTATTAAGAGAGGGTGACATGCTTTTAGGAAAATTAGGAAAATTGTTGGTACTGATAGCAAAACTGCATGCTTTTTATTTGAATAATTGATTCGACGTGGACATCACATCATTATCTCAAATTTTACTTTCCATTGTATTTGCACGTGTCTTTATATATCTACCCCTCCCAAGTCTCCATCAGGGTTCTTGGTCAGAGGCGGAAGGTCTTCATGTTAAAAAATGGGTTAAGTCCCATCCAATATGTTGAAATATTAGCCTGCAGCCTTTTTTAATAAAAAAATATTTAAGAAACAATGATGCAGGAGTCATGTGTTTTCTTAAATCGCATCTACCTAAACTAATTTTATGTAACATATTTTGATAAGTAGTATTAATTGTGTATCAGTTTAACATAGGTAATTTTCACTTTTTGTAGAAGCCAGAGTTGATCGGTCTTTGAGTGCGTGCATGTGATTGTAAAGTATAAACTATTTTTCATTTGATTAATTATATGCTAAATAGTAGCATTATTTCTTATATATTCTGGTGTTCTTGAAGATTTTAAAAATAATGGATCGAGGACTTACTATTTAAAAATAAGGTGGGGCCAGCGAGGCATTAAGGTGGAAAAAGCAAGGATGGTATGGGTTAATGGAGAGAAGGGAAATGAGAACATTGAATGTAAATACGATCAGCTCCTTGTGGGCCCCTATGTAAATAGGATCAGAAAAGCATGCATGTCATCTGTAGAACTGGATGAAAGGGGAAAAAAGTTACTGGAATATGTAATACAGGCAAAAGAAATTTTTTACCCTCGCGCCTAAAATGCAGTTTAGGGTAAATTAATTTGTTGTTTTCATAAAAAGACACTCTTTTTCCATTGAAAAAAATATTCTCTTTTTTATAAATGGTTTTTTTAGAAGCCTTTAAAACATCCGTGAAATGTCAAATGTTTCATTCTTAGAGCTAGTCGATCTACTTCTTTATATATTATGAGTATTTCAACTTTTCATCTCTACCAAGGAGCTGATATGGAAAGGATTGGATTTTAATATAAAAAAAAGGATTGGATTTGAGGGAGAGGCCCACATAGGGGCCCACAAGAAAAGGTGGTCGACCAAAAGTGAAACAGCAAAGGAATGTAGCCTTCTCAGTGCCAGATTTCTTATGGAAAAATGATGAAGATTTGGTGGAAATTGATCGCTCGGAAGAATGAGTAGCATCAAAACAGGAATGATCTTTCAGTCACTACTTTCTCCCCCGATGGCCGAGTTTTCTAAATCAAGTATGCCGCCAAAGCATAGTTTAAGAAGTATGTAACTCACAAGATCACCACCATAGTTAAAGATAGCCTTCAAATTTAATTGTTGCCACTAGTCAAACATTTCACATGAAAGAGATAAAACTAACACTACATTATTTTTGGTTGAAAACTCGGATGTAGGAACCGGGGAAGGGATAAAAGAGAGAAATAGAAGAGAGAGAGGAAGGGAGGGGGAACCAAACAAATAACGGAGAATAGAAGAGAGACTCATAGAGAAAACTCAATACTCAATTTTATTTAATTCATATGATATACAAAGCAAATGTGTTCAGGTTTTAAACATTCTAGAACCCAGAAATGAAATACGAATAAACAAAAAAGACAATAACTCAACTAGAAGTTGAAACCAACTATGCTCTAAGAATGCTATATAATATCCTAAATGTCTAAAACGGCATATATAGCACACTATTGATTGATATCATATCAAACAACCATTCCCGTTTTTGTTCCTTTGACATCCTGACCTGCGATGATTAATTATTTTGACACATATCTTCACTGCCCATATAAGCACACCCACTATGATGTATAAACCAACGACTACGTACCAGCAATGCAACCCAAGCCCAAGTGGCTACGTTATTCACTTTCGAAGTTTATGAATACCAAACTAGATCTGGTGATATCAAAAAGAGGCAATTAAAGTAGGTCAGAGCTAGGGCTGAGAGAGTGATACACATTCCTACACATAGCGTCCACATCACAACTTTTTTCTTCAGAGGGACTCCGCTCACCAGCAAAAGGCTAACGCCGAGAGACGCAACGAAAGAGATTGTATTGTATATTATGATGGTTGTAAACATATGTGATTAGAGAAGCAATTAAAGATACAATATAGAGAAGATGAAGATCTTGTATTATTATCAGAAGAGGAACATCCCTTACAATGAGTAACCCATAAGGATTAACTCTAAAACCTAGAAGGACACCATGTTAACTCCTTCTCTTGTGAGACTCCACATCCCACATACATGTGAAGGCTCCACACCTAACACCCTTGGTGAGGGCTCCACACCCAACACACAATTATCTCATTAGTTAAGACCCCTTATATAGACTAGGGCCCTAACTAATTCACTAACCATTCAACTAACCACCTAATACTTCTAACACGCCCCCTCAAGTTGAACACCATTTATCTTAAATGTGTTCAATTTTTTTTTTGGTCAAAGATATGGGTTAATGGAGAGAAGGGAAATGAGAACATTGAATGTAAATACGGTCAGCTCCTTGTGGGCCCCTATGTAAATAGGATCAGAAAAGCATGCATGTCATCTGTAGAACTGGATGAAAGGGGGAAAAAGTTACTGTAATATGTAATACAGGCAAAAGAAATTTTTACCCTCGCGCCTAAAAAGCAGTTTAGGGTAAATTAATTTGTTGTTTTCATAAAAAGACACTCTTTTTCCATTGAAAAAAATATTCTCTTTTTTTATAAATTGTTTTTTTAGAAGCCTTTAAAACATCAGTGAAATGTCAAATGTTTCATTCTTCGAGCTAGTCGATCTACTTCTTTATATATTATGAGTATTTCAACTTTTCATCTCTACCAAGGTGCTGATATGGAAAGGATTGGATTTTAATTATAAAAAAAAGGATTGGATTTGAGGGAGAGGCCCACAAGCAAAGGTGGTCGACCAAAAGTGAAACAAAAATAAAGGAATGTAGCCATCTCAGTGCCGGATTTCTTATGGAAAAATGAGTTAGATTATTGGATACACAAAGCTGCCACCTCTTATGATTTAAAGGCACACAAAAAAAGAGCTCACTTTTTGGTTGGCCCTTCGCGTGAATATATATTGTCATTTTTTAATTAAAAAAAATCTGAAATTTTTTTCTAACAAATTTATTGGTTAAAGGGTCCTTAAATGAGTACAGTTTTTCTTTATCAGTGTGTAATAAATTTATTTTATTAAATTGGTGGTCCACACGGTATCCACTGAAGTGCCAGTAGAAGCAAATCCCCAAAATGACTATATCCTAAATTTAAGATTTCTATGAAAGTAAATATAAAATTTTAAGATCTCTCCAAACGTCTCATTTTAAATTTTATGTTTTTTAGAAATATAAATTGCCTGATATTGTGCCAAAGGCTTGGTACAGGACCCCTCCTTGTGACAATTCGGTTTTTCATAAACTCAGTTTCTGGTAAAAATCAAAATAAAGGCACATGAACAAGCACATGCAAGAGCATTTAACCATCTTTTTCTACATGCACAAAACAGTTCCTGTCAATCTGTCATGCATTCAGTAAGGTTCTTATTATATATATATATATATATATATTTTCTGTGATATGAGTTAAAAAACAAAGTTATGGTCTATGAAACGTACAACTACGCAGGCAATTACTACATTCCATTCTGAGGCATTTATTCTTTCCCAAGCTAAGTCACAAAACTTTTTTCTCATCTCTCTCATTTATTTAAACGAGTAAGGTGATTGGCTTAACAAGAAAAGATTCCTGCCTATAACTAATTAGGTGTTACCCATCCTACTGCCATTACCACATGTTGAACTCTGAACCTTGGCCTTCTTGTTTTCAGTTTTTGTTTGCATTTTTTTAAGTAATTAAATTATCTCTCAAGACAGAACCCTCCAAATAGTAGGGGAATAATGGGTTCCTTTTCATTTTTTGTTTTAATAAAATGCATTCACCAAGCTCAATAAGTTATCCTTTTATTATTTTAACTATAATTTTCTAGTGGGTTTTAGATATTTTTTGTTTATTATAATATATTTAAAATCACTAAAATAAGGTAATCTACTGGTGTTATGTATGTCTAAAAGAAGAATTCAAATACACAAAAATATGTGTGTGAGAAGGACTGTTTAGCTTTGATCACTTGAAGACCTCAATGTTGTTAATGTCCTCTAACGTTGATCCACACGGCTATCCCCCAATTGTAACGAGAATCCTTCTCTTGAAACCTCCTGCTCCTTGGATGCTTAGTAAGCAAAGACAATGTTGGGGTTTGGTTTCTTTGGGTTTTTCTCTGTTAAAAAAGATTGTGATTTCTTAGGATTAAGTTAAAGATAGGATGAATAAGGTTGAAACCTTACCCGTTATTGATGACACCTTTTCCTCTCTAAACCTTTGATAAAGACCAAAATTTAGAGAGCATAAGGATGTTTGAAAAAAACATCCAACCCTCCCCCTTTTATATAGCCTTGGTGGGTTGAAAATTCCGGACTCGGCTTTGCTCCGCTGCAGCCTCCCATCCACTGCCTTCTTATGCATAAAGCGGTGACGTTTTGCCCCAAATCAATGAGCAACTTCCCTTTTAAAAAAAAAATATATATATATATATTCAAGGCACTGAATGATACTAAAAAGATTTTTCGGGATATTAACTGGTACAAAAAAAATATGTCATGATCTTGAAAAAATATTTCAAAGTACTGACTAGTACTAAAAAGATACTGACTAGTACAGAAAAAATACGTCATGATCTTGAAAAAATTATTTTAGGATCTTGAAAATATATTTCAGGATACTGACTGGTACTAAAAAAATATTTGAGCATCTTGATTAAATCTTGAAAAATAACTTATGATCTTGAAAAATTATTTTAGAATCGTGAAAAAATATTTTAGGTACCGACTAATACTAAAAATATATTTCAAGAATTTTTTTTTAGATCCTAAAATAATTTTTCAAGATCATGAGGTTTTTTTTAGTATCCTGAAGTATTTTTTAGTACTAGTCAATACTTTTCAAATATTTTTTCAAGATCTTAAAATAATTTTTCAAAATCATGACATATTTTTCTGTACCAATCGATCAGTATCTTGAAATATCTTTTTAGTACGGGGCTTTAATTTTTTTTTTTAAGGGAAGTTGCTCATTCATTTGGGGCAAAACGGCACCAGCTTTATGCATTGGAGGGCAGTGGATGGGAGGCTGCAGCGAAGCAAAGCCGAGTTCGAAAATTCTTAGCCCTAATTGCCTTAGGAATTTTCTGCTTACACACTAAGAAAGGGTTTTAGATAATAGGTCCACTACTTGTCAAACAAATCACATTAAATTCACATATTGATTGATTGATTGAATTTAATTTGATGAATCATGTAATACCCTAAAAATCCCACATATGATAAGTATCATAATTTAGTAAATAATACCTATTGGAAATAGGTGAATATATGGTCTCAAAACTTGTGGTATTTATCTTATGATTTGTAGGGTAATTTCTCTTGAAATTAGAAGGAATAAAGCATCAAAGATCCCTAAATGCATATATGGGTCATAGAATACCCTGAGAATATTATGATAAATCCTAAGAGGCAATTAAATATTTATTAAAAATTAGAAAGTATGTTGTCTCTAATTTAGATAATTTATGGGATTATTTTCCTTGGAAAATAATAAGGCAAAATTTAATATTATTTTGGGGGACATAAGTTGTCCCGTGATTTTTAAAATAATACATGGTGCATAAATTACCAATGTTAGTGAAATAGTTGTGAGAAAATGATTAACCCTAATTAAGAAAATTATCAACAATTAGTAAGTGATTAAATAAGTAATTAATTGTTAATTGTTTAAGCATGAATAAAGGTGATATTCAAAGTTAATTATGTATAAACCCTAATTAAAGATTAGTGACCAATGAAAGGTCAAGATTAGCAAAAAGGTGATTGCTAAATAATTAGACATTATATAAATCCCTAAAACTTGACTGTTATGATATTGTTTGATTAATAAATAGGCTATTATCCTTATAGGATATCTGTGATCACGTTCCGATTGTCAGACGTACCGTATTTCGTCAACGAAGGTATGTTCGCGTACTAGTAACACTAACTCTGATGTTTATTGTATGCGTATATGTGCTATTGATAGGGCAAAACTTTAAGCCTAAAACTCCACAAGTATACGGGCCGTATCAAGTAATAAAGTGATGATAAAATTATCGTTCCCACGAGGACTCAATCTAACTAGCGATTAGATATTAAATTCCCTTAATTCATTTAAGTTGAGCGAATCAGAATTGTTTTCAAGAATAAAAAGGAAATCAATAAGAAACTAATAGTAGTAAAAACGCGAATTTCAATATCGAGAAGTACAACCTAAAGTCACTAATCCCTTGTTAGTTTCTTTGATTTTATCCCCACTAAATTACTTTTGGCTTAACTTAATCAGCTAATCTAGAGTATTAATGTTTATAAATTCCTTTCGGTCCATCTATATACCTATCTTAATTAATTATGTAATGCCTCACACAACTAAATAAGACGTTTTCTAGAACAGGTTCACTCTAATTTGATTATGCAAAGCTTCTAGGTATATGCCTATCCTAGATGCAAATTAGATCAAAACCTAATCCTACATTAAATTTAAACCTAATTCCACATTACTTAATCTCATGGTCAATTTAGGATTCCCTCTTCCAAGTCCAACCCTAAATTCCCAAAACATGCTCAATGGTGGCCACTCATTAAGCAATAGTAATAAACACAAGATTAAATGAACTGAATTAAATTGAGCAAAACTAATCAATGAGAATAATTTCTAGAACCCAAACAAGTTCATAGGTTCTCTAGGTTGAAAAGGAAAATTAGCCACACATGGCTATAACAAAATCCATAACAAGAAGATGAAACTCAGAATCAAAAGATAAGAGAAAGAACAAAGAAGAGATGACACCATTACTATGGAGCTTCGTCTCTTTTTTGCTCCTGGCTGTTGCGCGCTGCTGATCCGTTCTCGTTCTGCGCCGTCCAGTCTCCTGCGTGTTTTCTCCTTCTTAAATGATTCGTTCTTGCGTTTTCCTTCCGTGTTGTTCTTGAATTGCTATTCGGCGTTGTGTCTCTCCAATTCTATCAGTATCTACCTTTTATAATATATATTGCTTGCGCTGGGCCATGGCTTGCGTCTCATGTGTATATTCTATCCAAATCCAATCGTTATCTTTAGTAGATATTGACGCCTCTTGACCAATTGGTTACTCTCTTTTCTTTATCTTTTTTATTTATTTATTCATTCCTTTAATTTCCATCAACAATTTCAACCTGTTGTTATGATTATGTTTGCTGGGTATCGGGATACGCTTGCTAGGTGTGAAATGCTTTCTAGGTGTGAAACGCTTGCTAGGTGTGACACGTATGCTAGGTGTGACACATCTGCCATGGGGCTTATGTGCTATTGGGATACGCTTCTTGTACATTTGGTTGTATGCTCATTTGGTTGTAAATATCTTCTTCATTTTTCTTGGCCCTTAATTGGCCACATCTCCCCTCACTCACACACACAAAAACGCGGTCCCCCTCGCTTTTTATTATTTTTTTCATTTTGTTAAATATTTAATATTATATTATTTAGGAAATTTCTCATTGGTTGTTAGGGTTTCACTTGGATTCAACTTTATGGTTGATTTTAGACTGTTAGATCTAGCTTTATGAGGTTTAATCCTAGCTTTCCATAACTAATTTTTAATTAACATCCCTAATATGTGATTATCAAAATATAATTGGTTCCTAGATTAATCATGAAAGTTGTTGAAATTAATCTAATAAATGGAGATTTAATTATCTACTAATTGTTGGCAATTTTATTTAATTGGATTAATTATTTTCTCACAACTTTTGAGTTTACTTTGGTCATTTATGCTCCATACATTGATTTAAAAATCATAGGGCAACTTATGTTCCCTAAATTAAAATTGGGTTCTTGCCTCTTTAAATTCCAAGGAAAACTAACTAATAAATTACTAAAATTAGAGACAACGTACTTTCCTATTTTAAATAGGTATTCAATTGCCTCTTAAGACATATTATAATAATCTCAGGGTATTTTATGATCCATAAATGTATTTAGGGATTTTGGCTCTTTGTTCATTCTAATTCCAAGAGAAATTTCCCTAGAAAAATAGAATAAACACAACACATAATTTTGAGACCACATATTCACCTATTTAGAATAGATATTATTTATCAAAATATAATATTTAAGATAAATAATTATCCGGGTATTAGACAGAAATAATCAAACCTGTGATCGCTTACTCGTGGGGCGAGAGAACAAGAACGACAGAGGGTGCAGAGGAGGAAGGAAGGAGGTATTATGTAGGTTAAATCAGGGCCCTTGGATAAAAAATAGATCTAAGGGTGAGAAAATGGTAGTGAAATAAGTAGGTAGTGAGAATATCCTATCTCTTGGGTGTTACCCAAAAAGTCACTAATAATCTTATTTTTTTTAAAAATGGTTTTTTGACTTAATTATAAACTAAAGTGGTTTCATTAACTTTGTTAATTAATTATAAGATCACATAGGTCTTTATTTTTTAAAGTCTATTTGGGTGGACCCAAACTAAACCGGATTTATCTCAAATATCTTTATTCTCTAAAGAGGGATGGGAGCATTATGTGCTCATCCCTCTATTTGAGAGATGGCCACTTTCTTTTTAATTTGTTTAGATTTAAATTATATGTTATTTTCTAGAATGTTTTTTTCACCTAATATTTCAAATTAATTAGTTTTCAAAATATTGGTATTATAGGAGAAACATTTCTTAATGCAAGACTAACAACTAATTAATTTGAGATATTGGAAAAGAAAATATTTCAGAAAGCAGCATATAATTCAAATCTAAATAAATAAATAGAAATGTGCTCGTAAGAATCCCGGAGGAACACGAAGTTAATAATTTTAGTTTAGTGAAATACATGTGGAGACCAACGAGGAAAGGCCATAGTAATATAAATAGCGGCATGAATTTCATCCTAAACCAGCATCACACATTTACTACCATCCATTAATTAATTCCCAGAAGATATGGAGCCCATGAGAATGGATATTATTGCTCATCCTCATAAACAAGAAAAGGTGGAAGTTCTTTATGAGGCATCATACCAAGGAAGTGTTTCGATTTTGAACGCATTGATACAACAAGATCCACTAATCTTGCACAGAATTGGATCACAAACTACCTTTGTTGAAACTCCCTTACACATATCGTCTTTACTTGGCCACCTTGAATTCTCCAAAGTCCTTCTTACTCACAAACCGAAACTCGAACTCGTTCCAAAGCACAACCTGTAACATCCCATTTTTAAAGCGGAATTTTTTTTTTTTCAATCAGAGTAGAGCATTGGAGCGAGTGAGTAAATGATTCATAATAAAACCTTAACCATAGTGTAATATAATATGGATACAGTCATCCTAGTGTTCTCAAAAGTAAATACATAAACGATAGAGAAATCCCCTGCTTGCCCCTATCTCCAATCCTTGGTCCTCCCGACCCTGAAGCTACAGCTGTGATCCAGTACCCACCGGACCTCAGGTAACGGTTAACCTTATGCTCAAATAAAACAGTATATGGACAACAGATAATCATGACAATACAGCAGCATATCAATACATAAGCATAAAGCAGATGCATGATCATAACAATGACAAAACGTAAGCATAGAGCAGTATGTAAAGTCCTTCTAACATGTCTGCACATAACCAGTGCCACGATGTACGGTCGTGTACTCAGCGCTAGGAAAACTCAAACGGAATTATCATGACTATAACCCGTGTAAAGCTGTGTATATAATCTGTGACCCTAAACATAGCCTCAGTCTATGAACGTATCTATCACATATATGTATATGAGCAGCATAGAGTTAGGGTTACAGTACGCGTCCGTACCTTTGTTGGCGGTAGTCGGTACTTTTGACGGAAAACGGTACTTTGACAGCGGTACGTCTGCGGTACGACAGCGGAACGACAGCGGTACGACAGCGGTACGGGATTACAGATATCCTATAAGGATAATATCACGTTTATCAATATCCAACATCATAACAGGCATTTTAGGTACAAATTACCATTTTTCCCTTACCTTTACTAATTTCCAAAATTTTGCCGAGCTTCGCTACTTTGACTCCCAACTTTCAGAAACTCAATCCCTACTATATTTTTACCTCGTCAGGCATCTTTCAATGCAATGAGGCTTAAAAACAAGAATAGGAATTTCATTTCCTACTTCCTAGATCTAACTAACATTTCTACTAAAACTACCGAACAAAAGACTAGAACTTAAAAGCTAAGGACCAAAGAACTTACTCAAGGTTCGCTACAAATTTCCCCAGACTCCTCCTCCTTCCTCTGCTCCAAGATTTCGAAATTTCTAAGAGAAATTGGTGTGACGATTATGAAGAGAACTCATGGCTATTTATAGAGAAATTTTGGTTACTATTCATGCTTTATCATATGGAATCTCAACCTTGGATCTTGCTTCATTGAGTTGGCTCCATCCTAGCCCTCCAATCCACCTCCTTACATCATTCTTCAAGGCCATGATGTCATGCCAATGATGTCACCCATGTGCTCTTTAGGAGCTTCTACCGATAAAGTTCCTTGTTCGGTGTTCTAATCGCGTAATCTTGAAGAATCTCAGAAATCCCTTAGTATAGCCCTGAAGATCTAAACTTGCTCTTTCAAAATATCTGGGTTAACTAAATTTTTGATCCCATTCAGAACATTTCGTTGCCTGCCGAACATTTTCGGATAAACGCCGTCGGTTACGGAAATGTCTTCTGGAAACATCAACTTCGGGACAAAAATTCACTGATTAATAATATGTCCAGATGATTACCACCTAATCCAAGGATTTCAAGTTATGATTTATTTTCCATTGGTTTTCATTTCTTCTATCAGCCCTTTTCCACAAAATATATGTTTCGTCTTATCTCTTAATCATTCCTAGGTTACGGAAATGACTTCGGAGATAGCCCACTCCGAGATAAAAATTCACTTGTTTATAATATGTCCTAATCTTAGAAACCTAGTTCATGGTTTTCTAGATAGGATTTAATTTCTATCGGTTCTCATTTATCCTATTTGCTTTTCCTACAAATATCTTATATTAATATTATATTAACAAATATCTAGATATTATTTTTTTTTTTGCAAAATCTTATCCCTTTCCTTCCAAATTTTTAGCCAGCACTTTCTTTTTATTTTCTTTTTTTTTCTGTTTTAATTATTTTATATTATTCTAATTATCTTATATTTATTTTTCACAAAATTCTCCTATTGGTCCTTTCTATTTAACATGGATTAAGGCATTTAAAATTACTAGAAATTCCATGGCCTTAGATCTTACTTTATTAGATTACATCCTAACCCTTGATTAATATTTAATTTGTAGAAATTGATTAATAAGTTTAATTAGTGCCCTAATCACATGATTAGCAACTTTTTAGGATTTTAGGGTTTTTCATGTACTTAATCTCATATATTTTTATTAATCTTTTCCAATTAATTAGCAAGTATATTTTATGCTAATTTTAGGCATTAAAATTTAATTAAAGGGTTTTACATAATTTACCTTGGATATTCCCTTGTTTAAGCTTAAACAATTAGCCATTAATTACTTAATTAATCACCTACTAATTGTTGATAATTTTCTTATTTAGGATTAATTATTTTCTCACAATCTGTTGCCTCGACATTGGTACTTTATGTCCCATGCATTATATTAAAAATCCACGGGGTCATTTTGGTCCTCAAAATACTTTTGATTTTTGCCCTTTAATTTTTCCAAGGTTATAATTTAATAAATTACCAAAATTAGAGACAATATACTCTCTAATTTTTAATAAATATTTTATTGCCTCTTAAGATTTATCATAATATTCTTAGGCCATTTTATGCCCCACAAATGTATTTTTTGGCTCTTTAGCACCTTAATTCTTCTAATTTCTAAAGAAATTAGCTTAGAAAAATAAACTAAATATAACAAAATATTTGAGACCACATATTCACCTATTCTCAATAGGCATTATTTACTAAATTATGGTGATTATCATAAGTATGATTTTTAGGGTATTACACAGCCCTCCACTTAGCTTCTGCAGAAGGACATATAGAGATTGTGAAAGAGTTGATCATGCTCGCTTGTGATGAGGCATGCATGGTTTCTGATCAACAAGGCATGATTCCTTTGCATTATGCTGTTATGAGAGACAGATTAAAGGTTGTGATAGAGTTGATTAGAGCCAAACCAGAGTCTTTGAGCATTTTTCACAAAGGGAACACTATTTTCCACCTGTGTGTCATATACAATCGCTTGAAGATCCTAAAAGCTTTGGTGGAATTGGACAGTTCTAACACCTACAAGCTCCTCAGTTCAAGAGATTCCGATGGAAACAGCACCATTCTCCATTTTTCTGTCATGTTGAAGCAAGTTGAGGTACTTTGTTTATTTTTTTATTACCATGTATAGAACTATATACTAATGAGCCTTGGTGTTAGGATAAGGTTTCTGCTGATTTAAATCGTAGAAATAATTTCTTTCTTCGCTTGCTCAATACTCCTAAAATCCCACTTGATGATGAAAGCCTCATCTACTGGGCTGCCTTTTATTTTTAATATTCTTCCGGTCTTTATATAAGATATATTTAGGAAATTGATCTTGGTCCTATATATAAGACATAGTTTTTATATTTGTCAATCTTTTCTTAATTTATCCCTATTAATGCTCCCTGAACAATAATCATGTAGAAGAGTAAATGAGGGAATTGAGGAAAGGTAGTTAGGTAATTTTAGAAAATACATACTCCCTCTGGTGCTAATTATAAGACATATTTAACCGATTTAGTGGAAACTAAGGAAAGAAGTTAAATTAGTTAATTTTACTTATTTTCCTGAAATGCCCTTATATAAATTTAAAATGACATAAGTAATAAATAGCTCCTACCACATATCTCTCCAACCTAAAATTTTCCTTTCCACATGTTATCTAATTGAAATAATGGTTTTGCTATTGATAATTGAATATTTTATACACTTATTTTTGTCTCTTGAATAATAATTTAGGACCCTTTAGCTAATAAATAATGGCTCTTATGTTTATTTGGGCCTTGGGCCTTTTATTGCATTTTAGCCATTTTTAATAATAAAATTCCAGTTTTGTGTTGCTTCACTATTTCTGAAATAACTCTTGAACCAGATATCGGATTTGCCTCATTTTTGTCTCATATTTCAGATGATTCAGAGAGCTACAATTGTTATGAAGACATCAAGAGCAAATTCGGTCAAGAAGGCGGTCAATTTTGGAGCCAAAGTCGGATGTACAATTCTGGATTTATTTTGGACCCGAATTTTGTAATTTAAGTCCAGTTTTATTTTATTTTGTTTTGGGCTAAAACTATGAGAGCCCATTTCGTTTTAGGTTATTTTTAAGTATGGCAGCTGCCACAAACAGATTCATTCACGTTTTTAACATTAGAGTGGATCAAAATACAAGTTTTCATTTTCTCTCATCTGTTCTTCATGTTCTTCGCGCGTTCTTCGTGTTCTTCGTTCGTTCTTCGATTTTCCCGACCATGATCGGCTAAACTCTTGTGATTAACCCAACGATGAGGATTCCATGATTCATCCAGAGAACTCGTACCTAATCGGTAACTACTCGATTCTGTTTTCATCTTATCGGATTCGATTTCTGGAAATAGTTCGAATATTAGATTTAATATTCGGTTTGGTTCATCCCAAGGACTTAGTTCGGACTAGGTTACAGTGTTGCTGTGCGATTGCACAGTGAGACGCCACTGTCCGGACAGATTCTAGGCGATCGTCTAGGCGAGGGAATCTCCGGATGAATGCAGAGATTTCGATTCATCCGAAACCAAACGTGGGTTAGTTGTATTTTCGTTCAATGATGGAGGTTTCTGGAATCAATTCGTTGGGTTGATCATCTTTAATTTGTCTCTGTTTATTTGATTCTACTCTGTTTATTGCATTTTGGTTATGTTATTTCGTTTTGTTCTATTCTGTTAAACCAAACCCCCCCATTTTATCATTCTGTTTCACTATTGTTATTAAACAAGCCCGCTGCAAATTCGTTGGGAAACGACCCAGGTTCCCTAATTCTGCAAATTAATTACGAACTTGGTTGTTTTGGGAGATACGGCAATTAAATCTTTCCAAAAATGGCGCCGCTGCCGGGGAATTTGCATCGGTTTGATTAGTAACAGTATTGTAAATAGCTTAGTTTAGGTAGTTTAGGTGGTTCGGGTGGCCGGACAGAAAATTTTCTGACTCCGATCACTCAAACCAGGTCTTATTCACAAGGAATTGGGTGTTTTAAGCAAAAGTCACTTCCTAGGAGGAAGTGAGGTCTCACTCATTTTCCCCAAATTCCAACGTTTAGACCATTTTTTTCACCGTTTTAGGTTCTCGCTTTTTGATTTCCAACAGGACCATTTTTTTTAGTATCTCTGATTGAGTTGAAATTTGGTACAGTGATAGAAAATGGCGAATCGTTAGACCCCCTTTGAAAATGTTCCATTTTCTAAGGGCTATCCTCCGTTTCGCCAAATTCCATCGTTTAAGCCACTTTTTCAATTTTTGAAGTTTTTTTATTCCATTTTTGAGTCCCCCAATAGTCTAGGAGTTTCCCTGTCCAAGTCCCAAAAATTTTAAAAATCATTTGATATTGTTTCGGACTTGTTTTGGTCAATTTCTAGCATAGGTTTTTACTTTTGTGTGTTTTGTCTCGTGTCTCTTGGTGTTTTTCCACTTTTCACCACCTCTTGTGGCATTTTCGTAATTCTGATTTTCGGTGGCATTTCGGTAATTCCGAGTATTTGCCATTTCGCTTTGTGTATATGTTGCATGAGTACCGGGAATACTACTAATCCGAAGATTTGTTGCCATTTGATCTGAAATAGAAAGAACAATTCTTCTTGCTAGAAGAGTTGTTAGGCTAAGTCATAAGATTAATACCGAACTGGATACTCAATTAGAGTCTGATTCTGGCCATTCTGATTGTGTCCATTCGTTGATATTTCGATTGTGCTTCGATAGTATTTCGATAGTCTTGTTGTGTTCATCGATTCTAGTAGCAACTTTGCTCGCTCGGACATTATGGCGGGAGAGCGGGATAATCATCATACTTTGAAGGAATTGGGTGCACTGATGTTAATTATCAACCCTTGTGCATCCAATATCCTAACCTTCTTTGCTAACTTTGAGCTGAAATCTGGTCTAATACACTTGTTGCCTAAGTTTCATGGTCTTGCGGTGAGTGCCCCATTAAGCATTTGAAGGAATTCCATGTAGTATGCAAAGACTATGAAACCTCATGCCATTGATGAAGATCATATCAAGCCGAGAGCTTTTCCTTTCTCATTGGAGGGTGGAGCCAAGGATTGGTTCTTTGTACCTTCACCCTCATCTATTGGGAGCTGGACTGATATTCGAGGTTATTTACGGAGAAATATTTCCCTTCCTCAAGAGCAACCGCAATCAAGAAGGAAATTGGCAACATTAAACAAGTCATTTGGGGAGACTATGTATGAGTATTGGGAGAGGTTCAAAAGGTTATGTGCAAGCTGTCCACACCATCAGATATCTGAAAAAGACTTGATCAACTCTTTCTATGATGGTTTATCACCGGTAGACAAAGGGTTGGTGGATGCTTCTAGCGGTGGGGCTATGAGTAACAAGACACCTGAAGAAGCCCGAGACTTGATTTCTATTATGGCAGATAACTCTCAGCAGTTTGGCACCAGAGCCAATAGTACTCCTGTTTACCATATTCAAGCTCCAGTCCAGCATGATTCTCAGAGATTAGAGACTAGACTTGATGATCTGACCTCCCTTGTGAGGCGGTGGCGGTGACACGAGCAGCACAGTCTTCCCCTTCTCAAAGCATGGGTACTCTTGTGGGTTTTGTTCGACCCTTATCATTCTACTCGACTCTTGCCCTACCTTGCATGATCCTACTTACCAAGATCGGCAGAGGCCATACAGACCACAGACTTTCCAGCAACAGTCTGCACCCCCTTTGCCTTTACAAGCACCACCTCCTCGACCAGCCATATGTCCACCTCCACAGGCGACACAACAGTAGACTAGTAGTAGTGGTGGTGGTTCCTCACTTGAAGAAATGATGAAGCAATTTGTCACAGCCAATATGCAGTTCCAACAATGTGAGTGCTATATCACTACTGTCGGCAAGCAATTGGAGGAACCTAAGCAAGCTGCAGATGTGACTTCCACATCGAAAACGAGTCAGGAAATGTGAAGATTGACTCTGAAAGGAAAAAGGCAGTGCAGCAAGGTGAAGAGGAAGACATTCCTATCCCTCTTCCCTTCCCTCAGAAGCAGTTCGGTCCAAGAAGTTGGTAGATAAAGCACAAGAGAAGGATATACTTGAGACATTCGAAGAGTAGAGATCAACATTCCTCTCTTAGATGCGGTCAAACAAATTCCTAAATATGCCAAGTTTCGAAGGAGTTGTGCACCAACAAGAGGCGATCAAGGGAAATGAACGAGTGAGCTTGAACCGAATGTCTCAAGACTCATCCGACCTACCATGCCTCGTAAATGCAAAGATCCGGGGACATTTTCTATCCCTTGCCTTATTGGTAACTATAGATTTGATGATTGCATGCTAGATTTAGGTGCTTCTATTAATGTCATGCCTGCATCTGTTTATAGATCTCTTGGTCTTGGTCCCTTGCGTCCAACTGGTGTCATTGTTAAGTTAGCTAATAGGAGTAATGCCCATCCTTCGGTTTAGTTGAAGATGTATTAGTCAAAGTTAATGAATTGATATTCCTGCTGATTTTTACATCTTGGATATGGAGGGTGAGTCTCCTAGTAGTAGGTCACCAATCATTCTAGGGAGACCTTTCATGAAAACAGCTAGGACTAAGATAGATGTGCATTCGGTACTCTTTCCATGGAGTTTGGTGATATATCGTGAATTTCAATATCTTTGATGCCATGAAATATCCTAGGGAAGAGCATTCTGTTTTCGTATTGATGTGATTGATGATGCTGTGGATGATGTTCTTAATGGTTGGTGTGCTGATTATCCTTATTTTTCATCTGAGAGTGATACCCCCATTTGTGCATGCGATGATAATGAATGGTGCTCTGTTTGCACTAATTTGGTTAAGACTGAATTGTATGGTGATTCTGATTTGCTTGATGATTCTACATTACTTGTAGACTCTGATATTGATTCTGAGTTTGAGCTTCATCCTGATCCTAACGTGCATCCCGATTCGATTTTGATGAGCTTAATTCTGATTTTGATGAACTGAATTCTGATGTTAACCTTGAGCTGTATAGACACAGCCCTTCTGCATGTGCTTCTTTGAATATGGTTTCAGGTATTCCCAGTGTGATGACATCAGAGTTGTTGCAACAACCACCCAAGCTTCTCCCTCCACCGAGCAACCGCCCAAACTAGAGTTGAAATCCCTTCCGGACCATCCAAGTATGCATTTCGGAGGTGAATAAGCAGTTGCAGTCATTGTGGCAAATAATCTTATGCCAGATCAAGAAGAGAAGCTGCTAAGCTTATTGAGGGCGAACAAGAAAGCCATTGGGTGGACATTGGCTGACATAGTTGGTATTAGCCCTTCTATGTGCATGCACCGGATTCTGTTGGAAGAGGACTCTAAGCCGGTGAGGCAACCTCAGAGACGACTTAATCCTCTTATCCTTGATGTGGTGAAGAATGAGGTCACTAAGCTTCTGCAAGCTGGCATCATCTATCCTATTTCTGATAGCCAGTGGGTTAGCCCAGTCAGGTGGTTCCCAAGAAGTCCGGAGTTACCGTAGTAGCCAATCGAAGAATGAGCTCATTCCTACTCGAGTTCGAATAGTTGGAGAGTTTGCATTGACTATAGGAGACTCAACCAAGCCACTCGCAAGGATCATTACCCTCTACCTTTCATTGATCGGATGTTAGAGCGATTGGTGGTAAGTCTCATTACTGCTTCCTGGATGGCTACTCTGGATACTTCCAAATCCATATTGCTCCTGAGGATCAGGAGAAGACGATCTTTACATGCCCCTTTGGGACATATGCTTACCGAAGGATGCCTTTTGGCCTCTGCAATGCACCTGGCACCTTTCAACGTTGTATGGTGAGTATTTTCTCTGAGTTCCTAGAGGACTGCATGGAGGTTTTCATGGATGATTTCACTGTATATGGGTCTGATTTTGATGCATGCTTAGCTAATTTGTCTAGAGTCTTGCGTAGGTGTATTGAATCTAATCTTGTCTTGAATTATGAAAAGTGTCACTTTATGGTTGAGTCGGGCATAGTCTTGGGACACATAGTGTCTAGGAAAGGGATTGAGGTAGACCCCTGCTAAGATCGATGTTATTCTTGCTTTGCCTTACCCCGCTTCTGTGCGGGAAGTTCGCTCTTTTCTTGGCCATGCAGGTTTCTATCGACGTTTCATTCGAGATTTCAGCAAGACTGCTCAACCCTTGTCCAACCTTTTGCATAAGGACACTGACTTTGTCTTTGATGATGCGTGCAAGGCGGCCTTCGATCACTTGAAGCGTTGCCTTACTACAGCCCCAGTGATCCAGCCCCCTGATTGGCACCTTCCCTTTGAGTTGATGTGCGATGCTTCCAACTATGCAGTTGGTGCTATCTTGGCACAACGGGTTGATAGAGCCTCCCATGTGATTGCCTATGCCTCCAAGACTTTGGATTCTGCTCAGTCTAATTACACCACCACCGAAAAGGAGTTGTTGGCCATTGTATTTGCCTTCGATAAGTTTAGGTCATATCTCGCTAGCTAGTAGAGTCATTGTTTTCTCGACCATGCAGCTTTAAAGTTTCTTTTGAAAAGGCGGATGCTAAGCCACGACTCATCCGGTGGATGTTGTTGCTCCAAGAGT
Source organism: Acacia pycnantha (assembly GCA_025563575.1). Lineage (NCBI taxonomy): Eukaryota > Viridiplantae > Streptophyta > Magnoliopsida > Fabales > Fabaceae > Acacia > Acacia pycnantha. The sequence continues at coordinate 394,318 of JAMWYP010000065.1, forward strand.
TTGATGTGGAGATTCGAGATAGAAGTGGAGCACAAAGCGGGTAGCCGACCACTTGAGTCGTATCACTCATTCTCCCTCTCACCCCTCTTCTATTCGGGATGATTTCACGATGAGCGGCTTCTACACTGCAAGTTAAGATCCCATGGTATCTTGATCTAGTTAACTACTTGGTAGCTGGTGTTTTTCTTGTAGACTCCACTAGGGCCCAAACCTTAAAATTGAAAAGTGAGTCTAAATACTATGTTTGGGATGACCCTTATCTGTGGAAATTTTGTAGTGACCAAGTAGTTAGGAGATGTGTGCCTGATCATGAGTTTCATTCTATATTGCATTTTGCTCATGCTTCTGCCTGTGGTGGTCACTTTGGACCCCAAAGAACTGCTAGGAAAGTGTTAGAATGTGGATTATTTTGGCCTTCCCTGTTTCATGATGCCCATTTGTTTTGCAAATCATGTGATAACTGTCAGAGGGCAGGGAGTATTTCCCGTAGGCATGAGATGCCCCAAAACCCTATATTGTTTTGTGAGATCTTTGATGTTTGGGGTATTGATTTCATGGGTCCATTTCTGCTTCATATGGTTACACTTACATCTTCTTGTTTGTTGATTATGTTTCGAAATGGGTTGAGGCGAAAGCCACCCGGACTAATGATTCTTCTGTGGTGGTGGACTTTGTTAGGTCTAACATTTTCTGCAGGTTTGGCATTCCTCGAGCTATTATCAGTGATCAGGGTTCCCATTTTTGCAATCGAAGCATGGGTGCCTTGCTACGCAAGTATGGAGTGCTTCACAAGGTTTCCACAGCATACCATCCACAGACCAACGGTCAAGCTGAAGTCTCAAATAGAGAGATTAAGCAAATCCTTCGAAGACTGTCAACTCTACCGGAAAGATTGGAGTAACCGACTAGATGATGCTTTGTGGGCATATCGCACCGCCTACAAGACTCCGATTGGGATGTCTCCTATCGGATTGTCTTTGGTAAGGCATGTCATCTTCCGGTTGAGTTGGAGCATCAAGCCTATTGGGCTATTAAGCAATGCAACATGGATTTGGCTAAGTCCGGGATGGAGAGGAAGCTGCAGCTGCAAGAGTTAGATGAGCTTAGATTGGATGCCTATGAAAGCTCACGGTTGTATAAGGAAAAGACTAAGGCATTCCATGATAAGCATATTCTGAGGAAAGAATTTTTGTGGGCCGAAAGTTCTTCTATTTAATTCCCGTCGAAGTTTATGCCCGGTAAGCTTCGATCTAGATGGGATGGCCCTTTGTGATCACTAACATATTTCCATTTGGTCTTTGTTGAGCTATGTGATCCACCCACGGGACGGACTTTTAAGGTCAATGGGCATCGCCTCAAGCCATTTCATGAGGGATCCCCACGCGGCCTGAGGAAGCGAGAGATTCTCCTCATTGATGCCACTTATCCTCCATAAACCCTTGGGAGTATTCTTCTTTCTTCTCCCTCCCTCTCTTTTATTTGTTTTCCTTTTCTACTTTGCTTTTTGAAAATAAATACTTTCTTTCTTTCTAATGATTGCTACATATTATGAACTAGGACATTTTGGTTTTAATGGATCATTCTCGTTTAGTCGGCACTCTTGACTCTTCGATTACAAGTCTTGGTAGTTGATTTGATGTTGTTGATTACCTAAGTTGGTATTGACCTTGTGAGGTTTTGGGCCTGCATGAATGGAATTCATCTTTTGCCATTCTTTCTTTCATGTGTGCATCTCTCATGATTTGTGTTCTCTAGAACTTGCTCCTTTTCTTTTTGAAACTACATTTTTCACTTACGTGCATAAGTATGATGGAAGCTTGTTTTCTTTCTTTTATTCTCCTCACTTTGGCCAAATAGCTTTCCCTTGCATTATGATTCCATTGCTAGCCCCTTTGTGCCTTTTGACCCATTCTTTTCTAAGCCACATTACAAGCCTAAGTGTAAAACCATTTTATTCCGCACCTTGAAGATTTATTGAGCATTGGTTTCAACTTGTTTTGTGTTTAAGTGTGGGGTTGCTCAGGAGTGCAACAGTTTAAGTGTGGGGGGGTATTTGATTTTGACATTGTAATTACGTATACAATGAAAGGAAAGAAAGAAAAGTAAAAGAAAAAAGAGAAAAAAAAGAGAAAAAAAAAGAAAAAGAAAAAAAAAACAAAAGAAAAGAAAAGAAAAGAAAAGAAAATACATAGAAAGGAATGTATATATGAGTAGAATAAAAGTTTCATACATAGAGAATGATTGTGTTAATCAGTGCTCTTCCTTTTGATTTCTTTGGTGCTTAGCCTCTTATTCCATACTATTACCTACCTTCACCCTAGCCCCGTTACAACCTTTAATTACAAGCTCTCTTGATTTGTGCATGTATGTGTTATGAGTAGTGGAGATGTAGAAGTTGAACAAGCTTATGGTAGAACAAATTTCTTGAGTAGAATTTGAGCGATACACTTATTTACCTTAAACACTTGAGAGACTGATTGATTGAGCGCATCATTTGAGAGATCATCTTTTGTGATTAGCATCATTGATTGACACTACCATGAATTGTAATTTGAGATGAAGGGGTTTTGGTCTTCAATGATTGGTCTTTTGAAGCTTTGTGTCCCTTGATTCAATTTTTGCATTGTTAGCAATTATTAGTAAAGAAGAGTTTTTCCTTTAGATGATTCAGAGAGCTACAATTGTTATGAAGACATCAAGAGCAAATTCGGTCAAGAAGGCGGTCAATTTTGGAGCCAAAGTCGGATGTACAATTCTGGATTTATTTTGGACCCAAATTTTGTAATTTAAGTCCAGTTTTATTTTATTTCTGTTTTGGGCTAAAACTATGAGAGCCCATTTCGTTTTAGGTTATTTTTAAGTATGGCAGCTGCCACAAACAGATTCATTCACGTTTTTAACATTAGAGTGGATCAAAATACAAGTTTTCATTTTCTCTCATCTGTTCTTCATGTTCTTCGCGCGTTCTTCGTGTTCTTCGTTCGTTCTTCGATTTTCCCAGCCATGATCGGCTAAACTCTTGTGATTAACCCAACGATGAGGATTCCATGATTCATCCAGAGAACTCATACCTAATCGGTAACTACTCGATTCTGTTTTCATCTTATCGGATTCGATTGGAAATAGTTCGAATATTAGATTTAATATTCGGTTTGGTTCATCCCAAGGACTTAGTTCGGACTAGGTTACGGTGTTGTTGCTGTGCGATTGCACAGTGAGACGCCACTGTCCGGACAGATTCTAGGCGATCGTCTAGGCGAGGGAATCTCCAGATGAATGCAGAGATTTCGATTCATTCGAAACCAAACGTGGGTTAGTTGTATTTTCGTTCAATGATGGAGGTTTCTGGAATCAATTCGTTGGGTTGATCATCTTTAATCTGTCTCTGTTTATTTGATTCTGTTTGACTCTGTTTATTGCATTTTGGTTATGTTATTTCGTTTTGTTCTATTCTCGTTAAACCAAACCCCCCATTTTATCATTCTGTTTCACTATTGTTATTAAACAAGCCCGCCGCAAATTCGTTGGGAAACGACCCAGGTTCCCTAATTCTGCAAATTAATTACGAACTTGGTTGTTTTGGGAGATACAACAATTAAATCTTTCCAAAAATGAGCCACAAACATATTCATTCACGTTTTTAACATTAGAGTGGATCAAAATACAAGTTTTCATTTTCTCTCATCTGTTCTTCATGTTCTTCGCGCGTTCTTCGTGTTCTTCGTTCGTTCTTCGATTTTCCCAGCCATGATCGGCTAAACTCTTGTGATTAACCCAACGATGAGGATTCCATGATTCATCCAGAGAACTCGTACCTAATCGGTAACTACTCGATTCTGTTTTCATCTTATCGGATTCGATTTCTGGAAATAGTTCGAATATTAGATTTAATATTCGGTTTGGTTCATCCCAAGGACTTAGTTCGGACTAGGTTACAGTGTTGCTGTGCGATTGCACAGTGAGACGCCACTGTCCGGACAGATTCTAGGCGATCGTCTAGGCGAGGGAATCTCCGGATGAATGCAGAGATTTCGATTCATCCGAAACCAAACGTGGGTTAGTTGTATTTTCGTTCAATGATGGAGGTTTCTGGAATCAATTCGTTGGGTTGATCATCTTTAATCTGTCTCTCTGTTTATTTGATTCTGTTTGAATCTGTTTATTTCATTTCGTTTATGTTATTTCGTTTTGTTCTAATCTGTTAAACCAAACCCCCCATTTTATCATTCTGTTTCACTATTGTTATTAAACAAGCCCGCTGCAAATTCGTTGGGAAACGACCCAGGTTCCCTAATTCTGCAAATTAATTACGAACTTGGTTGTTTTGGGAGATACGGCAATTAAATCTTTCCAAAAATTGCGCCGTTGCTATATATACATATATGTGTGTGTGTATATCTACACACACACATATACATACACACACAGATATATATGTATATGTGTGTGTGTGTGTTTATATATGTACACACACATATATATTGACAGACACACACATAGATATACATATATCCAAGGATGGAGGTTGACATATATATTTTTGGGGGGCCAAATGTATACTTATTAACTAATTTAAAAGAAAAAAATTTGGGGGGGGGCAAATGTATACATTTTTGGGCCGAATGTATAAAAATAATCTAATTTTCATTAAATATTTATGACAAATTTTTTTTTGGGGGGGGCCATGGCCCCCACTAGTCATTGAAAAGCTCTGTCCCTGCATATATCTACACACACACACACACACACACACACACACACACACACACACACACACACACACACACACACACACACACACACACACACACACACACACACACACACACACACACACACACACACACACACACACACACACACACGTGTGTGTGTCTATATATATTTCTGTGTAGACACAAACACACACGTGTGTGTGTGTGTCTGTATATATATATTTGTGTGTAAACACACACATATACATATAGAGATACACACAAACACATATATATAAAAGTTTCACTAATTGGAAGAGTCTACGCACACGCGCGCACACACACACACACACACATATTCATAAAAAATCAAACACATTTGAGATAATAAAATAAGGGTATTTTAGGAAGAAATTGACAAAAATTAGAATGTTGTCTTATAAATATCTCTTACCACTGCCGTAGCAAATGACACAGAAAATAAAGTCATACTGTGATGGCTTATTAATTTCTGTATGTTAACCGCCCCGTTTGTTTTGCGCCATTTGAACAAAAGTTGTTTATAAAAAAGATTGTACCAATCTAGTCCTATTTATAAGTTCATTTTAACTACATCACACATAGTAAGGAGAGGTAGTTAACTTAATGATTATGAGATAAATTTTCAACTTTGCCTTCATTTATAAATGGGTTTCAACTCTTTCTTTTCTCTCTATTTTCATAGGTACAATTAATATGGGCAAAATTGTCATAATCTCATTTACTACCTTAAAATTGGATTTATAAATAGAACCAAATATTTTAGTCAAAAAGGACCGGAGCGGTAGTAGTAGGGATGGAAATAGGCCAGGCCAGGCCAGACTTTGGCTAAACAGGTTTGAGCTTGTAATAGGGGTATAAGGCCTGAGCTTGAATGCATGATTTTTTTTAGGTTCAGTCCTGAGTTTTCATAAGGCCTGATCGAGTTTGAAGCCTTTTTAAAGGCCTACTTACAAAATAGGCCTTTTTATTGTAGGCCTTGTATGCCATAAATAGGTTTTTGTACACTTTGAGCCTATCAAAACTATATAAATATAAGCTTTTAGTAAAATATAAAAATAATAAATATTATGTTATTTATATGATATAAATAATTATATTTATTTATTGTATAAACAGACCAGGCCTTAATAATATAGGTCTAGCCTATTTATACATTTAGACCTTTAAATAAACCTTGGCCTAACCTTTTTAACAAATAGGTCAAGCCTGACCAGGCTCTAAACAGTCCAAGCTGTAAGCCGCCTGATAGGGGTCTGGTCTATTTCCATATAAGGATGGCAGTGGTAAAGAGGACAGGAGAAGCCATAATATTACTATTGTGTGGTCACTATCATCTGACATGAGTAGTTGAGTTGCTTTATTTTGTTGTTGAGAAGTTTACTTGCGGGTAGAAATAAAGAGCCGTGGACTTGTAGCTTCTGAGAGTTTCACGCATCATGCAATCCTACTTCCGTCTGGCCTTGTAGTTTAATTTCTCGATCTGTTTTTTTTCCACCGCGGACGAGGTTCCAACTCGTGCTTCTTTCCTCTTACTATAGGTATGGAGATTTTTATTTTCCTCTCGCTCTCTTCTTCTTTCTTTACCTTTCTCGTTGGCCTCAAAACACTAGAATATCTTCTTAAACTTGCTCATTTCTTTCTTGCTATAAACGTTGATTGGTAGCTGTCTGGTTTGTTAAATCTGTCCAGGCTCCTGGCTCAAAAGCGGGTTCCAGCTCCATAAACAGACTTTGTTTTCTTGCCTCCAATCTAGCCTAACCATGAAAATGGCTTTCTCCGTAAAGCTAAGCCCTAGTCCACTCTGGCTTAAGGATGAGCAAAAAATATTTGGTGGTCTAGGTAATCCAGTTTGGTCTAATGAATAAAAATTGGCCCAAAGTAATATTGGACAAGCAAAATCATACTGGTGTTTTCTGGCCAGACTAGACTTCAAACCAAGGCCTCAGGGTTTGGTCCACTTATACTATTTTTATTTTTTTAATCCCCTAGCCTCACAGTCACACATTCAAACAATACACACGCGGCCACACAGTCAAACAGGCTGACAAGTCACAGCCACACGCTCTCAGCCCTCTTGACCTCAGAACTCAGATTCTCTGAAGATAGAACTCACAGAAAGGAACTCAGAACACTAGCTCTCGGCCTCTTGCCTCTCACTTGACAATCCGACACTCCCGTCTCCCTCCCGACCTTGCATCCTCCATGGCTCGATGGTTCCACCTCGTCATCCTCTTCGGCTCTTCCAGTCGCCTCTCCTGAGCGGTCACGTCTCAGTCTGTCGCCGGTCACCGTGAGTTTCAGTGTTGAGGTAAGTTTTCTTCCTTCCCCTTTCAGTTTTCCTCTACTTTCACTGAGAGTTTCGAATCTCTTGCTTTGCGTCTGCATATGAATCATTTTTCTTGGCTTTCTCTGCTTATATTATGCTACTAGGGAGTCCGAAATAAGGTTTTTCCCCCCTCATATGATGATTTCGTTGTTGTGGCTCCCATAGATCATTTTGATTTGTATTTAGCGATGCTGTATGTGGATTAAAATTTTAAATCTTGTTAAGATTTACAATCTCTTTTAGAATTTATAGTTTTGGAGATAAACCTTTTATTATGGCAGACCATATATGCGAAACAAGTGTTCTATATCACCGATCAAGAAAATAAAATGTGGTCTGTAGCTCTCCAAGGAAAAAGGGTCATTGATATTGATGAGGAAAGTCATTCAAATTATGGTCTTCCTGAGAGTACTCCTTTTTCAAGGGGTCTACCGGACATGAACGAAGAAGATGAAGCGGATAATGAACCCGGCATAAGAAATGATCATCGAGAAGGGATATGGGAGGATATCACTTTATAAAAGAGTCCATTCATAAGGTAATATTCATATGCAGAATTCTTTGAAAACTTTAAGGTTTAAACTATATTATATTCCTTCTATGTTCTTAAACAATGTCACGCTGACTATTAATTTGTTCTTGTTTTATTTTTGTGGCAGGATCCGATCCAAAGGGGCGTGTTATAAAAGAGGATGTAACGTTGTTGGGTGGGAATCAGATGAAGGCCTGGTGAATAATATATTGGGCATATATGTTGATTTACGTGTTGTATTTGTAACTCATTGTGATTGTAAGTTATCTTATTGTATAAATTAATTTAGTTGTTGTAGTCATAGTATAACCATTAATTAAGAGGCCACATAACTCATGGTGAATGATATTTGTATTCTTTTTCCCAATTCAATTTATTCATAATTGTTCATAGATTGTAGCTTAAAGTATCGACTTTTATGTGTTGTTTTGGGTGGTGGATTTGTGTAAATATATTTGATCAGGAAGAATAGAACAGGGAAAAAAATCGGAAAAATTTAAACCGAAAATAAATAAGCCGGTCTTAAATGTTCAATTGTTAGGACCGGATGTATTTCTATGTCCGGTCTTAAAGGTCAGTTGTACATATTTGATATTAAGCCGGTCTTAAAAGTTGGTCTTTTAAGAACGTTCTATTTATAAGTCCGGTCTACAATTTCAAATTTTAAGGCCGGATGTATAGATCATCCAGTCTTGAAAGTCAGTCTTTTAAGACCAGGTAATTAGTCGTCTGGTCTTAGAAGCCACTATTTTTTGGACCGGATTTTTCTTTGTCCGGTCTTAATATTTGGATCTTTTAAGAGCGGTCTAATTTTTGTCCGGTCTTAAAGGTTGAGTTTTAGGACCGAAGAAAAAATATTTCAGAACTATTTAGTATGACTTTTAAGACTCAATGTTTAAAATGTCCATTCTAAAAGGAACTCTTTAAGACCGGTTCGAGTTCGGTCTTAAAAGTGGGACTTTTAATACCGCCTGGAACAAGACCTAACGCAGGTTCGGTCTTATGATACCTCTTTATCTGGTCTTAAAAGCCTTTTTTCCACCCGTGAGATAGGGATACAGTGGTGAGAAAGCTGCTAAACTACTACACAGTGGTAACTATATATTGGAATTTGGAAAGTGAAAAGGTTGTGGTTTTTTTATTTTCGAAGAAGGATATTGAGCAGTATATCAAGCGCATTCTGGCCCCCCACTTGAATTTTTTTTTGCTATTGGGATTTTGCATGCATTTCCTCTTCTGTGAGTGCATTGATGACTTGGTCGGATGAGGCAAAACTGTCATGGATATAATCCAAGCCTCATGTGAAAAATAGCCCATAAAAAGATTTGAAAACATTTACAAAAATAATTAGCACTTCTATTTTAATTTTGAAAGAACGGTGAACAGGAAAGATGGATATAGATGCATGACACGTGAAAAAATACAGCTTTTTATTTATTTCTTTGAAATCGCATTACAAAAGGTTTACAATGGATGTGTCTTCCTTCCAAAATTACCGGCCATTACAATTTCTACCTACCTCCACCATATTTCTTTAATATATATACAACATCATTGAACCAACAAAATACAATACTTATTCCTACCTAATTGCCTACAACCTATAAAACAACAACTACAGTATCCAAACATACAAAACCTGTATAATCATCACAAATAATGTGTGTTGGTATTAGATTTTAGAGAATAGCCTTGTATTATCTTCTCTTTCCTTCTTCCATAGTCTTATGTCAGTCTTCTGTACCCTTCAGTTTTCCTACTACTTCCTAGTTATCTTCTCACGGGTTGCCACAATACACAACAAAAGATCCAGAATTTTAGGCATATTATTTCAATAACTAATTGCAAAATCACCATGTAAATTTGTTAAGCCAGAATTTTCCTTTAAATGAAACTAAAAGTGTCAAGATTAAAGGACTAAGAGTGCACTTCTTAAATTTAAGGGACCAAATTGCAACTTGACGTAAACTCAAAGGAACAAAATTTATACTTGAACTTAAATATAATTTATATGTTATTTGAATAGAATTGTTAGCTACAAATATGTACACCACTGCATTTTAAACAACAAGTGATTTAATTAAAGGTATCCTCTTTTGAGGCTTAGACACAAAGGGTTTCGCCTCTCCCAATAAATGAGCTTCTCGGATTTGAACTTGTATTCTCCTTCTTATAGGTTTAAAGCCGCTTACCACTTCAATCAACAACTTATTACTTAATTGGTCAATCTAATCTAAACATTCCTATTTTGGATGACATTTCAATAAAGAAATATTAAACTTTATCTCATGCTTTCTCCCTGTGATTCTCTCTGCTACCTCATGCTTGTACTGTGAAGATGCTTGAATAATACAGTACTAGAGTTTTACTTCTATTCTTTCAATTTGGTGCGATTCCTGCCTGTTTCTTGGCTAATTTCAGGGACATCACTATTACACAAACTTGTTCTTTTTATCTTGATTCAGAAAGATTAGATTATCACGAATTTCACTTGCTTTAGTAGAAGGTTTAATCAGACTGCATTAGCAATCAACCGTAACTTTTTGTTTATACCAGCTTTAAGGCATACTAATCACCCTTAATAATTTGACATGGCTTTTCCTTTCCTCCTCTGGCAAACCCATGGATGCTGTAGAAACAATTCCCATTCAAGCTACTAAATTTCAATTTTCTAACCACTTGAGCATTGGTTTTCCAGTATAATGTTGTTGCACCAAAAGGTTTGAATTGGGCCCTAGATGTCCACATAATAAAGAATTTAAATTGTTTCCTTATTTTTCCAACGGGGAAATATATTGGGGAATGAAGAAAACTTGAGAGTATTCAAACAAATCATATCATTTCTTGTTAAACCGTGTATAATGGTTACCCCCTCCCTTTCAAATCCTTCAGTATAGGCATGGACTCCCTCCTGTCCTAAAGTAATAGTATGTGGATTATACAAACTGCTCATGGCCACTTCTCCACTGAATATGCCTGGACCATAAGTAGAATAAATTACTTCCACAAGAAGTGGGAATTGTAATAACACAAAGAGGGTTATTGGAACGCCACCAAGCATAGCAGTAGGAAGAAAAACCCTTAAACTTGAGGAGTTATGTTGCAACATGATAACTATGGTGACCGAAAAGGCCACCATCATAGTTGCAATAGAGAGAAAAAGTGTCGAAAGACCTATTATCAATTTTCTAGGTAGTGAGTAAAGGAAGTCTTCTTCTACATAGCGTGAATTTTCACTTGTCTTTTTGACAGGTGCAGTTGCAATTACGGTAGCAAATCCAACTGACCTTGTAAAAGTTAGACTTCAAGCTGAAGGCAATTACAGTAGGATCATGGAATGTGATCATGTTTCTCACCTTAGAATAGGTACAACTTGGATTATGTGTTATGCTTTTGAAGTATCTTAGCATACATGTTATTGTAGAGACCAGAAAAACTGTAACTTGCCCAAGAAATTTTCTGAAGAATTAGTCATGAGTGCTGAAATATTGATACTAGAAATGGGCCAGGCTGGGGATCTTTTAGGCCAATTCTTCCTTGCTTCATTTAAGATATATTCCCCATGATCAAAGACCTAACAGCAAGAGTCAAAACTCTTGATCATTTGGTCAGAGAGGGCTCAAATATCATGTTAAGTATTATTTCAACTCAAAAAGCTTTTAATTTTAAGTGAACATCCATAGATAATATTTATTATGTGCTCAAATAGATAAGCTTGTCAAGTTTATCAAATACTATGTTTGTATATATTATGTGAATCAATTACTATTGTGTTTGCTTGCTAATTCTTATCTTCTGCTAATGCCAGGCTAAGAAGGTCGTCAAAAAAATGGAATAATCTTGAACACAACCATATTTACTTTGGATTATCTGAGAGGGGGACTAACTGCAAATGGATTGATATTGTGGAGAAAATAATAGCCAAATTCTCTCCCTTGGGCCAGGGATAGATCATTTACTCTCTCTTTCTGAGGGGAAATAATGATATAATTATTTATATTCAACGCCGCCAACTCATCATAATATTATTATATATAGTATTTAATTTATTTGATAAATTAAATAACTATAATAAATTGAGATATTGTATCTCAGATTTAATTTTTGAATAAAGATATTGTATATCAGATTTAATTTAAATTGAGATATCGTATCTCATTTTAAATTAAATATAAGGATATCATATCTTGATTTAATTTATAAATATAAATTAAATCTGAAGGCCTATTAATTCGGATTAAATAGTTAGATTATATCTGTTGGACAGATTTAATTAATATTATTTAATCCAAATTCAAAATTCAAAATTAATTAGATTAATTTTGAATATTTTAATACGACACATTAGGGTTTTAGAAACTCTATAAGAGATTCTGATTTAGTCATATTAAACAGACGAATGAATTAGACGGCCGCGAAAAGTAATATAAAATTTATGCCAAATTAAAGAGGTATTAATTTATGTAAATTGCATACAGACTAAGGGTATGTTTGAGTTGGCATTAGAAAAGAATGTTTACGTAAGTCAAGATAAATTAAAGCTCATCTCACAAACTTTTCTACCTTTACTCTCTTGTTTTCACGTGAACCCCCCTTCCCCCTCTCTCTGCTCCTCCATCATTTTATTAATTATATCCCAAATTAAATATTTATTTATAAGTCTCATTTAATTAAATTACGCATTCCAACAAGAGTTAGTTAGCTCAATAACTATAAGATTAATTTTAACTTTGTTCTTATTTATGAATAAGTATATTTTAACCTTTTCTTCTTTCTTTCTCTCTCTTATTTCATTGGTACAATTAATATAGGCAAAATTGTCACAGTCTTATTTATTATCTGAAAGATGACTTATAAATATGACCAAATTTTTAGTCAAAAAGATTTTCAAGGAGGACCAGAGTGGTAACTCGGTATTATTCAATTAAGACATCACAACAGTTACTACTAACTATTAATTTATTGTTTGGTAGCTTTTACAATTGTCGTTTCAAAAGTCTTTTTTTTTTTTTTTGTAAACGGAGATAAAATTGCTTTCACATTATTTCGTATATCATAAAAATTATTCTTTGAAAGTTATTCCAAACACACATTTTTATTTTGCCCTTTCAGGTACTACTAACTCACTCATAGGAGGAGGGGGGATAATCCTTGTGATATGTTACTTCGGTCCCAGTTTAATGTGTGAGATATTTACTTAATTTGATCAAATTAAGTAAGTTAATTAAAATAATTTATGTAACATGTATTTTTTTAAAATATATTTTAATCATCTTCTTCGATTCCTTAATTCTCTCTTCTCATTAATTATTGGCGACAAAATATATAAATATAAATAAATTAGAAAAGATTGATAATTTTTATATTTAGAAACAAAATCAACTTCTAAAATAAGTCATATTAAGAATTAAAAGGACTACTCCATGACCCTAATTGCCGATATTGATTTTTGGAATAGAGGGGTAGGCAATCAATCAAATACTAATGATTTGAGATTATAAGTAGGTCAGATTTTTAACCTCCTACTTATATACCAACTCTGATCCTATTTATAAGTCCAATTTGATCAAATCTCACATATCAAGGAAAGTTAGGTATCTCAATGATTATAGAGCAAATTTCTAATTTTACCCTCATTTATGAATGAGTACCTTTTAAAATTTATTGTCAAATCTCTCTCATCTTTTTCTCTTCCCAACATAGCTAATCAATCTCTCTCATCATCATTAATATGAGCAAAATTGTCACAATCTCATTTATTTGGTCAAAATGGACTTATAAATAGGACCAAAAATTTTAGTCAAACTGGACTTATAAATAGGATCAGAGTGGTAGGAACTTATAAGGGCATATTACCCCAATTCAAAATTTTATTAATAGCATCTTTATATATTTCTTTTCTTTTTTAATTAGAAGAGAACTAGAGTCGTCAAGTGAATGATTGAAACTACTACCTTCCCTATACAAGGGATTACTTTGCCACTAATTTTATACATTCATAAACATTTCCTTTTTAGCCTTAATTAATAACTTAGCCACAATCCCTTGATTTTAACAAGGGAAAAGTATTTCTCGAGTCACTGAAGATAGAGTTATCTCTAGTGACCCCAAAACTACGTCGTGTTGAATTAATGAAGGGTGTGTTAGTAATTTTAGGTGAATTAATGAAGGATGTTTCGGTAAAATTTATATGATTAAAAAATAAACAAAATTACAGAAAACACCCTTCATTAATCCAAAATGACGTAGTTTTGGGCTCACTGGAGATACTCTATCTCCAGTGACTGGAGAAATCCCTTACCCTTTTAACAATACTACTCTTATCCTATATATAAAGCAGAAAGAAAACTGTGTCTTTTGTCGTACTTATAAGTCATCATATTAATTTTTCTTATATATATGAATATATAATTTCATCCTTTATTTATTATTGTGTAAACATTGTTCTCATTAGATAAATTGTAAATTAAATAGGTTTAACGGGAAAATTTGGTAAAATTTAAGTTAGTACTATTGAGGTTAATGGTTTTTCTTAATCCTAGTTAAACATATTAGAAGTAACTTATAAATACTTCCTTTGATCCTTTTATAAAAGCCCAAAATTTGAATTGTCTTGATTTTTTTAAGAGTCCGACAAGAGTTGTCTTAACATTTAATGATTTTTTTTTTTTTTTTGTATTTGTACCCCTCGTTAATTATATAGATTGGATTAATTAATAAGGACATATTTAGAAGGAAAAAAAAAAGTTATTTCAAGACATGCTTATCATTTTTAACTAATTTTAATCACTTTCTTAAACCACATAATTCGGTTATCAAACTTTTATAAATAAGACCTAAGGTAATCAATATAAGTCGCTTTTAAAAGAATAGTTGGTTCGCCATACAAGTCGCTTGTCAAGTAATTAATACTTATTTGTCAATTTTACCCTTGTAATTAATATTTAAATATGGCTCTTTATATATATTTTCTCTTCTTTAACACCCTATTTAATATGAATAAAATTAGAAATTCTTCCTAATTAAATTACGACGATTTTAATCAACTAACTACCAATTGTTAGTTACCTTGATACTTCCTCTGATCCTTATTATAAGACATCAACTAATCATTCTCACAAACTAATAAAAACAGTTAAAGTCAATAAAGTTGTCCTATAATTTAAGTAACTTCCAATATTACCCTTACTAATTGTACTAAACCCTAATATTATGTTAATTATTACTTTCACCTACTATCTTTATTAATTAGGGGCAGACATAAAAATAATACCACTCTGGTCCTATTTATAAGTCCAGTTTGACCAAAAAAATTTGGTCATATTTATAAGTCCAATTTCAAGTAATAAATGAGATTGTGACAATTTTACCCATATTAATTATATCCATGAAGATAGAGAGAAGAAACAATTGAAAAACATCCAATCATAAATAAGAGCAAAATTGAAAATTTACCTCCATAATCATTGTGTCAACTACCTCTCATTAGTATGTAAGATTTGGTCAAACTGGACTTATAAATAAGACCAGAGTGGTAATTAATGCCCTTCGGAAACAACCAAATACTTTATAAAAATGACCAAATATAATTACTAGTTAATATATCTTATAAGAGGAGAGAGAGAGATTTTAGGACTCTAGCCCCACCCCAAACCAAGTCTTTCAGCTCACGCTCTCCGAGCTATATATATTCATATTCTCCCTCAACAACCCATCCATCCAAGTGCTCTTTCGTGTCTTTGTTTTAAGTTCCTTCCTTTCTTTTATTTTCTCTGAAACACTAGCGCGCACACAGCCTCTCTCTATGGAGATAGGTTCGAGTAGTGCAACTTCAAAGCCCACAAACTTGTGGGTATTTACCCTCCCAGCTTTTCTCGGCTCCGATCACTTCATCGGCGACGCCTACACTCTAGTTTCCATCTTCATCGCCTTTCTCGCTCTTGCTGTTCTCACTTGGGCCTTCTCTAATGGCGGCCTCGCCTGGAGAAATGGTCGGAGCTCTAGAGGACAAGTTCCTATCCCTGGCCCTAGGGGTATTCCTGTCTTTGGCAGCTTATTCACCTTGAGCCGCGGCTTGGCTCACCGTTCACTTGCCGCCATGGCTTGGGCACGTGACAACACTCAGCTCATGGCTTTCAGCCTCGGCTTGAGTACTCCTGTTGTCGTAGCTTCTGACCCCACCACTGCCCGCGAAATCCTGACGTCACCTCACTTCGCCGACCGCCCTCTCAAGCAGTCTGCTAAGAGCCTCATGTTTAGCCGAGCCATCGGCTTTGCTCCAAATGGAACCTACTGGCGACTCCTTCGTAGGATTGCTTCGTCACACTTATTTGCACCTCGGCGTATTATAGCCCACGAAAAAGGTCGCCAGCTAGAGTGTTCCGCCATGCTGCGCAATATAGCAACCGAACAGAAACAACAGGGAACACTATCTCTACGTAAGCACCTCCAAGCTGCTTCTCTCAACAACATCATGAGCAGCGTCTTCGGTAAAAGGTACGATCCATTGATTGAGAGCGAAGAACTTAAAGAGCTCAAGGATATGGTTCGGGAAGGTTTTGAGCTTCTTGGTGCTTTTAACTGGTCTGATTATCTTCCATGGCTAAGCGCTATCTATGACCCGCATCGTATAAATGAACGCTGCACGAAACTTGTTCCTCGTGTTCGCAAATTCGTCGGCTCCGTCATAGAAGAGCACCGTGCGGCCACCGCCTCTGGAAATCCCTCCGATAACGATGACTTCGTTGATGTGTTGCTTTCCTTGGAAGGTGAAGACAAGCTTGAAGAAAATGATATGACTGCTGTGTTATGGGTATGTGATATGTTTATAATATGTTCATTAGTGAGTTTCTTTTGTAGGACCGAGTTGACTCGTGAGTTTAATTTTGCAGGAGATGATATTCAGAGGGACTGATACGACGACGCTTTTGACCGAGTGGGCAATAGCGGAGTTGGTATTGAATCCGAAGGTTCAGGATAAGCTTTACAGTGAAATCCACCAGATTGTTGGGGACGAAGGGATTGTGACGGACGCCGACGTGGGGAGATTGCCGTACTTACAGGCGGTGGTGAAGGAATCACTGCGAGTTCATCCGCCGGGTCCACTCCTTTCGTGGGCCCGGCTGTCCACGTCGGATGTCCATCTAAGCAACGGAATGGTGGTTCCCGCCAACACAACCGCCATGGTGAACATGTGGGCAATCACGCATGACCCCTTTGTGTGGGATTCGCCGCTCGATTTCTCGCCGGAGAGGTTTCTCGAGAGCGAAGGCGGCGCTGACGTGGACGTTCGTGGCTCTGATCTGCGGCTTGCACCGTTCGGGGCGGGTCGAAGGGTGTGCCCCGGGAAGAACCTTGGCCTCGTGACGGTGTTGCTGTGGGTGGCCAAGCTAGTTCACCGGTTCAAGTGGGTCCAAGACCCGAGTCGACCCGTTGATCTCGCCGAGGTTCTAAAACTATCCTGCGAAATGAAACACCCACTGCATGCGGTGGCCGTGGAAAGAAGGAACTGTTGAAAAATGAAAAGAATCAAATCTCTCGGGTCACTCCATGACGTATCAGCTTCAATTATGATTAGGGTTATGATTAGAAGTTTGGCTTTTGATTAATTAGTTAATTTGAAGTTTTTAAAATATTTATACATAAATCACGTTGAAAAGCAGCTTCTACTACCAATACAAATTCTCTCATTGGTTCATTTCAATTAACATGGATTCAGGCTTTAAAAATTACTAGAATAATTATAGACATTTGATCTTGCTTTATTAGATTACATCCCAACCATTGGTAATTATTTAATTTATCTAATTTGATTAGTAAGTTTAATTAGGGTCTTAATCACATGATTATTAATCTTTTAGGATTTAGGGTTTTCATGTACTTAATCTCATACATTTTTCTTAATCTTTTCTAATTAATTAGCAAGTTTATTTTATGCTAATTTTAGCCATAAACATTTAATTAAAGGGTTTTACATAATTAACCTTGGATATTCCCTTAATCCATGCTTAAACAATTAGCCCATAATTACATATTTAATCACTTACTAATTGTTGATAATTTTCTTAACTAGGATTAATCATTTTCTCAACCCTATTACACTGACATTGGTATTTTATGTCCTATGTATTATATTAAAAATCCTGGGGTCAATTATGGTTCTCAAAATAATATTTAATCTTTCCTCTTTTGTTTCCAAGGGAAACAAATTATTAAATTGTCCAAATTAAGGACAATATTCTTCCATATTTTTAATAAATATTTAATTGCCCTTTAAGATTTATCATAATATTTTCAGGGTATTTTATGACCCACGAATGCATTTTTGAGCCTTTGGCACTTTAATTCTTCTAATTCCAATAGAATTTATCTTAGGAAAATAAGCTTAACACAAGAATTGAGACCACATATTCACTTATCAAAGATAGCCATTTATTTATCATGATATAATATTCCGGATAAATAATTATCCGGGTATTACAATGAAACATAAAGTCAAAGATAATCTTTTCCTGTAAATTGAGGGTTAATTACGTAAATGGCATTTTTGGAAATACGTCATAAATGTTTCACCAAATATTAGAAAAGAGCCTGGTATAATGATATAACGGAACCTCCCCACTTCTTGTAGTGTCCACTTCCTTCCACTTCATCTTTTTTTTTTTTGGTAGAAAAACGGGGCAACAGCCCTATATTACTCCTGTAACAATGTACATCGAGGGTAAACAATACCCATAAAATCCCTGTCTAAAGCACTAAGAACAACTGAGGGGGGAGTCTCAAAATAACTCTATCCCCGTCATGCCTGAGACTAAAATTAGCAAGTACATCAGCACAAGAGTTTCCCTCCCTAAACACATGTACAAAAACTATACTAGTGAAACGTTGACAGATGTTAGCAATCTGGTGCAGCAGATTGGACTCAGCTCTGTCATTAACCTGCAAATTATTCAGTAATCTAACAACAGAAATAGAATCAGATTCTACAACAATTTTATCAAAACTATATCTCACAGCCAATTCAAGCCCAGTGAGGACAGCCCATATCTCACTCCGCAACGCATTACAGCTTCCTAGGTATCTTGCAAAACCACAGCGCCACCTACCTCTGCAATCCCTTATAAGGCCACCACATCCAGCAGATCTGCCTTCCCCTTTTGATACACCGTCTATGTTAAGCTTGACCCACCCCAAAGTTGGAGTTTGCCACTTGACAGCCACTTCCCGTTTAATGCCCCTCAACAGTCCAAACTCCCTTCGTGCTTCCTTAATTCTTGCTACATACCTACACACAGTCTCTGCTCTATCAATAGGCATGCTAAATTCCTTCTCGAAAATTCCTCTATTACGCCAGCTCCATAGAAACCAGCAAGCAATCCCAAAAGTAAGATTCCAATTCCTATCTGATTGGTTTAAATTCCATGCCAACCACTCACTTCCCTGCAAATATACGAACCATGTTAGGAGGTTTCAGCCCTTGCCACAATGATCAGGCCATATTGCAGCCCCTTAGGACATGCATCAGATCCTCAGTATTATTGCAACAGTAACAAGCCATGCTTCCCCCCATGATACGTCCCCTCCTTTCTCCAGTTAAGAGCCTATTGTGTAAGGCAAGCCAGAGGAAAACTTGCACCCTCCTTGGGCCCTTCCAGTTCCATAAAATCTTCCATACCCTCCCATTAGTTTTATCCTTCCACTTCATCTTTACTATTAGATAAACTCTCAATAATTGAGTGAGAAATTCTTGCGTACACCCATTGTGCCAGCTCATTTGTGCTCTAGCCAATAAGAATGCGTTAACTCAAACTATTTTAATATATCTTTCATCTCACTCATTTTCAGTAATTTGTTGTTTTTTAAAAAAATGTTTAGGGTTTGAGAATTATCATTGCGATCTGATATTATAGTATTTCTCCGGTCCTAAATATAAGATATACTCCCTCTGTCCCTAATTATAGGAGCAAATTTTAGAGTTGGTTTTGGTCCTAATTATAAGAGCAAGTTTTAACTTTTGTCATTTTTTTCCTATAATACCCCTATTTATACTTTCTCAATAATAATTAAAGACAATAATAATTTAATAATACACCTATATATTTTATAAAGTAAATAATGTTTGCAACTCATTAATGTCATATAAAAATAGTGTCATTTTTTATTTAATGTTCAATGTTCATTTTTCACTGTACATAAGTATATAATTTTATACTTTATACACCTATATATTCAATCGCAAGACTTTTTGATTTAATGTTCAATGTTCATTTTCCAGAAATTGATATCGCAATACTCCACTGTGTTCCGACAAAAAAAAAAAATTACTCCACTGTGCATAATTGCTCTAATCTCTTTTTTAATTTTCAGAGGGGTATTTTTGGAAAATACACATAATTAACTAATTTAACTTCCTTCTTTAATCTCCCCAAATTCTGGTAATTTACTCCTATAATTAGGGACGGAGGAGTAGTTTGTAGTACAAAATGTACTACAAACTATGTCATATATTTGGGATTGGAAATAACACTTTTGTAGAACATTAAATATCGACCTTTTAATGTTAATCTAAAGGTAAGAATAAATAAGTGAAAAGAATTGGATGGTACTCCCTCCGGTCCTAATTATAGGAGCAATTTAACCGATTTTGGGAGAATTAAGGAGAGGAGTTAAATTAGTTAATTTTACTCATTTTCCTAAAATGTCCTTATATAAATTTAAAATGACACAAGTTGCCCTAATTATAAGTGTTTCTAATTTTCCTTACGTTAGACATCCATGACATATTAGTTTAGTATATATGTATATTAGTTGCTTTTATATAGCCATGTGTATACATATAGATTTAATTTCCTTTCCACAGGCTTTCTAATTGAAATAATGGTATTGCTATATAAACATATATGTGTATACATATAGATATATCTACATACATAGACACACACACACACATGTTTATATATATGTGTGTGTGTTCACACACACATATATATATTGACACACATAAACACAGATATACATATATGTACACACATATATATAAATGCTCCTAATAATAAGTATAAATAGGGGTATTATAGGAAAAAATTGACAAAAGTTAAAACTTGCTCTTATAATTAGACCAAAACCAACTCCAAAATTTGCTCCTATAATTAGGACCGGATGGAGTATAAAAGAAGTGAAGAGGTTCCCTTGATGAACCATGAAAATGTTTTAGAAGGTACTCCTTCAGTTCTATTTATAGGATAGAGAGATTTTTTTTGGGGGGTTCTATTTATAAGCACATCATTAAATTTTTTGTATGGATATACAATTTTATTGTGCAGATTTTATATCCTTGGGTAGAGTATATATTAAACAAGGGTAAGGTTAACAAGTTGTTCAATTTTAAGACATAGTTAATTAGGTCTAAGATTATCATTTGTTCCTTTGAAATATGTTGGAAGTGACTTATAAATAGGACAATATGAGTATGTTATGAATTGGATCTAGTATAATTATAATAATCACTGTTATTATGCTGATAATAATAATGAATTATCAGAAGACAACATTAATTGTAAATACATATAGAGTTGTGCATTGCAAGTGATTAAGATGGATTTTGAAAATTTTTGAAGCAATCACCTTGCAAAAGGATGTAAGTGCATTGAGTGAAACTAGTTAATCAAATAACTGAACCGGCTTGGAAGAGAGAAGGTCAACGGAGGAGTCTTCTAATTTTTAGTCAAAGAACTCAAACATTCCTAAACACACAATTAGAGATTTAGAGTTCACATAAAACTAAATCTAAAGACTCTAAGACTCTTTATTAATTGTAGCATACTTATTGTTTGGGTTTACACTTCCCAAAATATACTGTGGGTGACTAAGAAAAATATTTGAAGAGTATATCATACGATATAGACTTGGGGCCTCAATCATAAACAGTCTAGAACATAAATAATTTGTGATATTATTTTTCAAAGAATATATTAATCTGATGCGGACTAATAACGGGTATGGTCCAATTTAATGATGGAACAGTCTAGAACATAAATATTTAATCTTAGCGCGTTTTCCATACTTAGTGGTAGACAGATAACTAATCTTAGCGCGTTTTCAATAAAAACTAATTTATTCAATTTAATATTAAAATTCACATTTGGCTTATGACTATTTTCACTTGTTTGAGAGTTATGTCCTTTTGCCCTTCACCTATATTGTGTTGCATAATGACTTTTTTTTTTTCCCACAATTTGATATTCGAGGATTCTTTCAGGTTCGACCACGAAAGTACAGGTTCGAAGTTATCTTGGACATCCACATCTTCATATTCCAAGATATGCTCTGAGCTTGGTTGGTACTTCTTCAATTGAGAGACATGGAACACATCGTGCGACTTACTCAGGATGAGGTTTATATAATATTTTTGTTAACTTGGTTAAACTTGTTGAATCCAAGGGCAATCCTCTTGATGCTTTAGCTAGGGTGAGTATATCAATTTAATTAGCCTTAATATCAATGTTGTTAATCTCGAGTATAAATAGCTGTAAATGCCTGTCCGTCCACTTACAACCCTCTCTTGGGTATAACTTGTTATGTCTAACATAGTTACTCAAGAAGAAACATAACTCGGACACACTCTTCAACAATTATATAGGGTCATTAGGTATATGTCTATCCTAATTACAAATTAAATCGTAATATAATCTCATATTACTTAACCTCAGAGCTTAATTAAAATTCCCTACTCTCCCATTTTAATATGTATTATTTATCAAAATATAGTATTTATGATAAATAGAAATTTTAGGGTATTACAACTCCATAGCCAATGACGTAGTGGAAGATGTTCCAGAAGATTCTGGCCTTGTGATGTTTGGGTCGGGTCTAAGGAATATAGCAGCCAAGACTTGAACAGTTGTAGAGACAAACACGGCGATTCCTATGGAGGCATGAACAAAACCATATGGAGACAGAGACGAGAGAGATGGGCTTGACAAGAAGATGCCGAGAGCGAATTAGTTTGAGCAGATAAACTATGTTATGAGCATATGTGGTCTCAGATTGTTGATGAAGCAAATTAATTAAGAACCTGTTCTGAGACATTCATCAGGCTTTAAAGAATCTCATATAGTTGAATGAGGCACGATGGGGATACTATAAGTATAATCCTTAGTTGCACATATGCTCATCCAATCAGAGTTTCGGGTGTACACATCTTATCATACCAACATTCTTTACACTCCTGTTAACTTGGCATTCTCCTCCATTTTTTTAAACAATACTGATATACTTCATAAGATTATTTATTAAAGTGAAATAAATAATTGTCGCACCCTCTTTACTAGCTCTCACCATAATTGACCATCTTCATCATCCTTGCCGTCTTGAATTCTTTATCAAAACCCTTCACTAATACAAAGGGTTTGTGGGCATCAACATGGCCTCCTTTGGATATACGTATGGAAAACACGCTACCCCTCCAGGTTGAAGATGAGCCTGTTGAAAAAGCGCCTTATTCCTAGCGTCCCACAATTTCCAGCACGTCAGACCAAAAAAGAGTTGCCCATTGATTATGACCATCAGTTGCCGGAGTAATCTGGGAAAGATTCCTCTTAAACCAGGTCCAGAAGTCCTCCTGAAAAAATTTAGACTGTCGAGATCCTGGGACAATTCTGCTCCATACTTCTCTAGCGAAAGGACATCGTTGTAGAACATGATCGACATCTTCCACCTCAGTATGGCACCTCGCACAGGCATCAGAGTCTTCCATATGTCGTCGCTGTCTCATCTCGTTTGTTAGCAAACAACCACGGGCTGCGAGCCATAGAAACACACGAACCCTCTATGCCCCATTCCATTTCCAAACTACCTTCCAGAGATCATCCGGATTCTCCCCACCTATGCCACACACCAAATCATAAGCTGATGCTACAGTAAAACGACCATCTGAGGAAAGATCCTAGAAAGCGAAGGAAGCCCCGGCACCTCCTCTGGGAGGTTGACATCCTGAAATGCGCACTAGTACAGATTCCGGAAACTCCAGAACAATACGAGTCCAGTCCCAATTGCCGTCAGACGTCACAAAAAATTTTACGGGGTACGACAGCTCAGCCTGGGTTAAATCTCTGAAAGCCAAAAGTTTGAGGGGACCCACATCGGGTACCCAGTTATCACTCCAAAACCAGACTCGGGAACCATCACCTAGGCCCAGCGCATACCAAGATCCACATCTTCCTTAAGTTGTTGTAGATGGCGCCATAAATAGGAGGAATGTGACTTCCTTTTGTGAGCTTGATTCATGTCAACCCATCCATATTTCTTACGTAGCACTTGTACCCAGAGAAGGTATGGCCGTGTACTAACTGCAAACCCCAGTTACATAAGGAATGCATCATTCTCCTGCGTCATCCTTTTAAAGCCGCATCCCCCCTGTAAACTTGGCTGGCACATATCCTGTTAATTAACAAGACTTGGCCAACACTTGGTCGCTGTTCGCCCCGAAGAAAAATCCCGAATATGGTGCTCTATTCTATGGCACAAACCTAGAGGAATCTTAGTAGTCTGCATTGTATAAGTTGGAATTGCTGCTAGAACCACTTTCGCGAGTGTAATACGCCCTGCTAGTGATAGCGTTTTAGCCGCCCATCCTGAAAGTTTTGATTTAACTTTTTCCTCTAAATAGGCATAAATCGCTGTACTGACTCTCTTATGCAGGAGAGGAACACCCAAATACTTCCCAAGATCGTCCGTCTTCTGAAAGCCCAGTTCCTCACTAATTCTTGCTTGCTTGCATAGAGGTACATTGTTGGAGAAAAAAATTGCAGATTTTGAGCTGCTTACCTTATGACCCAAGCTCGAACAGAAATCATTTAAGACATTATTAATTAATGAAACTTGACTCGAGTTTGATGAAACACTTTGATACCACTAAAGGGCTTTGATATTGCTAAAAGAATTCAAGACATTTATTTAGTTCGATGAAACAATATGGGCCAAACTTATGCGATAAATTCAAATTTGGCGAGAGAATATTTTAGCATCGGAACATGAATGATCTTTTAGTCATTAATTTCTCCCCCGATGACTGAGTTTTCCAAATCGAGTATGCCGCCAAAGCCGTCAACAACAGAAGATGCAGCTGCCCTTCCTCATGAAATTATTGAATGTGTTTGGGATCTAGGGTTTCCCATGAAATTATTTTAATTAGGTGTTATTCTATGGTTTAGGGTTATAAATTTTATGTTCTGAACAATTCATGAATTCTAATTTAGGAATTTGGGAGTGTGCACTGCAATAAAGGCTGAGATCTGGGACCGGATTGGAGCTGGCTGTAAAATTCCAGTTTGATAACTTAATTGTTGTGTCTGATTCTATCTCTGTGGTAAACATTTTGACTGATTTGCAGGTGACCGGAGCTGCTGAATTGATGATTTTGATTTTAGTTCATATTAGTAGATTGTTGAATAGTTTGCATGATGTTCGATTTGTACATGTCTTTAGAGAAGCAAATTGTTGTGCAGACATGCTTGCAAATATGTGTGTTAGGCGAGGAGATGACTATATGTTTTTTCACAGACCTCCTTTAGCTGTGATGAGGTATATGTACAGTGACTTTGTAGGTGTTGCACACCCACGATATGTTTTTATCCAGGAATGATGATGGGCTAAATGCCCCAATGTTATACCAAAAAAACAAAAATATATTCATTTTTATTTTGAATGAATATGGTTCTTTTTTTTCTAAGTGTACGACACAATTTCTAAATATGATTTGCTTTGAAACCTACCAAAAGCCTACATTTATTTAGATTTTAGTAGGTTCAAAGCTTACGTATGGTTTTCAAAGCCTACAATATGAGGCTATTTTAAAGGTTTACATCATAAGTAGGCATGTAAAAAGGCTTCAGGCTTGCCTAGGCCTCATGTAGACTCAAGCCTGAGCCTAAAAAAGTCTGTATGTAGGCTCAGGCTTTAGATTCCCATTACAAGTTCAGGCTTATTTAGCCAAAGCCTGACCTAGGCTAACCTATTTCCATGCCTAATAATGATAGATCATGACTTCACTTTGTGAAATATTATTACTTTTCGGATATAAAAAAATTGAGGAAAAGGATTAAAACTTATCTGAAATTTGATGTCTTTTTGACAATGAGAACATCATTTGGCCAAAAACTATATGCCGTGTTCAGCCTTTTTTCTTGAGAGTGGATTTGATGTTTCTACATGGAATTTTAAATAGTGATATATATATATAGATACACATACATATATATATGTAGATACACACACACATATATATGTATGTATGTTTGTAGGTATGTATGTATGTATGTATGTATGTATGTACATATATATATGTGTGTGTGTGTGTGTGTGTATAAGTTGTATATTTTTTATTATCTTCTTCTAATTTTACTTGAAAAAATCCTGATTTACAATCAAATTTACTAAATATTTTCTTTCCTCTTATTAGATTGAATAATAATTCAATTTTAGGTATTGGATATCTATTTCTAATAGCTATACTATTCAATTTCTTATAATTTATAACCATTCAATTTTTTCCTCTTCTTTCTTCATTAAGTTTCCTAACAATAACAATCATTGCTGGTGAAGAATATTATGATCTACTTTCTCTTATTAGATTATACTTTTTCATTTCATTTATATGCATTTCAAATTCTTCTCTATCCTTAGCTATCCAAGAATAAGGTTTACAATTTAAATTTTTTCGTTTTTTATGTTATTAACTGTCATATCTAGATATTTTTCTTTTATTTTGTCATATTGTTCTTTATTAAATGCTATTCTTCTTTCTATCGAACTTTATTAAATGTCAGAACACAAACCCAATTCAAGTCCATTAGGTTCAAAACTTCAGGACCTAAACCGCCCTCCTCCTCTATTACATATTCTTCATGTTGTTCCAGATTGAAAATTGAAAATATTTAAATGCATACACACACACATAATGAAATCTCTATGTTTTGGTATTTATTTGTTCATCAATTTGCATTACAACAATTGACAAGAATTAAAGAGTTGTAGATTGTATGTGCAAGTTAATTGGCTCAGATTATTAGCATTATTTTGGTTCTGTACGTTTCTGATTTCTCCTACTAAAGGGGGCAAAACTGCAAGTCAAATTTTCTTGTCTTGTCTTGTCCAAGCTTGGACTTCTATTTGTCTATGATTTGGAGACCGCTACCGCAGTTTACAGAAATCAGATCAGTCCTGATCCTATATTTTTGACTACAGAAGCATCATCATCAGGTCTTAATCTCATACCTACTATTACTTTCAAGTTTTATGCCTCCTATGTATAAAATTGGGTGCGCAGCAAAATTGTTGGCTGATGTGGATAGCAAAAATCGCATTAAGTGGCTCAACTTCGTCATATGATGCTAAAAAATCTCTACATGATTGTTTAAAAATGACATTTTTAATATAATTTTTTTATGGCAATGTGATGTTCTTGATGTTTAGTTTTAGTGCTACACATATTTAGTGAAGTAGGAGACACTCTGCATTAATGATTAATGACCTTTTTTGGTGGTCAGGGTTCCATTGTTGCACCAAATTTAATGATCATAACTTGTTATCAGAGCTGCCAGCCTAAATCTATCGCCATCTATTTTCTTGTGTACAGGGCTCGTGTGTGACATTTTCCTCAAGCCATGCGCCATGGAGCAAAAGTCTGAGGTTGAAGCAGTGTTCAACAAAACATCACAGGGTTGGAAGAACTGATTGGCATTACCTATTTAAGCGTGGCATTTTAAGGTGCTATTTGTTTCCAGTTTCCTTAAAGTAAAGACTAAAAATGGTCCTATGTTTGGGGTCACTGGTTTCAAGAACTTCAAAATGTTTGGGAGAAGCTAACATGTAGAACTGCCTTAAAATTTCTGAGGACATAGAAGAGTTGACAGTACCGACTCACAAAACAACTCAATGGAATTGAATTAAAAGATGACAAAACAATCAAGAAGAATTGAATATTTCATGTCATGCAAGAGAAGAACTGTCAGGGGAAGGAAATTGGTGCATGTAAAC
Source organism: Acacia pycnantha (assembly GCA_025563575.1). Taxonomy (NCBI): domain Eukaryota; kingdom Viridiplantae; phylum Streptophyta; class Magnoliopsida; order Fabales; family Fabaceae; genus Acacia; species Acacia pycnantha. The sequence continues at coordinate 421,946 of JAMWYP010000065.1, forward strand.
TATACTTGTGTTAATTGTTTGAGGGGGTGCTAATGCATTGGTTCTGTTCAAACTGTGTGCCTAAATTTGAAACTTGTCCATATAAAGTTGTGTTTATGAGAGTATAGAGTTGTAATGTGTAATACCCGGACAAATAAAATGACTATTTTTGATAAGTGAATATGTGGTCTCAATTTCTGTAGTAGATTTATCATATTTGTGAAGGAAAAATCTCTTGGAAATTAAGGAAAATGAATAAGGAGTCAAAATGACTAAAATGCCCTTGTAGAGCATATAATGGCCTAAGGAAATTATGAAAAATCCTAGGAGGCAGTAAAATAATTACTAAAATTAAGAGAGTATATTGTCTTTAATTTTGGTAATTTAATAAAATTTAACCTTGGAAAAATAAAGGGGGAAATTCAAAAAGTATTATAATGACCAAAATGCCCCGTGAATTTTAATATAATGCATGAGACATAAAATACTAATGTCAGTACAAAAGTTGTGAGGTAATGAGTTATTCTAACTAAGAAAATTATCAACAATTAATGGGTAATTAGTTAAATAATTATTGGCTAATTATTTGGGCTTTAACAAAGGAAAATCCCAAGATAATTATATAAAACCCTATAATTAGTGGTTTATGGCTAAAATTAGCATGAAATATATTTTCTAATTAATTGGAAAATATGAAGAAAAATATGTAATATTAATTAATTTTAAGCCTAAAAACAAGTATGGACCAATAGGAAAATGTTGTAAAAAATTATATAAAAAATTATTAAATAATTATTTTAAATAATATTAATTAATTAAATAAATTATAAAAACATAAAATAAATAAAATAATAATAAAGAGGACCGAAAATCTCAAGAGGATAAGGGGATAGGATTTTCCATTAAAAATCATGCAACTATGGTTAAGTAGTAGTCAAGTTGTAAAAAGCAAATATGATAAATGACCACCGATAGAAATTAAATCCTAACTAGAAAACCATGAACATAGTTTCTAAAACCAGAGTATATTAGAAACAAGTGAATTTTTTTCTCGGAGTAGGCTGTCTCCGAAGTTATTTCTGAAACCGAAAAGGGTTATGCTAGACTGACCTTGAATCTATCTGATGTTCAAAAAGCAAATCAGATAAATGAAAATCTATAGAAACCAAGCCATAACTTGAAATCCAAGAATGTGTTGGTAAACATCTGGGCATATTATGAATCAGTGAATTTTTGTCCTGAAGTTGACATTACCGGAAGCGAATTCCGTAACCGAAGACGTTTGTCCGAAAATCTTCGACAGTCACGGAATACCCGAATGAGATCAAAAATTTAGTTAAACCAAGTATTTTGAAAGAGGAAGAAAAGATCTTCAAGACTACCTGGCCGGAATTTTGAGATTTTCCAAGAATACGCGATTAGGACACCGATCGGGGAACTTTATCGGTACAAGACCATAAAGCAAAAGCATCACATCACATTGATGTGACATAATGCCACCTAAGGGGGGGGAGAGGCCGGTTTTGAGCAAATGGAGGGCCAAGATGAAGCCTTCAAAACACCTTCGATCCTACGGTCCAGAATCCGTCTGACAAAACATGAATAGTAACCCAAAAACCTCTATAAATAGCAAGCTCCTCCATTTGAAATCTTCACACCAAAATTCACTCCTCTAGTCGAAATTTCCTAGAGAGAAGAGAGAAGGAAGAGCTCGGAGAAATTTGCAGCGAAGCCCTGGGTAATTTCTTCGGTCCTTAGTCTTTAGTCTTTAGTTCTTTCGATAGTTTTAGTATCTTTAGTTTTTCAAGTATGATTTAGATATCATGTTTTAGGAGTAGATATGATATTTATTTTAATAATATGTTGGAGTAAGAGGTATGTCAAAATTTTGGAGAAATAAGATCAAAGTAGCGAAGCTCTGGCGAAATTCCGCTGATTAATCAGAAGCCCATGGGTGCTTGTACCATTCAAATACCGAAGCAATCTTTTAACACAATTCCACTGTTTAATGGTTGGTGCATGTAAAAACTGACTAAGTTTATTAACCGTGAATGCAACATCAGCCCTTGTATAGCATAGATACTGAAGAGAGCCCATGATGCTTCTGTATAGATGAGGATCAGGAAAAGGCAAGCTGTCATTCTCAAATAACTGAACATTGACAGCCATAGGATATCCAAACGCATGAGCATCAATCATGTGAGTTTTGGTAAGAAGATGATGAATATACTTCTTCTGCGTGAGGTGGATTCCTCTGGATGATCGTTGGAACTCAATTCCTAAGAAGTATGAAAGATCACCAAGGTCCTTTAAGGAGAAAGCTGAGCTCATCTTAGTAATTATGGACTGAATGACAGCTTCATTAGACCCTGTGATGACTAGATCATCCACATAGACAAGCAGATAGGTAACATGATTACAATCCTTATTCACAAACAAGCATGAGTCTGATTTGGCTGCAACGAACCCCAGAGTTTTTAGGTAAGTGCTCAACTTCATAAACCAAGCTCGTGGTGCGTGCCTGCTTTAACCCATAGAGTGCTCTCTTTAGCTTGCATACCAGAGGCTTCCCAGCGGAGTCAAGTTTCACAAAACCTGGTGACTTCTCCATGAAGACCTCCTCCGTGAGTTCACCATTGAGGAATGCGTTGTTGAAATCAATTTGGTGAAGCTTCCAGGAGTGTGTAACAGCTAGTGTAAGTAGAGTACGAATGGTAGGAGCTTTCACAATAGGGCTGAATGTGTCTCTATAATCAGCTCCAGCTTCTTGAGAATAACCTATAGCCACCAACCTTCCTTTATAGCGTGCAACTGATCCATCAGCGTGGGTTTTTAGTTTACATAGCCATCTGCAACCAATCACTTTTCTATCAGTAGGGAATGGAACCAGCTCCCAAGTATTAAATGACTCCAAGGCATCAAGCTCCTCTTGAACTGCTTGTCGCCAGTTAGGATCAATGAGGGCTTCTGCGATAGTCTTAGGCACAACAATATCCTCTGAAACAGTGAAGATCTTTGGTTTAAACACTCCAGCCTTGCCTTCGGCACCAAACTGTTCGTAATAACTTCGTTAAATTCATGCCAGGACTACTGCTCTGATACCATAAATGTAACATCTCATTTTCAAAAGCAGTATATATTTTTTTTCATTAGAGTAGAGCATTGGAGCAATTGAGTAACTGATATATATTCAAAATACCAACAGTAGTGTGTCTGGCTGGTTATAACAGCGGTACATTATACGAGTGGTTCAAAAGTAATATACAACAACGGAAAGTCTTCTGCCGGTTCTCTAAGCGTGCTGCTTACTCTTTTCCTCGGTCCTCGGTCCTCCCGACCCTGAAGCTAAGTTGAGAGCTGAGGTCCCATGCATAAGAACCCCAGGTAACGGTTAACCTCATGTTTATATATACATATACAGACAACAGACATTCACAATATCAACAGCACATACAATCGCTCTATCACAACCAATGCATATGTATTGCCCCCAGCATACAGACATATTGCCCTCAGCATTCAGACATACTGCCCCCAGCATTCAGACATATCTTCTAACCTCTATATGCACTTAACAGTATAACATCTCTGCACATACAACATACATACCACATATATGCATACCATAAACATTAGTGTTAGTGTTACAGTACGCGAACGTACCTTCGTTGACGGTAACTTTGACTCTAATCTTCCAAAATTTTGCCATAACTCTTCCTCCAACATTATTTTCGAAATTAATACCTTAATTACCCCTAAAACATGATATCTAATCATACTTGGAAGATTAAAGATCAAACTAGCATTTCTACTCTAACTACCGAAAGAACTACCGAAGCTTAAGACTAAGGACCGAAGAACTTACTCAGAGCTTCGTTACAAATTTCCCCGGCCTCCTTCCCTCTCATTCACTCCAAGAATTTCGAACTAGACAAGTGAAGTTTGGTGTGAGAATTGTGAATGGAGGTGCTTGTTATTTATAGAGGTTTTCGGGTTACTATTCATGCTTTGTCAGACGTATTCTTGACCGTCGGATCGCACTTCATTGAGATGGCACAATCTTGGCCATCCAACCCACCTCCTTAAATAATCATTCAAGGCCATGATGTCATGCCAATGATGTCATCAACTTGCTTGAGAAGTTTCCTATCGATAAAGTCCCTGTTCGGTGTTCTAATCGCGTAATCTTGGAAAATCTCAAAAATCCGGCCAGGTAGTCTTGAAGATCTTTTCTTCCTCTTTCAAAATACTTGGGTTAACTAAATTTTTAATCCCATTCAGGATATTCCGCTGCCTGCTGAACATTTTCGGAAAAACGTCGTCGATTACGGTAATAACTTCCGAAAACGTCAACTTCTGGACAAAAATTCACTGATTCATAATATGTCCAGATATTTCCCACCTAATCCAAGGATTTCAAGTTATGATTTATTTTCTATAGGTTCTCATTCTACTATCTGCCCTATTTCACAAAATATCAGCTTCGTCTTATCTCTTAAGCATTCCGCCGGTTACGGAAATGACTTCGGAGACAGCCTACTCCGAGATAAAATTATACTTGTTCATAATATTTCTTGACTTTAGAAACTTAGTTCATGGTTTTCTAGATAGGATTTAATTTCTATCGGTGGTCATTTATCCTATTTGCTTTTTCATAAAATATCACAATTATATTATTATTTTATTCAATAATATCTAGATATTATTTTACAAAATCTTATCCCTTTCTTTGACCAAAATTTCGGCCAGCTATTTAATTATTTTTATTATTATTTATTTTTAATTAATTAATATTATATATTTTAATTATGTAATAATTTTTTTACAAAATTATCCTATTGGTCCATACTTGGATTTAGGCTTAAAATTACTTAATCTCATATATTTTTCTTAATATTTTCCAATTAATTAGAAAATATATTTTATGCCAATCTTATCCATTAATATTTAATTAAAGGGTTTCTCATAATTTACCTTGGATATTCCCTTGTTTGAGCTTAAATAATTAGCCAATAATTATTTAATTAATCCCTCACTAATTGTTGATAATTTTCTTATTTAGGATTATTTATTATCTCACACACTTTTTACTGACATTGGTATTTTATGTCTCATATTAAATATTAAAAATCACGGGGCCATTTTGGTCCTTTCAATACTTTTTAATTTTTCTTCTTTAATTTTTCCAAATTTATAATTTATTAAATTGTCTAAATTAAGAAAAATATTCTTTCTAATTTCTAATAATTATTTCACTGCCTTTTAGAATTTATCATAATATTTTTAGGCTATTTTATGCCCCGTAAATGTATTTTTTGGCCTTTATTTCTTCTAATTTCATTAGAAATTTCATTAGAAATTAGAATAAATATTCTACAATGTTTTGACACCACACATTCACATATTCCCAATAAGTATTATTTACTAAACTATGATACTCATCATAGGTCAGATTTTAGGGTATTACATCTTGAATGAAGTATTAAGATATTTATTTGTCATTATATATGCAGATTGTAAGGTACCTGCTTTCGGTTCCTAAAATATGAGAGATCGCCAATTTGGAGAACAACATAGGTTACACGGCCCATGATATTGTTCGAAGAGTTCCACAGGACTTGAAGAGCCTTGAAATAGAGTTGATATTCATGAACACTACTTGCATCAAAAGTGAAGAAAATAAAAGAATGGAAATTACTCAGACACCGATTACTGCTTTGGTTGTTGAGGAAGAAGTAACTGGTGGGAGACCTAAGAAGAAGGGTAAGAGGACAAAGAAAATATTCAAGCGCATGGGAAAGTGGTTTAAGCATGATGGTAATTGGTTAGAGGAAATGAGAGGCAACTTAAGTCTCGTGGCGACTGTTATCGCAACAATGACCTTTCAAGTTGCCATTAATCCTCCTGGGGGCTTTATTCAACAAGGCCTTGATAATAAGAGACCTCTCAGTTGCTTGGAACACTATTTTGAACATAACTTTAAAACATGTCCAGGAGATGCCATGCTCGCTACTCTTTATCCAAAACCATTTCGTACCATTGTTAGAAGTATTAGGTGGTTAGTTGAATGGTTAGTGAATTAGTTAGGGCCCTAGTCTATATAAGGGGTCTTAACTAATGAGATAAGTGTGTGTTGGGTGTGGAGCCCTCACCAAGGGTGTTAGGTGTGGAGCCTTCACATGTATGTGGGATGTGGAGTCTCACAAGAGAAGGAGTTAACATGGTCTCCTTCTAGGTTTTAGAGTTAATCCTTATGGGTTACTCATTGTAAGGGGATGTTCCTCTTTTGATAATAATACAAGATCTTCATCTTTTCTATATTGTATCTTTAATTGCTTCTCTAATCACATATGTTTACATGGTATCAGAGCATCAGGTTATTTTTTCAAGATCCAGGTTTATTTTTCAAAAAAGGGGCCCAAGGCAGAAAGTCAAGAAACTGGGCTGAAATCAAGCTTCTTCACTCAGTAAGCAGGAGGAGAGTCCAAGAAGGTGACCCAAGATCTCAAGATTTGGGCCCAATTTTCGTGTATTTCCCCTCCACCAAGCCAAGACCCGGTTCCTGGACTTGCACCGACAGGGTCGACCCGGTGGCAATTCAAGATCCAGCCCGAGGCAAGCTGGGGAGAGTTCTTTTCTGCATTCGACGTTGCGCGATTCTGTGGAGAGCTCCTTTCTGACCGAGACATTGCGCGATTCAGGCCAAGAGTTGAAGCTTCGTACTGAACCCTAATCCCAAATTCTTCACAAGATTACCTCTGTACCAGAATCGAAATGAAGATGCTGATCTGCCATAAACCAAGTTCGTGATTTCACCGATTCGAAGAAGAACAAACCCAGTTTGACGGTGAGCATTCCCAAAGAAGATCCAAGATCGACGGCGACCACCGATCTCCACCACGTTCCTACCAATTGCGGATTCTTCCCAGTCTCTTTGGCAAGAATGATAGGCATCTTGATGATTGCCTTCGGTATTGCATTGTTGCTGGCAAGAAGGCTCTCGAGGATGCCGACCTTGGGTTCTGCCTTGCTTGCAATCGATCTTGGATTTATGGGTCCAAATTATTCTATTTCCACTGCGTGTGCTACCTCCAATTATTGCTTTTATACTGCTGCTAAACCTTGTTCTCCCTGTCAAAGAAATTGCGTGTCACTGTGAGAAGCTACATGACCATGGTGGCCCTAGGAGATATCTTGCACTTTACTTTGTCTCAGCAATTGCAAAAGAAAAAAAAAAACTCAGGTTCAGCAATGAGTTATTAGTTCTGCAGAATGCCCTCTGTAGGTGCATTAGGGGCAATGTTGAACTAGTAGGATCAATTGTTGTGATTGTGTTGAGGCACCGAGAACTGGTAGGAGAAGGCAAAGAAGATTTACTACAAATAGCACATGTAATTGTCCTAAATGTGGTCATTGGACTAATATCAAATGGCATTGACAATTGGAGTCATCTAGGAGGCTTGATTAGTGGTGGCTGTTGTTGGGAATTGCAAAGCAAAGCTGATAAATATGTTAATGATACAATCAATATGGCAGGAGCAGGAGCATGAGCATAGACAATTGAAGGGTATCTTCAATTATTGGAGCATTTGTTTGCATCAAGTGCTCTGACTTACAGATTGAAGCTAAATCAGAAAATGTGGATATGGAGAAGAATATTGTAAAATGAAGAAATCTTTGTATTGTTTTGTGATTGTAAAACTGTTCAATTTAATTCACCATACCCCTTATTTTGTGTTGTTCAAGTTGAACACATTTAAGATAAATGGTGTTCAACTTGAGGGGGCGTGTTAGAAGTATTAGGTGGTTAGTTGAATGGTTAGTGAATTAGTTAGGGCCCTAGTCTATATAAGGGGTCTTAACTAATGAGATAAGTGTGTGTTGGGTGTGGAGCCCTCACCAAGGGTGTTAGGTGTGGAGCCTTCACATGTATGTGGGATGTGGAGTCTCACAAGAGAAGGAGTTAACATGGTGTCCTTCTAGGTTTTAGAGTTAATCCTTATGGGTTACTCATTGTAAGGGGATGTTCCTCTTCTGATAATAATACAAGATCTTCATCTTCTCTATATTGTATCTTTAATTGCTTCTCTAATCACATATGTTTACAACCATCATAATATACAATACAATCTCTTTCGTTGCGTCTCTCGGCGTTAGCCTTTTGCTGGTGAGCGGAGTCCCTCTGAAGAAAAAAGTTGTGATGTGGACGCTATGTGTAGGAATGTGTATCACTCTCTCAGCCCTAGCTCTGACCTACTTTAATTGCCTCTTTTTGATATCACCAGATCTAGTTTGGTATTCATAAACTTCGAAAGTGAATAACGTAGCCACTTGGGCTTGGGTTGCATTGCTGGTACGTAGTCGTTGGTTTATACATCATAGTGGGTGTGCTTATATGGGCAGTGAAGATATGTGTCAAAATAATTAATCATCGCAGGTCAGGATGTCAAAGGAACAAAACGGGAATGGTTGTTTGATATGATATCAATCAATAGTGTGCTATATATGCCGTTTTAGACATTTAGGATATTATATAGCATTCTTAGAGCATAGTTGGTTTCAACTTCTAGTTGAGTTATTGTCTTTTTTGTTTATTCGTATTTCATTTCTGGGTTCTAGAATGTTTAAAACCTGAACACATTTGCTTTGTATATCATATGAATTAAATAAAATTGAGTATTGAGTTTTCTCTATGAGTCTCTCTTCTATTCTCCGTTATTTGTTTGGTTCCCCCTCCCTTCCTCTCTCTCTTCTATTTCTCTCTTTTATCCCTTCCCGGTTCCTACATCCGAGTTTTCAACCAAAAATAATGTAGTGTTAGTTTTATCTCTTTCATGTGAAATGTTTGACTAGTGGCAACAATTAAATTTGAAGGCTATCTTTAACTATGGTGGTGATCTTGTGAGTTACATACTTCTTAAACTATGCTTTGGCGGCATACTTGATTTAGAAAACTCGGCCATCGGGGGAGAAAGTAGTGACTGAAAGATCATTCCTGTTTTGATGCTACTCATTCTTCCGAGCGATCAATTTCCACCAAATCTTCATCATTTTTCCATAAGAAATCTGGCACTGAGAAGGCTACATTCCTTTGCTGTTTCACTTTTGGTCGACCACCTTTTCTTGTGGGCCCCTATGTGGGCCTCTCCCTCAAATCCAATCCTTTTTTATATTAAAATCCAATCCTTTCCATATCAGCTCCTTGGTAGAGATGAAAAGTTGAAATACTCATAATATATAAAGAAGTAGATCGACTAGCTCTAAGAATGAAACATTTGACATTTCACGGATGTTTTAAAGGCTTCTAAAAAAACCATTTATAAAAAAAGAGAATATTTTTTTCAATGGAAAAAGAGTGTCTTTTTATGAAAACAACAAATTAATTTACCCTAAACTGCATTTTAGGCGCGAGGGTAAAAATTTCTTTTGCCTGTATTACATATTACAGTAACTTTTTTCCCCTTTCATCCAGTTCTACAGATGACATGCATGTTTTTCTGATCCTATTTACATAGGGGCCCACAAGGAGCTGATCGTATTTACATTCAATGTTCTCATTTCCCTTCTCTCCATTAACCCATACCATCCTTGCTTTTTCCACCTTAATGCCTCGCTGGCCCCACCTTATTTTTAAATAGTAAGTCCTCGATCCATTATTTTTAAAATCTTCAAGAACACCAGAATATATAAGAAATAATGCTACTATTTAGCATATAATTAATCAAATGAAAAATAGTTTATACTTTACAATCACATGCACGCACTCAAAGACCGATCAACTCTGGCTTCTACAAAAAGTGAAAATTACCTATGTTAAACTGATACACAATTAATACTACTTATCAAAATATGTTACATAAAATTAGTTTAGGTAGATGCGATTTAAGAAAACACATGACTCCTGCATCATTGTTTCTTAAATATTTTTTATTAAAAAGGCTACAGGCTAATATTTCAACATATTGGATGGGACTTAACCCATTTTTAACATGAAGACCTTCCGCCTCTGACCAAGAACCCTGATGGAGACTTGGGAGGGGTAGATATATAAAGACACGTGCAAATACAATGGAAAGTAAAATTTGAGATAATGATGTGATGTCCACGTCGAATCAATTATTCAAATAAAAAAGCATGCAGTTTTGCTATCAGTACCAACAATTTTCCTAATTTTCCTAAAAAAGCATGTCACCCTCTCTTAATAATTCTGAGGATTGTGACCACATGTCATTGTGTGAGTGACCAGTTATAAGATAGTGTGGAAGCATTAGAAAACTTGCGTTGAGAAGTGAATTTGCGGGGGAAAATCCATCGTTATTAAAGTCACTGATGTAATATTTTTCCTTGTTAAAAAATGGGTTAAGTCCCATCCAATATGTTCAAATATTAGCCTGCAGCCTTTTTTAATAAAAAAAAAATATTTAAAAAACAATGATGCAGGAGTCATGTGTTTTCTTAAATCGCATCTACCTAATTTTATGTAAAATATTTTGATAAGTAGTTTTAATTGTGTATCATTTTAGCATAGGTAATTTTCACTTTTTGTAGAAGCCAGAGTTGATCGGTCTTTGAGTGCGTGCATGTGATTGTGGGTCCCGTGCAGGTGAGCTTAACATAGGTAGAATAATACTAACATGCAAAATGAATTTGTCAGGGGTTGGATAGCCTTTCCACCGTTAATTCTTTCCAGATTCCATGAATTGATTTGATACCCAAAATGGGAAAACCTTGTTTGTTATGTGCCTGTCAGGAAGCTACAAAAATTGTAAGTGAAAGGCCAAATCATCGCTCCTATAATTCATTACCAATTCAAAAGTACAACTACTACTCTATAAAACCTTTTATAACTATAATAATTATTGAGTGATTACATTAATTAATTGTCATCTTATTTAAAATAAACATTATAATGTGAGGCTCGATCGATCCACTAGTGCAAAAAAGGGATTTAAGACCGCCTCATTTAGAGCAGATCATCGACGCCCCGCTCTTAAAGGTGTGACCGGTGGCAGTTTTGTAAATAAAAAGAACTTCTTATACGCTAAAATGCTTTAAGACTGCCACATTAAGACCGGACTAAATAAGGACCGCTCCTAAAAATATGACCGATGGCAGATTTGTAAATATAAAAATCTTCTTACACTGGATCATTTTTTCATAGATCTTATCCAGACCTGTTAAAATAACAACCGGTCTTAAAAAATGTTATTAAAAAAATTGAAATATCAATTACTTTTGGAGAAATCTCATACAGCCAGACTTATATTTTCTACACTCCAAAATTAATACAGAAAAATTAAAATATAAATGTATTAAAGTTTTAAAACCGAACATATATAAAAGACGGTCTTAAAAGTTAGACCTTTAAGACCGGACTTAAAAGTTGTCCGGTACTAAAGTTTAAATAAAAAATTAATAAATGTTAAGACCATAGTTACAGAATGACCGGTCTTAAAAGTTAGACTTGGACATAAAATTTGGCCGGTACTAAAGTTTAAATAAAAAATTAATTAATTTTAAGACCGGACATATAGAGAGATCGGTCTTAAAGGTTATCTTTTAATACCGTATATGTGTATTTGTCCGGTCTTAAAAATGAAGCGCCAAACGTTAACTTCGCGCGGAAGCTTTTGTCACTCTCACTGAAGAACCCCTGTTCAATTTGGCTCGATCGATCAGACTACTCAACAGTCTTTCTTTAAAGTCTATGTAAGTTTAATAATAGCACCGCTCATAATGAGTTAATCATGATAAACTAATTTAAAGTGATAGTGATCAATATAGATATATGTGTGTGTGTGTGACTAATCATAAAGTATAAACTATTTTTCATTTGATTAAGTATATGCTAAAATAGTAGCATTATTTCTTATATATTCCGGTGTTCTTGAAGATTTAAAAAATAATGGATCGAGGACTTACTATTTAAAAATAAGTGGGGCCAGCGAGGCATTAAGGTGGAAAAAGCAGGGATGGTATGGGTTAATGGAGAGAAGGGAAATGAGAACATTGAGTGTAAATACGATCAGCTCCTTGTGGGCCCCTATGTAAATAGGATCAGAAAAGCATGCATGTCATCTGTACAACTGGATGAAAGGGGGAAAAAGTTACTGTAATATGTAATACAGGCAAAAGAAATTTTTACCCTCGCGCCTAAGGGTATGTTTGGTTTGAGGGAAGGGGAGGGGAGGGGAGGGAAGGGGAGAGAAAAAAAAGGAGGGGAGAGGAAAATATGTGGGCCCCACTACACTCAATTTTCAAAAAATATTTCCCTCCTCTCATTTTTTTTCTCTCCCCTTCCCTCCCCTCCCCTCCCCTCAAACCAAACATACCCTAAAAAGCAGTTTAGGGTAAATTAATTTGTTGTTTTCATAAAAAGACACTCTTTTTCCATTGAAAAAAATATTCTTTTTTTTTATAAATGGTTTTTTTAGAAGCCTTTAAAACATCCGTGAAATGTCAAATGTTTCATTCTTCGAGCTAGTCGATCTACTTCTTTATATATTATGAGTATTTCAACTTTTCATCTATACCAAGATGCTGATATGGAAAGGATTGGATTTTAATTTAAAAAAAAAAAAGGATTGGATTTGAGGGAGAGGCCCACAAGCAAAAGTGGTCGACCAAAAGTGAAACAAAAATAAAGGAATGTAGCCATCTCAGTGCCGGATTTCTTATGGAAAAATGAGTTGGATTATTGGATACACAAAGCTGCCACCTCTTATGATTTAAAGGCACACAAAAAAAGAGCTCACTTTTTGGTTGGCCCTTCGCGTGAATATATAGTCATTTTTTAATCAAAAAAAATCTGAAATTTTTTTCTAACAAATTTATTGGTTAAAGGGTCCTTAAATGAGTACAGTTTTTCTTTATCAGTGTGTAATAAATTTATTTTATTAAATTGGAGGTCCACACGGTATCCACTGAAGTGCCAGTAGAAGCAAATCCCCAAAATGACTATATCCTAAATTTAAGATTTCTATGAAAGTAAATATAAAATTTTAAGATCTCTCCAAACGTCTCATTTTAAATTTTATGTTTTTTAGAAATATAAATTGCCTGATATTGTGCCAAAGGCTTGGTACAGGACCCCTCCTTGTGACAATTCGGTTTTTCATAAACTCAGTTTCTGGTAAAAATCAAAATAAAGGCACATGAACAAGCACATGCAAGAGCAGGTAACCATCTTTTTCTACATGCACAAAACAGTTCCTGTCATGCATTCAGTAAGGTTCTTATTATATATATATATATATATATTTTTTTTTTTTTCTTTGATATGAGTTAAAAAACAAAGTTATGGTCTATGAAACGTACAACTACGCAGGCAATTACTACATTCCATTCTGAGGCATTTATTCTTTCCCAAGCTAAGTCACAAAACTTTTTTCTCATCTCTCTCATTTATTTAAACGAGTAAGGTGATTGGCTTAACAAGAAAAGATTCCTGCCTATAACTAATTAGGTGTTACCCATCCTACTGCCATTACCACATGTTGAACTCTGAACCTTGGCCTTCTTGTTTTCAGTTTTTGTTTGCATTTTTTTAAGTAATTAAATTATCTCTCAAGACAGAACCCTCCAAATAGTAGGGGAATAATGGGTTCCTTTTCATTTTTTGTTTTAATAAAATGCATTGACCAAGCTTGTAACACCCCATGTTTGAAATGCGGAATTTTTTTTTTTTTTTTCCAAACAAGCAATCAGAGTGGAGAAATAGAGCGAAAGAGCATTTGGATTCTTAGCCAAAACAGCAACCATTGTGTAACATTGTATAGATTACAGTAGTCCTAATGTTTAGAAAGAAACAACAGATAGAAACAGAAAGCGGAAAGGAATGCGTAAAGCGATATAGATAGAAAGCAGTCTTGGTGCATGCCTACTCCGGTACTTGCCTCGATCCACGAACCGTGGTCCTCCCGACCACGAAGCTACGGTGAGATTCAATTCAACGTATTGAATCTCGGGTAACAGTTAACCTCATACCCAAACAATACGGTATACGAGACAACGAGATATTTCTAGAGCTAATACAACAACAGTATATCAATACAAAAGCATATAGCAGCGCTTCCGCTACATAGGCTATTTTCTTCCCAAAATTTCGCCAGAACTTCGACGCATTTATGATTCTTGAAAATAAAGACTAAAATAGCCCTCCCATATGATACCCAAATCATAAAAATAAAGACTACCCCAGCCTTACTAACTATTGAACTAACGACTAAAAACTAAAGACTAAAGCCCGAAAGACTTACCGTTGAAGACTTCGGCAGAGCTTCCGCCCAGAACTTCTCTCTCTTCTTTCTCTCCCTAGGATTTTCGGCCAAGGAGCTCAAAGAAGATGTGCAGAATTTTGAAGGAGCATGGCATCTATTTATAGAGATTTTGGAGGGACAAGGTTGGAATTTTCAAAGTTGTTTGCACTATTCATGTCCAATTTTTCCAAAGGATTTTTGCCCTTGCTTTTCCCCCTCTTGACCGACCTCCATGCTGATGTGGCAGCCCTTGGTTGGTCCAAAATGGTGACTAGGCTTGCTTTATGCCCTAGCCCAACCGTTTTCCCGATCGGTACCGATTCGCGTGATTTCGGAGAAATCTCAAAATTATGGATTTACAACTCTGAAGACAAGTTCTCACTTAGTAGAAATGTCCAAGTCAACCTAAATTTTGGTTCCATATAGGCCTCCAACAGTCCAGTTGAAGTTTCCTCGAAGAACGTGTCCGAACGCGTCCGGTGTCGGAATTCGTTTTCGGAGATACCAATCTCTTCGAAATAATTCACTGATTCCAAATATGTCTAAACAAATTCAAACCCATTCCTAAATGTTGAGTTAGAATTTATTTTCCTCTTTTCCAAAATTATGCCTATATGCATTTTTCCCTATTTTGTTTTATTAGGAAAAATCACAAACGGCCTCGGAATTAACTTAGGAAGAGGTCACTTAAAGGTAAAAACTCACCGATCAATATTTTACCTTGACCTTGGAATTCCTATTCCTAGATCTCTAGATAGGATCCGTTTCCTAATTTTAATATTACTATTCATACTTTTTACTTTAATTTAATTATATTATTTTTTTAATGTGCAAGTTGCACAACTTGTGTTTCTATTTCATTTTCATTTTTTTTTATTTTGACCTAATTTTCGGCTGGCCCTTATTTTATTTTAATAAATATTTATTTTTAATTTATTTAATTATTTAATGATTTATTTAATTAATTTTTCCACAAATTTCACAAAATTACCTAATTGGTCCATTCTTGTATTTAGGCTTAAAAATACCTAAACTCAACTATTTTTCTCCAAAATTTCCAATTAATTAGTAAATACATTTTTACTAATTTCCACCTAATTTACACTAATTTTTGAGCTTCACATAATTATCCCTTAATTTCCCTTGTTTACACTTAAGTAACTAGCCATTAATTGCTTAATCACTCTTTTAACCATAGTTGGTATTTTTCTTAATTAAGATGCCTTATTACCTTCATATTCTTGCATTAACCTTAGTATTTTCATACCTCCAACATTATTCCATAATTACAAGGGTATTTTGGTCTTTTTACTACTTTTTGAACACTCTTATACAATTTTCCCAAGTTCATAATTTATTAAATTACCGTAATTAGAGATATTATACTCTCCTAATTCAATTGATCATTATCTTGTCTTTCAGGATTTTTCATGAATTTTCTAAGTTAGTTACCCTTTCAGGGGCATTTTAGTCATTTTGGCACTTTGGCCCTTAAATTCCCTATTTTCTTGCAGAAATTCTACTTAGAAAATATGCTACAATTATACAAGGCTGGAGATTGAATTTTCACTTATCGAATTATCCAACTTTTATTTATAATATGCCGATAAATATCCAGGGTATTACATTTCTCCCCTTACACAAAATTTCGCCCTCGAAATTTAATCTATACTAACTAAACTTCGGGCCATGAACTCGGGTACTTCTCCTTCATGTCACTCTCGGTCTCCCATGTTGCCTCTTCGGGTGTTAAACCCTTCCGGACCACCTTCACTATCGAATAGTCTTATTTACGAGCCGTTTCTCCTTATGATCAATGATCCGCTCGGCTCAACGATGCTGAGTTTCTTCCTCTTAAGTGTTCTGCCGACGCCAGTTACTGGAGATAACTTAAGGAATACATGGTCGCCGACATAAAACGTTATAGGTCTCCTCCTTTTGTCAGCATAGCTCTTCTGTCTACTATGTGCTGCTAGGAGTCTCTTCTTGATCAGTGCGATCTGCTCAGAGGTTTGCTCAAGCATATCCGGCCCAAGTAACTGCTTTTCGGCCCAATGGTGATTGACACTTCCGCCCATACAATGCCTCGAACGGGGGAAAGATGTTGATCCCAACTTCCTTTGAAATCCAGGGCACATGCTCGCGGCATATCCTCCAAAGCGTCGTATGGTTCTTTCAGATTGACCGTCAGTTTGTGGGTGATAAGCCGAACTGAACCTTAGCTTAGTCCCCATACCTTCATGTAATGCTTGCCAGAAACGGGATTTGAATCGTGTATCACGATCAGAGACAATGCTCTTAGGAATACCATGTAATCTCACTATTTCTTTGATATAAATCTCCGCCAATCGTTAGGAGAATAGTGATATCGATGGGAATAAAGTGTGTTGACTTGGTTAATCTGTCAACAACTACCCAAATTGTATCATGATTTCTGATTTTGGGCAGACCTACCACAAAATCCATGGTTATGTTCTCCCATTTCCATTCCGGCAGCTCTAGTCCTTGCAAAAGACCAGGGGGTTGACGGTGTTCAATCTTTACTTTCTGACAGGTCAAGCACTTGGCCACGTATTCTGCTACGTCTTTCTTCATTCCGGGCCACCAAAGTTCAGATTTCATACTTTGGTACATCTTGACCATGCCTGGATGTAGAGTATATTTACTCTTATGAGCCTCATCCATTATTGACCGCTTTAATTCATCAACTGGCGGTATGTAGATTCGCTGCTTATACCTGACCAAACCACTAAGTGATAGGTCATAGTCTTGGGTCTCACCTCGAGAAATCTTCTCACGAGTCTCGATAGCCCAATCATCTTGCTTCTGAGCTTTTTCCACTTCATCTCTCAGATCATACTCCCCTTGACTTGCAAGAAGTGTAGCAAGATAGGCATCAGCTGGTGCATGCTGACCCATGCAGATTTGGTTGGATAGATTCGGGTCTCGAAATCTTCCAAGAAGCCGCTCTCTGTATCATCATGTATGATACCTGCACTGTCTTTCTACTAAGAGCATCGGCAACAACGTTTGCTTTACCGGATGATACTTGATTTCCAGGGTATAATCTTTAATCAGCTCCATCCAACGACGTTGTCTCATGTTGAGTTCTCGTTGATCGAACAAGTATTTCAGACTCTTGTGGTCACAATACACTTCTACGGTTACACCGTACAGGTAATGCCTCCATATCTTCAAAGCGAACACGATAGCCGCCAGCTCTAAATCGTGTGTAGGATAGTTCGGCATAGGCCACCACCCTGCCCTGCTGCATTAGGACACATCCCAATCCTTGCCCACTGGCATCACTGTAGACAACATAGGTCTCATCAGGATTGGGGATAATCAATACCGGTGCTGTAGTCAACCTCTCCCTCAGACTCTGAAAGCTCTCCTCACAATCATCTCCCCATATAAAGGGTTGATTCTTCCTCGTAAGCTTTGTCAATGGTAGGGCAAGACGCGAGAAATCCGTATAAATCTGCGGTAGTATCCCGCCTGACCAAGAAAACTACGGATCTCCGTCACAGTCTCTGGCCGTTTCCAGTCCATAACTGCTTCCACTTTGCCTGGATCAACTGCAACTCCGCCTCTAGTCTTAGCATAAAGTTGCTTCTCCCTGAGTATGCCTAACACCTTTCGCAGATGTTCTTCGTGCTCTTCTTTGCTCTTAGAGTATATCAAGATGTCGTCGATGAACACCACCACAAATTGGTCTAGGTGTTGTCGGAAGATACGGTTCATGTAATCCATGAATACCGCAGGTGCATTTGTTAATCCGAAGGGCATCACAAGGAATTCATAATGCCCATATCTCGGTTCGAAAGCTGTCTTGGGAACATCGCCATCCTTAACTCGCAACCGATGGTATCCCGAACGCAAATCAATCTTTGAAAAGAGCGTGGAACTGGACAACTGATCCAAAAGATCATCAATCCGGGAAGTGGGTACTTGTTCTTGACAGTCACCTTGTTGAGTTCGCGGTAATCGATGCAGAGTCGGAAACTTCCATCTTTCTTCTTTACAAAAAGTACTGGGGCTCCCCACAGTGAAACGCTAGGTCGAATGAACCCCTTCTTCAAAAGCTCTTCCAACTGCTTCTTCAACTCCCGCATCTCGTTAGGAGCCATACGATACGGCGCCTTTGATATTGATCTGTGCCGGGCATCAAGTCAATGTTGAACTCCACTTCTCGGATAGGAGGTAACTCGGTAAGATCCTCAGGAAATACATCGGAAAATCATTCACCACAGAATGTCCGAAGTGAAAGGTCGGCTTCACTTTGACTGAAAAGAATACCATGAAAGCATGACATCCTTGCTTCACGCACCGATCAGCTTCTGTAGCGGAGAGAAAGTTCAGCTCACTTCAACCTTGTCTCCGGCAAATGATATCTCCTTTTTGCCACGTCGATCATCGCACCGTTGGCCGTTAACCGATTCGGATCGAATATGACGTCGATGCCGTGAAGAGGTAGACGGATAAGATCCACTTTAGAAACTCGTCCATCCACGATAGCAAGTACAATTCATACATGCATCGAAGCTAATGACTTTACACCCAACGGTGTAGATACAACAAGATCAAATGGCAATCTACGTGCATGCAATCCTAAACGACTTGCACAATCATAGGAAATAAACGAGTGACTAGCACCCGAGTCATACAATGCTTCAAGTAGATTTCCATTGAGATAGATGGTACCTTGAACCATCTCTCGGGGACTTTTGGCCTCTGTGTTTGTCAATGCAAAGATTCGGCCTGCGCTCTGAGGTCTCGCCTCTGCAGTCTTCTCGGGGCAATCCCGGCTAATGTGTCCGAGCTTCGACACTTGAAACAGACTTGTTTCCCATCGCAGATTGGCTCTGGATGGTACTTCTTGCATTTAGGACACGTCTGGGATCCCGGTATGCAGGGTAATTTTGTTGCCCGGTTGGTAGGGTCTCTTGTTTCCACCCCGGTTGTTGTTCCAAGGTGCCTTCCTCTTTCGTGAGGAACCTCCACGGTTGGAACCACCGCGACTTGAATTATTTCCGTCCCGGCCGGATTTGCGCAATTCCTTCAAGTTGCGCTCGTCATTCTGCGCAGATTCCACCGCTTTGGCCATCTTCGGAAATTGCCGAGACACTAACCTTGCCCTTATATCATATTTCAGCCGGTTACGGTCGGTTAGCCTTCCGGCTCTCATTCTTGTAGATTTTCGGGTATGATGAATACCGCGACAAAGTTGGTAAACGGGCGAAGTAGTCGTCGAAAGACTCCTCGGCTCCTTGCTTGATCTGCAGAATTCTTCTTCTTTAATTACTGTGTTGATGGAGGAAAGTACTGTTCATTGAACTGCTCAAGGAACATCTCCCACGTAACAGATCGGGCGAGTTGTGGAAACGCTCTTCCACCATCTCGTGAGCATCTCCCTCAAGCTTGTAAATTGCTAGCCGGGCCATCCGATTTCCGTGGCATTCCATGACTTCAAAAATCTTCTCAAGACTCGAAGCCAATCCTCGCCTAGCTCACTCCTCCCTCGGAAACCGTGTGGTTTCAACTTGCGGCGGTTTACCCAGCCGTAGTCCTCTCTTTGTCCGTGCTCGGGTGGTGATTGGGATCTCTCGGACCCCTCGGGTTCTTCCTCATTGTCATTGTCATCATACTCTTCTTCATCATCATTGTGGTCATCTTCTTCATGTTCTTGTTCATCCTCAAGTTGTTTGTGCGTCTAACCTGTCTTTGTGCCTCTGGTCTTGTTGGTCTCGCCTTGCCGGAAGAGCATCAATCGAACTCTTTGTTCCGTAGAGTTCTACGCATTTCTTCGATTTCATCACGTCGGGTTGATTCGGTTCATTGTTTCTTTCATCCCGAGTATGTCTGCCTCTTCCTCTACCTCGGCCTCGACCACGGCCTCGGCCTCTTGGTGCACCGGCACCTCTTAGTATTGCCATGTTTTAATCTTTTTCCTTAAATAATTATGACAAAATATATAAACATTAGAAATGGCACAACAATTTGCACACCAAACATATATTCACATATATTCATTTCATAAGGTTTATACATATCAGTCGTTCTAATCCTAATACCAGTCTTACTGTACCATCTCCTTATCCAAACGTATTTACAATATTCCAACGTACTTGGAGATACAACCCAAACTTCCTAGTTTCTACAATCCACAGCTTCCTTGTACTGACGCTCTCCTTTTACATGTACCGACGAACCAAGCACTTCAGGTAGCGTAGATAGATACGAACGCTCAGAATAGGCCCGTCGTCTAACAGTTTATTGATAATTCCCGCCCGGCGTTGGGTTTGAGGGAAGTAGTACGGGGTGGATCTAATCCAGTCCCTCGCCGAGTAACGGCCATAGACGTTTTGGTGAGTTTTGACAAGGCTTAGGAACATCGGTATTTCTCTTCGGTAGTGGTGGTATAATCCTCGGATCCGCTGATAATACGACTCTAACTGTTGTGTCAGCGCCGCATTGTCATTCAGGATGTAACGGTAATCGTCAAAGTTGGCCTCCGCATCGTCTAGGTTTTGGATTTCAGGATAATCGAAATTGTCCCCTACTGAGGAATGGGTTGACCCGGCAGGCTCCCTGGCTCGGGTTGGTCTTCGAGCTCCGGCTCCTCCAGGTTGTTCAACGTAGAAATTTGGATTGATAAGGAGGTTGTGATAGTATCCTAAGACGGGGTTTTCGTCTCTGTCCATCTCTACACATTACACCAATGGTCGTATCGTACTCATTTTCAAAAAGTGCTCAAAGTCAAAAGGCTTAAGAACCTAACTCCGTTATCCGAACAGAATGGCCGGTAAGTGTCTACCATGGGGCCTCACCGGGTTAGCAAGTGACTTATGGCACACCCACGTAGACTAGCCTTGCCTTCGCACCAAACCGTCCGTGGTAACATAGTTAAATACTTGCCGAAAGTTTTGCTCGATACCATAAAATGTAACACCCCATGTTTGAAATGCTGAAATTTTTTTTTCCAAACAAGCAATCAGAGTGGAGAAATAGAGCGAAAGAGCATTTGGATTCTTAGCCAAAACAGCAACCATTGTGTAACATTGTATAGATTACGTAGTCCTAATGTTTAGAAAGAAACAATGATAGAAACAGAAAGCGGAAAGGAATGCGTAAAGCGATATAGATAGAAACAGTCTTCAGCTGCATGCCTACTTCGGGTACTTGCCTCGATCCACGAACCGTGGTCCTCCTGACCCTGAAGCTACAGCTGAGATTCAATTCAACGTATTGAATCTCAGGTAACGGTTAACCTCATACCCAAACAATACAAGATACGGACAATGAGATATTTCTAGAGCTAATACAACAGTATATCAATACAAAAGCATATAGCAGATGCATGATCATTATGCCGACAAACATAAGCAATAAGCAGTATGAAAGCCCCACAATGTAAAACAACAATAACAACCTGCACTATTCACCAGTGCCACGATGTACAGTCGTGTCCTCAGCGCTAGGAAAACAAAACGGTGTTATCAAAACTATAACCCGTATAACTGTGTGTATAACGGTCTACGAACATATCATTGACATATATGCATTTAAGAAGCACAAGATTAGTGTTACAGTACGCGTCCGTACCTTCGTTGGCAACGTTAGGTACTACCGGCGGAAAACGTACTTTTACGGAGAAACGTGCAAGAATCCTACAGCGGCACGTCGGCAGCGTAACGGCAGCAGAATCAACGTTTCAGATATCCTATGAGAATAATGTCACTTCCATTAGTAATTTGACATTATAAGCGGCATTTTAGGTAAAAATTACCATTTTGCCCCTACACCCTACTTGGCGGAATTTCGCGGCGCTTCGCTACATAGGCTATTTTCTTCCCAAAATTTCGCGAACTTCGACGCATTTATGATTCTTGAAAATAAAGACTAAAATAGCCCTCCCATATGATACCCAAATCATAAAAATAAAGACTACCCCAGCCTTACTAACTATTGAACTAACGACTAAAAACTAAAGACTAAAGCCCGAAAGACTTACCCGTTGAAGACTTCGGCAGAGCTTCCGCCCAGAACTTCTCTCTCTTCTTTCTCTCCCTAGGATTTTCGGCCAAGGAGCTCAAAGAAGATGTGCAGAATTTTGAAGGAGCATGGCATCTATTTATAGAGATTTTGGAGGGACAAGGTTGGAATTTTCAAAGTTGTTTGCACTATTCATGTCCAATTTTTCCAAAGGATTTTTGCCCTTGCTTTTCCCCCTCTTGACCGACCTCCATGCTGATGTGGCAGCCCTTGGTTGGTCCAAAATGGTGACTAGGCCCGCTTTATGCCCTAGCCCAACCGTTTCCCCGATCGGTACCCGATTCGCGTGATTTCGGAGAAATCTCAAAATTATGGATTTACAACTCTGAAGACAAGTTCTCACTTAGTAGAAATGTCCAAGTCAACCTAAATTTTGGTTCCATATAGGCCTCCAACAGTCCAGTTGAAGTTTCCTCGAAGAACGTGTCCGAACGCGTCCGGTGTCGGAATTCGTTTTCGGAGATACCAATCTCTTCGAAATAATTCACTGATTCCAAATATGTCTAAACAAATTCAAACCCTTTCCTAAATGTTGAGTTAGAATTTATTTTCCTCTTTTCCAAAATTATGCCTATATGCATTTTTCCCTATTTTGTTTTATTAGGAAAAAGCACAAACGGCCTCGGAATTAACTTAGGAAGAGATCACTTAAAGGTAAAAATCAGCGATCAATATTTTACCTTGACCTTGGAATTCCTATTCCTAGATCTCTAGATAGGATCCGTTTCCTAATTTTAATATTACTATTCATACTTTTTACTTTAATTTAATTATATTATTTTTTTAATGTGCAAGTTGCACAACTTGTGTTTCTATTTCATTTTCATTTTTTTTTATTTTGACCTAATTTTCGGCTGGCCCTTATTTTATTTTAATAAATATTTATTTTTTAATTTATTTAATTATTTAATGATTTATTTAATTAATTTTTCCACAAATTTCACAAAATTACCTAATTGGTCCATTCTTGTATTTAGGCTTAAAAATACCTAAACTCAACTATTTTTCTCCAAAATTTCCAATTAATTAGTAAATACATTTTTACTAATTTCCACCTAATTACACTAATTTTTGAGCTTCACATAATTATCCCTTAATTTCCCTTGTTTACACTTAAGTAACTAGCCATTAATTGCTTAATCACTCTTTTAACCATAGTTGGTATTTTTCTTAATTAAGATGCCTTATTACCTTCATATTCTTGCATTAACCTTAGTATTTTCATACCTCCAACATTATTCCATAATTACAAGGGTATTTTGGTCTTTTTACTACTTTTTGAACACTCTTATACAATTTTCCCAAGTTCATAATTTATTAAATTACCGTAATTAGAGATATTATACTCTCCTAATTCAATTGATCATTATCTTGTCTTTCAGGATTTTTCATGAATTTTCTAAGTTAGTTACCCTTTCCAGGGGCATTTTAGTCATTTTGGCACTTTGGCCCTTAAATTCCCTATTTTCTTGCAGAAATTCTACTTAGAAAATATGCTACAATTATACAAGACTGGAGATTGAATTTTCACTTATCAGAATTATCCAACTTTTATTTATAATATGCCAGATAAATATCCGGGTATTACAAAGCTCAATAAGTTATCCTTTTATTATTTTAACTATAATTTTCTAGTGGGTTTTAGATATTTTTAGTTTATTATAATATATTTAAAATCAATAAAATAAGGTAATCTACTGGTGTTATGTATGTCTAAAAGAAGAATGCAAATACACAAAAATATGTGTGTGAGAAGGACTATTTAGCTTTGATCACTTGAAGACCTCAATGTTGTTAATGTCCTCTAACGTTGATCCACACGGCTATCCCCCGATTGTAACGAGAATCCTTCTCTGGAAACCTCCTGCTCCTTGGATGCTTAGTAAGCAAAGACAAGGTTGGAGTTTGGTTTCTTTGGGTTTTTCTCTGTTCAAAAAGATTGTGATTTCTTAGGATTAAGTTAAAGATAGGATGAATAAGGTTGAAACCTTACCCCGTTATTGATGACACATTTTCCTCTCTAAACCTTTGATAAAGACCAAAATTTAGAGAGCATAAGGATGTTTGAAAAAAACATCCAACCCTCCCCCTTTTATAGCCTTGGTGGGTTGAAAATTCCGGACTCGGCTTTGCTCCGCTGCAGCCTCTCATCCACTGACTAGTACTAAAAAGATACTGACTAGTACAGAAAAAATACGTCATGATCTTGAAAAAATTATTTTAGGATCTTGAAAATATATTTCAGGATACTGACTGGTACTAAAAAAATATTTGAGCATATTGATTCGTACTGAAAAAATAACTTATGATCTTGAAAAATTATTTTAGAATCTTGAAAAAATATTTTAGGTACCGACTAATACTAAAAATATATTTCAAGAAATTTTTTTTAGATCCTAAAATAATTTTTCAAGATCATGAGGTTTTTTTTAGTATCCTGAAGTATTTTTTAGTACCATACAATACTTTTCAAATATTTTTTCAAGATCTTAAAATAATTTTTCAAAATCATGACATATTTTTCTGTACCAATCGATCATTATCTTGAAATATCTTTTTAGTACGGGGCTTTAAATTTTTTTTTTTAAGGGAAGTTGCTCATTCATTTTGGGCAAAACGGCACCAGCTTTATGCATTGGAGGGCAGTGGATGGGAGGCTGCAGCGAAGCAAAGCCGAGTCCGAAAATTCTTAGCCCTAATTGCCTTAGGAATTTTCAGCTTACACACTAAGAAAGGGTTTTAGATAATAGGTCCACTACTTGTCAACCAAATCACATTAAATTCACATATTGATTGATTGATTGAATTTAATTTGATGAATCATGTAATACCCTAAAAATCCCACATATGATAAGTATCATAATTTAGTAAATAATACCTATTGGAAATAGGTGAATATATGGTCTCAAAACTTGTGGTATTTATCTTATGATTTGTAGGGTAATTTCTCTTGAAATTAGAAGGAATAAAGCATCAAAGATCCCTAAATGCATATATGGGTCATAGAATACCCTGAGAATATTATGATAAATCCTAATAGGCAATTAAATATTTATTAAAAATTAGAAAGTATGTTGTCTCTAATTTAGATAATTTATGGGATTATTTTCCTTGGAAAATAATAAGGCAAAATTTAATATTATTTTGGGGGACATAAGTTGCCCCGTGATTTTTAAAATAATATATGGTGCATAAATTACCAATGTTAGTGAAATAGTTGTGAGAAAATGATTAACCCTAATTAAGAAAATTATCAACAATTAGTAAGTGATTAAATAAGTAATTAATTGCTAATTGTTTAAGCATGAATAAAGGTGATATTCAAAGTTAATTATGTATAAACCCTAATTAAAGATTAGTGACCAATGAAGGGTCAAGATTAGCAAAAAGGTGATTGCTAAATAATTAGACATTATATAAATCCCTAAAACTTGATTAACTATAAAGTAATCCTTGTAAAATGAAGGGAACCAAAGGGATAATTAACTATAAGATAATTAGTACATAATACAAATTAATTAAAAGGAAAATAAAAGAGTTGAAAAGTCAATATTGGGGGAGGGGAGCCGAAATTGTTGAAGAAAAATGAGAGAAAAATGTGTGTGTGAATGCATTGCAAGTGGTTTGGGATAATATCATGATAGTTTGAACAAAAAGAAGAGATATTTGTTGAAAAAGCAAATAGGATAAATGAGAACCGATAGAAAATAAATTATATCTTGAAATCCTTGAACTAGGTTTCTAACATCAGGACTTTTTAGGAACAAGGGAATTTTTGTCCCGAAGTTGGTTATAGCCGAAGTCATTTCCGTAACCGACGACGTTTATCCTAAAATGGTTAACAGGCTAGGAAATACCCTTATGGGACCATAATTTTTGTTAATCCAAATATTTCTCAAGAGGAAGCTTAGACCTCCAAGACTACGTCGATGAATATTTGAGATTATTTAAGATTACGTGATTAGAACACCAATCAGGGGAATTTGTCTGTTGAATCCATAAAGCATACTAAGTGACATCACATTGGATGACATCATTTTGTTGAAAAGGGGGAGGGGGAGGTCAGCCTTGAGGGTTGAGTGGTGAGGATTTGGCTTCACAAAAACCCCCACTCCTATGGTCAAAATTGAAGGAGAAGTTGGAAGGAATTACAAGAGTTGCCATGGGACTTTTCTATAAATAGCCTCACCTTGCTCTTGAAAATTCACACCATTACAAAGAGCAATTAGAAGAGTTAGAGAGAAGGTAGAGAGAAGGAGGAGCTCTTGAGGAAAAGTAGCGAAGTTCTGGGTAATTTCTTCAGTCCCTAGTTTTAAGTTCTAGTTTATAGTTCGGTAGTTATAGTAGAAATGTTAGTTTGATCTTTAATCTTCCAAGTATTATTTTGATATCATGTTTTAGGGTTAAATATGATATTTATTTCGAAAATATGATGGAGATAGAGATATGACAAAATTTTGGAAGATTAGAGTCAAAGTAGCGAAGCTCTGGCGAAATTCCGCCGGTTAGCAAAGTAATTGGTAAAATGGTCATTTGTGACTAAAATGACTGTTATGATATTGTTTGATTAATAAATAGGCTATTATCCTTATAGGATATCTGTGATCACATGCCGATTGTCAGACGTACCGTATTTCGTCAACGAATGTATGTTCGCGTACTAGTAACACTAACTCTGAGTTACTAACTCTGATATTTATTGTATGCGTATATGTGCTATTGATAGGGCAAAACTTTAAGCCTAAAACTCCGCAAGTATACGGGCCGTATCAAGTAATAAAGTGATGATAAAATTATCGTTCCCACGAGGACTCAATCTAACTAGCGATTAGATATTAAATTCCCTTAATTCATTTAAGTTGAGTGAATCAGAATTGTTTTCAAGAATAAAAAGGAAATCAATAAGAAACTAATAGTAGTAAAAACGCGAATTTCAATATCGAGAAGTACAACCTAGAGTCACTAATCCCTTGTTGGTTTCTTTGATTTTATCCCCACTAAATTACTTTTGACTTAACTTAATTAGCTAATCTAGAGTATTAATGTTTATAAATTCCTTCCGGTCCATCTATATACCTATCTTAATTAATTATGTAATGCCTCACACAACTAAATAAGACGTTTTCTAGAACAGGTTCACTCTAATTTGATTATGCAAAGCTTCTAGGTATATGCCTATCCTAGATGCAAATTAGATCAAAACCTAATCCTACATTAAATTTAAACCTAATTCCACATTACTTAATCTCATTAGGATTCCCTCTTCCAAGTCCAACCCTAAATTCCCAAAACATGCTCAATGGTGGCCACTCATTAAGCAATAGTAATAAACACAAGATTAAATAAACTGAATTCAATTGAGCAAAACTAATCAATGAGAATAATTTCTAGAACCCAAACAAGTTCATAGGTTCTCTAGGTTGAAAAGGAAAATTAGCCACACATGGCTATAACAAAATCCATAACAAGAAGATGAAACTCAGAATCAAAAGATAAGAGAAAGAACAAAGAAGAGATGACACCATTGCTATGGAGCTTCGTCTCTTTTTTTGCTCCTGGCTGTTGCGCGCTGCTGATCCGTTCTCGTTCTGCGCCGTCCAGTCTCCTGCGTGTTTTCTCCTTCTTAAATGATTCGTTCTTGCGTTTTCCTTCCGTGTTGTTCTTGAATTGCTATTCGGCGTTGTGTCTCTCCAATTCTATCAGTATCTACCTTTTATAATATATATTGCTTGCGCTGGGCCATGGCTTGCGTCTCATGTGTATATTCTATCCAAATCCAATCGTTATCTTTAGTAGATATTGACGCCTCTGGACCAATTGGTTACTCTCTTTTCTTTATCTTTTTTTATTTATTTATTCATTCCTTTAATTTCCATGAACAATTTCAACGTCAGCTCCATATATATATCCACGGTCTACTCCTTTATTTATTTGATATTCCCTTCTCCTTGATCAGCTAATATCTCCTATCAAATATAATATGATATGAGTAGATTTTATGTCGAATTATTCTTTGATCCTATGTTTAATTAAAAGATAGATAAATATATAAAAGATAATTGAATAAGTATAATATTAATAAATTGAATCCAATATATCTCAGAATCTATACTTATTTAATTATAAAATATCTACTTATCAGCTATGTGTATGGTATGCTTATATGAGGTAGCTGATAGCTCTGTGGTATGTTCATGTACTGTTGTTATGATTATGTTTGCTGGGTATCGGGATACGCTTGCTAGGTGTGAAATGCTTTCTAGGTGTGAAACGCTTGCTAGGTGTGACACGTATGCTAGGTGTGACACATCTGCCAGGGGGGCTTATGTGCTATTGGGATACGCTTCTTGTACATTTGGTTGTAAATATCTTCTTCATTTTGCTTGGACCTTAATTGGCCACATCTCCCCTCACTCACACACACAAAAACGCGGTCCCCCTCGCTTTTTATTATTTTTTTCATTTTGTTAAATATTTAATATTATATTATTTAGGAAATTTCTCATTGGTTGTTAGGGTTTCACTTGGATTCAACTTTATGGTCGATTTTAGACCGTTAGATCTAGCTTTATGAGGTTTAATCCTAGCTTTCCATAACTAATTTTTAATTAACATTCCTAATATGTGATTATCAAAATATAATTGGTTCCTAGATTAATCATGAAAGTTCTTGAAATTAATCTAATAAATGGAGATTTAATTATCTACTAATTGTTGGCAATTTTCTTTAATTGGATTAATTATTTTCTCACAACTTTTGAGTTTACTTTGGTCATTTATGCTCCATACATTGATTTAAAAATCATAGGGCAACTTATGTTCCCTAAATTAAAATTGGGTTCTTACCTCTTTAAATTCCAAGGAAAACTAACTAATAAATTACTAAAATTAGAGACAACGTACTTTCCTATTTTAAATAGGTATTCAATTGCCTCTTAAGACATATTATAATAATCTCAGGGTATTTTATGATCCATAAATGTATTTAGGGATTTTGGCTCTTTGTTCATTCTAATTCCAAGAGAAATTTCCCTAGAAAAATAGAATAAACACAACACATAATTTTGAGACCACATATTCACCTATTTAGAATAGGTATTATTTATCAAAATATAATATTTAAGATAAATAATTATCCGAGTATTAGACAGAAATAATCAAACCTGTGATCGCTTACTCGTGGGGCGAGAGAACAAGAACGACAGAGGGGTGCAGAGGAGGAAGGAAGGAGGTATTATGTAGGTTAAATCAGGGCCCTTGGATAAAAAATAGATCTAAGGGTGAGAAAATGGTAGTGAAATAAGTAGTGAAATAAGTAGGTAGTGAGAATATCCTATATCTTGGGTGTTACCCAAAAAGTCACTAATAATCTTATTTTAAAAAAAATGGTTTTTTGACTTAATTATAAGCTAAAGTGGTTTCATTAACTTTGTTAATTAATTATAAGATCACATAGGTCTTTCTTTTTTAAAGTCTATTTGGGTGGACCCAAACTAAACCGGATTTATCTCAAAGATCTTTATTCTCTAAAGAGGGATGGGAGCATTATGTGCTCATCCCTCTATTTGAGAGATGGACACTTTCTTTTTAATTTGTTTAGATTTAAATTATATGTTATTTTCTATAATTTTTTTTTCACCTAATATTTTAAATTAATTAGTTTTCAAAATATTGGTATTATAGGAGAAACATTTATTAATGCAAGACTAACAACTAATTAATTTGAGATATTGGAAAAGAAAATATTTCAGAAAGCAGCATATAATTCAAATCTAAATAAATAAATAGAAATGTGCTCGTAAGAATCCCGGAGGAACACGGAGTTAATAATTTTAGTTTAGTGAAATACATGTGGAGACCAACGAGGAAAGGCCATAGTAATATAAATAGCGACATGAATTTCATCCTGAACCAGCATCGCACATTTACTACCATCCATTAATTAATTTCCAGAAGATATGGAGCCCATGAGAATGGATATTATTGCTCATCCTCATAAACAAGAAAAGGTGGAAGTTCTTTATGAGGCATCATACCAAGGAAGTGTTTCGATTTTGAACGCATTGATACAACAAGATCCACTAATCTTGCATAGAATTGGCTCACAAACTACCTTTGTTGAAACTCCCTTACACATATCGTCTTTACTTGGCCACCTTGAATTCTCCAAAGTCCTTCTTACACACAAACCGAAACTCGAACTCGTTCCAAAGCACAACCTGTAACATCCCATTTTTAAAGAGGATTTTTTTTTTTTCAATCAAAGTAGAGCATTGGAGCGAGTGAGTAAATGATTCATAATAAAACCTTAACCATAGTGTAATATAATATGGATACAATCATCCTAGTGTTCTCAAAAGTAAATACATAAACGATAGAGAAATCCCCGGCCGAAAGCCTACTCGTGTTGCTTGCCCCTATCTCCAATTCTTGGTCCTCCCGAACTTGAAGCTACAGCTGAGATCCAGTACCCACCGGACCTCAGGTAACGGTTAACCTTATGCTCAAATAAAACAAGATATGGACAATGATAATCATGACAATACAAAGAAGATATCAATACATAAGCATAAAGCGAGATGCATGATCATAACAATAACAGAACATAAGCATAGAGCAGTATGTAAAGTCCCTCTAACATGTCTGCACATAACCAGTGCCACGATGTACGGTCCTGTCCTCAGCGCTAGGAAAACTCAAACGGCATTATCATGACTATAACCCGTGTAAAGTCTGTGTATATAATCGTGACCCTAAACAGAGCCTCAGTCTATGAACGTATCTATCACATATATGTATATGAGCAGCATAGAGTTAGGGTTACAGTACGCGTCCGTACCTTTGTTGGCGGTAGTCGGTACTTTTGACGGAAAACGGTACGTTTGACAGCGGTACGTCTGACAGCGGAACGACAGCGGTACGACAACGGTACGAGATTACAGATATCCTATAAGGATAATATCACGTTTATCAATATCCAACATCATAACAGGCATTTTAGGTACAAATTACCATTTTGCCCCTACCTTTACTAATTTCCAAAATTTTGCCAGAGCTTCGCTACTTTGACTCCCAACTTTCAGAAACTCAATCCCTACTATATTTTTACCTCGTCAGGCATCTTTCAATGCAATGAGGCTTAAAAACAAGAATAGGAATTTCATTTCCTACTTCCTAGATCTAACTAACATTTCTACTAAAACTACCGAACAAAAGACTAGAACTTAAAAGCTAAGGACCGAAGAACTTAATCAGGGTTCGCTACAAATTTCCCCGGACTCCTCCTCCTTCCTCTGCTCCAAGATTTCGAAATTTCTAAGAGAAATTGGTGTGACGATTATGAAGAGAACTCATGGCTATTTATAGAGAAATTTTGGTTACTATTCATGCTTTATCATATGGAATCTCAACCGTTGGATCTTGCTTCATTGAGTTGGCTCCCCATCCTAGCCCTCCAATCCACCTCCTTACATCATTCTTGAAGGCCATGATGTCATGCCAATGATGTCACCCATGTGCTCTTTATGAGCTTCTACCGATAAATTCACTGATTAATAATATGTCCAGATGATTACCACCTAATCCAAGGATTTCAAGTTATGATTTATTTTCCATTGGTTTTCATTTCTTCTATCAGCCCTTTTCCACAAAATATATGTTTCGTCTTATCTCTTAATCATCCCCCGGTTACGGAAATGACTTCGGAGATAGCCCACTCCGAGATAAAAATTCACTTGTTTATAATATGTCCTAATCTTAGAAACCTAGTTCATGGTTTTCTAGATAGGATTTAATTTCTATCGGTTCTCATTTATCCTATTTGCTTTTCCTACAAATATCTTATATTAATATTATATTAACAAATATCTAGATATTATTTTTTTTTTTTTTTGCAAAATCTTATCCCTTTCCTTCCAAATTTTCAGCCAGCACTTTTTTTTTTCTGTTTTAATTATTTTATATTATTCTAATTATCTTATATTTATTTTTCACAAAATTCTCCTATTGGTCCTTTCTATTTAACATGGATTAAGGCATTTAAAATTACTAGAAATTCCATGGCCTTAGATCTTACTTTATTAGATTACATCCTAACCCTTGATTAATATTTAATTTGTAGAAATTGATTAATAAGTTTAATTAGTGCCCTAATCACATGATTAGCAACTTTTAGGATTTTAGGGTTTTTCATGTACTTAATCTCATATATTTTTATTAATATTTTCCAATTAATTAGCAAGTATATTTTATGCTAATTTTAGGCATTAAAATTTAATTAAAGGGTTTTACATAATTTACCTTGGATATTCCCTTGTTTAAGCTTAAACAATTAGCCATTAATTACTTAATTAATCACCTACTAATTGTTGATAATTTTCTTATTTAGGATTAATTATTTTCTCACAACTGTTGCACTGACATTGGTACTTTATGTCCCATGCATTATATTAAAAATCCTGGGATCATTTTGGTCCTCAAAATACTTTTTGATTTTTGCCCTTTAATTTTTCCAAGGTTATAATTTAATAAATTACCAAAATTAGAGACAATATACTCTCTAATTTTTAATAAATATTTTATTGCCTCTTAAGATTTATCATAATATTCTTAGGCCATTTTATGCCCCACAAATGTATTTTTTGGCTCTTTAGCACCTTAATTCTTCTAATTTCTAAAGAAATTAGCTTAGAAAAATAAACTAAATATAACAAAATATTTGAGACCACATATTCACCTATTCTCAATAGGCATTATTTACTAAATTATGGTGATTATCATAAGTATGATTTTTAGGGTATTACACAGCCCTCCACTTAGCTTCTGCAGAAGGACATATAGAGATTGTGAAAGAGTTGCTGCTCGCTTGTGATGAGGCATGCATGGTTTCTGATCAACAAGGCATGATTCCTTTGCATTATGCTGTTATGAGAGACAGATTAAAGGTTGTGATAGAGTTGATTAGAGCCAAACCAGAGTCTTTGAGCATTTTTCACAAAGGGAACACTATTTTCCACCTGTGTGTCATATACAATCGCTTGAAGATCCTAAAAGCTTTGGTGGAATTGGACAGTGCTAACACCTATGAGCTCCTCAGTTCAAGAGATTCCGATGGAAACAGCACCATTCTCCATTTTTCTGTCATGTTGAAGCAAGTTGAGGTACTTTGTTTATTTTTTATTACCATGTATAGGATAAGGTTTCTACTGATTTAAATCCTAGAAATAATTTCTTTCTTCGCTTGCGCAATACTCCTAAAATCCCACTTGATGATGAAAGCCTCATCTACTGGGCTGCCTTTTATTTTTAATATTCTTCCGGTCTTTATATAAGATATATTTAGGAAATTGATATTGGTCCTATATATAAGACATAGTTTTTATATTTGTCAATCTTTTCCTAATTTATCCCTATTAATTCTCCCTGAACAATAATCATGTAAATGAGGGAATTGAGGAAAGGTAGTTAGGTAATTTTAGAAAATACATACTCCCTCTGGTGCTAATTATAAGACATATTTAACCGATTTAGTGGAAACTAAGGAAAGAAGTTAAATTAGTTAATTTTACTTATTTTCCTGAAATGCCCTTATATAAATTTAAAATGACATAAGTAAATAGCTCCTACCACATATCTCTCCAACCTAAAATTTTCCTTTCCACATGTTATCTAATTGAAATAATGGTTTTGCTATATATACATATATGTGTGTGTATATATACACACACACACATATGCATACACACAAAGATATATATGTATATGTGTGTGTGTGTTTATATATGTACACACACATATATATTTACTGAGACACACATAGATATACATATATCCAAGGATGGAGGTTGACATATATATTTGGGGGGCCAAATGTATACTTATTAACTAATTTAAAAGAAAAAAAATTTGGGGGGGGGCAAATGTATAAATTTTTGGGCCGAATGTATAAAAAGAATCTAATTTTCATTAAATATTTATGACAAATTTTTTTTTGGGGGGGCCATGGCCCCCACTAGTCATTGAAAAGCTTTGTCCCTGCATATATCTACACACACACACACACACACGCACACGTGTGTGTGTGTCTATATATATTTCTGTGTAGACACAAACACACACGTGTGTGTGTGTCTATATATATATATTTGTGTGTAAACACACACATATACATATAGAGATACACACAAACACATATATATAAAAGTTTCACTAATTGGAAGAGTCTACGCACACGCACACACACACACACACACACACACACATTCATAAAAAATCAAACACATTTGAGATAATAAAATAAGGGTATTTTAGAAAGAAATTGACAAAAATTAGAATGTTGTCTTATAAATATCTCTTACCACTGCCGTAGCAAATGACACAGAAAATAAAGTCATACTATGATGGCTTATTAATTTCTGTATGTTAACCGCCCCGTTTGTTTTGCGCCGTTTGAACAAAAGTTGTTTATAAAAAAGATTGTACCAATCTAGTCCTATTTATAAGTTCATTTTAACTACATCACACATAGTAAGGAGAGGTAGTTACCTTAATGATTATGAGATAAATTTTCAACTTTGCCTTCATTTATAAATGGGTTTCAACTCTTTCTTTTCTCTCTATTTCCATAGGTACAATTAATATGAGCAAAATTGTCATAATCTCATTTACTACCTTAAAATTGGATTTATAAATAGAACCAAATTTTTTGGTCAAAAAGGACCGGAGCGGTAGTAGTAGGGATGGAAATAGGCCAGGCCAGGCCAGACTTTGGCTAAACAGGCCTGAGCTTGTAATAGGGGTATAAGGCCTGAGCTTGAATGCATGATTTTTTTTAGGTTCAGTCCTGAGTTTTCATAAGGCTTGATCAAGTTTGAAGCCTTTTTAAAGGCTTACTTACAAAATAGGCCTTTTTATTGTAGGCCTTGTATGCCATAAATAGGTTTTTTTACACTTTGAGCCTATCAAAACTATATAAATATAAGCTTTTAGTAAAATATAAAAATAATAAATATTATGTTATTTATATGATATAAATAATTATATTTATTTATTGTATAAACAGATCAGGCCTTAATAATATAGGTCTAGCCTATTTATACATTTAGACCTTTAAATAAACCTTGGCCTAACCTTTTTAACAAATAGGTCAAGCCTGACCAGGCTCTAAACAGTCCAAGCTGTAAGCCGCCTGATAGGGGTCTGGTCTATTTCCACATAAGTATGGCAGTGGTAAAGAGGACAGGAGAAGCCATAATATTACTATTGTGTGGTCACTATCATCTGACATGAGTAGTTGAGTTGCTTTATTTTGTTGTTGAGAAGTTTACTTGCGGGTAGAAATAAAGAGCCGTGGACTTGTAGCTTCTGAGAGTTTCACGCATCATGCAATCCTACTTCCGTCTGGCCTTGTAGTTTAATTTACTGATCTGTTTTTTTTCCACTGCGGACGAGGTTCCAACTCTGTGCTTCTTTCCTCTTACTATAGGTATGGAGATTTTTATTTTCCTCTGCTCTCTTCTTCTTTCTTTACCTTTCTCGTTGGCCTCAAAACACTAGAATATCTTCTTAAACTTGCTCATTTCTTTCTTGCTATAAACGTTGATTGGTAGCCGTCTGGTTTTTTAAATCTGTCCAAGCTCCTGGCTCAAAAGCGGGTTCCAGCTCCATAAACAGACTTTGTTTTCTTGCCTCCAATCTAGCCTAACCATGAAAATGGCCTTCTCCGTAAAGCTAAGCCCTAGTCCACTCCGGCTTAGGGATGAGCAAAAAATATTTTGTGGTCTAGGTAATCCAGTTTGGTCTAATGAATAAAAATTGGCACAAAGTAATATTGGACAAGCAAAATCATACTGGTCTTTTCTGGCCAGACTAGACTTCAAACCAAGGCCTCAGGGTTTGGTCCACTGATACTATTTTTATTTTTTTAATCCCCTAGCCTCATAGTCACACATTCAAACAATACACACGCGGCCACACAGTCAAACAGGCTGACAAGTCACAGCCACACGCTCTCAGCCCTCTTGACCTCAGAACTCAGATTCTCTGAAGATAGAACTCACAGAAAGGAACTCAGAACACTAGCTCTCGGCCTCTTGCCTCTCACTTGACAATCCGACACTCTCGTCTCCCTCCCGACCTTGCATCCTCCACGGCTCGATGGTTCCACCTCGTCATCCTCTTCGGCTTTTCCAGGCGCCTCTCCTGAGCGGTCACGTCTCAGTCTGTCGCCGGTCACCGTGAGTTTCAGTGTTGAGGTAAGTTTTCTTCCTTCCCCTTTCGGTTTTCCTCTACTTTCACTGAGAGTTTCGAATCTCTTGCTTTGCGTCTGCATATGAATCATTTTTCTTGGCTTTCTCTGCTTATATTACGCTACTAGGGAGTTCGAAATAAGGTTTTTCCCCCCTCATATGATGATTTCCTTGTTGTGGCTCCCATAGATAATTTTGATTTGTATTTAGCGATGCTGTATGTGGATTAAAATTTTAAATCTTGTTAAGATTTACAATCTCTTTTAGAATTTATAGTTTTGGAGATGAACATTTTATTATGGCAGACCATATATGCGAAACAAGTGTTCTATATCACCGATCAAGAAAATAAAATGTGGTCTGTAGCTCTCCAAGGAAAAAGGGTCATTGATATTGATGAGGAAAGTCATTCAAATTATGGTCTTCCTGAGAGTACTCCTTTTTCAAGGGGTCTACCGGACATGAACGAAGAAGATGAAGCGGATAATGAACCCGGCATAAGAAATGATCATTGAGAAGGGATACGGGAGGATATCACTTTATAAAAGAGTCCATTCATAAGGTAATATTCATATGCAGAATTCTTTGAAAACTTTAAGGTTTAAACTATATTATATTCCTTCTATGTTCTTAAATAATGTCACGCTGACTATGAATTTGTTCTTGTTTTATTTTTGTGGCAGGATCCGATCCAAAGGGGCGTGTTATAAAAGAGGATGTAACGTTGTTGGGTGGGAATCAGATGAAGGCCTGGTGAATAATATATTGGGCATGTATGTTGATTTACGTGTTGTATTTGTAACTCATTGTGATTGTAAGTTATCTTATTGTATAAATTAATTTAGTTGTTGTAGTCATAGTATAACCATTAATTTAGTTGTTGTAGTCATAGTATAACCCGTGAGATAGGGATACAGTGGTGAGAAAGCTGCTAAACTACTACACAGTGGTAACTATATATTGGAATTTGGAAAGTGAAAAGGTTGTGGTTTGTTTATTTTCGAAGAAGGATATTGAGCAGTATATCAAGCGCATTCTGGCCCCCCACTTGAAATTTTTTTTGCTATTGGGATTTTGCATGCATTTCCTCTTCTGTGAGTGCATTGATGACGTGGTCGGATGAGGCGAAACTGTCATGGATATAATCCAAGCCTCATGTGAAAAATAGCCCATAAAAAGATTTGAAAACATTTACAAAAAATAATTAGCACTTCTATTTTAATTTTGAAAGAACGGTGAACAGGAAAGATGGATATAGATGCATGACACGTGAAAAAATACAGCTTTTTATTTATTTCTTTGAAATCGCATTACAAAAGGTTTACAATGGATGTGTCTTCCTTCCAAAATTACCGGCCATTACAATTTCTACCTACCTCCACCATATTTCTTTAATATATATACAACATCATTGAACCAACAAAATACAATACTTATTCCTACCTAATTGCCTACAACCCATAAAACAACAACTACAGTATCCAAACATACAAAACCTGTATAATCATCACAAATAATGTGTGTGTTGGTATTAGATTTTAGAGAATAGCCTTGTATTATCTTCTCTTTCCTTCTTCCATAGTCTTATGTCAGTCTTCTGTACCCTTCAGTTTTCCTACTACTTCCTAGTTATCTTCTCACGGGTTGCCACAATACACAACAAAAGATCCAGAATTTTAGGCATATTATTTCAATAACTAATTGCAAAATCACCATGTAAATTTGTTAAGCCAGAATTTTCTTTTAAATGAAACTAAAAGTGTCAAGATTGAAGGACTAAGAGTGCACTTCTTAAATTTAAGGGACCAAATTGCAACTTGACGTAAACTCAAAGGAACAAAATTTATACTTGAACTTAAATATAATTTATATGTTATTTGAAAAGAATTGTCAGCTGCAAATATGTACACCACTGCATTTTAAACAACAAGTGATTTAATTAAAGGTATCCTCTTTTGAGGCTTAGACACAAAGGGTTTCACCTCTCCCAATAAATGAGCTTCTCGGATTTGAACTTGTATTCTCGGTTTAAAGCCGCTTACCACCTCAATCAACAACTTATTACTTAATTGGTCAATGTAATTTAAACATTCCTGTTTTGGATGACATTTCAATAAAGAAATATTAAACTTTATCTCATGATTTCTCCCTGTGATTCTCTCTGCTACCTCATGCTTGTACTGTGAAGATGCTTGAATAATACAGTACTAGAGTTTTACTTCTATTCTTTTAATTTGGTGCGATTCCTGCCTGTTTCTTGGCTAATTTCAGGGACATCACAGTTACATCACAACTTGTTCTTTTTAGCTTTATTCAGAAAGATTAGATTATCAAGAATTTCACTTGCTTTAGTAGAAGGTTTAATCAGACTGCATTACCAATCAACCTTAACTTTTTGTTTATACCATCTTTAAGGCATACTAATCACCCTTAATAATTCCACATGGCTTTTCCTTTCCTCCTCTGGCAAACCCATGGTATGCTGTAGAAACAATTCCCATTCAAGCTACTAAATTTCAATTTTCTAACCACTTGAACATTGGTTTTCCAGTATAATGTTGTTGCACCAAAAGGTTTGAATTGGGCTCAAGATGTCCACATAATAAAGAATTTAAATTTTTTCCTTATTTTTCCAACGGGGCAATATATTGGGGAATGAAGAAAACTTGAGAGTCTTCAAACAAATCATATCATTTCTTGTTAAACCGTGTATAATGGTTACCCCCTCCCTTTCAAATCCTTCAGTATAGGCATGGACTCCCTCCTGTCCTAAAGTAATAGTATGTGGATTACACAAACAGCTCATGGCCACTTCTCCACCTTCTTGAATATGCCGGGACCATAAGTAGAATAAATTACTTCCACAAGAAGTGGGAATTGTAATAACACAAAGAGGGTTATTGGAATGCCACCAAGCATAGCAATAGGAAGAAAAACCCTTAAACTTGAGGAGTTATGTTGCAACATGATAACTATGGTGACCGAAAAGGCCACCATCATAGTTGCAATAGAGAGAAAAAGTGTCGAAAGACCTATTATCAATTTTCTAGGTAGTGAGTAAAGGAAGTCTTCTTCTTCTGCATAGCATGATGTGAGGATTCCTAAAAATGTAATGACAGAAGTAGTGGAAGAGAACAGGGAAAGTGCATCTGATATTAAGAAAACTTTGAATAACTTATTCTCCAAAAATATTGGGTACCCTGAAGCCTGATCAATTCCTCCTGGAACTGTACAAGCTACGGCAAACATGATGGTAACAATTAGAGTTCCAACAAGTGAGCAAGAAGATGCAGTATGTTTCATCCATCTCTCCCCTTCTTTCCTGAGTTCTTTGTGGTTTTCCTTGAAAAAATCTAGAGGATTCAGCCCCTTGTCGTTTAAAAACTTCCTATATACAGGATCCACCATACTCTCTCCCGCCTGTGGTTACAAAAAATGAAAAAAAGATTCATTTCCATTTATTAATCTCTCCTCCAAAAGTCATGGAAAAGCCTTAGATTTCATTTCTAACCTTGAACCATTGTAGTTCTCGTTGCATTTGTAAGGCAGCACCAGATATTTGGTTAAGATAAGAAGGAGGAGCCAACGAGGCTGCCGCATGCAGCAAGTTATTGCTGTTGGGACCCATTCTTGCTGCCACCACATGCTTAAAGCGAAAGCCGCTGAGGAGGTTGAAAATCTCAGCACGACGATGTGCAACAGCATCGAAGAAGACGAGCCCCTTATTTCATTGAGGAAAAGTGACTAGTGATACTAATTCAGGTTT
Source organism: Acacia pycnantha (assembly GCA_025563575.1). NCBI lineage: Eukaryota > Viridiplantae > Streptophyta > Magnoliopsida > Fabales > Fabaceae > Acacia > Acacia pycnantha. The sequence continues at coordinate 462,250 of JAMWYP010000065.1, forward strand.
TTCCTTTGCCACTCGCAACAAAAGCCCAACCTTATATTCTCTTGCCGCAGTAAGCAGTGCGTCTGCAGTCTTATATATCCTTCTTTTCTTCGTTCAAAAACATCACATTCTCACAAACTAGGTTTAGAATTTCAGCTGCTTGTGCATGTTGCTGCTTCATCTTATATATTTCCTTCATTCCTTCTCCATTTGGTTACTCAAATAACACTTTATGTTTTTAATCACAACAACTAAAACACTAAAGACATGCGCGTGCGCACATACCTGACAAATTATTGATGCTGGAGATGAGCCTATGGACTAGACCTAGCCCTGTTGACATTGTTGTTTTAGCAAATATTGAGAAAATATTGACTTTTCATTATGCACAAATGATAGAGCTTACAAAAATTAATTTTTAATTTCATATTATTTGGGCGTGGCTGATTCCATGCGTGATAAATAAAAGGAAGAACTTTACATTATTTACTCTGTTTGTGCAAAAAAATATTTTATTTTTGTGATATATGCAAAGTAAAATAAAAGAGTAAGTTTTATTTTTCATAATTTTTTGATACAATAGTGTCAATATTCATATGAACACGCTTAGGCAATCATAACCTCTTCCATTAAGACTAATAAAAAAGGGCAGCTTAGTATACAAGGCTCCATCATGTTGGTTTGGAGAAGGTTAGATATATGCTGCTTCCCACTGCTCTAAGGCTATATTCGAAATTATACTACAATATAATACAGCCTCTTTAATTTTTATAATTTTAAGAAGAAGAAGGGTTAAAGTCCACAAAATGTAAGGTACGTAAGAGCTGACTTGAAGAGTACGTTTAAAATGCATTTATATTGGAAGCAATTTCGTTTGAGATACTGTTAATAATATAAATGATGTCGATAAAATTTTAACAAATTTCTCTGTAATCAGCCTCATCAATAGTCATGTAAGACAAGTTAACAATGTTAATGCCGGATAAGTGAATTTAATATAGGTAATTGATGTAATACCCTAAAAATCCGAATCATAATTTAGTAAAATATACCTATTGAAAATAGGTGAATATGAGGTCTCAAATATTGGAGGGTATTTATCATAATTTTCTAGGGCAAATTCTGTTGAAATTAGAGGAATTAAAGTATTAAAAAGCCCTAAATGAATCTATGAGCCATAAAATATTGTGATAAATCCTAAAAGGCAATAAAATAATTATTAAAAATTAGAAAGTATGTTGTCTCTAATTTAGATAATTTTTGGGATTAATTTCCTTGGAAAATAATGAGGCAAAAATCAAAAAGTATTTTGAGGACCGAAATGACCCCATTATTTTTAATATTTTACATGGAGCATAAAATACCAATGTCAGTCCAATAGTTGTGAGATAATAATTAATCTCAATTAAGAAAATTGTCAACAATTAGTAAGTGATTAATTAAATAATTAATGGCTAATTTTTTAGAAAATGAATAAGATAAAAACCTAAGAATTTAATTAGCCAATGGAAGAATTATTAAGTAAAATAATTAAGGCTTAATCTAGGTGATTAAGCAAGGTTGAAAATTCAAAGGGAGGCAACATCTTTTGTCAAAAAGATGCCCTATATTTCGAAAATAATAGGAAAATAAAGAAGAAGAGAAAATTGTGTGGAAATATCATGATATTTTGAGGTAGCAAACTTAGTAATTAAGTTGTTGAAAAGTCAACATAAACCAATAGCCAATAGAAATTAAATCCTAACTCAAAATCCTTGAATTAGGTTGCTAACAACTGGACATAATATGATTCAGTGTAATTTTGTCTCGAGTTGGACATTACCCGAAGCGATTTCAGAATCAAGATGTTTATCCGAAAATGTTCGGCAAGCAACGGAATACCCTGAATGGAATCAAAAATTTAGTTAACCAAGATATTTCCAAAGAGGAAGAATAGACCTTCAGGGCTATGTTGCCGGATTTCTAAGATTCTTCAAGATTACGCGATTAGAACACCGAACAGGGAACTTTATCGGGTAAAACCCATAAAGCACAAGAGAATGACATCGTCAGGATGACTTCATTGCTTGGAAGGATGACATAGGGGGCGGTTTTTGTGGATGAAAATGGAGGAGCAAACTTGTTTGCTAAGTTTTCAAAATGCATGGCTAGAAATTAAAGAAGGAAAAGTGCAATTTTGCCCTCACAAATGTCTATAAATAGCCTCTTCTCATTTCACTTCAACTCACACCAATTCCTCTTAGATTTTGAAATAGAGAGGGGATTTAGAGAGAAGGAAGCTCTGGAGAAGGAATAGCGAAGTTCTTCAAGGGTAAGTTCTTCGGTTCTTAGCTTTTAAGTTCTAGTCTTTTGTTCGGTAGTTTTAGTAGAAATGTTAGTTAGATCTAGGAAGTAGGAAATGAAATTCCTATTCTTGTTTTTAAGCCTCATTGCATTGAAAGATGCCTGACGAGGTAAAAACATAGTAGGGATTGAGTTTCTGAAAGTTGGGAGTCAAAGTAACGAAGTTCTGGCGAAATTCCGCCGATTAGTAGGGTCAGGGGTAAAATGGTCACTTATGACTAAAATGTCCGTCATAATGCTTGATCATTAATAAATGCGCTATTGTCCTTATAGGATATCCCTAATTACGTTCTGATCAACTGTCGTACCGTATTCCGCCAGAAATACCGTATAACGTCAACAAAGGTACGTTCTCGTACTGTAACACTAACTCTGATATTTATGGTATGCGTGTATATATTGTTGGGTGTGTTGTATGAGTAGAGTTGTTATGTTGTTTGAGTACATAGTAGTGTTAGAGGATAATTGATCATATGCATGCACTGGGAGTGATATATCTGTCTTCACTGGGAGCGGTATATCCTGTTTCGCTGGGAGCGGTATATCTGCATTCGCTGGGAGCGGTACATTTACGTTGGTTAGTGGTGATTCATTTGTTGTGCTTATATACTGTATATGTAAATATGAGGTTAACCGTTACCTGGGGTCCGGTGCATTGGACCTTAGCTCTTAACATAGCGTCAGGGTCAGGAGCACCGAGAGTTGCAGAGAAAAGCAAGCAGCCTGCGTAGAGACACGACGAGAGATTTGCTTAGAGACCCGGATGAAGACTTTCCACTGTTGTATATCACTTTTGAACCAATCGGTTACTTTACCGCTGTTGTAATTAGCCAGACTTACGGCATATTGAAATATATATATCAGTTACTCGATCGCTCCGGTGCTCTACTCTGATGATTTGAAATGATGTTTCGATGGAAAAAAAAAAATTATACTGCTTTTGAAAATGAGATGTTACAATTGAGGTCCAAGTCCTTCTAAAACTATAGAGACCAACGTTTTGGAAGATCAAAAGAAAAGGGACAAAAACAATGAGAAAAAATGTATATGCATCAAAACCAAAATTATTCAATAAAAGTATAGAAATCTGAAATGGAGTTAACCTTATTTTTTAATTTGATTTAATCTTTTAAATTGATGGAGAATGATGTAGCTTGACGAGCTATGTTATTCTCACCATTTTGTTGAACATCTGCGTAGAAATGATCAGAGGTTGTCGTTGATGGTATTTTGATATCTTCCACCCACAAAGTTGTAATACCCAGATTTTATTATCTGGAATATTATGAATAAATTGGATATTTCTGATAAGTGAAATTATTGTCTCCAGACTTGTGTGAATTTAGTCTATTATTCTAGGTTAAATTCTGTAGGGAATTAGGGAAATTAAGGGTCAAAGTGTCAAAATGACCAAAATACCCCTGGAAAGGGTAATTAACTTAGAAAATTATGAAAAATACTAAAAGGAAGTAAAATGATCAACTGAATTAAGAGAGTATGCTATCTCTAATTTTTGTAATTTTATAAATTATGAAATTGGAGAAATTGTTGGAAAATACTCAAAAAGAAGTGAAATGACCATAATACCATTGTAATTTCTAAAATGTAAGAGGCATGAAAATACTAATGTTAATGCAAGAGTATGGAGGTAATGTGGTGTTCTAAGCAAGAAAATTATCAACAAGTGATAAAAGAGTAATTAAGTAATATTGGGCTAATTACTTAAGTATAAGCAAAGGAAATTCACAAGTAATTATGTAAGACCCTGAAATTAGTGGTTTTTGTTTTAAAATTAGTAAAAATATGTTTACTAATTAATTGGAAATTTTGGTGAGAAATAGTTGAGTTTAGGTATTTTTAAGCCTAAATACAAGAATGGACCAATGAGATAATTTTGTAGAATTTTTGGGAAAAATTAAATAAATAAATAATTAATTAATTAACTAATATATATATATATATATATATATATATATATATAAAGGGGTCCAGCCGAAATTGGGCCAAAGGAAAAGAAAAAAAAATGATAATGAAATAAAAATAAGAACAAAAATGTATATATATGCAAGTGGACATTATAATAGTATTATAATTAATTAAAGCAAAAATGTGAATAGTAATTTAGAAATTAGGAAACGGATCCTATCTAGAGATCTAGGAATGGGATTTCCAAAATCAAGGAAAAATAGTGATCGGTGAGTTATTATCTTCCGTTAGACTCTTCCTAAGAAAATTTCAAGTCGTTTGTGCATTTCCTAATAAAACAAAATAGGGAAAAATGCATATAGATATATTTTTGGATATAGAGAAAATAAATTCTAACACAACATCTAGGCATGAGTTTGAATTTATTTTGACATATTTGGAATCGGTGAATTTTTCGAAGAAGTTGGTAATTTCGAAATGCGTTCAAACCTGGACGCGATCGGACACGTTTTCGAGGAAACTTCAACTGGACTGTTGGAGCCCTATATGGAATCAAAATTTAGGTTAACTTGGACATTTCTAATAAGTGAGAACTTGTTTCCAATGTTGTAAATCCAGAATTTTGAGATTTCTCCGAAATCACGCGAATCGGGTACCGATCGGGAAATTGATTAGGACGGGCATAAAGCAAGCTTATGCATCATTTTTTGACCAATTGGAGGCAGCCACACCAGCTCCCTATGTCGACCAACATGCATGGATGGTCAAGAATTTTACACCATTTTGGTGTTGAATTTCCAAGGTTGTAAACAACTTTGGTATTTCCCTTTGTATCCTTTCAAAAATCTATAAATAGGCAAGAGCTCTTCATGAATTCTTCACACCATTCTCTCCTTGCCTTGGCCGAAATCTTAGAGGGAGAAAGAAGAGAGAGAAGCTCTGGAAAAATTCTGAAGAAGTCTTCAACGGGTAAGTCTTTCGGTCTTTAGTTTTTAGTTCGGTAGTTAGTAGAATTGTTAGATAGTTTTAGTAAGTAGGGAATGAGATTCCTACTATTTTTTAGGCCTCATTGCATTGAAAAATGCCCGACGAGGTAAAAACTTGGTAGGGATCGAGTGCCTGAAAAGTTGAAGTCTTCGTAGTTCTTTCAATAGTTAGAGTTGTAATGCTAGAATAGCCTTTAATTTTCAAGTATGATTGGATATCATATGGGAGGGCTATTTTAGTCTTTATTTTCGAAAATAAAAATGGCGTCGAAGTTCTGGCAAAATTTCGGGAAGAAAATTTGTCACAGTAACGAAGTGCTGGCGAAATTCCGCCAATTAGGGGTATAGGGGCAAAATGGTAATTTTTACCTAAAATGCCAGATTTAGTATCAAATCACTAATAAAAGTGATATTGCTCTTATAGGACGTCAGAAATCCTAATTTGCTGTCGTTACGCTGTCCAACGTGCCGCTGTCGGACAAACCGTTGTTTTCCGTCAGAAAGTACAGTTTCCGCCAGAAACATCTACGTACATCAACGAAGGTACGGACACGTACTGTAACACTAATCTGATGCTGTTCATATACATATACATGATATATAGTTCATATACCGAGGCTCTGTTTAGGGTTGTCGTAATACGTACAGCTTTATACGGGTTATAGCCATAGTAAGACCGTTTTGAGTTTTCCTAGCGCTGTGGACACGTGATCGTGGCACTGGTGAATAGTGCAGGCTATTGTTGTGTAGGACTTTACATATTGCTTTATGCTTATGTCCTGTCGTGTCACACTTGTTATTGTGTAGGACTTTACATACGCCCGTGCTTATGTTCGTCTCGTGTCACAATCATGCAAACATGCAATTTGCTATATGCTTATGTGATGTTATCTTCTTTGTTATGCTATGAATATCTGTTGTCTGTATATTGTTGTATTTGAGCATGAGGTTAACCGTTACCTGAGATTCAATGCGGTAAATTGAATCTCAGCTATAGCTTCAGGGTCCGGAGGACCTAGGATCGGGGATCGAGGCAAGGAGCAGCAGTAGAGTTGCGGAAGAAGACATCTTTATCTTATCGCTTTCTGTACTTACCTTTTGAACAAGTAGGATCACTGTAATGTCAATACTATATTACACTATGGTTCATGTTTTGTTATGATCAGTCACTCTTTCGCTCCATTGCTCTACTCTGATTGAAAAAAAAAAAAAATTCCGCTTTAGAAAATGGGATGTTACAAAAGTGATCCAGAGATGGAGAAATGTAAGGTTCATATCAAATAATAAATTAATAGATAACACAAAAACCAAGAACAACAATTCCATTGTCTGAAGTGCTTACATGTTTAGGCCCAAACTAAGTTGTACACAATGCCTAAGTTAAGGAGCTTTGCTCATTCCAATGATTAAATTGGTAATTATTACTCTTTCTATCTATTATGTAAGTCATTTTCTCTTATGCTCGCTAGGTCCAAAGTATAAGTCAAGTTTCATATTCCCTCTAGTCCTTATTATATGAACCCTCTAACCATCTCATCAAAAATAAATAGAAGTGATTAAGTCATTAACTTCAATTTGAAAATAACAAAAAAATAACTCAAATTTACTATAAGCCAGGATAGTTGCAATTAATTTGATTTTAAATAGGAAAAATTAAAAAAAAAAGTAATTATCTATTTTTTCTAGAAGGCATGTGATAATAACAGCTGGAAGGGAATAATCTCTAGAACATTTATTATTATTATTTTTCATATTTTTTCTTCAATGTAATTAATTCATTATAATTAGTGCTCTTTCTGGTCCTTAATGTAAGACATGTTTATCTAATATGATTAAATTAAGGACATTAATTAAGTTAGTTAATATAACATATTTTTTTTTCCAAAATATCTTAATCATCTTCCTAAATTTCCTAAATTTCCCTCTTACTTTATTATTATTGATCAAGCATGGATAAATTAGAAAAAGATCAACAAATATAAAAAATAGATTTTACATTTAGGCCCAAAATCAATTTTTCAGTTAGATCCTACATTAGAAGAGTATTGACTTTTGTTAAGAGCATATTTGAAAATTGTTACATATTTAATGTTATACTTTTCTTATCCTATTTACAAGGCACTTCCAATATGTTTCACACAAAACAAGAAAAACCTTAAACTTCATTAACTCTTCTTTAAAATTTAACAACTTTCCAACTTTGTTCATATTTAAATATTTACTATTCTTTAGGAAACAAAGTCCACACATGTAAAAAATATAATGATGTGCCTGACCAGAGAAGTAACTATTTTTTAACTAATATTTTTTTTCCATACATGAGATGGTTAAATTTTTTATGGGCAGGAGGCTAATATCATTCCAATTATGCTTAATTAAGAACACAGAAGCAAAACATACCACTTTTATTACCTTTTTACTCTTCACTGGGTTTACATTGGTAACTATTACAGTAACAAATGCAAACACATATTCACACATCACATGTATATGTATCTCTGTCAAATTATAATGTTTATTACAGTTCAATTTATCAACAAAATAAAATACCGTGTTATACACTTTAACTGAAGTACACACAGTCTAGAAAAAGGATTCAAATTGTTAATGCTATAATGACACTTTTTAAAAAATTGTTACAACAATACGAAATACTTCTAATTAAAGTTACTAACTTCTATCATAATATTAATGACCACCACCTCCTAATAAATTGAGGGCCTGTTTTATTATTTCTATGAATGTAACATCCCATTTTTAAAAGCCGATTTTTTTTTTTTTCATCAGAGTAGGGCATTGGAGTGAGTGAGTAACTGATTCATATTAAAATAACAACCATAGTGTAATATAATATTGATACATTCATCCTATTGTTCTCAAAAGTAAATGCTTAAACAAAAGAGACATCTCCGGCCAGCGGTCTACCTGTGTTGCTTTCCCCTATCTCCAATCCTTGGTCCTCCCGACCTTGAAGCTACAGCTGAGATCCAGTACCCACCGGACCTTAGGTAACGGTTAACCTCATGCTCAAACAAAATAGTATATGGACAACAGATAATCATGACAATACAACAACATATCAGTACATAAGCACAGAGCAGATGCATGATCATAACAACGACATAACATAAGCACAGAGCAGTATGAAAAGTCTCACAACATGTTTGCACATACCCAATGCCACGATACAACACGTGTTCTCAGCGCTAGGAAAACTCAAAACGATATTATTATGACTATAACCTGTGTAAAACTGTGTATAATTGACAACCCTAAACAGAGCCTTAGTCTATGAAACTATCTATCACATATATGTATATGAGCAGCACAAATTAGGGTTACAATACGCGTCCGTACCTTCATTGACGGATGTTCGGTACTTTGACGGAAAACGGTACGTTTGACAGCGGTACGACAGTGGTAGGTGATCACAGATACCCTATAAGGATAATATCACATTTGTCAATATTCAACATCATAACAGGCATTTTAGGTACAAATTACCATTTTGCCCCTAACTTTACTAATTTACAAAATTTCGCCAGAGCTTCGCTACTTCGACTTTAATCTTCCAAAATTTTGAAATATCTCTTTCTCCAACATATGTTTGAAATGAATATCATATTTATCCCTAAAACATGATATCTAAACTAACTTGGAAGATTAAAGATTAAACTAGCATTTCTACTATAACTACCGAAAGAAATACAAAAGCTTAAGACTAAGGTCCGAAGAAATTACCCAGGGCTTTGCTACAACATTCTCAAGAGCTCTTCCTTCTTTCTCTCCTCCAAAATTTCAAACTCAATCAAGAGGAATTGGTGAGAAACTTTGTAAAGGATTCATGGCTATTTATAGGAAAACTTTGGCTACTATTCATACTTTATCATATTGAATTTTGACCCTTGGATCTTAGGTGTTTGTGTAACACCCCGGTTTTCACAACTGTTTTTATAGCGTTTTGATCAGAGTTTTGAGCGACATAATTTTTTTTCATAATAAGGAGTAACTGGATAACATTGATAACAGTGTATCTGGCTGTTCAAAAGGCCGTACATTCCTCCGAGTGTTTACATCTAACGTGAGTACAACAAAGCTAAAGCGTCTCTATCTGGTCTTCATGCTAGCTCCCTGCCTTTGTCCTCGATCTACGTGGCCTGCTTGCTTCTCTCCTCGGCCCTCGGTCCTTCAGACCCTGAAGCTACAGCTAGGATCCAATTTAGCGCATTGGATCTCAGGTAATGGTTAACCTCATGCTTATAAACAGTATATGTACAACAGGTATTTCCAATTTCACAGCATTGATCAAGCCGGTACATGATCATTTAATAACAACATAAAACTGTAATAGTGATCTAAGTACGATTCCTTAATCACAGTGCGTCTAAGTGCGGTTCCATAGACATAGTGCATCCATGTACGATTCCATAGACACGGTGTATCTAAGTACGGTTCCATAGACACGGAGTATCTAAGTACGGTTCCATAGACACGGAGTATCTAAGTACGATTCCTTAGACATGGAGCAAATAGCACCGAACAGAATGGCCAGGTAAGTGTTTATCATGGGGGCCTCACCGACTTTACGGCGACTAATTGGCACACCCACATAGACTAGCCTTGCCTTCGCACCAAACCATTCACATAACATATTATCACATATATTCATTCAATAATCATCGAGCTAGTGTTACGACGCGAACGTACCTCCGTTGACGAACGTCGGCAATTCTGGCAGAAACGGCACGTTTTACGAAAAACAGTGAAACGTCCAACAGCGGCACGTCGGACAACGTAACGGCAGCGGATCAAAGTTTCTGATGTCCTATAAGAGTAATATCACTTTTATTAGTGATTTGACATCACAACAGGCATTTTAGGTAAAAATTACCATTTTGCCCCTATACCCCTAATCGGCGGAATTTCGCCAGCACTTCGTTACTTTGGCTCTGATTTTCCAAAATTTTGCCAGAACCTTGACCCCATAATGATTTTTTAAATTCTAGAATAAAATAGCCCTATCATATGATATCTAATCATACTTGAAAAGTAAAGGCTACTCTAACTATTAAAAGAACTATGATAGCTTAGAGCTCGCTATTTTAACTTTCAACTTTCAGAGACTCAATCCCTATTATGTTTTTACCTCGCCAGGCATCTTTCAATGCAATGAGGCCTAAAAACAAGAATAGGAATCTCATCTCCTACTTCCTAGATCTAACCAACAGTTCTACTAAAACTACCGAAAGAACTAAAGACCAAGGACCGAAGGACTTACCCGTTGAAGACTTCTGCACAATTTTTTCCAGAGCTTCTCTCTCTTCTTTCCCTCTCTAAATTCGGCCAAGGAGGAAAGAAATGGTGTGAAAATATTGAAGAGAGCTCATGCCTTTATATAGGCAAAAATAGTGCCACTTTTGTAATTTCCACTTTCCAAATCTTGTAATTTTTCCCTACCTAATAACCATGTAAAATCAAGGCTAAATGGTGGTTTATTCTTGTCCATGGAAAGCTTGGTCGACATACATGGGCTGATGTGGCAGCAACCAATTGATCCAATGTGATGACTCATGTTGCTTTATTGCCCGGTCCGATAGAATTTCCCGGATCGATGTCCGATTCGCGTAATTTCGGAAAAATCTCAAAATTCTGGATTTAATACTTTGAAGACATTTTCTCACTTACTAGAAATGTCCAAGTTAACCTAAATTTTGATTCCATATAGGGCTGATTCCAAATATGTCCAGATAATTTCAAACTCATTTCTAGATGTTGAGTTAGAATTTATTTTCTTCAGATCCAAAAATGTGCCTATCTGCATTTTCCCTATTTCGTTTTATTAGGAAAATGCACAATCGGCTTCAGAATTAACTTCCGGAAAAGCCTAACGGAAGATAAAAATCCACTGATCAATATTTTACATTGACTTTGGAAAACCTATTCCTGATCCTCTAGATAGGATCCGTTTCCTATTTATTTTGTTACTATTTGCTTTAATTAATTATATATTATAATAATGCAACTTGTATAAATATCTTTGATATTTCAAAATCCTTCTATCTTCATTTCTTTGGCAGATTTCGGCTGCCCCTTTAATATTATTATTAAATATTTATTATTTTTTTAATTAATTAATTAATTTTTTTTTTATTTTTTTTATTTTTTTCTAAAAATTTCACAAAATTGTCTTATTGGTCCATTCTTGCATTTAGGCTTAAAATACCTAAACTCATCTATTTTTCTCAAAAATTCCCCATTAATTAGCAAATATATTTTTACTAATTTTAAGCCAAAAACCACTAATTTTAGGGTTTTACATAATTATTCATGAATTTCCTTTACTTATGCTTAAGTAATTAGTCAATAATTACCTAATTACTTTATTATCACTTGTTGATAATTTTCTTAATTAGAATACCTTATTTCCTCATAACTCTTACACTGATATCTTTGTTTTCATATCTCCTTCATTATATTGGAATTTATGAGGGTATTTTAGTCATTTCAATACTTTTTGAATATTCCTTCTTAATTTTTCAGAACTTATAATTTATTAAATTACCACAATTCGAGATAATATATTCTCCTAATTCACTTGGTCATTTTACTGCCTTTTAGGATTTTTCATAATTTTTCTAAGTTATCTATGACCCTCAGGGGCATTTTTGTCATTTTGGCGCTTTGGCACTTAATTACTCTAATTTCCTACAGAACTTAACTTAGAAACATAGGCTATAATAACACAAGTCTTGAGACCTTTATTTCACTTATCAGAAATATCCAATTTATTTATAATTTCCAGATAATAAATATCCGGGTATTACAGTTTGAAATGGCACAATCTTGGCCCTTCCTTGGCTTGGCCGACCTCCCCATTAGGTCATCCCTCAAAATATGATGTCATCCAAGTGATGTCATCCTTGATTTATGGAGGTTCTATCGATAAAGTCCCCTGTTCGGTGTTCTAATCGTGTAATCTTAGAAAATCTCAAAAATTCCTTAGCAACTCCTTGAAAATCTAAACTTCCTCTTTAAGAATATTTGGATTAACAAAATTTTTGATCCCATTAAGGGCACTTCCTAGTTTGCTAAACATTTTCGGTTAAACGCCGTTGGTTACGGAAATAACTTCAGGTAACATCAGCTTCGGGACAAAAATCTACTGATTCATAATATGTCCAGATGTTTACTACGTAGTTCAAGGATTTCAAGGTAGGATTAAATTTCTATCGGTGGTCATTTATCCTATTTTCTTTTTACACAAATATCCCATTTACATTAATATTTTACTAACAAATATCATGATATTTATTTTCAAAACTTTACACCTACACACATTCAAATTTTCGGCCAACTCCCTCTTTTTGCATTTTTTTTAATTAATTAATATTACATTATCTTATATTTATTTCTCAAAATTCTCCCATTGGTCCATTTCAATCAACATTGATTCAGGCTTTAAAAATTACTAGAATAATTGTAGACCTTTGATCTTGCTTTATTAGATTACATCCCAACCATTGGTAATTATTTAATTTATCTAATTTGATTAGTAAGTTTAATTAGGGTCTTAATCACATGATTAGTAATCTTTTAGGATTTAGGGTTTTCATGTACTTAATCTCATACATTTTTCTTAATCTTTTCTAATTAATTAGCAAGTATATTTTATGCTAATTTTAGCCATAAACATTTAATTAAAGGGTTTTACATAATTAACCTTGGATATTCCCTTAATCCATGCTTAAACAATTAGCCCATAATTACATATTTAATCACTTACTAATTGTTGATAATTTTCTTAATTAGGATTAATCATTTTCTCACAACTATTACACTGACATTGGTATTTTATGTCCCATGTATTATATTAAAAATCATGGGGTCAATTATGGTTCTCAAAATAATATTTAATCTTTCCTCTTTTGTTTCCAAGGGAAACAAATTATTAAATTGTCTAAATTAAGGATAATATTCTTCCATATTTTTGATAAATATTTAATTACCCTTTAAGATTTATCATAATATTTCCAGGGTATTTTATGACCCACGAATGCATTTTTGAGCCTTTGGCGCTTTAATTCTTCTAATTCCAATAGAATTTTTCTTAGGAAAATAAGCTAAGTATAACACAAGAATTGAGACCACATATTCACTTATCAAAGATAGCCATTTATTTATCATGATATAATATTCCAGATAAATAATTATCCGGGTATTACAATGAAACATAAAGTCAAAGATAATCTTTTCCTGTAAATTGAGGGTTAATTACGTAAATGGCCTTTTTGGAAATACGTCATAAATGTTTCACCAAATATTAGAAAAGAGCCTTGTATAATGATATAACAGAACCTCCCCACTTCTTGTACTGTCCACTTCCTTCCACTTCATCTTTACTATTAGATAAACTCTCAATAATTGAGTGAGAAATTCTTGCATACACCCATTGTGCCAGCTCATTTTTGTTCTAGCCAATATATAAGAATGCGTCAACTCAAATTATTTTAATATATCTTTCATCTCACTCATTTTCAGTAATTTGTTGTTTTAAAAAAAATGTTGAGGGTTTGAGAATTATCATTGTGATTTGATATTATAGTATTTCTCCGGTCCTAAATATAAGATATAGTTTGTAGTACAAAATGTACTACAAACTATGTCATATATTTGGGATTGGAAATAAACTTTTGTAGAACATTAAATATCGACCTTTTAATGTTAATCTAAAGGTAAGAATAAATAAGTGAAAAGAATTGGATGGTATAAAAGAAGTGAAGAGGTTCCCTTGATGAACCATGAAAATGTTTTAGAAGGTACTCCTTCAGTTCTATTTATAGGATAGATAGATTTTTTTTTTGGGGGTCTATTTATAAGCACATCATTAAATTTTTTGTATGGATGTATACTTTTATTGTGCAGATTTTATATCCTTGGGTAGAGTATATATTAAACAAGGGTAAGGTTAACAAGTTGTTCAATTTTAAGACATAGTTAATGAGGTCTAAGATTATCATTTGTTCCTTTGAAATATGTTGGAAGTGACCTATAAATAGGACAATATGAGTATGTTATGAATTGGATCTAGTATAATTATAATAATCACTGTTATTATGCTGATAATAATAATGAATTATCAGAAGACAACATTAATTGTAAATACATATAGAGTTGTGCATTGCAAGTGATTAAGATGGATTCTGAAATTTTTTGAAGCAATCACCTTGCAAAAGGATGTAAGTGCATTGAGTGAAACTAGTTAATCAAATTACTGAACCGGCCGGCTTGGAAGAGAGAAGGTCAACGGAGGAGTCTTCTAATTTTTAGTCAAAGAACTCAAACATTCCTAAACACACAATTAGAGATTTAGAGTTCACATAAAACTAAATCTAAAGACTCTAAGACTCATTATTAATTGTAGCATACTTATTGTTTGGGTTTACACTTCCCAAAATATACTGTGGGTGACTAAGAAAAATATTTGAAGAGTATATCATACGATATAGACTTTGGGCCTCAATCATAAACAGTCTAGAACATAAATAATTTGTGATATTATTCTTCAAAGAATATATTAATCTGATGCGGACTAATAACGGGTATGGTCCAATTTAATGATGGAACAGTCTAGAACATAAATATTTAATCTTAGCGCGTTTTCCATACTTAGTGGTAAACAGATAACTAAATTTAAAATTCGGGAAAATAGAAACTAATTTATTCAATTTAATCTTCATCATTGTCTATCAATTTAATATTAAAATTCACATTTGGCTTATGACGATTTTCACTTGTTTGAGAGTTATGTCCTTTTGCCCTTCACCTATATTGTGTTGCATAATGACTTTTTTTCCCCACAATTTGATATTCGAGGATTCTTTTAGGTTCGACCACGAAAGTACAGGTTCGAAGTTATCCTGGACATCCACATCTTCATATTCCAAGATATGCTCTGAGCTTGATTGGTACTTCTTCAATTGAGAGACATGGAACACATCGTGCGACTTACTCAGGATGAGGTTTATATAATATTTTTGTTAACTTGGTTAAACTTGTTGAATCCAAGGGCAATCCTCTTGATGCTTTAGCTAGGGTGAGTATATCAATTTAATTAGCCTTAATATCAATGTTGTTAATCTCGAGTATAAAAAGTCAAATGCCTCGTCCGTCCACTTACAACCCTCTCTTGGGTATAACTTGTTATGTCTAACATAGTTACTCAAGAAGAAACATAACTCGGACACACTCTTCAACAATTATATAGGGTCATTAGGTATATGTCTATCCTAATTACAAATTAAATCGTAATATAATCTCATATTACTTAACCTCAGAGCTTAATTAAAATTCTCTACTCTCCCATTTTAATATGTATTATTTATCAAAATATAGTATTTATGATAAATAGAAATTTTAGGGTATTACAACTCCATAGCCAATGACGTAGTGGAAGATGTTCCAGAAGATTCTGGCCTTGTGATGTTTGGGTCGGGTCTAAGGAATATAGCAGCCAAGACTTGAACAGTTGTAGAGACAAACACGGAGATTCCTATGGAGGCATGAACAAAACCATATGGAGACAGAGACGAGAGAGATGGGCTTGACAAGAAGATGTCGAGAGCGAATTAGTTTGAGCAGATAAACTATGTTATGAGCATATGTGGTCTCAGATTGTTGATGAAGCAAATTAATTAAGAACCTGTTCTGAGACATTCATCAGGCTTTAAAGAATCTCATATAGTTGAATGAGGCACGATGGGGATACTATAAGTATAATCCTTAGTTGCACATGTGCTCATCCAATCAGAGTTTCGGGTGTACACATCTTATCATACCAACATTCTTTACACTCCTGTTAACTTGGCATTCTCCTCCATCATTTTTTAAACAATACTGATATACTTCATAAGATTATTTATTAAAGTGAAATAAATAATTGTCGCACCCTCTTTGCTAGCTCTCACCATAGTTGACCATCTTCATCATCCTTCCCGTCTTGAATTCTTTATCAAAACCCTTCACTAATACAAAGGGTTTGTGGGCATCAACATGGCCTCCTTTGGATATACGTATGGAAAACACGCTACCCCTCCAGGTTGAAGATGAGCCTGTTGAAAAAGCGCCTTATTCCTAGCGTCCCACAATTTCCAGCACGTCAGACCAAAAAAGAGTTGCCCATTGATTATGACCATCAGTTGCCGGAGTAATCTGAGAAAGATTCCTCTTAAACCAGGTCCAGAAGTCCTCCTGAAAAAATTTAGACTGTCGAGATCCTGGGACAATTCTGCTCCATACTTCTCTAGCGAAAGGACATCGTTGTAGAACATGATCGACATCTTCCACCTCAGTATGGCACCTCGCACAGGCATCAGAGTCTTCCATATGTCGTCGTCGTCTCATCTCGTTTGTTAGCAAACAGCCACGGGCTGCGAGCCATAGAAACACACGAACCCTCTGTGCCCCATTCCATTTCCAAACTACCTTCCAGAGATCATCCGGATTCTCCCCACCTATGCCACACACCAAATCATAAGCTGATGCTACAGTAAAACGACCATCTGAGGAAAGATCCCAGAAAGCGAAGGAAGCCCCGGCACCTCCTCTGGGAGGTTGACATCCTGAAATGCGCACTAGTACAGATTCCGGAAACTCCAGAACAATACGAGTCCAGTCCCAATTGCCGTCAGACGTCACAAAAAATTTTACGGGGTACGACAGCTCAGCCTGGGTTAAATCTCTGAAAGCCAAAAGTTTGAGGGGACCCACATCGGGTACCCAGTTATCACTCCAAAACCAGACTCGGGAACCATCACCTAGGCCCAACGCATACCAAGATCCACATCTTCCTTAAGTTGTTGTAGATGGCGCCATAAATAGGAGGAATGTGACTTCCTTTTGTGAGCTTGATTCATGTCAACCCATCCATATTTCTTACGTAGCACTTGTACCCAGAGAAGGTATGGCCGTGTACTAACTGCAAACCCCAGTTACATAAGGAATGCATCATTCTCCTGCGTCATCCTTTTAAAGCCGCATCCCCCCTGTAAACTTGGCTGGCACATATCCTGTTAATTAACAAGACTTGGCCGACACTTGGTCGCTGTTCGCCCCGAAGAAAAATCCCGAATATGGTGCTCTATTCTATGGCACAAACCTAGAGGAATCTTAGTAGTCTGCATTGTATAAGTTGGAATTGCTGCTAGAACCACTTTCACGAGTGTAATACGCCCTGCTAGTGATAGCGTTTTAGCCGCCCATCCTGAAAGTTTTGATTTAACTTTTTCCTCTAAATAGGCATAAATCGCTGTACTGACTCTCTTATGCAGGAGAGGAACACCCAAATACTTCCCAAGATCGTCCGTCTTCTGAAAGCCCAGTTCCTCACTAATTCTTGCTTGCTTGCATAGAGGTACATTGTTGGAGAAAAAAATTGCAGATTTTGAGCTTCTTACCTTATGACCCAAGCTCGAACAGAAATCATTTAAGACATTATTAATTAACGAAACTTGACTCGAGTTTGATGAAACACTTTGATACCACTAAAGGGCTTTGATATTGCTAAAAGAATTCAAGACATTTATTTAGTTCGATGAAACAATCTGGGCCAAACTTATGCGATAAATTCAAATTTGGCGAGAGAATATTTTAGCATCGGAACATGAATGATCTTTTAGTCATTAATTTCTCCCCCGATGGCTGAGTTTTCCAAATCGAGTATGCCGCCAAAGCCGTCAACAACGAAGATGCAGCTGCCCTTCCTCATGAAATTATTGAATGTGTTTGGGATCTAGGGTTTCCCATGAAATTATTTTAATTAGGTGTTATTCTATGGTTTAGGGTTATAAATTTTATGTTCTGAACAATTCATGAATTCTAATTTAGGAATTTGGGAGTGTGCACTGCAATAAAGGCTGAGATCTGGGACCGGATTGGAGCTGGCTGTAAAATTCCAGTTTGATAACATAATTGTTGTGTCTGATTCTATCTCTGTGGTAAACATTTTGACTGATTTGCAGGTGACCGGAGCTGCTGAATTGATGATTTTGATTTTAGTTCATATTAGTAGATTGTTGAATAGTTTGCATGATGTTCGATTTGTACATGTCTTTAGAGAAGCAAATTGTTGTGCAGACATGCTTGCAAATATGTGTGTTAGGTGAGGAGATGACTATATGTTTTTCACGCACCTCCTTTAGCTGTGATGAGGTATATGTACAGTGACTTTGTAGGTGTTGCACACCCACGATATGTTTTTATCCAGGAATGATGATGGGCTAAATGCCCCAATGTTATACCAAAAAACAAAAATATATTCATTTTTATTTTGAATGAATATGGTTCTTTTTTTCTAAGTGTACGACACAATTTCTAAATATGATTTGCTTTGAAACCTACCAAAAGCCTACATTTATTTAGATTTTAGTAGGTTCAAAGCTTACGTATGGTTTTCAAAGCCTACAATATGAGGCTATTTTAAAGGTTTACATTATAAGTAGGCCTGTAAAAAGGCTTCAGGCTTGCCTAGGCCTCATGTAGACTCAAGCCTGAGCCTAAAAAAGTCTGTATGTAGGCTCAGGCTTTAGATTCCCATTACAAGTTCAGCTTATTTAGCCAAAGCCGACCTAGGCTAACCTATTTCCATGCCTAATAATGATAGATCATGACTTCACTTTGTGAAATATTATTACTTTTCGGATATAAAAAAATTGAGGAAAAGGATTAAAACTTATCTGAAATTTGATGTCTTTTTGACAATGAGAACATCATTTGGCCAAAAACTATATGCCGTGTTCAGCTTTTTTTCTTGAGAGTGGATTTGATGTTTCTACATGGAGGTATTGGATATCTATTTCTAATAGCTATACTATTCAATTTCTTATAATTTATAACCATTCAACTTTTTCCTCTTCTTTCTTCATTAAGTTTCCTAACAATAACAATCATTGCTGGTGAAGAATATTATGATCTACTTTCTCTTATTAGATTATACTTTTTCATTTCATTTATATGCATTACAAATTCTTCTCTATCCTTAGCTATCCAAGAATAAGGTTTACAATTTAAAATTTTTCGTTTTTTATGTTATTAACTGTCATATCTAGATATTTTTCTTTTATTTTGTGATATTGTTCTTTATTAAATGCTATTCTTCTTTCTCTCGAACTTTATTAAATGTCAGAACACAAACCCAATTCAAGTCCATTAGGTTCAAAACTTCAGGACCTAAACCGCCCTCCTCCTCTATTGCATATTCTTCATGTTGTTCCAGATTGAAAATTGAAAATATTTAAATGCATACACACACATAATGAAATCTCTATGTTTTGGTATTTATTTGTTCATCAATTTGCATTACAACAATTGACAAGAATTAAAGAGTTGTAGATTGTATGTGCAAGTTAATTGTAATACCCTAAAATTTGATTTAGGGAAAAGATCATAAATAAGTAAATAATACATATTTAAAAGGTGAATATGTGGTCTCAAGCTTTTTATGATAATTAGTTTATTTTCCCAAGGAAGATACTGTGAGAAGTAAAAGGGAAAATCCCTTGGAAAATTAGAGAAATTAAGGGCCAAGGTGCCCAAAATGACGAAAATGCCCCTAAGGGACATAAATGACTTAGGAAAATTATGAAAAATCCTAAAAGTCGGTGAAATAATTATTTGAATTAAGAGAGTATATTATCTCTAATTTTGGTAATTTGATAAATTACAAACTTGGAGAAATTGTATAAGAATATTCAAAAAGTAATAAAAAGACCAAAATACCCTTGCAAATTATAGAATAAGGAAAGAGGCATGAAAATGCTAATGTTAATGCAAGAGTATAAGGGAAATAAGGTGTTCTAAGTAAGAAAATTATCAACTAATGATAATAAAGTAATTAAGTAATATTGGGCTAATTACTTAAGCATAAGCAAAGGAAATTCAAGAATGATTATGTGAAGCTCAAAAATTAGTGGAAATTAGTTGAAAATTAGTAAGAATATATTTACTAATTGATTGGAGATTTTTGAGAAAAATAAGTGAGTTTAGGTATTTTTAAGCCTAAATGCAAGAATGGACCAATAGGAAAATCTTGTAAAAAGTTATGTAAAAATAATTATTTAATTAATTAAATAATTAATTTAAAAAAACGAAAATAAAGGGCAGAAAAAAATGAAAAGGAAAAAGAGAAAAAAAAAATATATATGTATATAAAATGCAAGTTGCTATTATAATATGTTATAATTAATTAAAGTGAAAAAGGGTGAATAGTAAAATGGGAATTAGGAAACGGATCCTATCTAGAGATCTAGGAATGGGAATTCCAAAGTCAGGTAGAATATTGATCGGTGGAATTTTATCTTCCGTTAAACTCTTGCGGAAGTTAATTCAAGCCGTTTGTGCTTTTTCCTAATAAGACGAAATAGGGAAATTTCGAGAAAAGGCCAGATAGCCAAAAGGACTAAAAGGTTATGTTGTGACATTTGGAAAAGAATTGGGAATTTTCATGAACATATTTGGATTCAGTGAATTTTTCTGAAGAGATGGGTGTTTCCGAAAACAAGTTTCGACACCTACGCGTTCGGACACGTTTTCGAGAAAGACTCAACTGGACTGTTGGAGCCCTATATGGAATCAAAATATAGGTTAAATTGGACATTTCTACTAAGTGAGAATATGCTTCCAAAGTTGTAAATCCAGAATTTTGAGATTTCTCCGAAATCACGCGAATCGGGTACCGATCGGGAAATTTTGCCGGGCCGGGGGCAAAATGGGAAAAGATTACATCATCATGGATGATGCAATTTTGTGCCACATAGGGCTGTTTATGTCGACCAAAGGGAGCAAGGGACAAGATCAAGCCATTTGTTCAAAATGCAATCCAAGGGCTTAGAACAATTTGAATAATTCCCTTTATGTCCTTACCTTTTCCCTATAAATAGGCATAAGAGCTCTTGAGATTTTCACACCATTTTCCTTCTTCTAGCCGAAATCTAGAGAGGGAAACAAGAGAGAGAAGCTCGGGGAAGTTTCGCCGAAGTCTTCAACGGGTAAGTCTTTCGGTCTTTAGTTTTTAGTCTTTAGTTCAATAGTTAGTAAGGCTAGAGTAGTCTTTATTTTTATGATTTGGGTATCATATGGGAGGGCTATTTTAGTCTTTATTTTCAAGAATCATAAATGCGTCGAAGTTCGCGAAATTTTGGGAAGAAAATAGCCTATGTAGCGGAAGTTACCGCGAAATTCCGCCAAGTAGGGGTATAGGGGCAAAATGGTAATTTTTACCTAAAATGCCAGTTATAATGCCAAATCACTAATGAAAGTGATATTACTCTTATAGGACGTCAGAAATCCTAATTTGCTGCCGTTACGCTGCCCGACGAGCCGTTGTTGGAGATTTCACGATTTTCCGTAAAACGTGCTAGAAATATCGTAATCCGTCACGAAGGTACGTTCGCGTACTGTAACACTAACTCTGATGTTTATGGTATGCATATATGTGGTATGTGTGTAGGAGTGTTATACTGTTTGAGTACATATAGTGGTTAGAGGATATGTCTGTATGCTGGGTGCAATCTCATCGTATCTTTGGTGCAATCTGTCCGTATGCCGGGTGCAACCTGGCTCAGTATCTTTGGGTGCAATTTGTCTCGCATGGGGGCAATACATATGCATGGGTTGTGATAGAGTGATGGTATGTGCTGATGATGTTGTGGATGTCTCGTGCTTGTATGTGTATACATAAACATGAGGTTAAACGTTACCTGAGATCCGGTGCTGGATCTCAGCCCTTAACATAGCGTCAGGTTCAGGAGGACCGAGGACCGAGGAGAGAGGCAAGCAGCCTGCATAGAAAGCCTGACTGAAGACTTCATTTCGTGGATCGGGCAGGAGTCTTCCTTTTGATGTTGTCCTTTATTTCTGAAAACGCTCGGTTATTGAACCGCCTTTGTAATCGCCGGATACACTACCGTTGGCTTTTGAATCTATATATCAGTTACTCTTCCGCTCAAATGCTCTACTCTGATGGTTTGAAAAGATGTTTTTAAAAAAAAAAAATTTATACTGCTTTAAAAAGTCGGGTTGTTACATTTGGTATCAGAGCAATAGTCCTGGCATGAATTTAGCTATGTTATTACGGACAGTTTGGTGCCGAAGGCAAGGCTAGTCTACGTGGGTATGCCATTGAGTCGCCGTATAAGTCGGTGAGGCCCCCATGGTAGACACTTACCTGGCCATTCTGTTCGGATAACGGAGTTATGTTCAAAATGCCTTTTAAACTTGGATCATATTTTGAAAATGAGTACTGATATAGCCTAAGGTCGATGTACTACCTTACTTCGGTATACCATACTGAGCCGGTATACCATCTTGAACCGGTGTACCACCCTTGGTCGGTGCATCACTCTGATAACCGCCAGTTTGTGCTGGACGGTGATTCTTTCTAGCATCGAGCTTATATGCGATGATAGGCCACGCCGGATGAAAACCCCGAGACCAATAAAGATAAGTACATGCGGTATTTGACCCATGTTGAGAACTTCTATCAGAGAAATTTCTGTAACGAATTTTCATACTCTTCTGGAAAACTGGATTTGATCCACTTTTCTTCGCATCTGTTTTTGGGTAGAGAGAACCAACGAGAATCTGACGACGGAAATGTTGCGCGCGGTGTGAATACTACGTATAATAGAGTTTAATTGTTGTGAGTATGATAAAGGTGGGAGCAAGTGTGAATAATAGAATGATAAAGGCTGGGTGCAATGTAAAGCGTGATAGAGTCTAGAGATTAGAATGATAAAGTCTGCGTTATGCGGAATGTCTTCCCTATATCTAACGTTAACGTTTCCCCTAATCAGGGAACGCGACATGGCGAATTTAAGAGGAGCCGGAGCTCCCAGAGGCCGAGGCAGAGGCAGAGGCCGAGGACGAGGTAGACAACCTCGGACGATTCCAGTAGTAAATCCTGAGCATATGCAGACTACACAAAGTTGGGTCACTCAATTTTGTAACCTCAAGCCACCCTGTTTCCACGGGAAGAACGAATTGGCTGAGGATTGGTTACTGAGTCTGGAGAAAATATTTGAAGTTATGGAATGCCCAGATGATCGGAAAGCTCAACTTGCGATCTTTAAGCTCGATGGTGATGCGCATCGATGGTGGAAGAGCGTCGCCACGACGTTGCGGACCCGATATTGCCCTGTCACATGGGAGAAGTTCATGGAGGAATTCAATGAACAATATTTTCCTCCCTCGACACAGGTGATCAAGGAGGCGGAGTTTCTTAGCATCCAAATAGGTTCTGAGGAATCCTTCGACGATTACTATACTCGGTTTACCAATCTGTCACGATACTCGTCATATCTGAGGAGTAATGATAACGAAACCTGGAAGTCAAACAAGGTTGACACACGGGCTAAAATATGAGATAAAGAAGAGGCTGGTATCTCAGCAGTTTTCTAAACTAGCCCAAGCGGTAGAATCTTGCCGACTAATTGAGCGCAACCGAAAGGAGCTGCGTAAACCCCGCACTTAAGCACAAGCAAGACAGATCGTAGCGAGGTCACCGTGAGAATTCCTCGCGGAAAAGAGAGGCACCCTGGAGGGACTCGCAAAGGGAAAACAAGAGACCATTCCAAGATGAGCAACAGAGCAACCCGAGGATGCCAAGAACCCGACCGTGTCCCGATCAAGGGAAGTACCATTCTGGTAGCTGTGGTGGTAGACAGGTTTGTTACGGATGCCGGAAGCCAGGGCACATCATTTCAAACTGTCCTGAGAAAAGTGTAGAGAGACGAGTTTGCTATAGATGTCAGAAACAAGGACACATTGCCCCGAATTGTCCTGAGATAGCTGCGAAGATGAGGCCACAGAACCCGGGCCGAATGTACGCGTTAACCGACACAATGGACAGAGAACTTCCGGAGAGAGTCCAAGGTACTATCTCTCTTAGTAAGGAATTTTCTCTATGCATTGCATGAACTAGGTGTTAGCTATTCGATTGACTTATACGATACGAGAACCACCTCCGTGATGTATTCCATGTTTCTTAGATATTACGATTCGACCGTGATCATGTCATTGAGTAGGAGGTATCTTGTGTTGCCATGGTGTATGGGCGCCATGGTGACATGTATGATATATTGTGTTGTCATGGTGTATGGGCGCCATGGAGACATTTTGGTATTTGTGGTGTTGACCGCGGTGTATGGGCGCCTCGGGAGACACTATATATCAAAGTACAATATGACAAGATCTTTATGGTCAAACCAAAGTGAATTCTCGATCACCAGGAGGAGCAGCTGACAAATAAAGCGAAGATCCGACGCGTATAGTCCGAAATCAGGATAGTACAAAGTTTAGTGGGTAGAATACAAATTTCGAGGACGAAATTTTGTTTAACGGGGGGAGAAATGTAATACCCTAAAATTTGATTTAGGGAAAAGATCATAAATAAGTAAATAATACATATTTAAAAGGTGAATATGTGGTCTCAAGCTTTTTATGATAATTAGTTTATTTTCCCAAGGAAGATACTGTGAGAAGTAAAAGGGAAAATTGTTAGATCCGAGTGTTTTGATGATAACAAGATTTAAAGTTGTTTGAATATAAGAAGCATAATTGAACCAAGATTTATAAATCTGAAGCAAAACTTTTTGGGACTCTCGAGAATGCCTTTTAGGAATCTCAGGATATCTTTGCACTTCGAAAGTATATTACGGAAAGTCTCTGAAAATTTTAGTGACATAATTCTCGAGAATAGGATAAGATTCTCGAGAATTGGACTACCTCTCGAATATCTCTTATGCTTCTCGAGAAGAAAAGGAATCATACAAATTCAATCAGGTGAGGTAATTCTCGAGAATAAAGAACTGGTTCTCGAGAATAGGGTCTATGCTCGGGCACAGGAAAGTAACTCCCGAGTATGAACAATAGTAGTTTGGAGATTAAAATCGGGCCATATAATTCTCGAGAATATCCATAAATTCTCGAGAATGAATGTAATTCTCAAGAATATGTCATGAATTCCCGAGAATACCTGTCATCTACGGAAATTAGATTAACGCCTGATTCTCGAGTAGGATAAATTGGTTCTCGAGAATGTCTTCACTGATCTTCACGATATAAGCTTTTGTTCATAGGCTTCTCGAGAATAAGATAATCAATTCTCGAGAACTTCTTCAGGTTTGAGATTCTGACCTCGGTTTGTAGCATGATTCTCGAGAATACTTAGAACAATTCTCGAGAATACTCTTTCGGAAATTTTACGATGAATATATACAGCTTGAATCTCTTCCGATATATAGTGGGCTATTCTCCATTGTTTATTAATCACATCTAAACTCATTTATATCACGACTAATCACATTTTAGTTGAGTCTTGAAGTGATTAACCAGGTCAAATATAAATTCACGTGAAAAGCAAATCCAACGTGGCAAAGCATTAAATGGAAGTCAGAAAAAACAGAGCTACATTCGGAATAAGCAAACACAGCAGACGAAAGACATTCTTCGAGGATAACTTGTTCCAGCTATTACTCTGATTAACTCTCTGCATAAAGACATCACCGCCGAAGAACATTTATGAAGCAATATTCAAAATGCTCTATCACTCGCTTCTCGGCCTAACGGAACAAAACCGGAGGTCACAACGGCTCTTTGCTCGGTTTCTCAACGGCACAAATGAAACCCATTATAAAAAGGAACCAAAGCATTCAATTCAATTACCTACCGAAAACACTTGTGCATTGAATTCGAGTCTACAAAATTTCTTGTTTCATTGATATCCTCGGATATTTCCGTACTTCAGTGATTATCTAATATCTACTCAGTGAGGAGTGCTTTGTTCTTATAAACCACTGCTATATTTCTGATTGTGTAACTTAAGGTTGTGGAACCTTAAGAGTGGGTGTATCAATTACAACTTGTAAGGGGAGGGGAGTCTGAGAGTGAGTAGACCATCCTTCGTTTACGAGTGTGTATTGGTTTTGAAAGATAATAGAAATCCCAAGGCGTTCTTGGGGACTGGACGTAGACCAAAGCTTTAGGTCGAACCAGTATAAAATTCCATAGTGTTCATTTACGATTCAGTCTTAGCTCTAGTTTTTTGTGTTCGGAAGAAAAATTTGAAATCACCTATTCACCCCCCTCTAGGTGATATTCCTCTTTCAAAAATCCCTTGGAAAATTAGAGAAATTAAGGGCCAAGGTGCCCAAAATGACGAAAATGCCCCTAAGGGACATAAATGACTTAGGAAAATTATGAAAAATCCTAAAAGTCAGTGAAATAATTATTTGAATTAAGAGAGTATATTATCTCTAATTTTGGTAATTTGATAAATTACAAACTTGGAGAAATTGTATAAGAATATTCAAAAAGTAATAAAAAGACCAAAATACCCTTGCAAATTATAGAATAAGGAAAGAGGCATGAAAATGCTAATGTTAATGCAAGAGTATAAGGGAAATAAGGTGTTCTAAGTAAGAAAATTATCAACTAATGATAATAAAGTAATTAAGTAATATTGGGCTAATTACTTAAGCATAAGCAAAGGAAATTCAGTAATGATTATGGGAAGCTCAAAAATTAGTGGAAATTAGTTGAAAATTAGTAAGAATATATTTACTAATTGATTGGAGATTTTGAGAAAAATAAGTGAGTTTAGGTATTTTTAAGCCTAAATGCAAGAATGGACCAATAGGAAAATCTTGTAAAAAAGTTATGTAAAAATAATTATTTAATTAATTAAATAATTAATTTTAAAAAAAACGAAAATAAAGGGCAGAAAAAAAAATGAAAAGGAAAAAGAGAAAAAAAAATAAATATATATGTATATAAAATGCAAGTTGCTATTATAATATGTTATAATTAATTAAAGTGAAAAAGGGTGAATAGTAAAATGGGAATTAGGAAACGGATCCTATCTAGAGATCTAGGAATGGGAATTCCAAAGTCGGGTAGAATATTGATCGTGGAATTTTATCTTCCGTTAAACTCTTGCGGAAGTTAATTCAAGCCGTTTGTGCTTTTTCCTAATAAGACGAAATAGGAAATTTCGAGAAAAGGCCAGATAGCCAAAAGGACTAAAAGGTTATGTTGTGACATTTGGAAAAGAATTGGGAATTTTCATGAACATATTTGGATTCAGTGAATTTTTCTGAAGAGATGGGTGTTTCCGAAAACAAGTTTCGACACCGGACGCGTTCGGACACGTTTTTCGAGAAAGACTCAACTGGACTGTTGGAGCCCTATATGGAATCAAAATATAGGTTAAATTGGACATTTCTACTAAGTGAGAATATGCTTCCAAAGTTGTAAATCCAGAATTTTGAGATTTCTCCGAAATCACGCGAATCGGTACCGATCGGGAAATTTTGCCGGGCCGGGGGCAAAATGGGAAAAGATTACATCATCATGGATGATGCAATTTTGTGCCACATAGGGCTGTTTATGTCGACCAAAGGGAGCAAGGGACAAGATCAAGCCATTTGTTCAAAATGCAATCCAAGGGCTTAGAACAATTTGAATAATTCCCTTTATGTCCTTACCTTTTCCCTATAAATAGGCATAAGAGCTCTTGAGATTTTCACACCATTTTCCTTCTTCTAGCCGAAATCTAGAGAGGGAAACAAGAGAGAGAAGCTCTGGGGGAAGTTCTGCCGAAGTCTTCAACGGGTAAGTCTTTCGGTCTTTAGTTTTTAGTCTTTAGTTCAATAGTTAGTAAGGCTAGAGTAGTCTTTATTTTTATGATTTGGGTATCATATGGGAGGGCTATTTTAGTCTTTATTTTCAAGAATCATAAATGCGTCGAAGTTCTGCAAAATTTTGGGAAGAAAATAGCCTATGTAGCGGAAGCGCCGCGAAATTCCGCCAAGTAGGGGTATAGGGGCAAAATGGTAATTTTTACCTAAAATGCCGATTATAATGCCAAATCACTAATGGAAGTGATATTACTCTTATAGGACGTCGAAATCCTAATTTGCTGCCGTTACACTGCCCGACGAGCCGTTGTTGGAGATTTCACGATTTTCCGTAAAACGTGCTAGAAATATCGTAATCCGTCAACGAAGGTACGTTCGCGTACTGTAACACTAACTCTGATGTTTATGGTATGCATATATGTGGTATGTGTGTAGGAGTGTTATACTTGTTTGAGTACATATAGTGGTTAGAGGATATGTCGTATCTTTGGGTGCAATGCTCAGTATCTTGGGTGCAATCTGTCCGTATCTTGGGTGCAATCGGCCTCGTATCTTTGGGTGCAATTTGTCGCATGCTTGGGGCAATACATATGCATGGGTTGTGATAGAGTGATGGTATGTGCTGATGATGTTGTGGATGTCTGTCGTTTGTATGTGTATACATAAACATGAGGTTAACTGCTACTCGAGATCCGGTGCGCTGGATCTCACCCTTAACATAGCGTCGAGTTCGGGAGGACCGAGGACCGAGGAGAGAGGCAAGCAGCCTGCATAGAAAGCCCGATCAAGACTTCATTTCGAGATACACTACTGTTGGCTTTTTGAATCTATATATCAGTTACTCTTCCGCTCAAATGCTCTACTCTGATGGTTTGAAAAGATGTTTTTTAAAAAAAAAAAATTTATACTGCTTTAAAAAGTCGGGTTGTTACATTAATTGGCTTAGATTATTAGCATTTTGGTTCTGTTTCTGATTTCTCCTACTAAAGGGGGCAAAACTGCAAGTCAAATTTTCTTGTCTTGTCTTGTCCAAGCTTGGACTTCTATTTGTCTATGATTTGGAGACCGCTACCGCAGTTTACAGAAATCAGATCAGTCCTGATCCTATATTTTTGACTACAGAAGCATCATCATCAGGTCTTAATCTCATAGCTACTATTACTTTCAAGTTTTATGCCTCCTATGTATAAAATTGGGTGCGCAGCAAAATTGTTGGCTGATGTGGATAGCACAAATCGCATTAAGTGGCTCAACTTCGTCATATGATGCTAAAAAATCTCTACATGATTGTTTAAAAATGACATTTTTAATATAATTTTTTTATGGCAATGTGATGTTCTTGAAGTTTAGTTTTAGTGCTACACATATTTAGTGAAGTAGGAGACACTCTGCATTAATGATTAATGACCTTTTTTGGTGGTCAGGGTTCCATTGTTGCACCAAATTTACTGATCATAACTTGTTATCAGAGCTGCCAGCCTAAATCTATCGCCATCTATTTTCTTGTGCACAGGGCTCGTGTGTGACATTTTCCTCAAGCCATGCGCCATGGAGCAAAAGTCTGAGGTTGAAGCAGTGTTCAACAAAACATCACAGGGTTGGAAGAACTGATTGGCATTACCTATTTAAGCGTGGCATTTGAAGGTGCTATTTGTTTCCAGTTTCCTTAAAGTAAAGACTAAAAATGGTCCTATGTTTGGGGTCACTGGTTTCAAGAACTTCAAAATGTTTGGGAGAAGCTAACATGTAGAACTGCCTTAAAATTTCTGAGGACATAGAAGAGTTGACAGTACCGACTCACAAAACAACTCAATGGAATTGAATTAAAAGATGACAAAACAATCAAGAAGAATTGAATATTTCATGTCATGCAAGAGCAGAACTGTCAGGGGAAGGAAATTGGTGCATGTAAACTATACTTGTGTTAATTGTTTGAGGGGGTGCTAATGCATTGGTTCTGTTCAATACTGTGTGCCTAAATTTGAAACTTGTCCGTATAAAGTTGTGTTTATGAGAGTATAGAGTTGTAATGTACCCGGACAAATAAAATGACTATTTTTGATAAGTGAATATGTGGTCTCAATTTCTATAGTAGATTTATCATATTTGTGAAGGAAAAATCTCTTGGAAATTAAGGAAAATGAATAAGGAGTCAAAATGACTAAAATGCCATTGTAGAGCATATAATGGCCTAAGGAAATTATGAAAAATCCTAGG
This sequence comes from Acacia pycnantha, assembly GCA_025563575.1. NCBI lineage: Eukaryota > Viridiplantae > Streptophyta > Magnoliopsida > Fabales > Fabaceae > Acacia > Acacia pycnantha. The sequence continues at coordinate 492,389 of JAMWYP010000065.1, forward strand.
AGGCAATAAAATAATTACTAAAATTAAGAGAGTATATTGTCTCTAATTATGGTAATTTAATAAAATTTAACCTTGGAAAAATAAAGGGGGAAATTCAAAAAGTATTATAATGACCAAAATGCCCCGTGAATTTTAATATAATGCATGAGACATAAAATACTAATGTCAGTACAAAAGTTGTGAGGTAATGAGTTATTCTAACTAAGAAAATTATCAACAATTAATGGGTAATTAGTTAAATAATTATTGGCTAATTATTTGGGCTTTAACAAAGGAAAATCCCAAGATAATTATATAAAACCCTATAATTAGTGGTTTATGGCTAAAATTAGCATGAAATATATTTTCTAATTAATTGGAAAATATGAAGAAAAATATGTAAGATTAAGTAATTTTAAGCCTAAAAACAAGTATGGACCAATAGGAAAATGTTGTAAAAAATGATATAAAATAATTATTAAATAATTATTTTAAATAATATTAATTAATTAAATAAATTATAAAAACAGAAAATAAATTAAAAAATAATAAAGAGGACCGAAAATCTCAAGAGGATAAGGGGATAGGATTTTCCATTAAAAATCATGCAACTATGGTTAAGTAGTAGTCAAGTTGTAAAAAGCAAATATGATAAATGACCACCGATAGAAATTAAATCCTAACTAAAAAACCATGAACAGAGTTTCTAAAACCAGAGTATATTAGAAACAAATGAATTTTTTTCTCGGAGTAGGCTGTCTCCGAAGTTATTTCTGAAACCGAAAAGGGTTATGCTAGACTGACCTTGAATCTATCTGATGTTCAAAAAGCAAATCAGATAAATGAAAATCTATAGAAACCAAGCCATAACTTGAAATCTAAGAATGTGTTGGTAAACATCTGGGCATATTATGAATCAGTGAATTTTTGTCCAGAAGTTGACATTACCGGAAGCGAATTCCGTAACCGAAGACGTTTGTCCGAAAATCTTCGACAGGTCATGGAATACCCTGAATGAGATCAAAAATTTAGTTAAACCAAGTATTTTGAAAGAGGAAGAAAAGATCTTCAAGACTACCTGGCCGGAATTTTGAGATTTTCCAAGAATACGCGATTAGGACACCGATCGGGGAACTTTATCGGTACAAGACCATAAAGCAAAAGCATCACATCACATTGATGTGACATAATGCCACCTAAGGGGGGGAGGCCGGTTTTGAGCAAATGGAGGGCCAAGATGAAGCCTTCAAAACACCTTCGATCCTACGGTCCAGAATCCGTCTGACAAAACATGAATAGTAACCCAAAAACCTCTATAAATAGCAAGCTCCTCCATTTGAAATCTTCACACCAAAATTCACTCCTCTAGTCGAAATTTCCTAGAGAGAAGAGAGAAGGAAGAGCTCGGAGAAATTTGCAGCGAAGCCCTGAGTAATTTCTTCGGTCCTTAGTCTTTAGTCTTTAGTTCTTTCAATAGTTTTAGTATCTTTAGTTTTTCAAGTATGATTTAGATATCATGTTTTAGGAGTAGATATGATATTTATTTTAATAATATGTTGGAGTAAGAGGTATGTCAAAATTTTGGAAAAATAAGATCAAAGTAGCGAAGTTCTGGCGAAATTCCGCTGATTAATCAGAAGCCCATGGGTGCTTGTACCATTCAAATACCGAAGCAATCTTTTAACACAATTCCACTGTTTAATGGTTGGTGCATGTAAAAACTGACTAAGTTTATTAACCGTGAACGCAACATCAGCCCTTGTATAGCATAGATACTGAAGAGAGCCCATGATGCTTCTGTATAGATGAGGATCAGGAAAAGGCAAGCTGTCATTCTCAAATAACTGAACATTGACAGCCATAGGAGATTCAAACGCATGAGCATCAATCATGTGAGTTTTGGTAAGAAGATGATGAATATACTTCTTCTGCATGAGGTGGATTCCTCTGGATGATCGTTGGAACTCAATTCCTAAGAAGTATGAAAGATCACCAAGGTCCTTTAAGGAGAAAGCTGAGCTCATCTTAGTAATTATGGACTGAATGACAGCTTCATTAGACCCTGTGATGACTAGATCATCCACATAGACAAGCAGATAGGTAACATGATTACAATCCTTATTCACAAACAAGCATGAGTCTGATTTGGCTGCAACGAACCCCAGAGTTTTTAGGTAAGTGCTCAACTTCATAAACCAAGCTCGTGGTGCCTGCTTTAACCCATAGAGTGCTCTCTTTAGCTTGCATACCAGAGGCTTCCCAGCAGAGTCAAGTTTCACAAAACCTGGTGGCTGCTCCATGAAGACCTCCTCCGTGAGTTCACCATTGAGGAATGCGTTGTTGAAATCAATTTGGTGAAGCTTCCAGGAGTGTGTAACAGCTAGTGTAAGTAGAGTACGAATGGTAGGAGCTTTCACAATAGGGCTGAATGTGTCTCTATAATCAGCTTCAGCTTCCTGAGAATAACCTATAGCCACCAACCTTCCTTTATAGCGTGCAACTGATCCATCAGCGTGGGTTTCTGGTTTACATAGCCATCTGCAACCAATCACTTTTCTATCAGTAGGGAAGGGAACCAGCTCCCAAGTATTAAATGACTCCAAGGCATCAAGCTCCTCTTGAACTGCTTGTCGCCAGTTAGGATCAATGAGGGCTTCTGCGATAGTCTTAGGCACAGCAATATCCTCTGAAACAGTGAAGATCTTTGGTTTAAACACTCCAGCCTTGCCTTCGGCACCAAACTGTTCGTAATAACTTCGTTAAATTCATGCCAGGACTACTGCTCTGATACCATAAATGTAACATCCCATTTTCAAAAGCAGTATATATATTTTTTCATTAGAGTAGAGCATTGGAGCAATTGAGTAACTTATATATATTCAAAATACCAACAGTAGTGTGTCTGGCTGGTTATAACAGCGGTACATTATACGAGTGGTTCAAAAGTAATATACAACAACGGAAAGTCTTCAGCCGCAAAAAGAAATCTTCTGCCGGTTCTCTAAGCGTGCTGCTTACTCTTCTCCTCGGTCCTCGGTCCTCCCGACCCTGAAGCTAAGTTGAGAGCTGAGGTCCCATGCATACGAACCCCAGGTAACGGTTAACCTCATGTTTATATATACATATACAGACAACAGACATTCACAATATCAACAGCACATACAATCGCTCTATCACAACCAATGCATATGTATTGCCCCCAGCAAACAGACATATTGCCCTCAGCATTCAGACATATTGCCCCCAGCATTCAGACATATCTTCTAACCTCTATATGCACTTAACAGTATAACATCTCTGAACATACAACATACATACCACATATATGCATACCATAAACATTAGCGTTAGTGTTATAGTACGCGAACGTACCTTCGTTGACGGTAAACGATATTTCTGGTGGAATACGGTAAATTGACAGCGTTACGACAGCGGTACGTGCTCACAGATATCCTATAAGGATAATATCACATATATCAACGTCTAACATCATAACAGGCATTTTAGGTGAAAATTACCATTTTGCCCCTAGTTTGACTAATCGGCGAAATTTCGCCAGAACTTCGTTACTTTGACTCTAATCTTCCAAAATTTTGCCATAACTCTTCCTCCAACATTATTTTCAAAATTAATACCTTAATTACCCCTAAAACATGATATCTAATCATACTTGGAAGATTAAAGATCAAACTAGCATTTCTACTCTAACTACCGAAAGAACTACCGAAGCTTAAGACTAAGGACCGAAGAACTTACTCAGAGCTTCGCTACAAATTTCCCCGGACTCCTTCCCTCTCATTCACTCCAAGAATTTCGAACTAGACAAGTGAATTTTGGTGTGAGAATTGTGAATGGAGGTGCTTGCTATTTATAGAGCTTTTCGGGTTACTATTCATGCTTTGTCAGACGTATTCTTGACCGTCGGATCGCACTTCATTGAGATGGCACAATCTTGGCCATCCAACCCACCTCCTTACATAATCATTCAAGGCCATGATGTCATGCCAATGATGTCATCAACTTGCTTGAGAAGTTTCCTATCGATAAAGTCCCTGTTCGGTGTTCTAATCGCGTAATCTTGGAAAATCTCAAAATCCGCCAGTAGTCTTGAAGATCTTTTCTTCCTCTTTCAAAATACTTGGGTTAACTAAATTTTTAATCCCATTCAGGATATTCCGCTGCCTGCTGAACATTTTCGGAAAAACGTCGTCGATTACGGTAATAACTTCCGAAAACGTCAACTTCTGGACAAAAATTCACTGATTCATAATATGTCCAGATATTTCCCACCTAATCCAAGGATTTCAAGTTATGATTTATTTTCTATAGGTTCTCATTCTACTATCTCGCCCTATTTCACAAAATATCGGCTTCGTCTTATCTCTTAAGCATTCCGCCTATTTTAAATGACTTCGGAGACAGCCTACTCCGAGATAAAATTATACTTGTTCATAATATTTCCTGACTTTAGAAACTTAGTTCATGGTTTTCTAGATAGGATTTAATTTCTATCGGTGGTCATTTATCCTATTTGCTTTTACATAAAATATCACAATTATATTATTATTTTATTCAATAATATCTAGATATTATTTTACAAAATCTTATCCCTTTCTTTGACCAAAATTTCGGCCAGCTATTTAATTATTTTTATTATTAATTATTTTTTAATTAATTAATATTATATATTTTAATTATTTAATAATTTTTTTATATAATTTTTTTACAAAATTATCCTATTGGTCCATACTTGGATTTAGGCTTAAAATTACTTAATATCATATATTTTTCTTAATATTTTCCAATTAATTAGAAAATATATTTTATGCCAATCTTATCCATTAATATTTAATTAAAGGGTTTCTCATAATTTACCTTGGATATTTCATTGTTTGAGCTTAAATAATTAGCCAATAATTATTTAATTAATCCCTCACTAATTGTTGATAATTTTCTTATTTAGAATTAATTATTATCTCACACACTTTTTACTGACATTGGTATTTTATGTCTCATATTAAATATTAAAAATCACGGGGCCATTTTGGTCCTTTCAATACTTTTTAATTTTTCTTCTTTAATTTTTCCAAATTTATAATTTATTAAATTGTCTAAATTAAGAAAAATATTCTTTCTAATTTCTAATAATTATTTCACTGCATTTTAGAATTTATCATAATATTTTTAAGCTATTTTATGCCCCGTAAATGTATTTTTTGGCCTTTATTTCTTCTAATTTCATTAGAAATTTCATTAGAAATTAGAATAAATATTCTACAATGTTTTGACACCACACATTCACCTATTCTGAATAGGTATTATTTACTAAACTATGATACTCATCATCATAGGTCAGATTTTAGGGTATTACATCTTGAATGAAGTATTAAGATATTTATTTGTCATTATATATGCAGATTGTAAGGTACCTGCTTTCAGTTCCTAAAATATGAGAGATCGCCAATTTGGAGAACAACATGGGTTACACGGCCCATGATATTGTTCGAAGAGTTCCACAGGACTTGAAGAGCCTTGAAATAGAGTTGATATTCATGAACACTACTTGCATCAAAAGTGATGAAAATAAAAGAATGGAAATTACTCAGACACCGATTACTGCTTTGGTTGTTGAGGAAGAAGTAACTGGTGGGAGACCTAAGAAGAAGGGTAAGAGGACAAAAAAATATTCAAGCGCATGGGAAAGTGGTTTAAGCATGATGGTAATTGGTTAGAGGAAATGAGAGGCAACTTAAGTCTCGTGGCGACTGTTATCGCAACAATGACCTTTCAAGTTGCCATTAATCCTCCTGGGGGCTTTATTCAACAAGGCCTTGATAATAAGAGACCTCTCAGTTGCTTGGAACACTATTTTGAACATAACTTTAAAACATGTCCAGGAGATGCCATGCTCGCTACTCTTTATCCAAAACCATTTCGTACCATTGTTAGAAGTATTAGGTGGTTAGTTGAATGGTTAGTGAATTAGTTAGGGCCCTAGTCTATATAAGGGGTATTAACTAATGAGATAAGTGTGTGTTGGGTGTGGAGCCCTCACCAAGGGTGTTAGGTGTGGAGCCTTCACATGTATGTGGGATGTGGAGTCTCACAAGAGAATGAGTTAACATGGTCTCCTTCTAGGTTTTAGAGTTAATCCTTATGGGTTACTCATTGTAAGGGGATGTTCCTCTTTTGATAATAATACAAGATCTTCATCTTTTCTATATTGTATCTTTAATTACTTCTCTAATCACATATGTTTACATGGTATCAGAGCATCAGGTTATTTTTGCAAGATCCAGGTTTATTTTTCAAAAAAGGGGCCCAAGGCAGAAAGTCAAGAAACTGGGCTGAAATCAAGCTTCTTCACTCAGTAAGCAGGAGGAGAGTCCAAGAAGGTGACCCAAGATCTCAAGATTTGGGCCCAATTTTCGTGTATTGCCCCTCCACCAAGCCAAGACCCGGTTCCTGGACTTGCACCGACAGGGTCGACCCGGTGGCAATTCAAGATCCAGCCCGAGGCAAGCTGGGGAGAGTTCTTTTCTGCATTCGACGTTGCGCGATTCTGTGGAGAGCTCCTTTCTGACCGAGACATTGCGCGATTCAGGCCAAGAGTTAAAGCTTCGTACTGAACCCTAATCCCAAATTCTTCACAAGATTACCTCTGTACCAGAATCGAAATGAAGATGCTGATCTGCCATAAACCCAGTTCGTGATTTCACCGATTCGAAGAAGAACAAACCCAGTTTGACGGTGAGCATTCCCAAAGAAGATCCAAGATCGATGGCGACCACCGATCTCCACCACGTTCCTACCAATTGCGGATTCTTCCCAGTCTCTTTGGAAAGAATGATAGGCATCTTGATGATTGCCTTCGGTATTGCATTGTTGCTGGCAAGAAGGATCTCGAGGATGCCGACCTTGGGTTCTGCCTTGCTTGCAATCGATCTTGGATTTATGGGTCCAAATTATTCTATTTCCACTGCGTGTGCTACCTCCAATTATTGCTTTTATGCTGCTGCTAAACCTTGTTCTCCCTGTCAAAGAAAGATTGCGTGTCACTGTGAGAAGCAACATGACCATGGTGGCCCTAGGAGATATCTTGCACTTTACTTTGTCTCAGCAATTGCAAAAGAAAAAAAAAAACTCAGGTTCAGCAGTGAGTTATTAGTTCTGCAGAATGCCCTCTGTAGGTGCATTAGGGGCAATTTTGAACTAGTAGGATCAATTGTTGTGATTGTGTTGAGGCACCGAGAACTGGTAGGAGAAGGCAAAGAAGATTTACTACAAATAGCACATGTAATTGTCCTAAATATGGTCATTGGACTAATATCAAATGGCATTGACAATTGGAGTCATCTAGGAGGCTTGATTAGTGGTGGCTGCTGTTGGGAATTGCAAAGCAAAGCTGATAAATATGTTAATGATACAATCAATATGGCAGGAGCAGGAGCATGAGCATAGACAATTGAAGGGTATCTTCAATTATTGGAGCATTTGTTTGCATCAAGTGCTCTGACTTACAGATTGAAGCTAAATCAGAAAATATGGATATGGAGAAGAATATTGTAAAATGAAGAAATCTTTGTATTGTTTTGTGATTGTAAAACTGTTCAATTTAATTCACCATACCCCTTATTTTGTGTTGTTCAAGTTGAACACATTTAAGATAAATGGTGTTCAACTTGAGGGGGCGTGTTAGAAGTATTAGGTGGTTAGTTGAATGGTTAGTGAATTAGTTAGGGCCCTAGTCTATATAAGGGGTCTTAACTAATGAGATAATTGTGTGTTGGGTGTGGAGCCCTCACCAAGGGTGTTAGGTGTGGAGCCTTCACATGTATGTGGGATGTGGAGTCTCACAAGAGAAGGAGTTAACATGGTGTCCTTCTAGGTTTTAGAGTTAATCCTTATGGGTTACTCATTGTAAGGGGATGTTCCTCTTTTGATAATAATACAATATCTTCATCTTCTCTATATTGTATCTTTAATTGCTTCTTTAATCACATATGTTTACAACCATCATAATATACAATACAATCTCTTTCGTTGCGTCTCTCGGCGTTAGCCTTTTGCTGGTGAGCGGAGTCCCTCTGAAGAACAAAGTTGTGATGTGGACGCTATGTGTAGGAATGTGTATCACTCTCTCAGCCCTAGCTCTGACCTACTTTAATTGCCTCTTTTTGATATCACTAGATCTAGCTAGTTTGGTATTCATCAACTTCGAAAGTGAATAACGTAGCCACTTGGGCTTGGGTTGCATTGCTGGTAGTCGTTGGTTTATACATCATAGTGGGTGTGCTTATATGGGCAGTGAAGATATGTGTCAAAATAATTAATCATCGCAGGTCAGAATGTCAAAGGAACAAAAACGGGAATGGTTGTTTGATATGATATCAATCAATAGTGTGCTATATATGCCGTTTTAGACATTTAGGATATTATATAGCATTATTAGAGCATAGTTGGTTTTAACTTCTAGTTGAGTTATTGTCTTTTTTGTTTATTCGTATTTCATTTCTGGGTTCTAGAATGTTTAAAACCTGAACACATTTGCTTTGTATATCATATGAATTAAATAAAATTGAGTATTGAGTTTTCTCTATGAGTCTCTCTTCTATTCTCCGTTATTTGTTTGGTTCCCCCTCCCTTCCTCTCTCTCTTCTATTTCTCTCTTTTATCCCTTCCCGGTTCCTACATCCGAGTTTTCAACCAAAAATAATGTAGTGTTAGTTTTATCTCTTTCATGTGAAATGTTTGACTAGTGGCAACAATTAAATTTGAAGGCTATCTTTAACTATGGTGGTGATCTTGTGAGTTACATACTTCTTAAATTATTGTTAAATTTTTTTACGGAGTATTACATATTGATACTTCATTAGAACAAAGGGTTTATGAATTATGACAGAATATGTAGGGGACAATTTTTCATTACAAAATTAATTCACTAAATCTCTCTCTCTCTCTCTCACAAAAAAAGTGCAGCTGTGAGTATACAAATGTTTTCTACATTATTTTTTTTTCTTTTTGCGAATTTACAATTTCCATGTCTCGAAAACTTTGTAGTTGTGTGAAATTTCTCATGATAGCTTCATATGAAATATGAATATATTATTTACAATAGCTGTTTTACTTTGACATCCTTACTTGACTCCAAGGTGTGAAGTTCATTTTACATTAGATTTGAAGTCCATAACCCTAAACTAGAGAATAACACCTAATTAAAATAATTTCATGGGAAACCCTAGATCCTAAACACTTTCAATAATTTCATGAGGAACGGCAGCCGCATACCTTCTGTTGTCAACCGCTTTGGCGGCATACTTGATTTAGAAAACTCGGCCATCGGGGGAGAAAGTAGTGACTGAAAGATCATTCCTGTTTTGATGCTACTCATTCTTCCGAGCGATCAATTTCCACCAAATCTTCATCATTTTTCCATAAGAAATCCGGCACTGAGAAGGCTACATTCCTTTACTGTTTCACTTTTGGTCGACCACCTTTGCTTGTGGGCCTCTCCCTCAAATCCAATCCTTTTTTTTTTTTATATTAAAATCCAATCCTTTCCATATCAGCTCCTTGGTAGAGATGAAAAGTTGAAATACTCATAATATATAAAGAAGTAGATCGACTAGCTCTAAGAATGAAACATTTGACATTTCACGGATGTTTTAAAGGCTTCTAAAAAAACCATTTATAAAAAAAGAGAATATTTTTTTCAATGGAAAACGAGTGTCTTTTTATGAAAACAACAAATTAATTTACCCTAAATTGCTTTTTAGGCGCGAGGGTAAAAAATTTCTTTTGCCTGTATTACATATTACAGTAACTTTTTCCCCCTTTCATCCAGTTCTACAGATGACATGCATGCTTTTCTGATCCTATTTACATAGGGGCCCACAAGGAGCTGATCGTATTTACATTCAATGTTCTCATTTCCCTTCTCTCCATTAACCCATACCATCCTTGCTTTTTCCACCTTAATGCCTCGCTGGCCCCACCTTATTTTTAAATAGTAAGTCCTCGATCCATTATTTTTAAAATCTTCAAGAACACCAGAATATATAAGAAATAATGCTACTATTTAGCATATAATTAATCAAATGAAAAATAGTTTATACTTTACAATCACATGCACGCACTCAAAGACCGATCAACTCTGGCTTCTACAAAAAGTGAAAATTACCTATGTTAAACTGATACACAATTAATACTACTTATCAAAATATGTTACATAAAATTAGTTTAGGTAGATGCGATTTAAGAAAACACATGACTCCTGCATCATTGTTTCTTAAATATTTTTTATTAAAAAGGCTGCAGGCTAATATTTCAACATATTGGATGGGACTTAACCCATTTTTAACAAAGAAAAATATTACATCAATGACTTTAATAACGATGGATTTTCCCCCGCAAATTCACTTCTCAACGCAAGTTTTCTAATGCTTCCACACTATCTTATAACTGGTCACTCACACAATGACATGTGGTCACAATCCTCAGAATTATTAAGAGAGGACCACATGCTTTTTTAGGAAAATTGTTGGTACTGATAGCAAAACTGCATGCTTTTTTATTTGAATAATTGATTCGACGTGGACATCACATCATTATCTCAAATTTTACTTTCCATTGTATTCGCACGTGTCTTTATATATCTACCCCTCCCAAGTCTCCATTGGTCCTATAGGAAAAGGAGTAACTAGCCTAGACCCATTTATGGAATTCACAACTCATGTGGTCCTAATAAACATACATGCACCCTAATTTTGTGTCCAATTTTTTCCGAAACTCAAATGGAAAGATAAGATTCCATCAAAATTTGTAGAAACCCAAGTTCTCATGTGAACAGTGACACTTTCAGATATATTTACCCTTCAAAAAATATTTATTTTTTATTAGGCAAGGAAATAGGATTAAATTCTAATTTATGCGATAAATTCAAACTTGACGGGAGAATATTTTAGACAAATTTAAACTTAGTGGGGTAGACAAATTTGAATCCGGTTAACTAGAGGGACCAACTTAAAAATTGATTAAACCAATAAAAACCAACGGATTAATTATCCCTTTCTCAACTAATATTTAGGCTATCATTTGTGCTAAAAAATAGAGGTATGGTTTTACTTATAAGGGTAATTTATATTTATTTTGTTATATTATTTTTATGAAAAATACATAATAATTATAACTATAATGTGAATTTATGACTTTTGTTTATTATTTCTTGTAAATAATAGAAGTTTATTATTTATGGTTTGTTTAGTATGACACTGTAGTAAAAGGGTCCAAAGCCTAGGGCGCTAGGCTCGTGAGTTTAAAGGACAAGGGTCAACCCTATTGCCATCTCTAAAGTAGGATTGTACCATAACTTGTCGTTAGTCATAATTAGGGAAAACTTGGTGAGTCATTAACAAAAGGTCTTCATAAATATAGGAGTACTAAATACAGTATCATGTAACAACACTCTCCAACAGAAAATATTTACTTAGCACAGATTTTAAAGATTTTTAAGAGATAGCCTTTATATAAAAGAAAAACACTGTGAATCTATTGATATGATAAAAATTGTAAAGTAACTATTTAATTTTTAGGAGAATTCAAATACAGGACCTAGAGAAAATAATATTTATTATAAAGGACCGTAAAAATTATAATTATTTAGAAGGACAGAACATCATAATATAAATTTTGAATTACTAAATTGCCCCTAATCAAACCTTATGTATTATACCTTGTGTTAATAATTAAAAAATCACTAAATTTTCCTAATTTTCCTAAAAAAGCATGTGGTCCTCTCTTAATAATTCTGAGGATTGGTGGATTGTATTGTTTGAGAAGAAACGTAAAACATCTTTTGATTTAATATGAGAGGGGTATATAATTTAATTTGTCGAATTTCAAGAGAAGTGTCGTGTAATTTTTTAAAATAAAAAAATTATGTGAGGTAGACGAAAATTACCATAGACTGTACTTGATTTTAAAGTGGAGGAATTTATATACTTTTAATTATATATGGATCACATGTATATTTATTTATTTTTACATATTGAAAGATACTCATTCATAAATGAGAGTAAAGTTGAAAACTTACCCCATAATCATTGAGCCAACTACCTCTCCTTAATACTATATATGATCTAGTAAAAAGGGACTTATAAATAGGATCAGAGACAGAGTAGTATATTGTAGGAGGTAATTATAGGGGAGGTAAAAACCAGCATTTATCCAACAACGGCTAGAATGAAAGGAGTGGTTTGTATTTATTATGATATTCACGTGAAGTTAATGTGGCTTCATTAAATTAGCCACAGGCTTTTTTTTCTTTTTTTCTTTTTCACTTTCCCAAATGTATGAAAGAAAGAAACGTAACGCATTATTTAATTTCCTTACCTGATAATTTTTTTGTCTGGTTTTTTGTTTTTAGGTAACCTAATTAATTGCTTTAGGTTACATTATGCATTTTAATTATTATGAATTCAATACATGTGTACTCGATTTGTCCTAGCATCAGTCTCAAGTCCCATATATAAGAGTGTTTGTCAAAAACGTTCAGAATCATTAATATTATGCCTTGACAGTAAATGACATGTAACACAACTATAGTATATACTCCACTCTCAATCATGTTTTTTTTTAATTAATTTATATTTAGCAAATCTTAATTAAAGCGAGTTTGGATTTTGCTTTATGCCCATGATAGATAGCCTATTATATTTAGCAAATATTAATTAAAGCTCACCTATCATGCTTTAGTATGTATTACACAACTTCATTAAATTATTTTAAAATCCATTGTGAAGCCTTCCAGGGTACTTTAGTTTTCGTCTTGTAGTGCTGTTACATAAAACTGAACAATTGTCATTTCGTCGGTAACTTCAAATGGAATTGAAATTCCATTGCGAAGCCTTCCAGGGTACTTTAGTTTTCGTCTTGTAGTGCTGTTTACACTGCCATTCTAGGAAAATTGTTCCGCCATTTACGATTTTTGTCGTCTTTTTCTGTTTTATGTCTTTTGCCGTGGGGAATGAGTTGTTGCTCGCTGGCCAAAATTTCCAAATTTTGAAAAATGAGTTTATGTTGATTGGATGGTGTGCTAGTAGTTGGTTAGAGGCTTTAGGACTTATGCTTGTGACTATTTTACTGTGGATCCACAGATGTTGCAAGATTGTTTGTTATGGTTTATGTTTATTCGATTCACCTTTTGTTTCATTCGACAGTAAAATAGTCACAAGCATAAGTCCTAAAGCCTCTAACCAACTACTAGCACACCATCCAATCAACATAAACTCATTTTTCAAAATTTGGAAATTTTGGCCAGCGAGCAACAACTCATTCCCCACGGCAAAAGACATAAAACAGAAAAAGACGACAAAAATCGTAAATGGCGGAACAATTTTCCTAGAATGGCAGTGTAAACAGCACTACAAGACGAAAACTAAAGTACCCTGGAAGGCTTCGCAATGGAATTTCAATTCCATTTGAAGTTACCGACGAAATGACAATTGTTCAGTTTTATGTAACAGCACTACAAGACGAAAACTAAAGTACCCTGGAAGGCTTCACAATGGATTTTAAAATAATTTAATGAAGTTGTGTAATACATACTAAAGCATGATAGGTGAGCTTTAATTAAGATTTGCTAAATATAATAGGCTATCTATCATGGGCATAAAGCAAAATCCAAACTCGCTTTAATTAAGATTTGCTAAATATAAATTAATTAAAAAAAACATGATTGAGAGTGGAGTATATATATACTATAGTTGTGTTACATGTCATTTACTGTCATGGCATAATATTAATGATTCTGAACGTTTTTGACAAACACTCTTATATATGGGACTTGAGACTGATGCTAGGCTAAATCGAGTACACATGTATTGAATTCATAATAATTAAAATGCATAATGTAACCTAAAGCAATTAATTAGGTGACCTAAAAACAAAAAACCAGACAAAAAAATTATCAGGTAAGGAAATTAAATAATGCGTTACGTTTCTTTCTTTCATACATTTGGGAAAGTGAAAAAGAAAAAAGGAAAAAAAAGCCTGTGGCTAATTTAATGAAGCCACATTAACTTCACGTGAATATCATAATAAATACAAACCACCCCTTTCATTCTAGCCGTTGTTGGATAAATGCTGGTTTTTACCTCCCCTGTAATGACCTCCCCTATAATTACCTCCTACAATATACTACTCTGTCTCTGATCCTATTTATAAGTCCCTTTTAACTAGATCATATATAGTATTAAGGAGAGGTAGTTGGCTCAATGATTATGGGGTAAGTTTTCAACTTTACTCTCATTTATGAATGAGTATCTTTCAATATGTAAAAATAAATAAATATACATGTGATCCATATATAATTAAAAGTATATAAATTCCTCCACTTTAAAATCAAGTACAGTCTATGGTAATTTTCGTCTACCTCACATATAATTATTTTATTTTAAAAAATTACACGACACTTCTCTTGAAATTAGACAAATTAAATTATATACCCCTCTCATATTAACTCAAAAGATGTTTTACGTTTCTTCTCAAACAATACAATCCACCAATCCTCAGAATTATTAAGAGAGGACCACATGCTTTTTTAGGAAAATTAGGAAAATTTAGTGATTTTTTAATTATTAACACAAGGTATAATACATAAGGTGTGATTAGGGGCAATTTAGTAATTCAAAATTTATATTATGATGTTCCGTCCTTCTAAATAATTATAATTTTTATGGTCATTTATAATAAATATTATTTTCTCTAGGTCCTTTATTTTAATTCTCTTAAAAATTAAATAGTGACTTTACAATTTTTATCATATCAATAGATTCACAGTGTTTTTCTTTTATATAAAGGCTATCTCTTAAAAATCTTTAAAATCTGTGCTAAGTAAATATTTTCTGTTGCAGAGTGTTGTTACATGATACTAGTATTTAGTACTCCTATATTTATGAAGACCTTTTGTTAATGACTCACCAAGTTTTCCCTAATTATGACTAACGACAAGTTATGGTACAATCCTACTTTAGAGATGGCAATAGGGTTGGCCCTTGTCCTTTAAACTCACGAGCCTAGCGCCCTAGGCTTAGGACCCTTTTACTACAGTGTCATACTAAACAAACCATAAATAATAAACAAAAGTCATAAATTCACATTGTAGTTATAATTATTATGTATTTTTCATAAAAATAATATAACAAAATAAATATAAATTACCCTTATAAGTAAAACCATACCTCTATTTTTTAGCACAAATGATAGCCTAAATATTAGTTGAGAAAGGGATAATTAATCCGTTGGTTTTTATTGGTTTAATCAATTTTTAAGTTGGTCCCTCTAGTTAACCGGATTCAAATTTGTCTACCCCACTAAGTTTAAATTTGTCTAAAATATTCTCCCGTCAAGTTTGAATTTATCGCATAAATTAGAATTTAATCCTATTTCCTTGCCTAATAAAAAATAAATATTTTTTGAAGGGTAAATATATCTGAAAGTGTCACTGTTCACATGAGAACTTGGGTTTCTACAAATTTTGATGGAATCTTATCTTTCCATTTGAGTTTCGGAAAAAATTGGACACAAAATTAGGGTGCATGTATGTTTATTAGGACCACATGAGTTGTGAATTCCATAAATGGGTCTAGGCTAGTTACTCCTTTTCCTATAGGACCAATGGAGACTTGGGAGGGGTAGATATATAAAGACACGTGCGAATACAATGGAAAGTAAAATTTGAGATAATGATGTGATGTCCACGTCGAATCAATTATTCAAATAAAAAAGCATGCAGTTTTGCTATCAGTACCAACAATTTTCCTAAAAAAGCATGTGGTCCTCTCTTAATAATTCTGAGGATTGTGACCACATGTCATTGTGTGAGTGACCAGTTATAAGATAGTGTGGAAGCATTAGAAAACTTGCGTTGAGAAGTGAATTTGCGGGGGAAAATCCATCGTTATTAAAGTCATTGATGTAATATTTTTCTTTGTTAAAAAATGGGTTAAGTCCCATCCAATATGTTGAAATATTAGCCTGCAGCCTTTTTTAATAAAAAAATATTTAAGAAACAATGATGCAGGAGTCATGTGTTTTCTTAAATCGCATCTACCTAAACTAATTTTATGTAACATATTTTGATAAGTAGTTTTAATTGTGTATCAGTTTAACATAGGTAATTTTCACTTTTTGTAGAAGCCAGAGTTGATCGGATCCGGTTTCTCTCATTTTTACCCCCTCTCATCATCCCTCATTGTCGCCATCTGGACCGTCCAATTTTTAATCAAACGATACAAATGGAATTTCCGAAAACCCGCACGTGGTTTTTCAAAAATCTCAAAACCGCGCGCGGTTTTTTGGAAATCCTTTTGGATCGTTGGATCAAAAAATGGACGGTCCAGATGACGACAATGAGGGATGATGAGAGAGAGGATGATGAGAGAATCCTCTTCCGGGTTGATCGGTCTTTGAGTGCGTGCATGTGATTATGGGTCCCGTGCAGGTGAGCTTAACATAGGTAGAATAATACTAACATGCAAAATGAATTTGTCAGGGGTTGGATAGCCTTTCCACCGTTAATTCTTTCCAGATTCCATGAATTGATTTGATACCCAAAATGGGAAAACCTTGTTTGTTATGTGCCTGTCAGGAAGCTACAAAAATTGTAAGTGAAAGGCCAAATCATCGTCCTATAATTCATAACCAATTCAAAAGTACAACTACTACTCTATAAAACCTTTTTATAACTATAATAATTATTGAGTGATTACATTAATTAATTGTCATCTTATTTAAAAAAACATTATAATGTGAGGCTCGATCGATCAGACTACTCAACAGTCTTTCTTTAAAGTCTATGTAAGTTTAATAATAGCACCGCTCATAATGAGTTAATCATGATAAACTAATTTAAAGTGATAGTGATCAATATATATGTGTGTGTGTGTGTCTGTGTCTGTGAGACTAATCATAAAGTATAAACTATTTTTCATTTGATTAATTATATGCTAAATAGTAGCATTATTTCTTATATATTCTGGTGTTCTTGAAGAATTAAAAAATAATGGATCGAGGACTTACTATTTAAAAATAAGGTGGGGCCAGCGAGGCATTAAGGTGGAAAAAGCAAGGATGGTATGGGTTAATGGAGAGAAGGGAAATGAGAACATTGAATGTAAATACGATCAGCTCCTTGTGGGCCCCTATGTAAATAGGATCAGAAAAGCATGCATGTCATCTGTAGAACTGGATGAAAGGGGAAAAAAGTTACTGTAATATGTAATACAGGCAAAAGAAATTTTTTACCCTCGCGCCTAAAATGCAGTTTAGGGTAAATTAATTTGTTGTTTTCATAAAAAGACACTCTTTTTCCATTGAAAAAAATATTCTCTTTTTTTATAAATGGTTTTTTTAGAAGCCTTTAAAACATCCGTGAAATGTCAAATGTTTCATTCTTAGAGCTAGTCGATCTACTTCTTTATATATTATGAGTATTTCAACTTTTCATCTCTACCAAGGTGCTGATATGGAAAGGATTGGATTTTAATTATAAAAAAAAGGATTGGATTTGAGGGAGAGGCCCACAAGCAAAGGTGGTCGACCAAAAGTGAAACAAAAATAAAGGAATGTAGCCATCTCAGTGCCGGATTTCTTATGGAAAAATGAGTTAGATTATTGGATACACAAAGCTGCCACCTCTTATGATTTAAAGGCACACAAAAAAAGAGCTCACTTTTTTGTTGGCCCTTCGCGTGAATATATATTGTCATTTTTTAATTAAAAAAATCTGAAATTTCTTTCTAACAAATTTATTGGTTAAAGGGTCCTTAAATGAGTACAGTTTTTCTTTATCAGTGTGTAATAAATTTATTTTATTAAATTGGAGGTCCACACGGTATCCACTGAAGTGCCAGTAGAAGCAAATCCCCAAAATAACTATATCCTAAATTTAAGATTTCTATGAAAGTAAATATAAAATTTTAAGATCTCTCCAAACGTCTCATTTTAAATTTTATGTTTTTTAGAAATATAAATTGCCTGATATTGTGCCAAAGGCTTGGTACAGGACCCCTCCTTGTGACAATTCGGTTTTTCATAAACTCAGTTTCTGGTAAAAATCAAAATAAAGGCACATGAACAAGCACATGCAAGAGCAGGTAACCATCTTTTTCTACATGCATGCACAAAACAGTTCCTGTCATGCATTCAGTAAGGTTCTTATTTTATATATATATATATATATATTCTGTGATATGAGTTAAAAAACAAAGTTATGGTCTATGAAACGTACAACTACGCAGGCAATTACTACATTCCTTTCTGAGGCATTTATTCTTTCCCAAACTAAGTCAAAACATTTTTCTCATCTCTCTCATTTATTTAAACGAGTAAGGTGATTGGCTTAACAAGAAAAGATTCCTGCCTATAACTAATTAGGTGTTACCCATCCTACTGCCATTACCACATGTTGAACTCTGAACATTGGCCTTCTTGTTTTCAGTTTTTGTTTGCATTTTTTTAAGTAATTAAATTATCTCTCAAGACAGAACCCTCCAAATAGTAGGGGAATAATGGGTTCCTTTTCATTTTTTGTTTTAATAAAATGCATTCACCAAGCTCAATAAGTTATCCTTTTATTATTTTAACTATAATTTTCTAGTGGGTTTTAGATATTTTTTGTTTATTATAATATATTTAAAATCACTAAAATAAGGTAATCTACTGGTGTTATGTATGTCTAAAAGAAGAATTCAAATACACAAAAATATGTGTGTGAGAAGGACTGTTTAGCTTTGATCACTTGAAGACCTCAATGTTGTTAATGTCCTCTAACGTTGATCCACACGGCTATCCCCCAATTGTAACGAGAATCCTTCTCTTGAAACCTCCTGCTCCTTGGATGCTTAGTAAGCAAAGACAAGGTTGGGGTTTGGTTTCTTTGGGTTTTTCTCTGTTAAAAAAGATTGTGATTTCTTAGGATTAAGTTAAAGATAGGATGAATAAGGTTGAAACCTTACCCCGTTATTGATGACACCTTTTCCTCTCTAAACCTTTGATAAAGACCAAAATTTAGAGAGCATAAGGATGTTTGAAAAAAACATCCAACCCTCCCCCTTTTATATAGCCTTGGTGGGTTGAAAATTCCGGACTCGGCTTTGCTCCGCTGCAGCCTCCCATCCACTGCCTTCTTATGCATAAAGCGGTGACGTTTTGCCCCAAATCAATGAGCAACTTCCCTTTTAAAAATATATATATATATATATTCAAGGCACTGAATGATACTAAAAAGATTTTTCGGGATATTAACTGGTACAAAAAAAATATGTCATGATCTTGAAAAAATATTTCAAAGTACTGACTAGTACTAAAAAGATACTGACTAGTACAGAAAAAATACGTCATGATCTTGAAAAAATTATTTTAGGATCTTGAAAATATATTTCAGGATACTGACTGGTACTAAAAAAATATTTGAGCATACTGATTCGTACTGAAAAATAACTTATGATCTTGAAAAATTATTTTAGAATCGTGAAAAAATATTTTAGGTACCGACTAATACTAAAAATATATTTCAAGAATTTTTTTTTAGATCCTAAAATAATTTTTCAAGATCATGAGGTTTTTTTTAGTATCCTGAAGTATTTTTTAGTACTAGTCAATACTTTTCAAATATTTTTTCAAGATCTTAAAATAATTTTTCAAAATCATGACATATTTTTCTGTACCAATCGATCAGTATCTTGAAATATCTTTTTAGTACGGGGCTTTAATTTTTTTTTTTAAGGGAAGTTGCTCATTCATTTGGGGCAAAACGGCACCAGCTTTATGCATTGGAGGGCAGTGGATGGGAGGCTGCAGCGAAGCAAAGCCGAGTTCGAAAATTCTTAGCCCTAATTGCCTTAGGAATTTTCTGCTTACACACTAAGAAAGGGTTTTAGATAATAGGTCCACTACTTGTCAAACAAATCACATTAAATTCACATATTGATTGATTGATTGAATTTAATTTGATGAATCATGTAATACCCTAAAAATCCCACATATGATAAGTATCATAATTTAGTAAATAATACCTATTGGAAATAGGTGAATATATGGTCTCAAAACTTGTGGTATTTATCTTATGATTTGTAGGGTAATTTCTCTTGAAATTAGAAGGAATAAAGCATCAAAGATCCCTAAATGCATATATGGGTCATAGAATACCCTGAGAATATTATGATAAATCCTAAGAGGCAATTAAATATTTATTAAAAATTAGAAAGTATGTTGTCTCTAATTTAGATAATTTATGGGATTATTTTCCTTGGAAAATAATAAGGCAAAATTTAATATTATTTTGGGGACATAAGTTGCCCGTGATTTTTAAAATAATACATGGTGCATAAATTACCAATGTTAGTGAAATAGTTGTGAGAAAATGATTAACCCTAATTAAGAAAATTATCAACAATTAGTAAGTGATTAAATAAGTAATTAATTGTTAATTGTTTAAGCATGAATAAAGGTGATATTCAAAGTTAATTATGTATAAACCCTAATTAAAGATTAGTGACCAATGAAAGGTCAAGATTAGCAAAAAGGTGATTGCTAAATAATTAGACATTATATAAATCCCTAAAACTTGATTAACTATAAAGTAATCCTTGTAAAATGAAGGGAACCAAAGGGATAATTAACTATAAGATAATTAGTACATAATACAAATTAACTAAAAGGAAAATAAAAGAGTTGAAAAGTCAATATTGGGGGAGGGGAGCCGAAATTGTTGAAGAAAAATGAGAGAAAAATGTGTGTGTGAATGCATTTTGTTGAAAAGGGGGAGGGGGAGGTCGGCCTTGAGGGTTGAGTGTGAGGATTTGGCTTCACAAAAACCCCAACTCCTATGGTCAAAATTGAAGGAGAAGTTGGAAGGAATTACAAGAGTTGCCATGGGACTTTTCTATAAATAGCCTCATCTTGCTCTTGAAAATTCACACCATTACAAAGAGCAATTAGAAGAGTTAGAGAGAAGGTAGAGAGAAGGAGGAGCTCTTGAGGAAAAGTAGCGAAGTTCTGGGTAATTTCTTCGGTCCCTAGTTTTAAGTTCTAGTTTATAGTTCGGTAGTTATAGTAGAAATGTTAGTTTGATCTTTAATCTTCCAAGTATTATTTTGATATCATGTTTTAGGGTTAAATATGATATTTATTTCGAAAATATGATGGAGATAGAGATATGGCAAAATTTTGGAAGATTAGAGTCAAAGTAGCGAAGCTCTGGCGAAATTCCGCCGGTTAGCAAAGTCATTGGTAAAATGGTCATTTGTGACTAAAATGACTGTTATGATATTGTTTGATTAATAAATAGGCTATTATCCTTATAGGATATCTGTGATCACGTTCCGATTGTCAGACGTACCGTATTTCGTCAACGAAGGTATGTTCGCGTACTAGTAACACTAACTCTGATGTTTATTGTATGCGTATATGTGCTATTGATAGGGCAAAACTTTAAGCCTAAAACTCCACAAGTATACGGGCCGTATCAAGTAATAAAGTGATGATAAAATTATCGTTCCCACGAGGACTCAATCTAACTAGCGATTAGATATTAAATTCCCTTAATTCATTTAAGTTGAGCGAATCGAAATTGTTTTCAAGAATAAAAAGGAAATCAATAAGAAACTAATAGTAGTAAAAACGCGAATTTCAATATCGAGAAGTACAACCTAAAGTCACTAATCCCTTGTTAGTTTCTTTGATTTTATCCCCACTAAATTACTTTTGGCTTAACTTAATCAGCTAATCTAGAGTATTAATGTTTATAAATTCCTTTCGGTCCATCTATATACCTATCTTAATTAATTATGTAATGCCTCACACAACTAAATAAGACGTTTTCTAGAACAGGTTCACTCTAATTTGATTATGCAAAGCTTCTAGGTATATGCCTATCCTAGATGCAAATTAGATCAAAACCTAATCCTACATTAAATTTAAACCTAATTCCACATTACTTAATCTCATGGTCAATTTAGGATTCCCTCTTCCAAGTCCAACCCTAAATTCCCAAAACATGCTCAATGGTGGCCACTCATTAAGCAATAGTAATAAACACAAGATTAAATGAACTGAATTAAATTGAGCAAAACTAATCAATGAGAATAATTTCTAGAACCCAAACAAGTTCATAGGTTCTCTAGGTTGAAAAGGAAAATTAGCCACACATGGCTATAACAAAATCCATAACAAGAAGATGAAACTCAGAATCAAAAGATAAGAGAAAGAACAAAGAAGAGATGACACCATTACTATGGAGCTTCGTCTCTTTTTTGCTCTGGGCATTGCGCGCGCCGATCCGTTCTCGTTCTGCGCCGTCCAGTCTCCTGCGTGTTTTCTCCTTCTTAAATGATTCGTTCTTGCGTTTTCCTTCCGTGTTGTTCTTGAATTGCTATTCGGCGTTGTGTCTCTCCAATTCTATCGTATCTACCTTTTATAATATATATTGCTTGCGCTGGGCCATGGCTTGCGTCTCATGTGTATATTCTATCCAAATCCAATCGTTATCTTTAGTAGATATTGACGCCTCTTGACCAATTGGTTACTCTCTTTTCTTTATCTTTTTTATTTATTTATTCATTCCTTTAATTTCCATCAACAATTTCAACGTCAGCTCCATATATATATCCACGGTCTACTCCTTTATTTATTTGATATTCCCTTCTCCTTGATCAGCTAATATCTCCTGTCAAATATAATATGATATGAGTAGAATTTATGTCGAATTATTCTTTGATCCTATGTTTAATTAAAAGATAGATAAATATATAAAAGATAATTAAATAAGTATAATATTAATAAATTGAATCCAATATATCTCAGAATCTATACTTATTTAATTATAAAATATCTACTTATCAGCTATGTGTATGGTATGCTTATATGAGGTAGCTGATAGCTCTGTGGTATGTTCATGTACTGTTGTTATGATTATGTTTGCTGGGTATCGGGATACGCTTGCTAGGTGTGAAATGCTTTCTAGGTGTGAAACGCTTGCTAGGTGTGACACGTATGCTAGGTGTGACACATCTGCCATGGGGCTTATGTGCTATTGGGATACGCTTCTTGTACATTTGGTTGTATGCTCATTTGGTTGTAAATATCTTCTTCATTTTTCTTGGCCCTTAATTGGCCACATCTCCCCTCACTCACACACACAAAAACGCGGTCCCCCTCGCTTTTTATTATTTTTTTCATTTTGTTAAATATTTAATATTATATTATTTAGGAAATTTCTCATTGGTTGTTAGGGTTTCACTTGGATTCAACTTTATGGTTGATTTTAGACTGTTAGATCTAGCTTTATGAGGTTTAATCCTAGCTTTCCATAACTAATTTTTAATTAACATCCCTAATATGTGATTATCAAAATATAATTGGTTCCTAGATTAATCATGAAAGTTGTTGAAATTAATCTAATAAATGGAGATTTAATTATCTACTAATTGTTGGCAATTTTATTTAATTGGATTAATTATTTTCTCACAACTTTTGAGTTTACTTTGGTCATTTATGCTCCATACATTGATTTAAAAATCATAGGGCAACTTATGTTCCCTAAATTAAAATTGGGTTCTTGCCTCTTTAAATTCCAAGGAAAACTAACTAATAAATTACTAAAATTAGAGACAACGTACTTTCCTATTTTAAATAGGTATTCAAAGGGTATTTTATGATCCATAAATGTATTTAGGGATTTTGGCTCTTTGTTCATTCTACTTCCAAGAGAAATTTCCCTAGAAAAATAGAATAAACACAACACATAATTTTGAGACCACATATTCACCTATTTAGAATAGATATTATTTATCAAAATATAATATTTAAGATAAATAATTATCCGGGTATTAGACAGAAATAATCAAACCTGTGATCGCTTACTCGTGGGGCGAGAGAACAAGAACGACAGAGGGGTGCAGAGGAGGAAGGAAGGAGGTATTATGTAGGTTAAATCAGGGCCCTTGGATAAAAAATAGATCTAAGGGTGAGAAAATGGTAGTGAAATAAGTAGGTAGTGAGAATATCCTATCTCTTGGGTGTTACCCAAAAAGTCACTAATAATCTTATTTTTTTTAAAAAATGGTTTTTTGACTTAATTATAAGCTAAAGTGGTTTCATTAACTTTGTTAATTAATTATAAGATCACATAGGTCTTTATTTTTTAAAGTCTATTTGGGTGGACCCAAACTAAACCGGATTTATCTCAAATATCTTTATTCTCTAAAGAGGGATGGGAGCATTATGTGCTCATCCCTCTATTTGAGAGATGGCCACTTTCTTTTTAATTTGTTTAGATTTAAATTATATGTTATTTTCTAGAATGTTTTTTTCACCTAATATTTCAAATTAATTAGTTTTCAAAATATTGGTATTATAGGAGAAACATTTCTTAATGCAAGACTAACAACTAATTAATTTGAGATATTGGAAAAGAAAATATTTCAGAAAGCAGCATATAATTCAAATCTAAATAAATAAATAGAAATGTGCTCGTAAGAATCCCGGAGGAACACGAAGTTAATAATTTTAGTTTAGTGAAATACATGTGGAGACCAACGAGGAAAGGCCATAGTAATATAAATAGCGGCATGAATTTCATCCTAAACCAGCATCACACATTTACTACCATCCATTAATTAATTCCCAGAAGATATGGAGCCCATGAGAATGGATATTATTGCTCATCCTCATAAACAAGAAAAGGTGGAAGTTCTTTATGAGGCATCATACCAAGGAAGTGTTTCGATTTTGAACGCATTGATACAACAAGATCCACTAATCTTGCACAGAATTGGATCACAAACTACCTTTGTTGAAACTCCCTTACACATATCGTCTTTACTTGGCCACCTTGAATTCTCCAAAGTCCTTCTTACTCACAAACCGAAACTCGAACTCGTTCCAAAGCACAACCTGTAACATCCCATTTTTAAAGCGGATTTTTTTTTTTTTTCAATCAGAGTAGAGCATTGGAGCGAGTGAGTAAATGATTCATAATAAAACCTTAACCATAGTGTAATATAATATGGATACAGTCATCCTAGTGTTCTCAAAAGTAAATACATAAACGATAGAGAAATCCCCGGCCGAAAGCCTACTCGTGTTGCTTGCCCCTATCTCCAATTCTTGGTCCTCCCGACCCTGAAGCTACAGCTGAGATCCAGTACCCACCGGACCTCAGGTAACGGTTAACCTTATGCTCAAATAAAACAGTATATGGACAACAGATAATCATGACAATACAGCAGCATATCAATACATAAGCATAAAGCATATGCATGATCATAACAATGACAGAACGTAAGCATAGAGCAGTATGTAAAGTCCTTCTAACATGTCTGCACATAACCAGTGCCACGATGTACGGTCGTGTACTCAGCGCTAGGAAAACTCAAACGGAATTATCATGACTATAACCCGTGTAAAGCTGTGTATATAATCTGTGACCCTAAACATAGCCTCAGTCTATGAACGTATCTATCACATATATGTATATGAGCAGCATAGAGTTAGGGTTACAGTACGCGTCCGTACCTTTGTTGGCGGTAGTCGGTACTTTTGACGGAAAACGGTACGTTTGACAGCGGTACGTCTGCGGTACGACAGCGGTACGACAGCGGTACGAGATTACAGATATCCTATAAGGATAATATCACGTTTATCAATATCCAACATCATAACAGGCATTTTAGGTACAAATTACCATTTTTCCCTTACCTTTACTAATTTCCAAAATTTTGCCAGAGCTTCGCTACTTTGACTCCCAACTTTCAGAAACTCAATCCCTACTATATTTTTACCTCGTCAGGCATCTTTCAATGCAATGAGGCTTAAAAACAAGAATAGGAATTTCATTTCCTACTTCCTAGATCTAACTAACATTTCTACTAAAACTACCGAACAAAAGACTAGAACTTAAAAGCTAAGGACCGAAGAACTTACTCAAGGTTCGCTACAAATTTCCCCAGACTCCTCCTCCTTCCTCTGCTCCAAGATTTCGAAATTTCTAAGAGAAATTGGTGTGACGATTATGAAGAGAACTCATGGCTATTTATAGAGAAATTTTGGTTACTATTCATGCTTTATCATATGGAATCTCAACCTTGGATCTTGCTTCATTGAGTTGGCTCCATCCTAGCCCTCCAATCCACCTCCTTACATCATTCTTCAAGGCCATGATGTCATGCCAATGATGTCACCCATGTGCTCTTTATGAGCTTCTACCGATAAAGTTCCTTGTTCGGTGTTCTAATCGCGTAATCTTGAAGAATCTCAGAAATCCCTTAGTATAGACCTGAAGATCTAAACTTGCTCTTTCAAAATATCTGGGTTAACTAAATTTTTGATCCCATTCAGAACATTTCGTTGCTGCCGAACATTTTCGGATAAACGCCGCTTGCTACGGAAATGTCTTCTGGAAACATCAACTTCGGGACAAAAATTCACTGATTAATAATATGTCCAGATGATTACCACCTAATCCAAGGATTTCAAGTTATGATTTATTTTCCATTGGTTTTCATTTCTTCTATCAGCCCTTTTCCACAAAATATATGTTTCGTCTTATCTCTTAATCATTCCGCCGGTTACGGAAATGACTTCGGAGATAGCCCACTCCGAGATAAAAATTCACTTGTTTATAATATGTCCTAATCTTAGAAACCTAGTTCATGGTTTTCTAGATAGGATTTAATTTCTATCGGTTCTCATTTATCCTATTTGCTTTTCCTACAAATATCTTATATTAATATTATATTAACAAATATCTAGATATTATTTTTTTTTTTTGCAAAATCTTATCCCTTTCCTTCCAAATTTTTAGCCAGCACTTTCTTTTTCTTTTTTTTTTTTTCTGTTTTAATTATTTTATATTATTCTAATTATCTTATATTTATTTTTCACAAAATTCTCCTATTGGTCCTTTCTATTTAACATGGATTAAGGCATTTAAAATTACTAGAAATTCCATGGCCTTAGATCTTACTTTATTAGATTACATCCTAACCCTTGATTAATATTTAATTTGTAGAAATTGATTAATAAGTTTAATTAGTGCCCTAATCACATGATTAGCAACTTTTTAGGATTTTAGGGTTTTTCATGTACTTAATCTCATATATTTTTATTAATCTTTTCCAATTAATTAGCAAGTATATTTTATGCTAATTTTAGGCATTAAAATTTAATTAAAGGGTTTTACATAATTTACCTTGGATATTCCCTTGTTTAAGCTTAAACAATTAGCCATTAATTACTTAATTAATCACCTACTAATTGTTGATAATTTTCTTATTTAGGATTAATTATTTTCTCACAACTGTTGCACTGACATTGGTACTTTATGTCCCATGCATTATATTAAAAATCCTGGGGTCATTTTGGTCCTCAAAATACTTTTTGATTTTTGCCCTTTAATTTTTCCAAGGTTATAATTTAATAAATTACCAAAATTAGAGACAATATACTCTCTAATTTTTAATAAATATTTTATTGCCTCTTAAGATTTATCATAATATTCTTAGGCCATTTTATGCCCCACAAATGTATTTTTTGGCTCTTTAGCACCTTAATTCTTCTAATTTCTAAAGAAATTAGCTTAGAAAAATAAACTAAATATAACAAAATATTTGAGACCACATATTCACCTATTCTCAATAGGCATTATTTACTAAATTATGGTGATTATCATAAGTATGATTTTTAGGGTATTACACAGCCCTCCACTTAGCTTCTGCAGAAGGACATATAGAGATTGTGAAAGAGTTGATCATGCTCGCTTGTGATGAGGCATGCATGGTTTCTGATCAACAAGGCATGATTCCTTTGCATTATCTTTGTTATGAGAGACAGATTAAAGGTTGTGATAGAGTTGATTAGAGCCAAACCAGAGTCTTTGAGCATTTTTCACAAAGGGAACACTATTTTCCACCTGTGTGTCATATACAATCGCTTGAAGATCCTAAAAGCTTTGGTGGAATTGGACAGTTCTAACACCTACAAGCTCCTCAGTTCAAGAGATTCCGATGGAAACAACACCATTCTCCATTTTTCTCGTCATGTTGAAGCAAGTTGAGGTACTTTGTTTATTTTTATTACCATGTATAGAACTATATACTAATGAGCCTTGGTGTTAGGATAAGGTTTCTGCTGATTTAAATCGTAGAAATAATTTCTTTCTTCGCTTGCTCAATACTCCTAAAATCCCACTTGATGATGAAAGCCTCATCTACTGGGCTGCCTTTTATTTTTAATATTCTTCCGGTCTTTATATAAGATATATTTAGGAAATTGATCTTGGTCCTATATATAAGACATAGTTTTTATATTTGTCAATCTTTTCTTAATTTATCCCTATTAATGCTCCCTGAACAATAATCATGTAGAAGAGTAAATGAGGGAATTGAGGAAAGGTAGTTAGGTAATTTTAGAAAATACATACTCCCTCTGGTGCTAATTATAAGACATATTTAACCGATTTAGTGGAAATTAAGGAAAGAAGTTAAATTAGTTAATTTTACTTATTTTCCTGAAATGCCCTTATATAAATTTAAAATGACATAAGTAATAAATAGCTCCTACCACATATCTCTCCAACCTAAAATTTTCCTTTCCACATGTTATCTAATTGAAATAATGGTTTTGCTATTGATAATTGAATATTTTATACACTTATTTTTGTCTCTTGAATAATAATTTAGGACCCTTTAGCTAATAAATAATGGCTCTTATGTTTATTTGGGCCTTGGGCCTTTTATTGCATTTTAGCCATTTTTAATAATAAAATTCCAGTTTTGTGTTGCTTCACTATTTCTGAAATAACTCTTGAACCAGATATCGGATTTGCCTCATTTTTGTCTCATATTTCAGATGATTCAGAGAGCTACAATTGTTATGAAGACATCAAGAGAAAATTCGGTCAAGAAGGCGGTCAATTTTGGAGCCAAAGTCGGATGTACAATTCTGGATTTATTTTGGACCCGAATTTTGTAATTTAAGTCTAGTTTTATTTTATTTCTGTTTTGGGCTAAAACTATGAGAGCCCATTTCGTTTTAGGTTATTTTTAAGTATGGCAGCTGCCACAAACAGATTCATTCACGTTTTTAACATTAGAGTGGATCAAAATACAAGTTTTCATTTTCTCTCATCTGTTGGAAATAGTTCGAATATTAGATTTAATATTCGGTTTGGTTCATCCCAAGGACTTAGTTCGGACTAGGTTACAGTGTTGCTGTGCGATTGCACAGTGAGACGCCACTGTCCGGACAGATTCTAGGCGATCGTCTAGGCGAGGGAATCTCCGGATGAATGCAGAGATTTCGATTCATCCGAAACCAAACGTGGGTTAGTTGTATTTTCGTTCAATGATGGAGGTTTCTGGAATCAATTCGTTGGGTTGATCATCTTTAATTTGTCTCTGTTTATTTGATTCTGTTTGACTCTGTTTATTGCATTTTGGTTATGTTATTTCGTTTTGTTCTATTTCGTTAAACCAAACCCCCATTTTATCATTCTCGTTTCACTATTGTTATTAAACAAGCCCGCTGCAAATTCGTTGGGAAACGACCCAGGTTCCCTAATTCTGCAAATTAATTACGAACTTGGTTATTTTGGGAGATACGGCAATTAAATATTTCCAAAAATGGCGCCGCTGCCGGGGAATTTGCATCGGTTTGATTAGTAACAGTATTGTAAATAGCTTAGTTTAGGTAGTTTAGGTGGTTCGGGTGGCCGGACAGAAAATTTTCTGACTCCGATCACTCAAACCAGGTCTTATTCACAAGGAATTGGGTGTTTTAAGCAAAAGTCACTTCCTAGAAGGAAGTGAGGTCTCACTCATTTTCCCCAAATTCCAACGTTTAGACCATTGTTTTCACCGTTTTAGGTTCTGCTTTTTTGATTTCCAACAGGACCATTTTTTTGAGTATCTCTGATTGAGTTGAAATTTGGTACAGTGATAGAAAATGGCGAATCGTTAGACCCCTTTGAAAATGTTCCATTTTCTAAGGGCTATCCTCCGTTTCGCCAAATTCCATCGTTTAAGCCACTTTTTCAATTTTTGAAGTTTTTTTATTCCATTTTTGAGTCCCCCAATAGTCTAGGAGTTTCCCTGTCCAAGTCCCAAAAATTTTAAAAATCATTTGATATTGTTTCTGGACTTGTTTTGGTCAATTTCTAGCATAGGTTTTTACTTTTGTGTGTTTTGTCTCTGTGTCTCTTGGTGTTTTTCCACTTTTCACCACCTCTTGTGGCATTTTCGTAATTCTGATTTTCCGGTGGCATTTCGGTAATTCGAGTATTTGCCATTTCGCTTTGTGTATATGTTGCATGAGTACCAAGAATACTACTAATCCAGAAGATTTGTTGCCATTTGATCCTGAAATAGAAAGAACAATTCTTATTGCTAGAAGAGTTGTTAGGCTAAGTCATAAGATTAATACCGAACTGGATACTCAATTAGAGTCTGATTCTGGCCATTCTGATTGTGTCCATTCCGTTGATATTTCGATTGTGCTTCGATAGTATTTCGATAGTCTTGTTGTGTTCACCGATTCTAGTAGCAACTTTGCTCGCTCGGACATTATGGCGGGAGAGCGGGATAATCATCATACTTTGAAGGAATTGGGTGCACTGATGTTAATTATCAACCCTTGTGCATCCAATATCCTAACCTTCTTTGCTAACTTTGAGCTGAAATCTGGTCTAATACACTTGTTGCCTAAGTTTCATGGTCTTGCGGTGAGTGCCCCATTAAGCATTTGAAGGAATTCCATGTAGTATGCAAGACTATGAAACCTCATGCCATTGATGAAGATCATATCAAGCCGAGAGCTTTTCCTTTCTCATTGGAGGGTGGAGCCAAGGATTGGTTCTTTGTACCTTCACCCTCATCTATTGGGAGCTGGGTGATATTCGAGGTTATTTCGGAGAAATATTTCCCTTCCTCCAGAGCAACCGCAATCAAGAAGGAAATTGGCAACATTAAACAAGTCATTTGGGGAGACTATGTATGAGTATTGGGAGAGGTTCAAAAGGTTATGTGCAAGCTGTCCACACCATCGGATATCCGAAAAGACTTGATCAACTCTTTCTATGATGGTTTATCAGGTAGACAAAGGGTTGGTGGATGCTTCTAGCGGTGGGGCTATGAGTAACAAGACACTGAAGAAGCCCGAGACTTGATTTCTATTATGGCGAGATAACTCTCGGCAGTTTGGCACGAGCCAATAGTACTCCTGTTTACCATATTCAAGCTCCAGTCCAGCATGATTCTCGGAGATTAGAGACTAGACTTGATGATCGACCTCCTTGTGAGGCGGTGGCGGTGACACGAGCAGCACAGTCTTCCCCTTCTCGGCATGGGTACTCTTGTGGGTTTTGTTCGACCCTTATCATTCTACGACTCTTGCCCTACCTTGCATGATCCTACTTACCAAGATCGGTCAAGAGGCTGCAGTGGGTGTTTTTCCAGGAAGGCCACAATACCAACAGAATAATTCCTTTTCCAACACTTATAATCCTGGTTGGAGAAATCACCCCAACTTTATTGGAACCAAAATCGAACCGAGCAACCAATACCAAAATCAGAATCGAGTAACCAGATCGGCGAGTGCAGGAACTACCGGCGAGAGGCCGTACAGACCACAGAATTTCCAGCAACAGTCTGCACCCCCTTTGCCTTTACAAGCACCACCTCCTCGACCAGACCATATGTCCACCTCCACGGGCGACACACAAAAGAGACTAGTAGTAGTGGTGGTGGTTCCTCACTTGAAGAAATGATGAAGCAATTTGTCACGGCCAATATGCGGTTCCAACAAACAAGCGATACTTCCATTCGAGTTTGCAAACACAGATTGGGCAATTGGCAACATCATTGAACCGGTTTCAACCTCGGGGATCCAATTCCCTTCCCTCACAAACAATTCCCAATCCTAAGGGAAATGTGAGTGCTATATCACTACTGTCGGCAAGCAATTGGAGGAACCTAAGCAAGCTGCAGATGTGACTTCCACATCGAAAACGAGTCAGAAATGTGAAGATTGACTCAAAAGAAAAAGGCGGTGCAGCAAGGTGAAGAGGAAGACATTCCTATCCCTCTTCCCTTCCCTCGAGAGCGATTCGGTCCAAGAAGTTGGTAGATAAAGCACAAGAGAAGGATATACTTGAGACATTCGAAGAGTAGAGATCAACATTCCTCTCTTAGATGCAGTCAAACAAATTCCTAAATATGCCAAGTTTCGAAGGAGTTGTGCACCAACAAGAGGCGATCAAGGGAAATGAACGAGTGAGCTTGAACGAGAATGTCTCAAAGACTCATCCAAACCTACCATGCCTCGTAAATGCAAAGATCCGTGGACATTTTCTATCCCTTGCCTTATTGGTAACTATAGATTTGATGATTGCATGCTAGATTTAGGTGCTTCTATTAATGTCATGCTGCATCTGTTTATAGATCTCTTGGTCTTGGTCCCTTGCGTCCAACCGGTGTCATTGTTCGGTTAGCTAATAGGAGTAATGCCCATCCTTCCGGTTTAGTTGAAGATGTATTAGTCAAAGTTAATGAATTGATATTCCCGCTGATTTTTACATCTTGGATATGGAGGGTGAGTCTCCTAGTAGTAGGTCACCAATCATTCTAGGGAGACCTTTCATGAAAACAGCTAGGACTAAGATGGATGTGCATTACGGTACTCTTTCCATGGAGTTTGGTGATATATCCGTGAATTTCAATATCTTTGATGCCATGAAATATCCTAGGGAAGAGCATTCTGTTTTCTCGTATTGATGTGATTGATGATCTTGTGGATGATGTTCTTAATGGTTGGTGTCTTGATTATCCTTATTTTTCATCATCGAGAGTGATACCCCCATTTGTGCATGCGATGATAATGAATGGTGCTCTGTTTGCACTAATTTGGTTAAGACCTGAATTGTATGGTGATTCGATTTGCTTGATGATTCTACATTACTTGTAGACTCGATATTGATTCGAGTTTGAGCTTCATCCCGATCCTAACGTGCATCCCGATTCGATTTTGATGAGCTTAATTCGATTTTGATGAACTGAATTCGATGTTAACCTTGAGTGTATAGACACGCCCTTTCGCTTGTGCTTCTTTGAAAATGGTTTCGGTATTCCCGGTGTGATGACATCGAGTTGTTGCAACAACCACCCAAGCTTCTCCCTCCACCGAGCAACCGCCCAAACTAGAGTTGAAATCCCTTCCGGACCATCCGAAGTATGCATTTCGGAGATGAATGAGCAGTTGCCGAGTCATTGTGGCAAATAATCTTATGCCGATCAAGAAGAGAAGTCTGTTAAGCTTATTGAGGGCGAACAAGAAAGCCATTGGGTGGACATTGGCTGACATAGTTGGTATTAGCCCTTCTATGTGCATGCACCGGATTCTCGTTGGAAGAGGACTCTAAGCCGGTGAGGCAACCCCGAGACGCCTTAATCCTCTTATCCTTGATGTGGTGAAGAATGAGGTCACTAAGCTTCGCAAGCCGGCATCATCTATCCTATTTCGATAGCCAGTGGGTTAGCCCAGTCCCTGTGGTTCCCAAGAAGTCCGGAGTTACCGTCGTAGCCAATCGAAGAATGAGCTCATTCCTACTCGAGTTCGAATAGTTGAAGAGTTTGCATTGACTATAGGAGACTCAACCAAGCCACTCGCAAGGATCATTACCCTCTACCTTTCATTGATCGGATGTTAGAGCGATTGGTGGTAAGTCTCATTCTTGCTTCTGGATGGCTACTCTGGATACTTCCAAATCCATATTGCTCCTGAGGATCAGGAGAAGACGATCTTTACATGCCCCTTTGGGACATATGCTTACCGAAGGATGCCTTTTGGCCTCTCGCAATGCACTGGCACCTTTCAACGTTGTATGGTGAGTATTTTCTCCGAGTTCCTAGAGGACTCGCATGGAGGTTTTCATGGATGATTTCACCGTATATGGGTCTGATTTTGATGCATGCTTAGCTAATTTGTCTAGAGTCTTGCGTAGGTGTATTGAATCTAATCTTGTCTTTGAATTATGAAAAGTGTCACTTTATGGTTGAGTCGGGCATAGTCTTGGGACACATAGTGTCTAGGAAAGGGATTGAGGTAGACCCCGCTAAGATCGATGTTATTCTTGCTTTGCCTTACCCCGCTTCGTGCGGGAAGTTCGCTCTTTTCTTGGTCATGCAGGTTTCTATCGACGTTTCATTCGAGATTTCAGAAGACTGCTCAACCCTTGTCCAACCTTCGCATAAGGACACTGACTTTGTCTTTGATGATGCGTGCAAGGCGGCCTTTGATCACTTGAAGCGTTGCCTTACTACAGCCCCAGTGATCCAGCCCCCTGATTGGCACCTTCCCTTTGAGTTGATGTGCGATGCTTCCAACTATGCAGTTGGTGCTATCTTGGCACAACGGGTTGATAGAGCCTCCCATGTGATTGCCTATGCCTCCAAGACTTTGGATTCTCGCTCATTCTAATTACACCACCACCGAAAAGGAGTTGTTGGCCATTGTATTTGCCTTCGATAAGTTTAGGTCATATCTCGCTAGCTAGTAGAGTCATTGTTTTCTCGACCATGCGGCTTTAAAGTTTCTTTTGAAAAGGCGGATGCTAAGCCACGACTCATCCGGTGGATGTTGTTGCTCCAAGAGTTTGATGTGGAGATTCGAGATAGAAGTGGAGCACAAAACCGGGTAGCCGACCACTTGAGTCGTATCACTCATTCTCCCTCTCACCCCTCTTCTATTCGGGATGATTTCACGATGAGCGGCTTCTACACTGCAAGTTAAGATCCCATGGTATCTTGATCTAGTTAACTACTTGGTAGCTGGTGTTTTTCCTGTAGACTCCACTAGGGCCCAAACCTTAAAATTGAAAAGTGAGTCTAAATACTATGTTTGGGATGACCCTTATCTGTGGAAATTTTGTAGTGACCAAGTAGTTAGGAGATGTGTGCCTGATCATGAGTTTCATTCTATATTGCATTTTGCTCATGCTTCTGCCTGTGGTGGTCACTTTGGACCCCAAAGAACTGCTAGGAAAGTGTTAGAATGTGGATTATTTTGGCCTTCCTGTTTCATGATGCCCATTTGTTTTGCAAATCATGTGATAACCGTCGAGGGCGGGAGTATTTCCGTAGGCATGAGATGCCCCAAAACCCTATATTGTTTTGTGAGATCTTTGATGTTTGGGGTATTGATTTCATGGGTCCATTTCCTGCTTCATATGGTTACACTTACATCTTGTCGGGTCGTTGATTATGTTTGAAATGGGTTGAGGCGAAAGCCACCCGGACTAATGATTCTTCTGTGGTGGTGGACTTTGTTAGGTCTAACATTTTCTGCAGGTTTGGCATTCCTCGAGCTATTATCAGTGATCAGGGTTCCCATTTTTGCAATCGAAGCATGGGTGCCTTACTACGCAAATATGGAGTGCTTCACAAGGTTTCCACAGCATACCATCCTCGACCAATGGTCAAGTGAAGTCTCAAATAGAGAGATTAAGCAAATCCTTCAAGAAGCGTCAACTCTACCGGAAAGATTGGAGTAAGCGACTAGATGATGCTTTGTGGGCATATCGCACCGCTTACAAGACTCCGATTGGGATGTCTCCCTATCGGATTGTCTTTGGTAAGGCATGTCATCTTCCGGTTGAGTTGGAGCATCAAGCCTATTGGGCTATTAAGCAATGCAACATGGATTTGGCTAAGTCGGGATGGAGAGGAAGCTGCAATTGCAAGAGTTAGATGAGCTTAGATTGGATGCCTATGAAAGCTCACGGTTGTATAAGGAAAAGACTAAGGCATTCCATGATAAGCATATTCGAGGAAAGAATTTTTGTGGGCAGAAAGTTCTTCTATTTAATTCCGTCGAAGTTTATGCACAGTAATCTTCGATCTAGATGGGATGGCCCTTTTGTGATCACTAACATATTTCCATTTGGTCTTTGTTGAGCTATGTGATCCACCCACGGGACGGACTTTTAAGGTCAATGGGCATCGCCTCAAGCCATTTCATGAGGGATCCCCGGCGGCTGAGGAAGCGAGATTCTCCTCATTGATGCCACTTATCCTCCATAAACCCTTGGGGAGTATTCTTCTTTCTTCTCCCTCCCTCTCTTTTATTTGTTTTCCTTTTCTACTTTGCTTTTTGAAAATAAATACATTCTTTCTTTCTAATGATTGCTACATATTATGAACTAGGACATTTTGGTTTTAATGGATCATTCTGTTTAGTCGGAACTCTTGACTCTTCGATTACAAGTCTTGGTAGTTGATTTGATGTTGTTGATTACCTAAGTTGGTATTGACCTTGTGAGGTTTTGGGCCTGCATGAATGGAATTCATCTTTTGCCATTCTTTCTTTCATGTGTGCATCTCTCATGATTTGTGTTCTCTAGAACTTGCTCCTTTTCTTTTTGAAACTACATTTTTCACTTACGTGCATAAGTATGATGGAAGCTTGTTTTCTTTCTTTTATTCTCCTCACTTTGGCCAAATAGCTTTCCCTTGCATTATGATTCCATTGCTAGCCCCTTTGTGCCTTTTGACCCATTCTTTTCTAAGCCACATTACAAGCCTAAGCGTAAAACCATTTTATTCCGCACCTTGAAGATTTATTGAGCATTGGTTTCAACTTGTTTTGTGTTTAAGTGTGGGGTTGCTCGGGAGTGCAACGAGTTTAAGTGTGGGGGGGTATTTGATTTTGACATTGTAATTACGTATACAATGAAAGGAAAGAAAGAAAAGTAAAAGAAAAAAGAGAAAAAAAAGAGAAAAAAAAAGAAAAAGAAAAAAAAAAAAAAGAAAAGAAAAGAAAAGAAAAGAAAATACATAGAAAGGAATGTATATATGAGTAGAATAAAAGTTTCATACATAGAGAATGATTGTGTTAATCGGTGCTCTTCCTTTTGATTTCTTTGGTGCTTAGCCTCTTATTCCATACTATTACCTACCTTCACCCTAGCCCCGTTACAACCTTTAATTACAAGCTCTCTTGATTTGTGCATGTATGTGTTATGAGTAGTGGAGACGTAGAAGTTGAGCAAGCTTATGGTAGAACAAATTTCTTGAGTAGAATTTGAGCGATACACTTATTTACCTTAAACACTTGAGAGACTGATTGATTGAGCGCATCATTTGAGAGATCATCTTTTGTGATTAGCATCATTGATTGACACTACCATGAATTGTAATTTGAGATGAAGGGTTTTGGTCTTGAATGATTGGTCTTTTGAAGCTTTGTGTCCCTTGATTCAATTTTTGCATTGTTAGCAATTATTAGTAAAGAAGAGTTTTTCCTTTAGATGATTCAGAGAGCTACAATTGTTATGAAGACATCAAGAGCAAATTCGGTCAAGAAGGCGGTCAATTTTGGAGCCAAAGTCGGATGTACAATTCTGGATTTATTTTGGACCCAAATTTTGTAATTTAAGTCCATTTTATTTTATTTTGTTTTGGGCTAAAACTATGAGAGCCCATTTCGTTTTAGGTTATTTTTAAGTATGGCAGCTGCCACAAACATATTCATTCACGTTTTTAACATTAGAGTGGATCAAAATACAAGTTTTCATTTTCTCTCATCATTCTTCATGTTCTTCGCGTTCTTCGTGTTCTTCGTTCGTTCTTGATTTTCCCGACCATGATCGGCTAAACTCTTGTGATTAACCCAACGATGAGGATTCCATGATTCATCCAGAGAACTCGTGCCTAATCGGTAACTACTCGATTCTGTTTTCATCTTATCGGATTCGATTTACGGAAATAGTTCGAATATTAGATTTAATATTCGGTTTGGTTCATCCCAAGGACTTAGTTCGGACTAGGTTACTGATGTTCTTTGTGCGATTGCACAGTGAGACGCATACTGTCAGGACAGATTCTAGGCGATCGTCTAGGCGAGGAATCTCCGGATGAATGCGAGATTTCGATTCATCGAAACCAAACGTGGGTTAGTTGTATTTTCGTTCAATGATGGAGGTTTACGGAATCAATTCGTTGGGTTGATCATCTTTAATCTGTCTCTGTTTA
Organism: Acacia pycnantha; assembly: GCA_025563575.1. Taxonomy (NCBI): domain Eukaryota; kingdom Viridiplantae; phylum Streptophyta; class Magnoliopsida; order Fabales; family Fabaceae; genus Acacia; species Acacia pycnantha. The sequence goes on from JAMWYP010000065.1 coordinate 530,449, forward strand.
TTTGATTACGTTTGACTCTGTTTATTGCATTTTGGTTATGTTATTTCGTTTTGTTCTATTTCATTAAACCAAACCCCCATTTTATCATTCTGTTTCACTATTGTTATTAAACAAGCCGCCGCAAATTCGTTGGGAAACGACCCGGGTTCCCAATTCTGCAAATTAATTACGAACTTGGTTGTTTTGGGAGATACGGCAATTAAATCTTTCCAAAAATGAGCCACAATTATATTCGTTTCCGTTTTTAACATTAGAGTGGATCAAAATACAAGTTTTCATTTTCTCTCGTCTTGTTCTTCATGTTCTTGGCGCGTTCTTCGTGTTCTTCGTTCGTTCTTCGATTTTCCCTGACCATGATCGGCTAAACTCTTGTGAATTACCCAACGATGAGGATTCCATGATTCATCCGCAGAACTCATTGCCTAATCGGTAACTACTCGATTACGTTTTCATCTTATCGGATTCGATTTACGAAATAGTTCGAATATTAGATTTAATGTTCGGTTTTGGTTCATCCAAGGGACTTAGTTCGGACTAGGTTACTGCAGTGTTGCTGTGCGATTGCACAAAGGAGATGCCTTAATCGGGCAAGTTCTAACTGATACGTCTAGGCGAGGGAATCTCACGGATGAATGCAAAGATTTCGATTCATCCGAAACCAAACGTGGGTTAGTTGTATTTTCGTTCAATGATGGAGGTTTCTACAGATCAATTCGTTGGGTTGATCATCTTTTAATGCCTCTCTGTTTATTTGATTCTTTGTTTGACTACATTTATTGCATTTTGGTTATGTTATTTCGTTTTGTTCTATTCTCATAAACCAAACCCCCATTTTATCATTGTCTGTTTCACTATTGTTATTAAACAAGCCAGCTATGAATTCGTTTGGAAACGGCCAGAGTTCCACTAATTTACACCAAATTAATTACGAACTTGGTTGTTTTGGGAGATCTTTGTGATTAAATCTTTCCAAAATTCTTGTAGTTGTTATATATACATATATGTGTGTGTGTATATCTACACACGCACATATACATACACCTATGACACGTATATATATATATGTGTGTGTGTGTGTGTTTATATATGTACACACACATATATATTGAAAGCGGACACATAGCATGGAATATACATATATCCAAGGATGGAGGATGACATATATATTTTTGGGGGGCCAAATGTATACTTATTAACTAATTTAAAAGAAAAAAAATTTGGGGGGGGGGCAAATGTATACATTTTTGGGCCGAATGTATAAAAATAATCTAATTTTCATTAAATATTTATGACAAATTTTTTGGGGGCCATGGCCCACTAGTCATTGAAAAGCTCGGGTCCTCTGCATATATCTACAACACACACACACACACACACACACACACACACACACACACTTTACACACACACACACTGTGTGGCCACACTACTTCACACACACACACACACACACACACACACACACACGTACACACACACACACACATACACAGCACACTGTGCTTGTATGTTTTGCACACACACACAGCGATGTGTGTGTCTATATATATTTCTGTGTAGACACAAACACACACGTGTGTATGTGTGTCTATATATATATTTGTGTGTAAACACACTATATATACATATAGAGATACACACAAACACATATATATAAAAGTTTCACCTAATTGGAAGGAGTCGCACGCGCCTGTGGCCTCACCTTGCCACACACACACACACATATTCATAAAAAATCAAACACATTTGAGATAATAAAATAAGGGTATTTTAGGAAGAAATTGACACAAAAATTAGAATGTTGTCTTATAAATATCTCTTACCCACCATAGTAGCAAATGACACGAAAAAATAAAGTCATACTTGTGTTGATGGCTTATTAATTTACGCCCTGTTAAGCAGCACAGTTGTTTTGCGCCATTTGAACAAAAGTTGTTTATAAAAGATTGTACCAATGAGTCTGTTATAAGTTCATTTTTAGCTTTCGTCATAGCATAGTAAGGAGAGGTAGTTAACTTAATGATTATGAGATAAATTTTCAACTTTGCCTTCATTTATAAATGGGTTTCAACTCTTTCTTTTCTCTCTATTTTCATAGGTACAATTGATAATTGAATATTTTATACACTTATTTTTGTCTCTTGAATAATAATTTAGGACCCTTTAGCTAATAAATAATGGCTCTTATGTTTATTTGGGCCTTGGGCCTTTTATTGCATTTTAGCTATTTTTAATAATAAAATTCCAGTTTTGTGTTGCTTCACTATTTCTACCATAACTCTTGAACCAGACATCGGATTTGCCTCATTTTTGTCTCATATTTCAGATGATTCAGAGAGCTACAATTGTTATGAAGACATCAAGAGCAAATTCGGTCAAGAAGGAGGTCAATTTTGGAGCCAAAGTCGGATGTACAATTCTGGATTTATTTTGGACCCGAATTTTGTAATTTAAGTCCAGTTATATTTTATTTTGTTTTGGGCTAAAACTATGAGAGCCCATTTCGTTTTAGGTTATTTTTAAGTATGGCAGCTGCCACAAACATATTCATTCACGTTTTTAACATTAGAGTGGATCAAAATACAAGTTTTCATTTTCTCTCATCTTCTTCATGTTCTTGCGCGTTCTTCGTGTTCTTCGTTCGTTCTTCGATTTTCCCAGCCATGATCGGCTAAACTCTTGTGATTAACCCAACGATGAGGATTCCATGATTCATCCAGAGAACTCGTGCCTAATCGGTAACTACTCGATTCTGTTTTCATCTTATCGGATTCGATTTCTGGAAATAGTTCGAATATTAGATTTAATATTCGGTTTGGTTCATCCCAAGGACTTAGTTCGGACTAGGTTACAGTGTTGCTGTGCGATTGCACAGTGAGACGCCACTGTCTGGACAGATTCTAGGCGATCGTCTAGGCGAGGGATCTCCGGATGAATGCGAGAGATTTCGATTCATCCGGAACCAAACGTGGGTTAGTTGTATTTTCGTTCAATGATGGAGGTTTAAGGAATCAATTCGTTGGGTTGATCATCTTTAATCTGTCTCTGTTTATTTGATTCTGTTTGACTCTGTTTATTGCATTTTGATTATGTTATTTCGTTTTGTTCTATTTTGTTAAACCAAACCCCCCATTTTATCATTCTGTTTCACTATTGTTATTGAACAAGCCCATTGCAAATTCGTTGGGAAACGACCCGGGTTCCCTAATTACGCAAATTGTTTCGAACTTGGTTTATTTTGGAAGACACGGCAAAAATCTTTCCAAAAATGGCGCTGCTTGCCGGGAATTTGCATCGGTTTGATTAGTAACGGTATTGTAAATAGCTTAGTTTAGGTAGTTTAGGTGGTTCGGGTGGTAGGACAGAAATTTTCTGACTCCGATCACTCAAACCAGGTCTTATTCACAAGGAATTGGGTGTTTTAAGCAAAAGTCACTTCCTAGGAGGAAGTGAGGTCTCACTCATTTTCCCCAAATTCCAACGTTTAGACCACTTTTTCACTGTTTTAGGTTACGCTTTTTGATTTCCAACGGGACCATTTTTTTAGTATCTCGATTGAGTTGAAATTTGGTACAGTGATAGAAAATGGTGAATCGTTAGACCCACATCGAAAATGTTCCATTTTCCATGTGGTATCCTCCGTTTCGCCAAATTCCATCGTTTAGGCCACTTTTTCAATTTCTGAAGTTTTTATTCCATTTTTGAGTCCCCCAATAGTCTAGGAGTTGCCTGTCCAAGTCCCAAAAATTTTAAAAATCATTTGATACTTGTTTCGGACTTGTTTTGGTCAATTTCTAGCATAGGTTTTTGCTTTTGTGTGTTTTGTCTTTGTGTCTCTTAGTGTTTTTCTACTTTTCACCACCTCTTGTGGCATTTTCGTAATTCTGATTTTCGGTGGCATCTTTGTCATTCTCGAGTATTTGCCAATTCTGCTTTGTGTATATGTTGCATGAGTACCCGGAATACTACTAATCCAGAAGATTTGTTGCCATTTGATCCTGAAATAGAAAGAACAATTCTTACTGCTAGAAGAGTTGTTAGGCTAAGTCATAAGATTAATACCACCTGGATACTCAATTAGAGTCGATTACGGCCATTCGATTGTGTCCATTACGTTGATCTTTCGATTGTGCTTCGATAGTATTTCGATAGTCTTGTTGTGTTCACCGATTCTAGTAGCAACTTTGCTCGCTCGGACATTATGGCGGAGAGCGGGATAATCATCATACTTTGAAGGAATTGGGTGCACTGATGTTAATTATCAACCCTTGTGCATCCAATATCCTAACCTTCTTTGCTAACTTTGAGTGAAATCTGGTCTAATACACTTGTTGCCTAAGTTTCATGGTCTTGCGGTGAGTGCCCCATTAAGCATTTGAAGGAATTCCATGTAGTATGCGGACTATGAAACCTCATGCCATTGATGAAGATCATATCAAGTGAGAGCTTTTCCTTTCTCATTGGAGGGTGGAGCCAAGGATTGGTTCTTTGTACCTTGACCCTCATCTATTGGGAGTGGGTGATATTCAGAGGTTATTTATGGAGAAATATTTCCCTTCCTCAAGAGCAACTGCAATCAAGAAGGAAATTGGCAACATTAAACAAGTCATTGGGGAGACTATGCATGAGTATTGGGAGAGGTTCAAAAGGTTATGTGCAAGCTGTCCACACCATCAGATAACTAAAAAAGACTTGATCAACTCTTTCTATGATGGTCTATCACCGGTAGACAAAGGGTTGGTGGATGCTTCTAGCGGTGGGGCTATGAGTAACAAGACACCTGAAGAAGCCCGAGACTTGATATCCATTATGGCAGATAACTCTCGGCAGTTTGGCACCGAGGGCCAATAGTACTCCTGTTTACCATATTCAAGCTCCATCAAGCATGATTCTCGAGATTAGAGACTAGACTTGATGATCGACCTCCCTTGTGAGGCGGTGGCGGTGACACGCATGATGCAGTCTTCCCCTTCTCGGCATGGGTACTCTTGTGGGTTTTGTTCGACCCTTATCATTCTACGACTCTTGCCCTACCTTGCATGATCCTACTTACCAAGATCGGTCAAGAGGCTGCAGTGGGTGTTTTTCCGGGAAGGCCACAATACCAACAGAATAATGCCTTCTCCAACACTTATAATCCTGGTTGGAGAAATCACCCCAACTTTACTGGAACCAAAATCGAACCGAGCAACCAATACCAAAATCGTAACAGAGCAACCAATACCAAAATCGAATCGAGTAACCGGTATCGGCGAGTGCAGGAACTACCGGCAGAGGCCGTACATGGACCACGGACTTTCCAAGCAACACCGCACCCCCTTTGCCTTTGCAAGCACCACCTCCTCGACCAGCCATATGTCCACCTCCACAGGCACAACAAAGAGCTAGTAGTAGTGGTGGTAGTGGTTCCTCACTTGAAGATATGATGAAGCAATTTGTCACAGCCAATATGCGGTTCCAACAAGAACCGACACTTCCATTCGAGTTTGCAAACACAGATTGGGCAATTGGCAACATCATTGAACCAGCTTCAACCTCGGGGATCCAATTCCCTTCCTCACAAACAATTCCCAATCCTAAGGGAAATGTGAGTGCTATATCACTACAGTCTGGAAAGCAATTGGAGGAACCTAAGCAAGCTGCGCAGATGTGACTTCCACATCGAAAACGAGTCGGGAAATGTGAAGATTGACTCGAAAAGAAAAAGGCAGTGCAGCAAGGTGAAGAGGAAGACATTCCTATTCCTCTTCCCTTCCCTCGAGAGCAGATTCGGTCCAAGAAGTTGGTAGATAAAGCACAAGAGAAGGATATACTTGAGACATTCGAAGAGTAGAGATCAACATTCCTCTCTTAGATGCGGTCAAACAAATTCCTAAATATGCCAAGTTTCGAAGAGTTGTGCACCAACAAGAGGCGATCGAAGGGAAATGAACGAGTGAGCTTGAACCGAATGTCTCAAAGACTCATCCACCTACCATGCCTCGTAAATGCAAAGATCCGGGGACATTTTCTATCCCTTGCCTTATTGGTAACTATAGATTTGATGATTTCATGCTAGATTTAGGTGCTTCTATTAATGTCATGCCTGCATCTCGTTTATAGATCTCTTGGTCTTGGTCCCTTGCGTCCAACTGGTGTCATTGTTCGGTTAGCTAATAGGAGTAATGCCCATCCTTCTGGTTTAGTTGAAGATGTATTAGTCAAAGTTAATGAATTGATATTCCCTGCTGATTTTTACATCTTGGATATGGAGGGTGAGTCTCCTAGTAGTAGGTCACCAATCATTCTAGGGAGACCTTTCATGAAAACAGCTAGGACTAAGATAGATGTGCATTCGGTACTCTTTCCATGGAGTTTGGTGATATATCGTGAATTTCAATATCTTTGATGCCATGAAATATCCTAGGGAAGAGCATTCTTTTTCGTATTGATGTGATTGATGATCTTTGTGGATGATGTTCTTAATGGTTGGTGTCTTGATTATCCTTATTTTTCATCGAAAGTGATACCCCATTTGTGCATGCGATGATAATGAATGGTGCTCTGTTTGCACTAATTTGGTTAAGACCGCATTGTTTGGTGATTCGATTTGCTTGATGATTCTACATTACTTGTAGACTCGATATTGAGTCCGAGTTTGAGCTTCACCCCGATCCTAACGTGCATCCCGATTCGATTTTGATGAGCTTCATTCGATTTTGATGAACTGAATTCGATGTTAACCTTGAGTTTGTATAGACACGGTCTTCTTCGCTTGTGCTTCTTTGAATATGGTTTCGGTATTCCCAGTGTGATGACATCGAGTTGTTGCAACAACCACCCAAGCTTCTCCCTCCACCGAGCAACCGCCCAAACTAGAGTTGAAATCCCTTCCGGACCATCGAAGTATGCATTTACGGAGGAGAATGAGCAGTTGCCAGTCATTGTGGCAAATAATCTCACGCCGATCAAGAAGATAAGGCTGCTAAGCTTATTGAGGGTGAACAAGAAAGCTATTGGGTGGACATTGGTGACATAGTTGGCATTAGCCCTTCTATGTGCATGCACCGGATTCTGTTGGAAGAGGACTCTAAGCGGTGAGGCAACCCCGAGACGCCTTAATCCTCTTATCCTTGATGTGGTGAAGAAGGAGGTCACTAAGCTTCGCAAGCCGGCATCATCTATCCTATTTCTGATAGCCAGTGGGTTAGCCCAGTCCAGGTGGTTCCCAAGAAGTCCGGAGTTACTTGTCGTAGCCAATCAAAAGAATGAGCTCATTCCTACTCGAGTTCGAGAATAGTTGGAGAGTTTGCATTGACTATAGAAGACTCAACCAAGCCACTCGCAAGATCATTACCCTCTACCCTTCATTGATCGGATGTTAGAGCGATTGGTGGTAAGTCTCATTACCGCTTCCTGGATGGCTACTCGGATACTTCCAGATCCATATTGCTCCCGAGGATCGGGAGAAGACGACCTTTACATGCCCCTTTGGGACATATGCTTACCGAAGGATGCCTTTTGGCCTCTCGCAATGCACTGGCACCTTTCGGCGTTGTATGGTGAGTATTTTCTCGAGTTCCTAGAGGACTGCATGGAGGTTTTCATGGATGATTTCACCGTATATGGGTCGATTTTGATGCATGCTTAGCTAATTTGTCTAGAGTCTTGCATAGGTGTATTGAATCTAATCTTGTGCCGAATTATGAGAAGTGTCACTTTATGGTTGAGTCGGGCATAGTCTTGGGACACATAGTGTCTAGGAAAGGGATTGAGGTAGACCCGCTAAGATCGATGTTATTATTGCTTTGCCTTACCCCGCTTCTGTGCGGGAAGTTCGCTCTTTTCTTGGTCATGCAGGTTTCTATCGACGTTTCATTCGAGATTTCAGCAAGACTGCTCAACCCTTGTCCAACCTCCCGCATAAGGACACTGACTTTGTCTTTGATGATGCGTGCAAGGCGGCCTTCGATCACTTGAAGCGTTGCCTTACTACAGCCCCAATGATCCAGCCCCCTGATTGGCTCCTCCCTTTGAGTTAATGTGCGATGCTTCCAACTATGCGGTTGGTGCTATCTTAGCACAACGGGTTGATAGAGCCTCCCATGTCATTGCATATGCTTCAAAGACTTTGGATTCTCGCTCGTCTAATTACACCACTACCGAGAAGGAGTTGTTGGCTATTGTATTTGCCTTTGATAAGTTTAGGTCATATCTCGCTAGCTAGTAGAGTCATTGTTTTCTCGACCATGCAGCTTTAAAGTTTCTTTTGAAAAGGCAGATGCTAAGCCACGACTCATCCGGTGGATGTTGTTGCTCCAAGAGTTTGATGTGGAGATTCGAGATAGAAGTGGAGCACAAACCGGGTAGCCGACCACTTGAGTCGTATCACTCATTCTCCCTCTCACCCCTCTTCTATTCGGGATGATTTCCACGATGAGCGGCTTCTACAGGTGCAAGTTAAGACCCCATGGTATCTTGATTTAGTTAACTACTTGGTAGCTGGTGTTTTTCCTGTAGAGTCCACTAGGGCCCAAACCCTTAAATTGAAAAGTGAGTCTAAATATTATGTTTGGGATGACCCTTATCTGTGGAAATTTTGTAGTGACCAAGTAGTTAGGAGATGTGTGCTGATTGTGAGTTTCAATCTATATTGCATTTTGCTCATGCTTTCTGCTGTGGTGGTCACTTTGGACCCCAAAGAACTGCTAGGAAGGTGTTAGAATGTGGTTTGTTTTGGCCTTCCTGTTTCATGATGCCCATTTGTTTTGCAAGTCATGTGATAAGCGTCGAGGGCGGGGAGTATTTCCCGTAGGCATGAGATGCCCCAAAACCCTATATTGTTTTGTGAGATCTTTTATATTTGGGGTATTGATTTCATGGGTCCATTTCCTGCTTCATATGGTTACACTTACATCTTGTTGTTTGTTGATTATGTTTCTAAATGGGTTGAGGCGAAAGCCACCGGACAAATGATTCTTCGTGGTGGTGGATTTTGTTAGGTCTAACATTTTCTCGAGGTTTGGCATTCCTAGAGCTATTATCGGTGATCGGGGTTCCCATTTTTGCAATCGAAGCATGGGTGCCTTGCTACGCAAGTATGGAGTGCTTCACAAGGTTTCCACGACCTACCATCCTCGGACCAATGGTCAAGTGAAGTCTCCAATAGAGAGATTAAGCAAATCCTTGAAGACCGTCAACTCTACCCGGAAAGATTGGAGTAAGCGACTAGATGATGCTTTGTGGGCATATCGCACCGCTTACAAGACTCCGATTGGGATGTCTCCCTATCGGATTGTCTTTGGTAAGGCATGTCATCTTCCGGTTGAGTTGGAGCATCAAGCCTATTGGGCTATTAAGCAATGCAACATGGATTTGGCTAAGTCCGGGATGGAGAGGAAGCTGCAGTGCAAGAGTTAGATGAGCTTAGATTGGATGCCTATGAAAGCTCACGGTTGTATAAGGAAAAGACTAAGGCATTCCATGATAAGCATATTCGAGGAAAGAATTCTCTGTGGGCCGGAAAGTTCTTCTATTTAATTCCGTCTCAAGTTTATGCCAGTAAGCTTCGATCTAGATGGGATGGCCCTTTGTGATCACTAACATATTTCCATTTGGTCTTTGTTGAGCTATGTGATCCACCCACGGGACGGACTTTTAAGGTCAATGGGCATCGCCTCAAGCCATTTCATGAGGGATCCCCACGGCGGCTGAGGAAGCAGAGATTCTCCTCATTGATGCCACTTATCCTCCATAAACCCTTGGGAGTATTCTTCTTTCTTCTCCCTCCCTCTCTTTTATTTGTTTTCCTTTTCTACTTTGCTTTTTGAAAATAAATACATTCTTTCTTTCTTTCTAATGATTGCTACATATTATGAACTAGGACATTTTGGTTTTAATGGATCATTCTGTTTAGTCTGGAACTCTTGACTCTTCGATTACAAGTCTTGGTAGTTGATTTGATGTTGTTGATTACCTAAGTTGGTATTGACCTTGTGAGGTTTTGGGCCTGCATGAATGGAATTCATCTTTTGCCATTCTTTCTTTCATGTGTGCATCTCTCATGATTTGTGTTCTCTAGAACTTGCTCCTTTTCTTTTTGAAACTACATTTTTCACTTACGTGCATAAGTATGATGGAAGCTTGTTTTCTTTCTTTTATTCTCCTCACTTTGGCCAAATAGCTTTCCCTTACATTATAATTCCTTTGCTAGCCCCTTTGTGCCTTTTGACCCATTCTTTTCTAAGCCACATTACAAGCCTAAGCGTAAAACCATTTTATTCCGCACCTTGAAGATTTATTGAGCATTGGTTTCAACTTGTTTTGTGTTTAAGTGTGGGGTTGCTCAGAGTGCAACAGTTTAAGTGTGGGGGGGATATTTGATTTTGACATTGTAATTACGTATACAATGAAAGGAAAGAAAGAAAAGTAAAATAAAAAAAAAGAAAAAAAAAAAGAGAGAAAAAAAAACAAAAGAAAGAAAGAAAAGAAAACAGTGCTCTTCCTTTTGATTTCTTTGGTGCTTAGCCTCTTATTCCATACTATTACCTACCTTCACCCTAGCCCCGTTACAACCTTTAATTACAAGCTCTCTTGATTTGTGCATGTATGTGTTATGAGTAGTGGAGACGTAGAAGTTGAGCAAGCTTATGGTAGAACAAATTTCTTGAGTAGAATTTGAGCGATACACTTATTTACCTTAAACACTTGAGAGACTGATTGATTGAGCGCATCATTTGAGAGATCATCTTTTGTGATTAGCATCATTGATTGACACTACCATGAATTGTAATTTGAGATGAAGGGGTTTTGGTCTTGAATGATTGGTTTTTTGAAGCTTTGTGTCCCTTGATTCAATTTTTGCATTGTTAGCAATTATTAGTGGGGGAATTTGATAATTGAATATTTTATACACTTATTTTTGTCTCTTGAATAATAATTTAGGACCCTTTAGCTAATAAATAATGGCTCTTATGTTTATTTGGGCCTTGGGCCTTTTATTGCATTTTAGCTATTTTTAATAATAAAATTCCAGTTTTGTGTTGCTTCACTATTTCTACCATAACTCTTGAACCAGACATCGGATTTGCCTCATTTTTGTCTCATATTTCAGATGATTCAGAGAGCTACAATTGTTATGAAGACATCAAGAGCAAATTCGGTCAAGAAAGAGGTCAATTTTGGAGCCAAAGTCGGATGTACAATTCTGGATTTATTTTGGACCCGAATTTTGTAATTTAAGTCCAGTTATATTTTATTTCTGTTTTGGGCTAAAACTATGAGAGCCCATTTCGTTTTAGGTTATTTTTAAGTATGGCAGCTGCCACAAACATATTCATTCACGTTTTTAACATTAGAGTGGATCAAAATACAAGTTTTCATTTTCTCTCATCTGTTCTTCATGTTCTTCGCGCGTTCTTCGTGTTCTTCGCTCGTTCTTCGATTTTCCCAGCCATGATCGGCTAAACTCTTGTGATTAACCCAACGATGAGGATTCCATGATTCATCCAGAGAACTCGTGCCTAATCGGTAACTACTCGATTCTGTTTTCATCTTATCGGATTCGATTTACGAAATAGTTCGAATATTAGATTTAATATTCGGTTTGGTTCATCCCAAGGACTTAGTTCGGACTAGGTTACAGTGTTGCTGTGCGATTGCACAGTGAGACGCCACTGTCCGGACAGATTCTAGGCGATCGTCTAGGCGAGGGAATCTCCGGATGAATGCAGAGATTTCGGAACCAAACGTGGGTTAGTTGTATTTTCGTTCAATGATGGAGGTTTCTGGAATCAATTCGTTGGGTTGATCATCTTTAATCTGTCTCTGTTTATTGGATTCTGTTTGACTCTGTTTATTGCATTTTGATTATGTTATTTCGTTTTGTTCTATTCTGTTAAACCAAACCCCCCATTTTATCATTCTGTTTCACTATTGTTATTGAACAAGCCCGCTGCAAATTCGTTGGGAAACGACCCAGGTTCCCTAATTCTGCAAATTGTTTTCGAACTTGGTTTATTTTGGAAGACACGGCAAAATCTCTTTCCAACAATTAATATGGGCAAAATTGTCATAATCTCATTTACTACCTTAAAATTGGATTTATAAATAGAACCAAATATTTTAGTCAAAAAGGACCGGAGCGGTAGTAGTAGGGATGGAAATAGGCCGTGCCCAGCCAGACTTTGGCTAAACAGGTTTGAGCTTGTAATAGGGGTATAAGGCCTGAGCTTGAATGCATGATTTTTTTTAGGTTCAGTCCTGAGTTTTCATAAGGCCTGATCGAGTTTGAAGCCTTTTTAAAGGCCTACTTACAAAATAGGCCTTTTTATTGTAGGCCTTGTATGCCATAAATAGGTTTTTGTACACTTTGAGCCTATCAAAACTATATAAATATAAGCTTTTAGTAAAATATAAAAATAATAAATATTATGTTATTTATATGATATAAATAATTATATTTATTTATTGTATAAACAGACCAGGCCTTAATAATATAGGTCTAGCCTATTTATACATTTAGACCTTTAAATAAACCTTGGCCTAACCTTTTTAACAAATAGGTCAAGCCTGACCAGGCTCTAAACAGTCCAAGCTGTAAGCCGCCTGATAGGGGTCTGGTCTATTTCCATATAAGGATGGCAGTGGTAAAGAGGACAGGAGAAGCCATAATATTACTATTGTGTGGTCACTATCATCTGACATGAGTAGTTGAGTTGCTTTATTTTGTTGTTGAGAAGTTTACTTGCGGGTAGAAATAAAGAGCCGTGGACTTGTAGCTTCTGAGAGTTTCACGCATCATGCAATCCTACTTCCGTCTGGCCTTGTAGTTTAATTTACTGATCTGTTTTTTTTTCCACTGCGGACGAGGTTCCAACTCTGTGCTTCTTTCCTCTTACTATAGGTATGGAGATTTTTATTTTCCTCTGCTCTCTTCTTCTTTCTTTACCTTTCTCGTTGGCCTCAAAACACTAGAATATCTTCTTAAACTTGCTTATTTCTTTCTTGCTATAAACGTTGATTGGTAGCTGTCTGGTTTGTTAAATCTGTCCAGGCTCCTGGCTCAAAAGCGGGTTCCAGCTCCATAAACAGACTTTGTTTTCTTGCCTCCAATCTAGCCTAACCATGAAAATGGCTTTCTCCGTAAAGCTAAGCCCTAGTCCACTCTGGCTTAAGGATGAGCAAAAAATATTTGGTGGTCTAGGTAATCCAGTTTGGTCTAATGAATAAAAATTGGCCCAAAGTAATATTGGACAAGCAAAATCATACCGGTGTTTTCTCGCCGGACTAGACTTCAAACCAAGGCCTCGGTGGTTTGGCCCCTAGCCTCACAGTCACACATTCAAACAATACACACGCGGCCACACAGTCAAACAGGCTGACAAGTCACAGCCACACGCTCTCAGCCCTCTTGACCTCAGAACTCAGATTCTCTGAAGATAGAACTCACAGAAAGGAACTCAGAACACTAGCTCTCGGCCTCTTGCCTCTCACTTGACAATCCGACACTCCCGTCTCCCTCCCGACCTTGCATCCTCCATGGCTCGATGGTTCCACCTCGTCATCCTCTTCGGCTCTTCCAGTCGCCTCTCCTGAGCGGTCACGTCTCAGTCTGTCGCCGGTCACCGTGAGTTTCAGTGTTGAGGTAAGTTTTCTTCCTTCCCCTTTCAGTTTTCCTCTACTTTCACTGAGAGTTTCGAATCTCTTGCTTTGCGTCTGCATATGAATCATTTTTCTTGGCTTTCTCTGCTTATATTATGCTACTAGGGAGTCCGAAATAAGGTTTTTCCCCCCTCATATGATGATTTCGTTGTTGTGGCTCCCATAGATCATTTTGATTTGTATTTAGCGATGCTGTATGTGGATTAAAATTTTAAATCTTGTTAAGATTTACAATCTCTTTTAGAATTTATAGTTTTGGAGATAAACCTTTTATTATGGCAGACCATATATGCGAAACAAGTGTTCTATATCACCGATCAAGAAAATAAAATGTGGTCTGTAGCTCTCCAAGGAAAAAGGGTCATTGATATTGAAGAGGAAAGTCATTCAAATTATGGTCTTCCTGAGAGTACTCCTTTTTCAAGGGGTCTACTGGACATGAACGAAGAAGATGAAGCGGATAATGAACCCGGCATAAGAAATGATCATCGAGAAGGGATATGGGAGGATATCACTTTATAAAAGAGTCCATTCATAAGGTAATATTCATATGCAGAATTCTTTGAAAACTTTAAGGTTTAAACTATATTATATTCCTTCTATGTTCTTAAACAATGTCACGCTGACTATTAATTTGTTCTTGTTTTATTTTTGTGGCAGGATCCGATCCAAAGGGCGTGTTATAAAAGAGGATGTAACGTTGTTGGGTGGGAATCAGATGAAGGCCTGGTGAATAATATATTGGGCATGTATGTTGATTTACGTGTTGTATTTGTAACTCATTGTGATTGTAAGTTATCTTATTGTATAAATTAATTTAGTTGTTGTAGTCATAGTATAACCATTAATTAAGAGGCCACATAACTCATGGTGAATGATATTTGTATTCTTTTTCCCAATTCAATTTATTCATAATTGTTCATAGATTGTAGCTTAAAGTATCGACTTTTATGTGTTGTTTTGGGTGGTGGATTTGTGTAAATATATTTGATCAGGAAGAATAGAACAGGGAAAAAAATCGGAAAAATTTAAACCGAAAATAAATAAGCCGGTCTTAAATGTTCAATTGTTAGGACCGGATGTATTTCTATGTCCGGTCTTAAAGGTCAGTTGTACATATTTGATATTAAGCCGGTCTTAAAAGTTGGTCTTTTAAGAACGTTCTATTTATAAGTCCGGTCTACAATTTCAAATTTTAAGGCCGGATGTATAGATCATCCAGTCTTGAAAGTCAGTCTTTTAAGACCAGGTAATTAGTCGTCTGGTCTTAGAAGCCACTATTTTTTGGACCGGATTTTTCTTTGTCCGGTCTTAATATTTGGATCTTTTAAGAGCGGTCTAATTTTTGTCCGGTCTTAAAGGTTGAGTTTTAGGACCGAAGAAAAAATATTTCAGAACTATTTAGTATGACTTTTAAGACTCAATGTTTAAAATGTCCATTCTAAAAGGAACTCTTTAAGACCGGTTCGAGTTCGGTCTTAAAATTGGGACTTTTAATACCGCCTGGAACAAGACCTAACGCAGGTTCGGTCTTATGATACCTCTTTTATCTGGTCTTAAAAGCCTTTTTTCCACCCGTGAGATAGGGATACAGTGGTGAGAAAGCTGCTAAACTACTACACAGTGGTAACTATATATTGGAATTTGGAAAGTGAAAAGGTTGTGGTTTTTTTATTTTCGAAGAAGGATATTGAGCAGTATATCAAGCGCATTCTGGCCCCCCACTTGAATTTTTTTTTGCTATTGGGATTTTGCATGCATTTCCTCTTCTGTGAGTGCATTGATGACTTGGTCGGATGAGGCAAAACTGTCATGGATATAATCCAAGCCTCATGTGAAAAATAGCCCATAAAAAGATTTGAAAACATTTACAAAAAATAATTAGCACTTCTATTTTAATTTTGAAAGAACGGTGAACAGGAAAGATGGATATAGATGCATGACACGTGAAAAAATACAGCTTTTTATTTATTTCTTTGAAATCGCATTACAAAAGGTTTACAATGGATGTGTCTTCCTTCCAAAATTACCGGCCATTACAATTTCTACCTACCTCCACCATATTTCTTTAATATATATACAACATCATTGAACCAACAAAATACAATACTTATTCCTACCTAATTGCCTACAACCTATAAAACAACAACTACAGTATCCAAACATACAAAACCTGTATAATCATCACAAATAATGTGTGTTGGTATTAGATTTTAGAGAATAGCCTTGTATTATCTTCTCTTTCCTTCTTCCATAGTCTTATGTCAGTCTTCTGTACCCTTCAGTTTTCCTACTACTTCCTAGTTATCTTCTCACGGGTTGCCACAATACACAACAAAAGATCCAGAATTTTAGGCATATTATTTCAATAACTAATTGCAAAATCACCATGTAAATTTGTTAAGCCAGAATTTTCCTTTAAATGAAACTAAAAGTGTCAAGATTAAAGGACTAAGAGTGCACTTCTTAAATTTAAGGGACCAAATTGCAACTTGACGTAAACTCAAAGGAACAAAATTTATACTTGAACTTAAATATAATTTATATGTTATTTGAATAGAATTGTTAGCTACAAATATGTACACCACTGCATTTTAAACAACAAGTGATTTAATTAAAGGTATCCTCTTTTGAGGCTTAGACACAAAGGGTTTCGCCTCTCCCAATAAATGAGCTTCTCGGATTTGAACTTGTATTCTCCTTCTTATAGGTTTAAAGCCGCTTACCACTTCAATCAACAACTTATTACTTAATTGGTCAATCTAATCTAAACATTCCTATTTTGGATGACATTTCAATAAAGAAATATTAAACTTTATCTCATGCTTTCTCCCTGTGATTCTCTCTGCTACCTCATGCTTGTACTGTGAAGATGCTTGAATAATACAGTACTAGAGTTTTACTTCTATTCTTTCAATTTGGTGCGATTCCTGCCTGTTTCTTGGCTAATTTCAGGGACATCACTATTACACAAACTTGTTCTTTTTATCTTGATTCAGAAAGATTAGATTATCACGAATTTCTCTTGCTTTAGTAGAAGGTTTAATCAGACTGCATTAGCAATCAACCGTAACTTTTTGTTTATACCAGCTTTAAGGCATACTAATCACCCTTAATAATTTGACATGGCTTTTCCTTTCCTCCTCTGGCAAACCCATGGATGCTGTAGAAACAATTCCCATTCAAGCTACTAAATTTCAATTTTCTAACCACTTGAGCATTGGTTTTCCAGTATAATGTTGTTGCACCAAAAGGTTTGAATTGGGCCCTAGATGTCCACATAATAAAGAATTTAAATTGTTTCCTTATTTTTCCAACGGGGAAATATATTGGGGAATGAAGAAAACTTGAGAGTATTCAAACAAATCATATCATTTCTTGTTAAACCGTGTATAATGGTTACCCCCTCCCTTTCAAATCCTTCAGTATAGGCATGGACTCCCTCCTGTCCTAAAGTAATAGTATGTGGATTATACAAACTGCTCATGGCCACTTCTCCACTGAATATGCCTGGACCATAAGTAGAATAAATTACTTCCACAAGAAGTGGGAATTGTAATAACACAAAGAGGGTTATTGGAACGCCACCAAGCATAGCAGTAGGAAGAAAAACCCTTAAACTTGAGGAGTTATGTTGCAACATGATAACTATGGTGACCGAAAAGGCCACCATCATAGTTGCAATAGAGAGAAAAAGTGTCGAAAGACCTATTATCAATTTTCTAGGTAGTGAGTAAAGGAAGTCTTCTTCTACATAGCGTGAATTTTCACTTGTCTTTTTGACAGGTGCAGTTGCAATTACGGTAGCAAATCCAACTGACCTTGTAAAAGTTAGACTTCAAGCTGAAGGCAATTACAGTAGGATCATGGAATGTGATCATGTTTCTCACCTTAGAATAGGTACAACTTGGATTATGTGTTATGCTTTTGAAGTATCTTAGCATACATGTTATTGTAGAGACCAGAAAAACTGTAACTTGCCCAAGAAATTTTCTGAAGAATTAGTCATGAGTGCTGAAATATTGATACTAGAAATGGGCCAGGCTGGGGATCTTTTAGGCCAATTCTTCCTTGCTTCATTTAAGATATATTCCCCATGATCAAAGACCTAACAGCAAGAGTCAAAACTCTTGATCATTTGGTCAGAGAGGGCTCAAATATCATGTTAAGTATTATTTCAACTCAAAAAGCTTTTAATTTTAAGTGAACATCCATAGATAATATTTATTATGTGCTCAAATAGATAAGCTTGTCAAGTTTATCAAATACTATGTTTGTATATATTATGTGAATCAATTACTATTGTGTTTGCTTGCTCATTCTTATCTTCTGCTAATGCCAGGCTAAGAAGGTCGTCAAAAAATGGAATAATCTTGAACACAACCATATTTACTTTGGATTATCTGAGAGGGGGACTAACTGCAAATGGATTGATATTGTGGAGAAAATAATAGCCAAATTCTCTCCCTTGGGCCAGGGATAGATCATTTACTCTCTCTTTCTGAGGGGAAATAATGATATAATTATTTATATTCAACGCCGCTAACTCATCATAATATTATTATATATAGTATTTAATTTATTTGATAAATTAAATAACTATAATAAATTGAGATATTGTATCTCAGATTTAATTTTTGAATAAAGATATTGTATATCAGATTTAATTTAAATTGAGATATCGTATCTCATTTTAAATTAAATATAAGGATATCATATCTTGATTTAATTTATAAATATAAATTAAATCTGAAGGCCTATTAATTCGGATTAAATAGTTAGATTATATCTATTGGACAAATTTAATTAATATTATTTGATCCAAATTCAAAATTTGAAATTAATTAGATTAATTTTGAATATTTTAATACGACACATTAGGGTTTTAGAAACTCTATAAGAGATTCTGATTTAGTCATATTAAACAGACGAATGAATTAGACGGCCGCGAAAAGTAATATAAAATTTATGCCAAATTAAAGAGGTATTAATTTATGTAAATTGCATACAGACTAAGGGTATGTTTGAGTTGGCATTAGAAAAGAATGTTTACGTAAGTCAAGATAAATTAAAGCTCATCTCACAAACTTTTCTACCTTTACTCTCTTGTTTTCACGTGAACCCCCCTTCCCCCTCTCTCTGCTCCTCCATCATTTTATTAATTATATCCCAAATTAAATATTTATTTATAAGTCTCATTTAATTAAATTACGCATTCCAACAAGAGTTAGTTAGCTCAATAACTATAAGATTAATTTTAACTTTGTTCTTATTTATGAATAAGTATATTTTAACCTTTTCTTCTTTCTTTCTCTCTCTTATTTCATTGGTACAATTAATATAGGCAAAATTGTCACAGTCTTATTTATTATCTGAAAGATGACTTATAAATATGACCAAATTTTTTAGTCAAAAAAGATTTTCAAGGAGGACCAGAGTGGTAACTCAGTATTATTCAATTAAGACATCACAACAGTTACTACTAACTATTAATTTATTGTTTGGTAGCTTTTACAATTGTCGTTTCAAAAGTCTTTTTTTTTTTTTTTTGTAAACGGAGATAAAATTGCTTTCACATTATTTCGTATATCATAAAAATTATTCTTTGAAAGTTATTCCAAACACACATTTTTATTTTGCCCTTTCAGGTACTACTAACTCACTCATAGGAGGAGGGGGGATAATCCTTGTGATATGTTACTTCGGTCCCAGTTTAATGTGTGAGATATTTACTTAATTTGATCAAATTAAGTAAGTTAATTAAAATAATTTATGTAACATGTATTTTTTTAAAATATATTTTAATCATCTTCTTCGATTCCTTAATTCTCTCTTCTCATTAATTATTGGCGACAAAATATATAAATATAAATAAATTAGAAAAGATTGATAATTTTTATATTTAGAAACAAAATCAACTTCTAAAATAAGTCATATTAAGAATTAAAAGGACTACTCCATGACCCTAATTGCCGATATTGATTTTTGGAATAGAGGGTAGGCAATCAATCAAATACTAATGATTTGAGATTATAAGTAGGTCAGATTTTTAACCTCCTACTTATATACCAACTCTGATCCTATTTATAAGTCCAATTTGATCAAATCTCACATATCAAGGAAAGTTAGGTATCTCAATGATTATAGAGCAAATTTCTAATTTTACCCTCATTTATGAATGATTACCTTTTAAAATTTATTGTCAAATCTCTCTCATCTTTTTCTCTTCCCAACATAGCTAATCAATCTCTCTCATCATCATTAATATGAGCAAAATTGTCACAATCTCATTTATTTGGTCAAAATGGACTTATAAATAGGACCAAAAATTTTAGTCAAACCTGACTTATAAATAGGATCAGAGTGGTAGGAACTTATAAGGGCATATTACCCCAATTCAAAATTTTATTAATAGCATCTTTATATATTTCTTTTCTTTTTTAATTAGAAGAGAACTAGAGTCGTCAAGTGAATGATTGAAACTACTACCTTCCCTATACAAGGGATTACTTTGCCACTAATTTTATACATTCATAAACATTTCCTTTTTAGCCTTAATTAATAACTTAGCCACAATCCCTTGATTTTAACAAGGGAAAAGTATTTCTCGAGTCACTGAAGATAGAGTTATCTCCAGTGACCCCAAAACTACGTCGTGTTGAATTAATGAAGGGTGTGTTAGTAATTTTAGGTGAATTAATGAAGGATGTTTCGGTAAAATTTATATGATTAAAAAATAAAAAAAATTACAGAAAACACCCCTTCATTAATCCAAAATGACGTAGTTTTGGGCTCACTGGAGATACTCTATCTCCAGTGACTGGAGAAATCCCTTACCCTTTTAACAATACTACTCTTATCCTATATATAAAGCAGAAAGAAAACTGTGTCTTTTGTCGTACTTATAAGTCATCATATTAATTTTTCTTATATATATGAATATATAATTTCATCCTTTATTTATTATTGTGTAAACATTGTTCTCATTAGATAAATTGTAAATTAAATAGGTTTAACGGGAAAATTTGGTAAAATTTAAGTTAGTACTATTGAGGTTAATGGTTTTTCTTAATCCTAGTTAAACATATTAGAAGTAACTTATAAATACTTCCTTTGATCCTTTTATAAAAGCCCAAAATTTGATTTGTCTTGATTTTTTTAAGAGTCCGACAAGAGTTGTCTTAACATTTAATGATTTTTTTTTTTTTTTTGTATTTGTACCCCTCGTTAATTATATAGATTGGATTAATTAATAAGGACATATTTAGAAGGAAAAAAAAAAGTTATTTCAAGACATGCTTATCATTTTTAACTAATTTTAATCACTTTCTTAAACCACATAATTCGGTTATCAAACTTTTATAAATAAGACCTAAGGTAATCAATATAAGTCGCTTTTAAAAGAATAGTTGGTTCGCCATACAAGTCGCTTGTCAAGTAATTAATACTTATTTGTCAATTTTACCCTTGTAATTAATATTTAAATATGGCTCTTTATATATATTTTCTCTTCTTTAACACCCTATTTAATATGAATAAAATTAGAAATTCTTCCTAATTAAATTACGACGATTTTAATCAACTAACTACCAATTGTTAGTTACCTTGATACTTCCTCTGATCCTTATTATAAGACATCAACTAATCATTCTCACAAACTAATAAAAACAGTTAAAGTCAATAAAGTTGTCTTATAATTTAAGTAACTTCCAATATTACCCTTACTAATTGTACTAAACCCTAATATTATGTTAATTATTACTTTCACCTACTATCTTTATTAATTAGGGGCAGACATAAAAATAATACCACTCTGGTCCTATTTATAAGTCCAGTTTGACCAAAAAAATTTGGTCATATTTATAAGTCCAATTTCAAGTAATAAATGAGATTGTGACAATTTTACCCATATTAATTATATCCATGAAGATAGAGAGAAGAAACAATTGAAAAACATCCAATCATAAATAAGAGCAAAATTGAAAATTTACCTCCATAATCATTGTGTCAACTACCTCTCCTTAGTATGTAAGATTTGGTCAAACTGGACTTATAAATAAGACCAGAGTGGTAATTAATGCCCTTCGGAAACAACCAAATACTTTATAAAAATGACCAAATATAATTACTAGTTAATATATCTTATAAGAGGAGAGAGAGAGATTTTAGGACTCTAGCCCCACCCCAAACCAAGTCTTTCAGCTCACGCTCTCCGAGCTATATATATTCATATTCTCCCTCAACAACCCATCCATCCAAGTGCTCTTTCGTGTCTTTGTTTTAAGTTCCTTCCTTTCTTTTATTTTCTCTGAAACACTAGCGCGCACACAGCCTCTCTCTATGGAGATAGGTTCGAGTAGTGCAACTTCAAAGCCCACAAACTTGTGGGTATTTACCCTCCCAGCTTTTCTCGGCTCCGATCACTTCATCGGCGACGCCTACACTCTAGTTTCCATCTTCATCGCCTTTCTCGCTCTTGCTGTTCTCACTTGGGCCTTCTCTAATGGCGGCCTCGCCTGGAGAAATGGTCGGAGCTCTAGAGGACAAGTTCCTATCCCTGGCCCTAGGGGTATTCCTGTCTTTGGCAGCTTATTCACCTTGAGCCGCGGCTTGGCTCACCGTTCACTTGCCGCCATGGCTTGGGCACGTGACAACACTCAGCTCATGGCTTTCAGCCTCGGCTTGAGTACTCCTGTTGTCGTAGCTTCTGACCCCACCACTGCCCGCGAAATCCTGACGTCACCTCACTTCGCCGACCGCCCTCTCAAGCAGTCTGCTAAGAGCCTCATGTTTAGCCGAGCCATCGGCTTTGCTCCAAATGGAACCTACTGGCGACTCCTTCGTAGGATTGCTTCGTCACACTTATTTGCACCTCGGCGTATTATAGCCCACGAAAAAGGTCGCCAGCTAGAGTGTTCCGCCATGCTGCGCAATATAGCAACCGAACAGAAACAACAGGGAACACTATCTCTACGTAAGCACCTCCAAGCTGCTTCTCTCAACAACATCATGAGCAGCGTCTTCGGTAAAAGGTACGATCCATTGATTGAGAGCGAAGAACTTAAAGAGCTCAAGGATATGGTTCGGGAAGGTTTTGAGCTTCTTGGTGCTTTTAACTGGTCTGATTATCTTCCATGGCTAAGCGCTATCTATGACCCGCATCGTATAAATGAACGCTGCACGAAACTTGTTCCTCGTGTTCGCAAATTCGTCGGCTCCGTCATAGAAGAGCACCGTGCGGCCACCGCCTCTGGAAATCCCTCCGATAACGATGACTTCGTTGATGTGTTGCTTTCCTTGGAAGGTGAAGACAAGCTTGAAGAAAATGATATGACTGCTGTGTTATGGGTATGTGATATGTTTATAATATGTTCATTAGTGAGTTTCTTTTGTAGGACCGAGTTGACTCGTGAGTTTAATTTTGCAGGAGATGATATTCAGAGGGACTGATACGACGACGCTTTTGACCGAGTGGGCAATGGCGGAGTTGGTATTGAATCCGAAGGTTCAGGATAAGCTTTACAGTGAAATCCACCAGATTGTTGGGGACGAAGGGATTGTGACGGACGCCGACGTGGGGAGATTGCCGTACTTACAGGCGGTGGTGAAGGAATCACTGCGAGTTCATCCGCCGGGTCCACTCCTTTCGTGGGCCCGGCTGTCCACGTCGGATGTCCATCTAAGCAACGGAATGGTGGTTCCCGCCAACACAACCGCCATGGTGAACATGTGGGCAATCACGCATGACCCCTTTGTGTGGGATTCGCCGCTCGATTTCTCGCCGGAGAGGTTTCTCGAGAGCGAAGGCGGCGCTGACGTGGACGTTCGTGGCTCTGATCTGCGGCTTGCACCGTTCGGGGCGGGTCGAAGGGTGTGCCCCGGGAAGAACCTTGGCCTCGTGACGGTGTTGCTGTGGGTGGCCAAGCTAGTTCACCGGTTCAAGTGGGTCCAAGACCCGAGTCGACCCGTTGATCTCGCCGAGGTTCTAAAACTATCCTGCGAAATGAAACACCCACTGCATGCGGTGGCCGTGGAAAGAAGGAACTGTTGAAAAATGAAAAGAATCAAATCTCTCGGGTCACTCCATGACGTATCAGCTTCAATTATGATTAGGGTTATGATTAGAAGTTTGGCTTTTGATTAATTAGTTAATTTGAAGTTTTTAAAATATTTATACATAAATCACGTTGAAAAGCAGCTTCTACTACCAATACAAATTCTCTCATTGGTTCATTTCAATTAACATGGATTCAGGCTTTAAAAATTACTAGAATAATTATAGACATTTGATCTTGCTTTATTAGATTACATCCCAACCATTGGTAATTATTTAATTTATCTAATTTGATTAGTAAGTTTAATTAGGGTCTTAATCACATGATTATTAATCTTTTAGGATTTAGGGTTTTCATGTATTTAATCTCATACATTTTTCTTAATCTTTTCTAATTAATTAGCAAGTTTATTTTATGCTAATTTTAGCCATAAACATTTAATTAAAGGGTTTTACATAATTAACCTTGGATATTCCCTTAATCCATGCTTAAACAATTAGCCCATAATTACATATTTAATCACTTACTAATTGTTGATAATTTTCTTAACTAGGATTAATCATTTTCTCAACCCTATTACACTGACATTGGTATTTTATGTCCTATGTATTATATTAAAAATCCTGGGGTCAATTATGGTTCTCAAAATAATATTTAATCTTTCCTCTTTTGTTTCCAAGGGAAACAAATTATTAAATTGTCCAAATTAAGGACAATATTCTTCCATATTTTTAATAAATATTTAATTGCAGATTTATCATAATATTTTCAGGGTATTTTATGACCCACGAATGCATTTTTGAGCCTTTGGCACTTTAATTCTTCTAATTCCAATAGAATTTATCTTAGGAAAATAAGCTTAACACAAGAATTGAGACCACATATTCACTTATCAAAGATAGCCATTTATTTATCATGATATAATATTCCAGATAAATAATTATCCGGGTATTACAATGAAACATAAAGTCAAAGATAATCTTTTCCTGTAAATTGAGGGTTAATTACGTAAATGGCATTTTTGGAAATACGTCATAAATGTTTCACCAAATATTAGAAAAGAGCCTGGTATAATGATATAACGGAACCTCCCCACTTCTTGTAGTGTCCACTTCCTTCCACTTCATCTTTTTTTTTTTTGGTAGAAAAACGGGGCAACAGCCCTATATTACTCCTGTAACAATGTACATCGAGGGTAAACAATACCCATAAAATCCCTGTCTAAAGCACTAAGAACAACTGAGGGGGGAGTCTCAAAAATAACTCTATCCCCGTCATGCCTGAGACTAAAATTAGCAAGTACATCAGCACAAGAGTTTCCCTCCCTAAACACATGTACAAAAACTATACTAGTGAAACGTTGACAGATGTTAGCAATCTGGTGCAGCAGATTGGACTCAGCTCTGTCATCAACCTGCAAATTATTCAGTAATCTAACAACAGAAATAGAATCAGATTCTACAACAATTTTATCAAAACTATATCTCACAGCCAATTCAAGCCCAGTGAGGACAGCCCATATCTCACTCCGCAACGCATTACAGCTTCCTAGGTATCTTGCAAAACCACAGCGCCACCTACCTCTGCAATCCCTTATAAGGCCACCACATCCAGCAGATCTGCCTTCCCCTTTTGATACACCGTCTATGTTAAGCTTGACCCACCCCAAAGTTGGAGTTTGCCACTTGACAGCCACTTCCCGTTTAATGCCCCTCAACAGTCCAAACTCCCTTCGTGCTTCCTTAATTCTTGCTACATACCTACACACAGTCTCTGCTCTATCAATAGGCATGCTAAATTCCTTCTCGAAAATTCCTCTATTACGCCAGCTCCATAGAAACCAGCAAGCAATCCCAAAAGTAAGATTCCAATTCCTATCTGATTGGTTTAAATTCCATGCCAACCACTCACTTCCCTGCAAATATACGAACCATGTTAGGAGGTTTCAGCCCTTGCCACAATGATCAGGCCATATTGCAGCCCCTTGGGACATGCATCAGATCCTCAGTATTATTGCAACAGTAACAAGCCATGCTTCCCCCCATGATACGTCCCCTCCTTTCTCCAGTTAAGAGCCTATTGTGTAAGGCAAGCCAGAGGAAAACTTGCACCCTCCTTGGGCCCTTCCAGTTCCATAAAATCTTCCATACCCTCCCATTAGTTTTATCCTTCCACTTCATCTTTACTATTAGATAAACTCTCAATAATTGAGTGAGAAATTCTTGCGTACACCCATTGTGCCAGCTCATTTGTGCTCTAGCCAATAAGAATGCGTTAACTCAAACTATTTTAATATATCTTTCATCTCACTCATTTTCAGTAATTTGTTGTTTTTTAAAAAATGTTTAGGGTTTGAGAATTATCATTGCGATCTGATATTATAGTATTTCTCCGGTCCTAAATATAAGATATACTCCCTCTGTCCCTAATTATAGGAGCAAATTTTAGAGTTGGTTTTGGTCCTAATTATAAGAGCAAGTTTTAACTTTTGTCATTTTTTTCCTATAATACCCCTATTTATACTTTCTCAATAATAATTAAAGACAATAATAATTTAATAATACACCTATATATTTTATAAAGTAAATAATGTTTGCAACTCATTAATGTCATATAAAAATAGTGTCATTTTTTATTTAATGTTCAATGTTCATTTTTCACTGTACATAAGTATATAATTTTATACTTTATACACCTATATATTCAATCGCAAGACTTTTTGATTTAATGTTCAATGTTCATTTTCCAGAAATTGATATCGCAATACTCCACTGTGTTCCGACAAAAAAAAAAAAATTACTCACTTTGTGCATAATTGCTCTAATCTCTTTTTTAATTTTCAGAGGGGTATTTTTGGAAAATACACATAATTAACTAATTTAACTTCCTTCTTTAATCTCCCCAAATTCTGGTAATTTACTCCTATAATTAGGGACGGAGGGAGTAGTTTGTAGTACAAAATGTACTACAAACTATGTCATATATTTGGGATTGGAAATAACACTTTTGTAGAACATTAAATATCGACCTTTTAATGTTAATCTAAAGGTAAGAATAAATAAGTGAAAAGAATTGGATGGTACTCCCTCCGGTCCTAATTATAGGAGCAATTTAACCGATTTTGGGAGAATTAAGGAGAGGAGTTAAATTAGTTAATTTTACTCATTTTCCTAAAATGTCCTTATATAAATTTAAAATGACACAAGTTGCCCTAATTATAAGTGTTTCTAATTTTCCTTACGTTAGACATCCATGACATATTAGTTTAGTATATATGTATATTAGTTGCTTTTTATATAGCCATGTGTATACATATAGATTTAATTTCCTTTCCACAGGCTTTCTAATTGAAATAATGGTATTGCTATATAAACATATATGTGTATACATATAGATATATCTACATACATAGACACACACACACATGTTTATATATATGTGTGTGTGTTCACACACACACATATATATATTGACACACATAAACACAGATATACATATATGTACACACATATATATAAATGCTCCTAATAATAAGTATAAATAGGGGTATTATAGGAAAAAATTGACAAAAGTTAAAACTTGCTCTTATAATTAGACCAAAACCAACTCCAAAATTTGCTCCTATAATTAGGACCGGATGGAGTATAAAAGAAGTGAAGAGGTTCCCTTGATGAACCATGAAAATGTTTTAGAAGGTACTCCTTCAGTTCTATTTATAGGATAGAGAGATTTTTTTTGGGGGGTTCTATTTATAAGCACATCATTAAATTTTTTGTATGGATATACAATTTTATTGTGCAGATTTTATATCCTTGGGTAGAGTATATATTAAACAAGGGTAAGGTTAACAAGTTGTTCAATTTTAAGACATAGTTAATTAGGTCTAAGATTATCATTTGTTCCTTTGAAATATGTTGGAAGTGACTTATAAATAGGACAATATGAGTATGTTATGAATTGGATCTAGTATAATTATAATAATCACTGTTATTATGCTGATAATAATAATGAATTATCAGAAGACAACATTAATTGTAAATACATATAGAGTTGTGCATTGCAAGTGATTAAGATGGATTTTGAAAATTTTGAAGCAATCACCTTGCAAAAGGATGTAAGTGCATTGAGTGAAACTAGTTAATCAAATAACTGAACCGGCTTGGAAGAGAGAAGGTCAACGGAGGAGTCTTCTAATTTTTAGTCAAAGAACTCAAACATTCCTAAACACACAATTAGAGATTTAGAGTTCACATAAAACTAAATCTAAAGACTCTAAGACTCTTTATTAATTGTAGCATACTTATTGTTTGGGTTTACACTTCCCAAAATATACTGTGGGTGACTAAGAAAAATATTTGAAGAGTATATCATACGATATAGACTTGGGGCCTCAATCATAAACAGTCTAGAACATAAATAATTTGTGATATTATTTTTCAAAGAATATATTAATCTGATGCGGACTAATAACGGGTATGGTCCAATTTAATGATGGAACAGTCTAGAACATAAATATTTAATCTTAGCGCGTTTTCCATACTTAGTGGTAGACAGATAACTAAATTTAAAATTCGGGAAAATAGAAACTAATTTATTCAATTTAATCTTCATCATTGTCTATCAATTTAATATTAAAATTCACATTTGGCTTATGACGATTTTCACTTGTTTGAGAGTTATGTCCTTTTGCCCTAAACCTATATTGTGTTGCATAATGACTTTTTTCCCACAATTTGATATTCGAGGATTCTTTTAGGTTCGACCACGAAAGTACAGGTTCGAAGTTATCTTGGACATCCACATCTTCATATTTCAAGATATGCTCTGAGCTTGGTTGGTACTTCTTTAATTGAGAGACATGGGAACACATCGTGCGACTTACTCAGGATGAGGTTTATATAATATTTTTGTTAACTTGGTTAAACTTGTTGAATCCAAGGGCAATCCTCTTGATGCTCTTTAGCTAGGGTGAGTATATCAATTTAATTAGCCTTAATATCAATGTTGTTAATCTCGAGTATAAATAGCTGTAAATGCCTATCGTCCACTTACAACCCTCTCTTGAGTATAACTTGTTATGTCTAACATAGTTACTCAAGAAGCAACATAACTCGGACACAATCTTCAACAATTATATAGGGCCATTAGGTATATGTCTATCCTAATTGTAAATTAAATTGTAATCTAATCTCATATTACTTAATCTCAGAGCTTAATTAAATTTCCCTACTCTCCCATTTTAATATGTATTATTTATCAAAATATAGTATTTATGATAAATAGAAATTTGAGGGTATTACAACTTTATAGCCAATGACGTAGTGGAAGATGTTCCAGAAGATTCTGGCCTTGTGATGTTTTTCAGGTCTAAGGAATATAGCAGCCAAGACTTGAACAGTTGTGGAGACAAACGCAACGAATCCTATGGAGGCATGAACAAAACCATATGGAGACAGAGACGAGAGAGATGGGCTTGACAAGAAGATGCCGAGAGCGAATTAGTTTGAGCAAATAAACTATGTTATGAGCATATGTGGTCTCAGATTGTTGATGAAGCAAATTAATTAAGAACCTGTTCTGAGACATTCATCAGGCTTTAAAGAATCTCATATAGTTGAATGAGGCACGATGGGGGATACTGTAAGTATAATCCTTAGTTGCACATATGCTCATCCAGTTAGAGTTTCGGGTGTACACATCTTATCATACCAACATTCTTTACACTCCTGTTAACTTGGCATTCTCCTCCATCATTTTTTTAAACAATACTGATATACTTCATAAGATTATTTATTAAAGTGAAATAAATAATCGTCGCACCCTCTTTGCTAGCTCTCACCATAGTTGACCATCTTCATCATCCTTCCCGTCTTGAATTCTTTATCAAAACCCTTCACTAATACAAAGGGTTTGTGGGCATCGGCCTCCTTTGGATATACATATGGAAAATGCGCTACCCCTCCAGGTTGAAGATGAGCCTGTTGAAAAAGCGCCTTATTCCTAGCATCCCACAATTTCCAGCATGTCAGACCAAAAAGAGTTGCCCATTGATTATGACCATTAGTTGCCGGAGTAATCTGAGAAAGATTCCTCTTAAACCAGGTCCGGAAGTCCTCCTGAAAAAATTTAGACTGCCGAGATCTTGGGACAATTCTGCTCCATACTTCTCTGGTGAAAGGACATCGTTGTAGAACATGATCGACATCTTCCACCTCAGTCTGGCACCTCGCACAGGCATCAGAGTCTGCTATATGTTGGGTTTGATTAGTTTTGATGATGTCTTATATATGTGTCATTCTTAAGAGCAAAAGTTGATTGATATATTTATCTCCTACATTGACTAACTACTATGTTTAATGTAGATTAGTTCAAATTGAATTATAGCTCAAGAAGGAGATAAGAGATTTTAGAAAGGAGATATTGAAGAATTAAATTGTGGAGAATGTTCAAGAGAAGCGGAAAGGAAGAAGACTTGCTAAATTGAATGATAAAATCATCACACAAGTTGTTAGATTGATTCTACAAGTCTCCACAGTGATATGGAAGTTGGAACGGAGTTAAAATAAGCAAAATCAATGATCTAACTCGAGCCATAGAGTCTAACTCGAGCCAAAGTGATTGCTACGGTGATTCTCGCCCATAGAAGAAGTTAACTCGAGCCATGGGATGATCTGCCTCGAGTCAAGGTGTTCTGTAGTGTATTTTCACCCCTGGAAGGTGCTGCCTCGAGGTAACCAAGTCTGTGCCTCGAGTCAATGGTAATTATGAAGAAAACGTGCAACCTCGAGGCTAAGTTTGAGGAACCTCGAGTCAAATGCTAGTCTGGTGTACTCTGTTTGACGTTCAGCTTCGGGCGACCTCCGTTAATTCGATGATATCTCCCAAACGAAAGATTGGATTAAGGTGAAACCAATGTTTTTGGAAACTAGACATCCAAGCGGTCCTAGTCGCACAATAATAAAGTCCAAAGAAGGTCAGATAAGAGAGTTATGAATTGTTGAAGATGACAGTAACATCACCGTCACAATACTGACCAAGCCTCAATGGTTTGGGTATATCTCACAAACTAGAAATCCAATGAACGTGAAATCAGTGCCATTTGAAAGTAGACTCAAAGGGCGTTCCATCAAGACTTGAACCAGACAAAATGGAGTTCGGACCAGGGAGTTATGATCTTCGAAAGTGGACATACGAAATACTGAAGTAACAGAGTTCAATTCAAAGATCAACGAAATTGAGAAGGAGTAATTTGCCTCGAGCTAGCAGTGCAACCTCGAGCCAATGTCCAATCAGAGAGTTTGAAGAATGGAGAAGAATTTTTAACTCGAGCCTCCTCAGAAGCAACCTCGAGTCACCAAGACTCGAGCCAAGTATTCTGCACCTCGAGTTGAACTACTTCTGGAATTAATGATTAATTCGTGATTGCCTCGAGCCAGTGATGTTGTTACCTCGAGTCAAAGCCAAACAGAAAGATAGACATTTTGAAAAGCCTTTTTACCTCGAGCCAATATGTATGCCTCGAGTCATCCAGCAGATGTATTGAAGAATAGAAGAAGAAATTTACCTCGAGCCAACTCTTGTACCTCGAGTCACCCGGGAGACGTTTTGAAGAATAGAGAGCAGTATTTGACTCGAGCCAACCTCCATACCTCGAGTCAAAATGGAGACAGAGAGTTAGACGAATTGAAGACAATTTTTGACTCGAGCCAATGAGCCCACCTCGAGTTAAACAGACAGTAAACAGTAGCAGCAAACTCATCCTTCACGTTTCAACCATTCTGATGCTATTTGATTTCATAAAATCAATGGGTCTTTATTTATTCACCACTGATCATATCTAAACTCATTTAGATGATATTTAACTACTTCTTTGATTGAGTTTCATATGATCAAATGAAGAATTAGTAGCAAACTCAAAATGACAGATTTAGCGTGAAGATGAATTCTGCAGATTTTCAGAAATATGAGAGAAGACTGAATTCAATGAAGAGCTTGAAGAAATGAAGCTGAATACTCATCTATAATGTTCTTCAATGAATTAAAATGCTCAACTTGTTCATCGGCTTCAAATGCTACGATTTGAATATCCAACGGTAATATTCCAACGGTAATATTTTCAACGGTCATATTCTAAAAAGGAAAGAATTGCTCAAACGGACAAATACTCTTCATCCATTATAAAAGCAGAAGCATTCAAGAAAGAAGGGCTAGAGACACGAGCTTACATAGTGAAAATGCCAACACTCTGATTATACACATACTCTACTCTCTGTTTCTCAATGTTAATATAGCTTACGGTAGAGTGTGATGATCAATCGTACTTCAGTGTTTATCCATCTCTCTGTTAGAGAGAACATTTCGATTATGAAATCATTGTAAGAACCTCAAGTCGTGGGACTTGGAGATTGGGTTATTAGTTTACACTTGTAAGGGGGAGTGTATTCTAGTGAGAGAATAACTTCGAGTACGAGTGTAATCGATTGAAAAGAGTATCTCGGTGAGAGATTCGGCTTCACAAGTGCCGAGTAAACTTGTGGTTTGTAAAGGCTTCTCTTGTGCCGGTTCGAACAAGAGGATAGTGGATTGAAAATCTCAAGTGGAGCTTGGGGACTGGACGTAGGCCAAGGATTGGACCGAACCAGTATAAATCTCAGTTTGCATATTCCCTTCCCTAAACTCTTACATTTCCAGCACATATATTTAATTAATTGACTATTATTTTTAAGGTTACAAAGTTTTATCAGACACCCAATTCACCCCCCTCTTGGGTGATAGCCAGAACTTGCATTTGGTATCAGAGCTAGGCTCTTGTTTAAAGGACTTAACAGTCTCAAGAGTTTTCAAATGGCTGATTTTGGGTGTTGCTTGTTTTCAGAAGGTTTCGATTATACCATTCCACCGTTTTTCAAAGATGTTGATTTTTGGTTTTGGAAAGCTAGAATGACCAGCTTTATTAAAGCGTTTGATTTTGATATGTGGAATGTTTTTATAAATGACTTTGATTTCAAACCAAGAAATGATTGGACAGAAAATGAAAAGAAAATGTTTTCGTTGAATATTAGAGCAATGAAAATTTTATATAGTGCTTTGACAGAAAATGATTTTAAGAAAATCAAATGTTTCTCTAGTGCTAAAGATATTTGGGATACTCTTGATTCTATATATACTTCTAACAATTGTGTTGAAGTTGAAAGTGTTGACAGTTCATCTGAAATCATAAGTTGTATATCCACGATTGATGAACAAACGGAAGTTGAGAATGAAGAAGGAGAAATCAGAAAGTGCTTCCATGCTTTAGTCAACACAGAACAAGAGGAAGACAATTCCCAGGAGCTCATGCACGATTATGGTAAATCATTATCTAGAGCTCAAGATGCACATCTGGTAAACAATTCCAATTCTACTTGTGTAGTTAAGAGAAATGATTCTGAACATTTGCATAAATTTGTCTTTCAACCGATTATTGATTCTAATTTGAAAAGCAAAAATGACTTCGAAAATAATGCTGGAAATTCATGTGGGAAGAAAGAATTTACAAATATGAGTTATTTGATATTGCATCCACTCAACCAGCACAATATTTGCAAAGCCGTTCAAAATAAGCATCACTCTGTTATTTGCAATTATTGTGGAAAATCTGGTCACATTTCTCACACTTGCTATATTAGAAATTCTAATGTGAGAAATAAATATGTTTGGGTTCTGAAAGAACAAGTAAGCCCCAATACTAACAGTCAAGGACCCAAGTATAAGTGGGTAACAAAATGTCCATCCAAAGCTTCATGTGTGCAGGTTGATTTGAAAAGCAATGGACATAAGGGTACAGAGAAGATGAAGAAAAATCCAAGAGTTTCTCATGAGCCTAAAGGGAGACTCACATCAAACAGGAGAACTCTCAGTGCACCCATTGCTAGAACTACAAAGTCCAATCATAAGAAGCAATGGACACCCGTAAGAAGACTACATTCTGCCTCAAGAAGAGACTACAATGAAGTACCATTCAACTATCTTGAGGAGAATAAGAAAAGAATGATCTCTCGTGCACAAAGGAAAAGACACTTGCTGTCTATATCTTTTGAGAAAGCTTGGTATGCACATAGAAAGACATATGAAGAATCAGTGGGTAAGCAAAATTAATCTTCCAAGTGCCTAAGGTAAAGGTATCCATTGGTAAAACCTCTTACGCTATTATCTGAATTATATATTGAGGTTTTACATTTTATAACCTTAGGAATGAGCATTGCAAGTTATTTTGAAATCGGTTTTTTTTTTCCATCCCTTAAAAATGCATTTGATAATTGATAAGTTCATAAAGGGATTGCAATGTTCATTAGTTTAATTCTTTATGCATACATGATGAGTTGAAAAGAAAGTATTTCTTTTATGCATAAAGTCATGATTAATTCTCTGTGCTCTATTGTTCTAAATTGATTATATTTTTAAGAGCATATGAAATTTTGTTATGTTTCCTACAAGTTAACAATGAATGGATCCAAGCAAGGTTGGATGCCTTGGAAGAAAAAGGTTTATACGGTGTTGTAGGATAAGAGAGAGCTTCTCAAGAGAGCAACTACATAGACAAATAAATTCGTTTTCTTGAGGAAGCTGAAGAAGCAATGCTTGATGTTAATGGTGCAATTCGTACAAGGAGTTATCTACATCAACCCATCTCATTCAAGCAAGCTGCTACAAGGACAAAGGGAATTACGGTGATATCTAAACCTTACCTTATACTGTGTTTATATAAAATTCATAATTAGGTAATGAATATTTGTCCATCATTGTTTTCCGCAATCAATCTTTTATGTTTTTCAAAATGTGTTTTAGATTGCTAAGTGGACAAGATAAATGAATTTGTGCATAACTTTCGATTTTTTTATGCACAATTCTAAAATTTGTTTTGAATTTCAATTCAATATATTTTATGAAAATTCATACAAAAGCTTTGAAAAATACTCATATTCTGTTGCATTCGAATTAATGGTTCAAAATTGGAAGTTAGTGTTGTATATTGAATGTTGGATATGCTTCGTCTGGTAGAATCTTCCCTATCACTCTTGTTAGCTCCCTACTTGTGTTTTGATGATGATCTAAGTTGAACACTGTATTTAATCAAGTTTTGAAACCAAAATAATTTTATGGATGTCAGATACGTAATACATCAGAAGAATTTCTTTTACTGTCAAATTAACTCGAGCCATTTGTGTTAACTCGAGGCAAATTCCCCTCCTATCCTCTTTTGAAAAAGCAGGCTACCTCGAGGCTGCGATATTGGTACCTCGAGTCTGTCGACTCGAGCCTGAGTATTTTGTACCTCGAGTCTCAGGTACTATTCTGTATATTATCCTTGCTTGTCTAACTCGAGCCTGCTGTGTGTCAACCTCGAGTCTTCTGACTCGAGCCTAGGATTTCCTTACCTCGAGTTAAAAACCTTTTTCAATAACAGGTATGCAATTTCTTTAAGGAACTAACTCGAGCCAGTAAAGAACTTAGCCCGAGTTAATATTGTCTCTGTTTTGAAAAATTTCCATTTTTCAATCCGAATGCATCTGAGATTTTTCTGTGATTCTTCATAGCAACTAATTCATTTATTAACCTCATTTTGATTAGTTTGCTTATGAGATTTCAGATAATCAAGATTGTTTCTACTTTTTGAGGAATATCCAACGTCGATCTGAATTTTGCTCTTCATATGAACTATGCATTCTTATTAATGACATTCTTTCTATATAAAATCTACTTACAAATTGTCATTAAGAAATAATGTTCTTGACATCATTTAATTATTACCCTTTTGATTCATTAGGTTGAACTTATTTGATTGGGTAAAATTATGTGAAAAGGAGCAGCTCATTTTTTTTTAAAAATCTTTCTGCTACCCTCTTCATATTTGCTTTTGAAACTCTACCACAATTATGTAATATTCGCTTAATATTCTAAGTCATGCAGTATGATAATATGGTTTATGATTCACATCTCAGTTATGGGAGTATGGTTTATATCTTAGTTATGC
Organism: Acacia pycnantha; assembly: GCA_025563575.1. Taxonomy (NCBI): domain Eukaryota; kingdom Viridiplantae; phylum Streptophyta; class Magnoliopsida; order Fabales; family Fabaceae; genus Acacia; species Acacia pycnantha. Next base: position 566,158 of record JAMWYP010000065.1, read on the forward strand.
CATCCGATTCATGCTTCATACCTCAGTTTATTGCATCTTGGTTTCTACTGTAAACTCTGATTCTGTTTCTGATTTCAAATTTTAATTCTGATTTCAAATTTTAATTCTGATGCAAATTCAGATTCTGTTTTTGATCTCAATTCTAATTTGGATTGCAATTTCAAAGCTTATCTTATCTATTGAATCATATGTTGAATAACTGTTGTTGAGTCTCTTTATTAAATCAGTGACGTTGGTTCAAATCTGAAAATTCTTAAAAACTTAAATTCTGACTTCTGGCGATCATCATGACTCTTTCTGTATTGAAATGAAGTTATCAATTAAGTTGTCATGAAGCACTTATTTATTTCTATTCCTAAACAAAATTAACTCAGGAGATTCAAGAATTTCAGTGTTCTACAAAAATGTTTTTGATCAAACTAATTTTAATTAAACTCCAAATGATCAAACTTTTTTGAAAATGGCTAATTGTTTAGAAAGTGTTGTATGCTCTTTGCTCAAGTTTCATATGATTTAAGTTGTATAAGAGCATAAAAGTTGTTTTGTCTAATCTTATGTGGACATAAGAATCATTGGGTACCAAAGAACATATATTTTGCAGGAGTTAACCAAAATGTTCTATTGTCACATTCAAAGAATATAGGCGAGGCCTTAGTGGCAATTGCGGTGTCGCAAATTCTATCATAAATCACTTATGTGGCATCCCATCACTAGCAAGAGGTTTAGACCAAGATGATAAGGAGCATACCAGCTTGATGAGAAGCTATGAGCAGAAACTAATTTTGAGAACCTATTCAAAGCTCATTTGGGATTTCCGCTTCTAAGGAGCATTAAGAGCAGATTGCTACAAAGACTCATCCTTCTTTTGGAGCTCATTCACATCCAAAGATCCTCAACATTGATCATATCAATATAAGAAGGATTATAACTCAAGTGATTACGATATTACTTGAGTGAGGTATTGTATCTTGAAATTATGTGCACATATCATAATGCTTGGCTAACTTGATTTCATTCATTTAATTTTACTCCATGGAGTTTTGCTCAAGCACATACATTTGGTGTCACATTATAACTCGATAGTACTAAAAGGTGCTTCATATTTTTTGTGGTTCGGTCAATGCATTCCTTTTCGTGTGCATCATTAAATCAAGAAGGATTCTATTTCAATAAAATTGATAAAGATATGTGAGTTGTGTATGTCATTTACTCACCTGTGCTCTATCTTTCAACTTATTAAACATTGACATCACATAATTATTTGATATTATTGGAGAGAATGCATTCATTAAGGGGGAGCTCCACATTCACATATGTTTTATATCTTTAAAAAGCTCATCTCCTTGATTTGAAGAAAATTATCTTTAAATAATGCTCATCCGCACTCACTATGATTTATTAGTTTTGATGATGAATCAATATCATATTTTCCTTTCATTACCTTAATTCGAAAATATCATGTTGCACTAACAAATCTCTTTGAAAAAGAAAGTGTTCAATTTATAGTAGGAGATTATGTTATGTGCTAAGACATTTCTCAATATACTACAAGCAGAAACAATTACATTGAGGAAATATATTTTGATGCTCAATCAAAGCTGTGATATGCTCTAGAAAGGAAGAAGAAAACTTCTTGAAGCCAGCTGAGATATAATATATAGAAGAGCTTTATGAAGGAAAGGAGAAAGAGGGAAATGATTTGATACAAGAAGAAAGCAAGCAAATGGACTTCATTCATCATTCATCAATCTACAAAACCTACATGAGCATTTCTGAACCTTATCTTGTTATATTCAATAAATTTTGCACATGTTTGGTATTTATATACTTTAATTGTAAAAGATGTTTTTGAAAACCTCTCTAAATTCTCTCAAATTTGTTTTCATAAAAACATTATATTCCAAATTGCATCATATTAAGAATGAAAACAATTTCAAATCGGGAGAGAAAATCAATATCTTGACTTATTCTAATTTGGCTTCTTATTTGTCTCTACAAGCATTCCTTCTTTAACTCAACTTTTTGCTAATGACAAATAAGGGGGAGAGAATAGCAAGAAAAATATGCTGGGTTTAATACATTTTCATATTCATACATATTTTTCTTAAAGTATTTGCCATCATCAAAAAGGGGAGAATGTTGGGTTTGATTAGTTTTGATGATGTCTTATATATGTGTCATTCTTAAGAGCAAAAGTTGATTGATATATTTATCTCCTACATTGACTAACTACTATGTTTAATGTAGATTAGTTCAAATTGAATTATAGCTCAAGAAGGAGATAAGAGATTTTAGAAAGGAGATATTGAAGAATTAAATTGTGGAGAATGTTCAAGAGAAGCGGAAAGGAAGAAGACTTGCTAAATTGAATGATAAAATCATCACACAAGTTGTTAGATTGATTCTACAAGTCTCCACAGTGATATGGAAGTTGGAACGGAGTTAAAATAAGCAAAATCAATGATCTAACACGAGCCATAGAGTCTAACTCGAGCCAAAGTGATTGCTACAGTGATTCTCGCCCATAGAAGAAGTTAACTCGAGCCATGGGATGATCTGATTTTCACCCTGGAAGGTGCTGCCTCGAGGTAACCAAGTCTCGTGCCTCGAGTCAATGGTAATTATGAAGAAAACGTGCAACCTCGAGGCTAAGTTTGAGGAACCTCGAGTCAAATGCTAGTCTGGTGTACTCTGTTTGACGTTCAGCTTCGGGCGACCTCCGTTAATTCGATGATATCTCCCAAACGAAAGATTGGATTAAGGTGAAACTGATTGAAAAGAGTATCTCAGTGAGAGATTCGGCCTCACAATGTTAATATAGCTTACAGTAGAGTGTGATGATCAATCGTACTTCAGTGTTTATCCATCTTCTCTGTTAGAGAGAACATTTCTGATTATGAAATCATTGTAAGAACCTCAAGTCGTGGGACTTGGAGATTGGGTTATTAGTTTACACTTGTAAGGGGGAGTGTATTCTAGTGAGAGAATAACTTCGAGTACAGAGTGTAACTGATTGAAAAGAGTATCTCAGTGAGAGATTCGGCCTCACAAGTGCCAGAGTAAACTTGTGGTTTGTAAAGGCTTCTCTTGTGCCCGGTTCGAACAAGAGGATAGTAGATTGAAAATCTCAAGTGGAGCTTGGGGACTGGACGTACACATATATATTTAATTAATTGACTATTATTTTTAAGGTTACAAAGTTTTATCAGACACCCAATTCACCCCCCTCTTGGGTGATAGCCAGAACTTACACTATATGTCATCGCCGTCTCATCTCGTTTGTTAGCAAACAGCCACAGGCTGCGAGCCATAAAAACACACGAACCCTCTGTGCCCCGTTCCATTTCCAAACTACCTACCAGAGATCATCCGGATTCTCCCACCTATGCCACACACCAAATCATAAGCCGAGGCTACAATGAAACGACCATCTGAGGAAAGATCCCAGAAAGCGGAGGCAGCCCCGGCACCTCCTTTGGGAGGTTGACATCCTGAAATGCGCGCTAGTACAGATTCCGGCAACTCCAGAACAATACGAGTCCAGTCCCAATTTCCGTCAGACGTCACAAAAAATTTTATGGGGTACGACAGCTCAGCCTGGGTTAAATCTTTGAAAGCCAAAAGTTTGAGGGGACCCACATCGGGTACCCAGTTATCACTCCAAAACCGGACTCGGGAACCATCCCCTAGGCCCAACGCATACCAAGATCCACATCTTCCTTCAGCTGTTGTAGATGGCGCCAAAAATAGGAGGAACATGACTTCCTTTTGTGAGCTTGATTCATGTCAACCCATCCATATTTCTTACGTAGCACTTGTACCCAGAGAAGGTCTGGCCGTGTACTAACTGCAAACCCCAGTTTCATGAGGAATGCATCATTCTGCTCCGTCATCCTTTTAAAGCCAGATCCCCCCTATAAACTTGGCTGGCACATATCCTACCAATTAACAAGACTTGGCCGACACTCGGTCGCTGTTCGCCCCCAAGCGAAATCCAGAATATGGTGCTCTATTCTATGGCACAAACCTGGAGGAAGCTTAGTAGTCTGCATTGTATAAGTTGGAATTGCGGCTAGAACCACTTTCGCGAGTGTAATACGCCCTGCTAGTGATAGCGTTTTAGCCGCCCATCCTGAAAGTTTTGATTTAACTTTTTCCTCTAAATAGGCATAAGTCGTTGTACTGACTCTCTTATGCAGGAGAGGAATACCCAAATACTTCCCAAGATCGTCCGTCTTCCGACAGCCCAGTTCCTCACTAATTCTTGCTTGCTTGCATAGAGGTACATTGTTAGAGAAAAAAATTGCAGATTTGGAGCTGCTTACCTTATGACCCAAGCTCACACAGAAATCATTTAAGACATTATTAATTAACGAAACTTGACTCGAGTTTGATAAAACACTTTGATACCCCTAAAGGGCTTTGATATTGCTAATAGAATTCAAGACATTTATTTAGTTCGATGAAACAATCTGGGCCAAACTTATGCGATAAATTCAAATTTGGCGAGAGAATATTTTAGACAAATTCAAACTTGGCTAGGGAATATTTTAGACAAATTCAAAATTAATAAGAGGATATTTTTTTAAAAAAAAAATATTTTAGAATAAAATCATTTTTCCTTTTCATTTTGAATTAATTATTTTTTAGGGTAAAATAGGTATTTCCTGATTCTTTACCAACTATTACCTCCTTCATTTTCTTCCTACCAAACAACTCATCTTATCCCATCTCTCAAAATCTTCCATTCCCTTCCTTTCTCTTTTCTATGTTCCTTTCTTTTCTCAAATTTTCTCTGTACCAAACGAGTCCTAAGTGGTTTAGGGATTTCCTCCAAACGTGGTCCTCTCATATAAAGGTGGCTCATAATCTGTAGTGTTTGAATCTCCTTAAGCTTCTTAGTCATTTCTCTCTATCCAATAAATATGATCAAAAGTGTCTTTGCTCTCATTAATACTAACTATTCTCCATCACGGTTTGGTAACTATCTACCACCACTGCGTGACTGACGTTATTTGTTGTCTGATGTTTTCCATTACCCTCGACAGCCACTTATCATCGGTCAACACCACCACTGGTAATGATTTACCATCACCTGGTGTGGTTACCTACTATGGTCATTTGCAAATAAAATTTAAGAAAAATGACAGAAAATATAAGCTCATACTGTGATGGCGGGGAGTGGAATGTTGTAAATATAGCCTTTTTTTGGTTGGAACAAGGCAATCATAATCTTTGTAATCTTTTCAACTAACTCCATGAACTTTACCCTGGAGCTATTAAACATCCATATTACAATGTTTGTTGTAGCATGGGGTCCACGACTGTTGGGAGCCCCATCTGAATCTTTAGGAGCTTTATCATCATCTGGACTCTTAGGAACTTTATCATTGTCTATCAATTTAATATTAAAATTAGTCAAATTATAACAAGAAGACATAAATTTTGATCTAGGATCATTAGATTTTCCATCATTTTTTTAAATGTTTATAATGGGGTTGTAATCAACTAGCATCAAATAGTAAATATTTTCAATAATTAATGGTCTAGATGTAGATCTGATAAGACAAAAACATATGAACTATTTCAAAGCCAACCTGAAGTTAATGACTGTTCCTTCAGTTCGCGAAGGACTTCATTTTCCAAAACAACATCCCAAACCTTCTTCAATACTTGACGGAGATAAACCACGCAAAGCTGACAACGGCGACAGTGCCCAACCAACAAGTATCTCCAGCCCAGGATCTCATACAACAAGTACTGGATGAACATCGGGATGCATTAAGAGAGCTCAGGGAGGAGGTATTTTTGTTGAGAACTGAGAGAAATGAAGAAAGGACGTATGCTGAAGCTGCGAAAGCACAACTAGCCCAGAGGATGGAGGCAGAAGAAGAGGAAGAATGCACCAAGTTCTTCAATAATGAGGTGTAGCTCAGCCAAAGGCTACAGAACTCATCGAACCATGGGTTCCCTTTCCTTTGAATACAGAAATGTGTCACGTCCCTTGAGTTGACCCTTAACCCAGCTAGAGGAATGACCATACCAAGGCCCTTAAAATGTCAAGCCATCCATTGTGCACACATAGTGGTTATACCACGTGGTATAAAAGAATCAAACCTCCTACAATCACATCTCATCACAATCCCTTACACTTCAATATGTAGCTTAACATCAGAAACTTCCACATCAATAATTTATCCTCATATCCAATATTCGATGCTAGGCATAATCAACATGACAATCACAAGATAAATTTAAGCCCACTTAACTAACAAGTTTACTCACAAAAATACATTTCATATATATACATTTTCCATATGTAAAATACTATAACATATATTTATATCATTTGAAAATACCAACATATACTTATAATCACCTCAACAAGCTTACACAATAAATTGGAAAGTGATTACCTCAAGTTCTTGAGACAAGAACTAAACTTGAAAGGATTCAAGCCCAACAAGCCACATTTAAGGTCACTCTACATGATAAATATGACCATATATCAATGAAATACCAACTGACACAATAATATATAAAATCAAACTAAAACTCATTGTCTCTACAACTTTAATTTATCCACGAACTTTCAATTCATTAATATAACCCAATTAGTGAAAGTCCCTCATATATAATACGAATCAAAGGCCCTCAACGCATAATGTAAATTGACTGTTTTTTTATTAAAGTGGCAATAATATCGTTTCTTTATAACATGGTGAATGAGTGAATGGAATGGATGAAGTGAAAATATGAATGATGAACGTTCTTGGTAATGAAGAAATGACTATCCTTGCTCATAAAAGATTATAGGAGTTAAAATTCATCAAGTCTTAAGAAAAACCTCAAGATAACACTTGAGTCCAATATTCCCAATTAATAGTAGTTCCTACAAACATAGCTAACTACTACCTCTTGAGATATTGTTTAAAACCACTTAATGTGCAATTAAAATTGGGATTATGCAAATTGAGTCTTCATTGAGTACTAAACAGTCCCTCAAAGGCACAAATCAACTTTACTAACTAGACAATAACACGCTAATTAGTATAATCTCATTGACCCAATAAAAGAAATATATTAATTTAAACACCAAATCACAAAATCCAATCCAATTACATATGTTTAATCCATAGAGAAATCCAAACAGGAAACTTAGTCTCAAGCATAGAATGACATTCCTAGAACTAGTAAATCATAAAACACCAATGAGAAAATGAATCAAACTAAAAACTCCCCCTCAATGAAGCTTTGGAACTCAAGTCAATCTCCAGCACCAAGAAGGAAAGAAGCTTAGCCACACATGATTTTATAGGCAGAGACGAGAGAAATATGGGTCTGGAACAGGGGAAGGATGATGAAGATAGTCAACTATGGTGAGAGCTAGCAAAGGGGAAGGACGGCAGTAATGGAGGTGACCGCGTAGTAGTGGTTTCTGGCGATGGTGAAGAAATATATCACAGCTGTGGTGCTACTCTCCCTCGGTCTCTGTTCGCGTTGCTGATCTGTATAAATCAGATCTGTGTATTCCGCCACCAATGGAGGACGGTCGAAGATGGTGGTGTGAGGGAGAATGGTTGCTCGCCGGCGACGGAAGGAGGTGGTTGTGCCGCCGGCGAGAGGGAAAATCCCGAGAGGAAAGAAGAAGAAGGTCAAACCGAAGGTCTGCGTACAGGTCCCATTCACGGTGCTCTGGATTTTTCAATATATCTCTTCTCATCATCTTGCGTTGCCAGACCTAATTGGTTCCTGGTAAAAACGCAAGTTTTGACCAGGGACCTAAATGCAAATATTGAAAGTTCTGAAGAAGGGACTTAAGTGCGAATATTCAAAATATTTTTGGGGTAGAACTGAGATAAATTAAAACTTCTGGTGTTCATAAAAAAAGGGAATGTAATTATATAAATTATGTCAAAACGGTATTATTTAATTTATGTAGTCACTCATATCTTATATCAATTGTTAACGTCAAAAGTGGTGGTTCTGATTAGGGGTGGAAACAGGCCAAGGGCCTGTCAGGGGTCTCTGGCCTGGCCTGTTTTTGGCCTGAACAGGCCTGGCTTGTCAGGCTAACAGGCCAGACCCGGGCCTATTTTAAGGCCTGTTTGGCTTAACAGGCCAGGCCCAGGCCTACAGATAGGCCTGTAAAGCCTAACAGGCCAGCCTGTTAAGAGGGGCAAAATTGTAAATATGTTTTTCTAATTAAACCCACTTTGACCAGGAATTTAAAAAAAAAACCAACTCCTTCTCTCATTTATGCCTCCACCCTCCAAGCTCCAAATCGCGATCTGCCCACTTAACCCTAAATCCCCCATTCCACCATCGGCCATCGGCCTCACCTCACCATCTTTCCTGCCGCTATGGACCTTTGGCGTTCAGCCTCTTGCTCTCCCCGATTGATTTTCACATTTCAGATCTCCATTTCCCCCATTTCGAAGGGACGAAACCCTAACCCAATCTCCGTCTTCGTCTCCGACTCTGAGATTCAATCGGCGCGACCAGCTGCGTAGGCGCCAAGATCTTTGGTGCTCGTGTCTCAACTCAAGATCATCGACTGAAGATCATGTTTCAACTCTCAAGCCTGATCGTCTCTGTCTCCGTCTCTGAGATTCACCTTTCCGTCACAGCACCTGGTAAGCCAGCCTCTAGTTCTCTTATTCAAGCTTCAAGTTCTCTTATTCACTGCTGTGGGTTTCGTTGGAGTGAGATAATTGTTTTCCTCTCTTATTGTTCACTGGTTTTGTGGTCGTTGCTCAAGTTCTCCTTCCTCCTCTGTTCGGATAGTCATGAGCTGTGAGTGTGAGGTTTGAGTTTCCATTTTTGTTGCTGTTCTTATATCAATGCTTTCAAACTTGAACATCCTCCCTTCTTGCATTGGGTATTAGAAAATAGTGGCTAAGCTTTACTCCCTTATTGTTTTGCAGCTGCTGGCGTATGTAACGAAAAGGGGGATTTGGGTAAAATCTAATGGAATCTATGTTCCATCTTTGGTTACCTTGCCCCTTTTTGTTAAAGATATTCCAGCAGCTTCGGGCATCAAGATTAGCCTTATTGTAGGTAGGTGAATATTCTATATAAGTCGTCCTACTAGTTTCTTTTATTGTTTGGGGACCTTCGTTTTTTCCTTTAACTATATGTAGCTGGAAAGCATCTTGCTTTATTTGAATTGATTGACTGTAAAAGTTAGATTCCTTGTTTAGTTTTCCTTTTCTTGCCGTTTTCAATGCTTGAAGAATCAATTGATCTTTTGGTGCTCTAAAAGTTGCACAAATATACTACGCCTCAATCTGGTCCCAGGGTGCACACCAGATGTTTGAAAAAATGCCTGAGTAAAAAGAAGTTGCTTGAATAATGATATGAGTTCATGGAAGATGATATTGGGTGATTAGAAGCTTTTTAATTATGTTAAAACTTGAGATATGTACTAGCAGGATGAAGACTGAAAAATTGGGAATCGATTGGTTCTGTTTAGCATCAATTAATTAGATGCTTGGACAAGGAAGTTGGTATAGTTATTAGATCTTTGGCTCTTTTCCACCATGTTATCTCAATAAAGCAGTACAAGTATAATTTTTGTTTAACTTCATATAATTGTGTCTTCTAAAAATTTCCTCCACATAAAAAATGTTCAGAATTATCTTATTGCTTTATTAGAAAAATACAGGCCTTAACAGGCCACAGGCCTAGTCAGGCCTATATACAGGCCAGGCTCAGGCTTTTTTTTAAGCCTGTAACAGGCCACAGGCTAGGATCAAGCCACTTGTTGTAAAAAAGGCCTGGCCTGTTAAGGGTGTGGCCTGGCCTGTTTCCATCCCTAGTTCTGATCATGAAATTTTTAGTTGTTCCTGTCTCAGCCATTGGACAATCGTTCGTTCTAAGATATTTATGGGAAAATTGCTCAATGTGTTAGAATATAAATAGATAATATTTATAAATATTTGATTGTATATATTCTAATTGTAATTGTTTTCTATTAATTAGTTGTTGGACAGTTAGGATTTATTTGCCAATAAATAGGTACCCTAGCAACATATTATTTGTAAGTGTAAAACTTCAATATTCACAATAAGATTGCTCTATTCACTACTACAGAAAATGGCTTTTACTTCCCTAATTGGCGTCCTATTTTAAAACTTAGAAGTAAAAAAGAAGGCGGTGGCATTTTTGTAATTATCAATTGACTTTTGGCGTCTAACTTTTGTCCTTAGACGCCAAAAGTGTAGCTCTAGCGCTAAGAGAAAGCCAAAAGTGGACCCAAAATTAGAACTTGGCGCCAAAGGGAGCACTTTTAGCGTCTAAGTAATAAATTAGACTCCTTAAGTCTGACTTAGGGAGTCTAAGTCTAGGAATTAGACGCCTTAAGTCTGACTTAAGGAGTCTAATTCCCTAACTTAGACTCCTTAAGTGTATAGGGCGTCTAAGATATTTGTTAGACGCCAAACGCGCCCTATTAACTTTCCCTTTCCCAATTCTTCAATTCGATCATATACTACCGTCTCATGCTTTTCTCTCCAGCGTCGCTCCTCCTCGATCGCGAACCTCTCATTTGTCCCTCTCTCCCACCGTCGCCGTCGTGCCTCCGCCGTGCTTCCCGAAATCCACCGCCGCTAAGCTCTGACTCCCTCTCTCGCTTCCGGCGTCAGCGACATCATCTCTCGCTCCAATATTTACTTTCATCTTTGCTCGTTCTCGTCGTCTCTCACCAATCTTCACCGACTGGGATCTTCGTTCCAGATTCAGTCACCATTAGCGCCAGTGGCGGAGCCACGTTGGGGCAGGTGACTGCACTTGCGTACACACATTTTCAGTTTTTTTTTAAAAAAAAAAACGAAATTGTGTGCATACCTAAATCTCATCGATCTCGTCCCCCGTGACTGCAGATATAGGGGTATTCATGTGGAGTTCAATCAAACTCTTTACCCACTCTGTGGCTAAAATCTTAAGGGCGCTTGTGGTCGTGGAGGTTGAAAAACCTAAGCTTCTACTTCTTGGTAAATAGGTACTGCATCTGTGTTTTGATATGATGAAATTCTTGAAATTTTTTGGCTAGTTTAGAAACCGTAGTTATATATGCATGACAAATAGTGGATTTGATACTGTTTAGGATTATGAATTGAAGAGGAAAGTGTGCTTCTATTCTACTATGTTTTATTTGATTATATATCATGTCGCAGTTTTGCGGCTAAACATTGGGATAAAGTACTCCCTGTGCATATTGTATACTAGTGTTTTTCATTCCCAGCAATCCTTGAATTTTTTTTTTTCTGGGGAGTGGGGTCTAAATAATACAGTAGTGCTTTCATTGACTTGTTATGGGGAGATGAAGTTGGGTTGGAGATAAGATATATAATTGAAAAAACCTTAAAGCTTTAGGTTAATATGTGGTGTCGAGTTCACTTATACTCATCACCTTGTTGTTTAAAGATTTGGTGCCACCAACTTTAGAAAGATGATACCTACTATTTTATCTTTGTCAAGTATAATTCTAAGCGCCAAGTATACTTGAAAAATTATACCTTAGTTTCCATTAAATGTATACCTTCTATGAAAGATGATACCTTAGTTTCCACTACATGTGTACTTTGAAAAATTTACATATGGTTGGTGTTTGATACTTGATTCTATTGAGAACATTTGGATGATTATCTGACATCCTTTTTTCCTTTTCTTGTGCTGCCTGTCATATACGTGGAATTGCCCATAATACATGTAGTTCATTGTTTTTCATCAATATCTTGGGTTCGTGGTATAATAAATGACCAATCTGTAGCTTTGATATGTTCAGCTGCATTGCTTGAGGAGCTTACCTCTGGATGGGATGCAGTTGTTGAAGTTTTTGATTAGGCATTTGCAATGGTGCTTCCAGGTTATGATTCTTCAGAACTTGGTTTTTTATTTAGAAATTAGAAAATGTAAGACCTGCCAAAAAGTACAAGCATACATTGTTAGTTGGAAATTTCTGATGTTTCCCTTAGTAAATTTGTCCCTTAGAGTCCTCTTTGTTTCCTGTATTAACTAGATATCTCCTTTTACTTGTTATGATAAGATTCACTTTAACAAATTTATGCCTTCACGGTTCATTTGCTTTTGTGTAAATATCAAGCGAGAAAATTTTATTTGCACCTTTTCATTTTCAATTTTTATTTTTATTTTTGTGAGTTCATGACAAAATTTGATTGGCATTTGTTTTGTTCTGATGCAGTGATGCATGTCTGTTCCTCGTAATGTTTTATGAATTTCATCAATCCACCTAATTGTTTTCCCTGGTGCATCTCATCATCTGACATGTGGACCAACAGTAAAAAAAAATTGGATCAAAATATTTGATTCATAGCAAAGACTGTAAATCTTTGATGGTCGTTTTTATTATACTTAATAGTAAATAATTAGATTTAAAGAATCCAGGCAGTTTCCTGTGTTACATTCAACTTGGGGCAGTTTGTCATGTGATCTAGGCAATCATTCATATGGAGCTAGTAAATTATATTTATAGCACCACAAGAGCTGATGCTAATTTCATGCTAATTCGTTGCTTATCTTGTAATTTGCAGAAATGAGAAGCCATAGCTATCAACTTGAATATTTGTTAAATTATTCCATAAAGATGCATCAAAGGCATCAGAGTCAAGCTAGTCTGCCCAAAGTTTGGGATTCCATTTCTCAGGGCCTTTAGATATATCCTTTCAGTCCCAAACTTCTTAAAGGTCTAGTGGAGGTTGGCCATTTACACACAACTTCCAATAAATTGCGATGGATGCTAGATGACTTCTCTAAGAAGTAAGTTCTTTGTTCTCTTTTCTCCCTAGAAGTTATGTCTATTTTAATTAAGCATTTGTTGGTGATTTCATTTGTTTTGTTTTTGTTAGGCTTATTTTTTCGACATATTTTTGCTAAGGCTTCTCGTATTGATGCTTAATTCAAGCTGCTCATTATTTATTTATTTATTTTTTAAATATTAGCTTAAAATGTTGTATTTTGGTAGGGATAAGTACACATGAATATCATATGTATTTGATAAGCCAGAAATATGAATAATATCTACTTTGTTGGTTAGAAATGTAAATCTTACTAAAATAACCATTTATTTCTTTTAACTGCACTATTTCAGGAAACCATCAGTTATTTCAGGAAAGAAAATAATGGGAACACAAATGCATTACAACTCTATACTCTCATAAACACAACTTTATACAGACAAGTTTCAAATTTAGGCACACAGTATTGAACAGAACCAATGCATTAGCACCCCATCAAACAATTAACACAAGTATAGTTTACATGCACCAATTTCCCTCCCCTGACAGTTCTGCTCTTGCATGACATGAAATATTCAATTCTTCTTGATTGTTTTGTCATCTTTTAATTCAATTCCATTGAGTTGTTTTGTGAGTCGGTACTGTCAACTCTTCTATGTTTGCCTCAGAAATTTTAAGGCAGTTCTACATGTTAGCTTCTCCCAAACATTTTGAAGTTCTTGAAACCAGTGACCCCAAACATAGGACCATTTTTAGTCTTTACTTCAAGGAAACTGGAAACAAATAGCACCTTAAAATGCCACGCTTAAATAGGTAATGCCAATCAGTTCTTCCAACCCGGTGATGTTTTGTTGAACACTGCTTCAACCTCAGACTTTTGCTCCATGGCGCATGGCTTGAGGAAAATGTCACACACGAGCCCTGTACACAAGAAAATAGATGGTGATAGATTTAGGCTGGCAGCTCTGATAACAAGTTATGATCAGTAAATTTGGTACAACAATGGAACCCTGACCACCAAAAAAGGTCATTAATCATTAATGCAGAGTGTCTCCTACTTCACTAAATATGTGTAGCACTAAAACTAAACTTCAAGAACATCACATTGCCATAAAAAATTATATCAAAAATGTCATTTTTAAACAATCATGTAGAGATTTTTTAGCATCATATGACGAAGTTGAGCCACTTAATGCGATTTGTGCTGTCCACATCAGCCAACAATTTTGCTGCGCACCCAATTTTATACATAGGAGGCATAAAACTTGAAAGTAATAGTAGCTACGAGATTAAGACCTAATGATGACGCTTCTGTAGTAAAAAATATAGGATCAGGACTGATCTGATTTCTGTAAACTGCGGTAGCGATCTCCAAATCATAGACAAATAGAAGTCCAAGCTTGGACAAGACAAGACAAGAAAATTTGACTTGCAGTTATGCCCCCCTTAGTAGGAGAAATCAGAAACAAAACCAAAATGCTAATAATCTGAGCCAATTAACTTGCACATACAATCTACAACCCTTTAATTCTTGTCAATTGTTATAATGCAAATTGATGAACAAATAAATACCAAAACATAGAGATTTCATTATGTGTATGTGTATGCATTTAAATATTTTCAATTTTCAATCTGGAACAACATGAAGAATATGTAATAGAGAAGGAGGGCAGTTTAGGTCCTGAAGTTTTGAACCTGATGGACTTGAATTGGATTTGTGTTCTGACACTGATTGTGAGCTTAAAGAGTTGCACCTTTGAATATAAACTTTCCCCGACTGAAAATCATTGACAAACGTCAGTATTGACACATCATCACAAAACTAATGGAAAGCAAAAGCAAGCAAGAACTTATTTGCACAAAACCAATAAGTTCAGATGTTAAAACGCTTTCATTGGAGAATAAACGTTCAGATCAAAAGGCTACAAGAACCGAAAGAAATTAATTTATTGGAGGCCTGCTGTTAAATAAGAAGGCCATCAAAACATGAGTGGTCCTCTAAATCAAACACTTGTAAGAAACCAATTTTTTTTTTTAAACAGATTAAAAACAGAAGCCATGGTTTAGGATTACAAAGAATAGTATAGCAAAGAAATCGAGATTAGAAAGAAAAATATCAATGAAAAATTTCAATAGTGGAAAATTCAACGGTTAAATTCCTTCAAAGGACAAAATAACTTGTGACATTTACAAAGAGGTTTTAAATTCCCAGAAACCATGACAACAAGTATTTCCCAACCAGAATTCACGACATCGACCAAATTAACTTTTGCAGGAAACAAACAGAAAATGGGTTAAACGAAACCTTGAGGCCTAGGTGCTTCTCCCAGCCATTAGGGACCTGCAAGTCGAGGTCCAATTCCTGAAATTCAACAACATATTGAGAGGACACGCCAAGCAAGTTGCGAGTAACACAAGATAGTAAACTAACTTGCCGAGGTAGAAGACAGAAACCGACAACGGACGATCAAACAAGAGGGCAGCAACGAAGGTTGGGGTCTGAGGTTTCTGAGGATGAAGAAGCTGGTGACTCACCAAGAGAGGCGGAGAGGAAGATGAGAAGAAGATGGAACCGTGCCTACTTGAGCTGCGAGAGATGGATGGAGACTGAAGCAGATGGTAGAGTAGAGCAGAGCGCCAGAGTAGAGGAAACATGCTATTATATATTTTTTTTTTTTAAAAAAAATCCTTAAACTTTGTGTCTGCACGCAGGGCCCCACTGTAGCTCCGCCACTGTTATAGATACACACACATACATATATACACACATATATGTATGTATATATAGATAGGGCTTATGATCTATGCAGTGACAGCATATAAGATTCGGTGCAGTGAAGAGAATGAAGTGCTTATATCTCATTTTTATCTCGCTCGCAAGTCGCAATCTAGAAACTATGAATTTGCATATTGAATCCTAAAATGCCGTAACTAGATGTATTTAATCACTAATTATGTTCACAAAAACAAATGGGTTAATGGGGGTTCAGTCTGTCTAACTACAAGTACTGAAATTTCATTGATCAGGGATTGGAGAGAGAGCGCCAAATATTCACCTTTTCCAGGAATAAACGAGCAAGGAAAATACTTTGAATTTCCAAATATTGCTACAGATCTTCCATTAATCAAATAATTAACTCTTTCCGTGATTGATGTTATCAAAGAATAAGCCCATCAATGTGAAGGTATCAATGAATAAGAACTCAACCTTTTTTCAACCCAAACGACGTAGTAATCCTTCACTGCACTGAATCTTATATGCTGTCACTGCATAGATCATAAGCCCATATAGATATATATGTATATCTGTGTGTGTATACATAGAGCCGGGAAAGCGGGCCAAGCCCATCGGGCTGGCCCGTTTAAGCCCTGGCCCTTTAAGGGCCGGGCTTGAAAAATGGACAAGATATTTGAAATTGGCCCTGTAGGGCCGGTCCTGGAAGGCTTCGGGCTTAAACGGGCTAGCCCTACAAGCCCTTTTCACTGTAACTTTTTTTTTTCTTTTTTTTTCCATTTTTAATTTATTAATTTATATATATATATATTGTATTTATTATAGATTTATTTATCCATTTAACTACAAATATATAATAACTATACTCTAATTTTATGATTTGGTTTATTATTTGTTGCAAATAAAGATTATGGATATGTGTTCATGATGCGGGAGAAGAAATTTATGATATTCTTACTCATGAGCCAGAGGCTACGACTTAAAGTGAAGAACAATCAAATGTCGTTGAAATTGATGATAGTGGCAAAGATGATGACAATAATAGTCATCGTACTAATGTCGCTTAATGGTATGTTTCTTATGTTTTATGTGAGTTATTTGTGAACATAGTTTGCTTTTGATTATGAATTAGTGACTGTGCTTATTTGTTGGATGATTCGTGTTGTACTTTACTAATTATATTTCTTTAAGAAAACAGAGGAAAAATAGTTAAATTTTGGAATAGTAATTTCCAGGCCCTAGAGGGCTGGCCTTGGCCCTGGAGGGCTGGCCCTGGCCCTGGAGGGTTGGCCCTGGCCCTGGTTCTCTCGGGCCGGGCTTTAAAAAACAGATGTTTTTCTTGCCTCAGGCCCTGGAGGGCCGGCCCTATTAGGCCCTGGCCCTTCACGGGCCAGCCCTGATTCCCAGCTCTAGACACACACACACTTATTTATTTATTTATTTATATTGGGAGGGGGGATTTAAACTACCCCAAACAGTTGTTTCCCCTGAAAATTCTATTTGTTATGAGAAATTTGTCTATAAAAATATATTAATTCAATGAGAAAATAATAGCTGTTAGCTTGTTACGGAAAAACAACTTTACTTTTCTCTTTTGTTTTCATTTTTATTTTTGAAGCATCTCAAAATGTGTAATATTTTGAGAATATTGTTTAAAAAAGATAATCAATTATTGGACTATGTACATGTATGGAAATTTTCTCTGCCATGTTAAACAGATATTTTCATGTGTATTTATTTATGTATGTATAAGAGTAGATGGAGGATACTTAAGGAGGAGTATAAATGAGATCACATGGGGTATGGAGTGTTGCAAGACTCAATGTAATCACTATGTTCATGGAACAAAAGTGAAGGTAAGTAAAAAATAAAAGAAAAAACATACAAGTACCTCGCTTCATTAAAATGTAAACATAATATAGCTAGATAAAATTTAAAAGCTATTGGTTGATGTGGTAAGCAGCCTCATTTTTATAAGAAGAAGAACACAAGTTCGAATTTCAAGAAACACACGTATTAAGAGAGATAAAAATTCTTTATATTCTAGGGTTAAGGTGCAAAAATAGACATATGTTTTTGTCAAAAGAGCGTCCAGTGGCAAATACTTTTTTTAGGTGCAAAAGTAACTACGTGGTTACAAAATAGGAGCAAAAGTCACATTGACCGTTAAGGGGGTGGATGTTGACCGTTAAGTCGGATGGTTTGACTAATATTAGTGATGTGGACGCTGACTGGGTGTGTGTTGCAGCCAAGTGGCACTTGCTTAATGGAAAACCTGAAAAATAATTAATTAATTTATCTAATTACTAAAATCTAACCTAACACATGGCAAATCAGGGATCCAAATCCAAAAATTATTTTCAGGCAAATTGAAAAACCTAAAACGATTAAAACCTAAAAACTAAATAAATAATGAAAAGCAAAATCCCTAACACACCACACCATCGAAATCAAAATCATCGTTCCCCAATTTGCCCGATGATGATGTGTTTGATTCATCCACCGTGAGGGAGGAGAGCACAGAACCAGAACGGAGAAACAGAACTGAAAACGCAGACCTTCTTCTTCCTCTTTCTCTCTCGACTTCCACCAACATTCCACCCTCGCCGGCGGCTTCCACTCCCTCCTTTCGTCGCCGGCAAGCGACCTCCTTCCTTCACCGTGAACAAACCAGAGACGGAGGAGAACAGTGCTGTGAACAGAGAAGAGAAACCAGAGAGTACGGGAACGAACGAGAACCATTCGGACCTTCTTCTTTCCTCTCACCTTCGACCTTCAACACCCACCACCATCTCCATCGGTCCTTCTCTGTTTTCCAGATTCCGGAGACGTTTTCCAGATAACCAGCCATAGGAACAACTCCGCCGGAAAACTCAAACTTGCCGGAATCTGGAATTTTCTCGCCGGAATCTGGAATTTTCTGCCGTAATTTGGAATGATACGCCCTCTGGTTCCAGCCGAATCCCCAAGGTTCGGATCCCAGGTCTCAGATCGTTGTAGCCGAATCCCTTGTACAGCCAAAAATTCTCACGGTTCCAGTTTTTGTTCTTCGTCTGCAGAAAGAAGAAGGTCTCCGTTCTTTTGTCCAGCTGCGCGCCTCCGTCCAAGCTTGAAGGTCTGCATTTGCCCGAAAATAATTTTTGGATTTGGATCCTTGATTTGCCATGTGTTAGGTTAGATTTTAGTAATTAGATAAATTAATTAATTATTTTCCAGGTTATCCATTAAGCAAGTGCCACTTGTCTGCAACACACACCCAGTCAGCGTCCACATCACTAATATCAGTCAAACCATCCAACTTAACGGTCAACATCCACCCCCTTAACAGTCAATGTGACTTTTGCTCCTATTTTGTAACCACGTAGTTACTTTTGCACCTAAAAAAAGTATTTGCCACTGAACGCTCTTTTGACAAAAGCATATGTCTATTTTTGCACCTTAACCCTATATTCTAATTAAATAGAGAGGCCTTGAGAGCCAAAACAAAGGAAATATCATGAATTATGAGAATTTGATAAGCATGCACGTGATAGAGAGACAAAAGCAACAGCTTAACTGGGTTAGGAACTTGGGAGTGTGATGTAATGTAACTAACACTCCATCCAGTTGATAAGTATATATTTTATAATTAAATAGGTGTATATTTTAGGATATAATTAGTTGGATTCATTAATATTATATACCTATTTAATTATCTTTTATATACTTTTCCATAATTGAATCAAACTTAGGATCAAAGAATAAATCAACATAAAATCTACTCATATCCTATTTTTATTGTGCAGGAGATATTATCATATACTCCCTCCGGTCCTAATTATAGGAGCAATTTAACCGATTTTGGGAGAATTAAGGAGAGGAGTTAAATTAGTTAATTTAACTTATTTTCCTAAAATGTCCTTATATAAATTTAAAATGACACAAGTTGCCCTAATTATAAATGTTTCTAATTGAAATAATGGTCTTGCTATATAAACATATATGTGTGTGTGTATATGTGTATACATATATGTTAGTTCTCAATGTGTTTTGATGATAACTGAAAATTGTAAACAAGCAAGAATGTTTTTGACAAGCTAAATGATTTGATTTAAAGACAAAAACATTCTGTCAGCGCCAAACTCGAGCCTAGATAAGTGAACTCGAGTTTGCCACTAACAAAGAGCAAGACTGGCTTATCTTTGCATTTTAAACTCAAGCCTGGGTTCTTGAACTCGAGCCTAAAAGCTCCAAAAAGGTTTTTGAAAGAGTTTACGAATGAGTAAACTCGAGCCTGCATAAGCAAGCTCGAGTTGGCCTCGGAGGAAAACTTTTCATTTGAAAATCATTTCTTTAAACTCCACGGTTTGTATTTTGAGTAGAGTTTGCTAATTTTCAAATGTTGCAAACTCGAGCCTAAATAAATGAACTCGAGCCTATGGTGTTTGTGTAGAGTTTACTCCATAGTTTGAAAGACACAAAAGAGTTTACAAAACGTGTAAACTCGAGCCTGCAAGTGCAAGCTCGAGTTTGCCCTGGCAGAGAGCAATTGAACTTTCCAACCTTTACAAACTCGAGCCTGACATTTTAAACTTCAAGTTTGCCTTTGGCCAATTGATTTTGAAGTTCATTTGTTTAAACATAAACTCGAGCCCATCTCTCTGAACTCGAGCCTAATCTTCCTGATGAGTAAAGTTACTTTACAAACTCTAGAGTTCATATTTCAAACCTCAAGTTTGCTTGACATGAATAGTGTCAAGCTCGAGCCTGTTCACTAACGGACTCGAGCCTGCCATTTTGTAGAATTTTGATTTCAGATAGCTCGCGCGACAAATGACCTACTGTGCTCTGAACTCGAGCCTGTTACCATGAACTCGAGTTCACCTCTGAAGAAAAATTACAAACTCCAGAGTTTGCCTTTGAACCTCCAGTTCGCACTTCACAGAAGCTGAACCTAACAACTCAGATGGCTTGCGAACTCGAGCCTATACTTGCAAACTCGAACTCGCGTCGGATCCACAATTGATTGACAACATTGATTTCACGCGACATTCAGAGATTCTGACATAAAGATGAATTCCCTCAATTGGGAATAATTGCTACAATGATTACCCAGTATGATTCGTTATTCAAATCAATTAAATAACATAAAAGGACCTTCATTGCAGATCAATCATCTGAAAATCAGGAAAGATCATGGACCCAACGGCTATACTCCACAAACAGCAAGAATTTCGAATGGAGAGAATTCTGAATAAAGAAGCAACGGTCATGAGAAGACTCTTTGCTATATATAGAGCTGTATACAAACATACAGAAAACACACAACAAGAAGAAACGAAAACTCAGCTCAATACTTCTCTATTATTTCAGTTTTCTTTCTGTGCAATATCTTTTGATACTTAGAACTTCAGTATTTATCAATATTTACTCTGTGAGAGAGTTTACATACTTGTATTTCATTCATTATAAGAATCTCAAGTCAATGGGACTTGGAGATTGGGATTTCAGATTACAACTTGTAAGGGAGTGTATCCTAGAGAGGATAATCCTTGAGTACAGAGTGTGTATCCGAATTGAGTGATAGTAGAAAATCCCGGGGAGCCTCGGGACCTGGACGTAGGTCAAGAGTTAAGACCGAACCAGTATAAATTCTGTGTCAAGCTCTTCTTCCCTATCTCTACTTTATATCCAGCTGCATCTAGTATAAGGGTGATTTGAAAAGAATTTTAAAATCCCTAATTCACCCCCTCTTGGTGATTTCCTTCTCTTTCAATATAGATCTATTCACACACACACACACAGAGATATGTGTGTGTGTGTGTGTTTATATATATGTGTGTGTTCACACACACACACACACATATATATTTATACATATATATATTGACACACATAAACACAGATATACATATATATGTACACACATATATATAAATGCTCATAATAATAAGTATAAATAGGGGTATTATAGGAAAAAATTAACAAAAGTTAAAACTTGCTCTTATAAGTAGGACCAAAACCAACTCAAAAATTTGCTCCTATAATTAGGACCAGAGGGAGTATTAAGGATGAGATTTTGGAAGGTAATCACATAGTTGGACCCCAGACAAAGCACTGGTCACGGAGGTGTAATTGTTAAAAGGGAAAGATATATGGTTGAATCAATTTGGATCAGTGAAGATTGAAAACGTGGGGCACAAGTTATATATTAAAAGGTGAAAGAAAGATTTTGATCATAGATGTTAGTCTTGAGTGTGGGCCATGCGAATGAGAGAAAAGAAGAAAGGAATCCAATCAATTACAATGCAAACAGCCAAGTCATTGAATAGGGAAAGAATAAGAAACGTGGGCCCACGAGAATGAAAAAAGAAAGGAATCCATTATGAAAGGAGCAGATCACGCAAAAGGGAATGACCGAAGGCAATTAATATATATATGAGAGGAGCAGCGACCAAGGAGCGGGAATAAAATTCTGACGGAGCAGAGAACGAGAACGCAGAGGAATTGGAGGATTCAGACAGAGCTGGAAGCTGTAACATCCCGTTTTTCAAAAGCAGTATAATTTTTTTTTTCATCAGAGTAGAGCATCGGAGTAAGAGTGTAACTGATATATATATATATATATATATAACAGCGGTACAGTAACTGGGTATTTCAAAAGATATATACAACAACAAAAAGGAAAGCTTCCGCCGCAACAATAAAAGGAAGTCTTCAGCTGAGTCTTCTATACGGGATGCTTGCCTCTATCCTCGGTCCTCGGTCCTTCCGACCCTGAAGCTATGTTAAGGGCTGAGATCCGCACCGGATCTCAAGTAACGGTTAACCTCATATTTACATACACAACATATGCATTACAGATAATCATACAGCAAACAAGCATATCCCAACAGCACATAACCCCTAGTACATGTGTCACACCTAGCTGTCGTGTCACACCTAGCAGTCGTTTCACACCTAGCAATCGTTTCACACCTAGCATTTCACACCTAGCAATCGTATCCCAATACCCCGCAAGCATAACAACAGTACATGAACATATCACAGATCTAACAACTACCTCATATAAGCATACCCTACACCTAGCACATACACCCATACAATAAACATCAGATTAGTGTTACAGTACGCGAACGTACCTTCGTTGACGGTAAACAGTACTTCTGTCGGAATACGGTACGACAGTTGATCAGAATGTAATCAGGGATATCCTATAAGGATAATATCGCATCTATTAGAAATCAGTCATTACAAAGGAAATTTTAGTCATAAATGACCATTTTACCCCTGACCCCTAATCGGCGGAATTTCGCCAGCACTTCGTTACTTTGACCCTAATCTTCCAGAATTTCAACATAACTCCTACTCCAACATAATTTTTGAAATATATATCATATTCAACTTCAAAACATGATATCTAAACTAACTTGGAAGATTAAAGATCAAAACAACATTCCTACTATAACTACCGAATCGAAAACTAGAACTTAAGACTCGGTACCGAAAAATTACCCAGAGCTTCGCTGCTTCTTCCTCCGGACTCCTCCTTCTCTCTACCTTCTCTCTAAACTCGAAATGCTCTCTTGAAATGGTGTGGAGAATGAAGAGGCAAAGGCCTCTATTTATAGAAGAAAAATGGGCCAACTTTGGTAATTTTCTCCAAACTTTTCCTTCAATTTTAACCACACAATCTGGGTTTGGGAGTTGGCAATTTCTCCTCCACTCCTTCCATTTGGCCGACCTCCCCCTCCCCAAAAGTCCACAAAGATGATGTCATCTACTTCCTTGAGAAGTTTTCCTACAGATAAAGTCCCGGTTCGGTGTTCGAATCGCGTAATCTTGTAAAATCTTAGAAAACTGGCAACATAGCCCTGAAGGTCTATTCTTCCTCTTTAAAAATACATCGGTTAACTAAATTTTTGATACCATTCTGGGTATTCCGTTGCCTGCCGAAGATTTTCGTCTTATTCCCTAGCCGTTCCGCCGGTTACGGAAATCGCTTCGGGTAATGTCAACTTCTTGACAAAATTACACTGAATCATAATATGTCCAGTTGTTAGCAACCTAATCCAAGGATTTTGAGTTAGGATTTATTTTCTATCGGTTCCCATTTATCCAATATGCTTTTTCCCCAAAATAATTTTCTACTTTTCCTACCACTTGATTTTGCATTCATACTTACACCAATTTATTCAACACTTTCTCTCTCTCCTTTACTCTTCATATTTTCGAACAAAGCTTCCTTCTTGGCTAAGGAAAGATGCTCCAACTTGCTCACCCAACTTGCTCAAATATCCTATTTGCTTTATGTTCTCATTGGCTTAGGGTTCTTATTTGACTTTTCAATAACTTACCAACTAAGTTTTCTAATTCTTCCTTCTTCTTTATTCATTCAATATTTCTCTCTTCTTTATCTCCCTTTTTTCGAAACTACAAGGCATCTTTTGACAAAAGATGTTGTTCCCACTTGACCAAATATCCTATGCTCAAAGTGCTCCTATTGGTTGTGCTTTTTATTTGACTTTTCAACTACTTCCTTATTAAGTTTTCAATTTCAAAATATCATGATTTTTCTCTCCAATTTCCTCAAAAATTTCGGCCAACATCCCCCCCAAAAATGTTGACCTTTCAACCTTTGATTAACCTTAATTAATCCATGTTTAACTTATCTTAATTAATAATCAATTCATTGGCTAATTATCCTTTAAGTATTTACATAATTCCTCTTATTCCTTTTCTAAACAATTAGCCAATAATTACTCATTTAATCCCTTACTAATTGTTGATAATTTTCTCATTTAGAATAAATTATTATCTCACAAACTTTTTATTGACATTGGTATTTTACGCTCCATGTAAAATATTAAAAATCATGGGGTCAATTATGGCCCCACAATACTTTTTGATTTTTCTCCTTTAATTTTTCCAAGGTAATAATTTAATAAATTACCTAAATTAGGGACAATATTCTTCCCTATTTCAAATAAATATTTATTTGCCTCTTTATAATATTTTCAGGGTATTTTATAACCCATAAATATTTTAGGGGCCTATTTGCAAACTTTTAAACGTTTTAGGGACCTAACTGCACATTATCTAATTTCAAGAGAAACTACCCTAATAACAAGATAAATTCAATACAAGGTGTTTGAGACCTCATATTCACCTATTTTTACTAGGCATTATTTACTGAGATTTTTAGGGTTTTAAAGAAGCAGAGTCGCGCAGATAAAAAAGAAGCAGACGTGGAGCACATCGTAGAGAAAAGAAGTAGACGCACAAAGGACAATTTCACTGCCATCTCTTCTATGTGTTCTTCCTCTTCCCTTCACTTTATTGAATTTGAACTTCTCATTTTTGTTATGGATTTTGTTATAGTCATGTGTGGCTAAATTTTCTTTTCAACCTAGAGAACCTATGAACTTGTTTGGGTTCTAAAGATTATTCTCACTGATTAGTTTTTCTTAATTTAATTCAGTTTATTTAATCTTGTGTTTATTGCTATTGATTAGTGAGTGGCCACCATTGAGCATGTTTTGGGGATTTAAGGTTGAACTTGGAAAAGGGAATCCTAAATTGACCTTGGGACTAAATAATGTGGAATTAGGTTTAAATTTAATGTGAAATTAGGTTTTTATCTAATTTGCGTCTAGGATAGGAATATACCTAGAAGCTCCGCATAATCAAATTAGAGTGAGCCCGATTTAAAACGCATCTTATTTAGTTGTGTGAGACATTGCATAATTAATTAAGGTAGGTATATAAGTGGACTGGAAGGCATTTATAGACATTAATACTCTAGATTAGCTGATTAAGTTAAGGCAAAATTAATTTATTGGAGATAAAATCTAGGAAACAAACAAGGGATTGGTGACTCTAGGTTGTACTTCTCGATATTGAAATTATCTCTTTTGCTATTATTAGTTCTTATTACTTTTCTTCTTATTTTGAAAACACTTTTGACTCGCTCAACTTAAACGAAACAAGGAAATTTAATATCTAATCGCTAGTTAGATTGAGTCCTCGTGGGAACGATACTTTTCTTATTACTCTATTACTTGATACGGCCTATACACTTGCAGAGTCTATAGGCTATAAAGTTTTTCCCTATCACCAGTATCAACGTGGTGGGGATAATCCATGTCCTTTTCAAGAAATCAGCTAACAAATTGTGAATATCATTACTATTAATTCAGTCGGTCCACACTTGATATTGTAATTTACAATAGTAAATCTCCAACTTTGTTTTTATTACACTAAATTGTTACATTTTAAAAGTTGACCCCTTCTAAAACTAAAAGATTGTTTTTATGGTGAAGGTGTAAATTTAACAATGAACAATTTCATTATGAGCATTCAAAAGAACTATATATTTTTTGTGCAAAATGTGGACATAAACTATTTTTTTGGTAGTGGATATAACAATAACGACGTTAAGAATAATACCCTTCTTTTATTTTTTTCATATGAGCATTTTCAAAGGGTTATTCACATGTTTGTTTTTGTAAATTATGTCTTTATTTATCTTAAAAATGCTTATATTTGTATTCAAAATTCTCTTATGAAAAAAAACAATCCATCCTTTGAATTCTAGAGCTGAAGAAAGCATATTTGTACCTGTACCAACATTCATCCCTGCTCTTTGGCCACCTAATTGAAGGATTATACCCATTTGGGGGAGGGATTAAGCACTCTTTCCTCTCAAAAATTGGAGGGCAATGGCGCTCCAACAAAGTAAGCTGATAGTAGCTAGCCATACTTCCTCCACCTTTGTAAAATCATGCTTAATTTAATCAACAATGCGACTTTTTTCTATGAATTCTACAGAACCCAAAAAATAAACTCGTAATATATAATACCTTTTGATCTGTAAGATAAGGTATTATTACCTTCTGGACTGGGAGAAGAATCATCATACTGATAGGTCTGAGATTTCCACTGCTGGGAATCTAGACGGCTGAAAAGAGAACCAAAAGCAAAGATCTTGTAAATAGAAGAAGCCTGAGTCTTTCTGTGTGCTAAAGTTTGAAGCTTGCTTGTGGAGGTAGAAGGATTAAGGCCCCGTTTGGAAGCCAACACGAGAAGCCTCTCATTTAAGCATAAGGGACAAACCCCTACAACTTCATGTTTGGGGTGGAAGTAGCAGCATGATTTTTCATATCTGTATCCATTTTTGTTCATGATAGTTGTGTGAGTCTACTTTCTCCCCCGATGGCTGAGTTTTTCAGATCAAGTATGCCGCCAAAGTTGTCGACAACAGCGGGTATGCAGCTGTCGTTCCTATACTTTTTAATTTTTCTTTTTATGCTTTTTACCCCTCTTATATCTAGGCTCTTGTAGGGATTCGGGAAGTCAAAGTGACATTCGATTCACAAAGATTTGGTGGAAATTGATCATTCGGAAGAATGAGTAGCATTGGAACAGGAATGATCTTTTAGTCACTACTTTCTCCCCCGATGGCCAAGTTTTCCAGATCGACAACAGAAGGTATGCGGCTACCGTTCCTCATGAAATTATTGAATGTGTTTGTGTAAACAAGTCAGGACTTAACAAAGTAGGTCTGACCTATTTACACATTCAGGCCTTTAAATAAGCATTGGCTTGGACTTTTTAACAAACAGGCTAGGCCAAGCCCTAAACAAGTCAAGCCATAAGCCACCTAATAGGGGTGGCCTATTTCCACCCCTACATTTCATTTCATCCAAGTCTTTCGCGACACTTCCGGTTTGCTTCTTTTGTTACGTCTCGGCATCTTTTCTATGATCTTCCTAGTGATTCATATAGGAGCTATAGTCGTTTCATTCCTATTAATTGTTATGATATTCCATATTAAAATAGGGGAGATTCACAAACAAGTATTGCGCTATTTACCAGTAAGAGGTATTATTAGACTGATCCTTTGATAGGAAATGTTTTTCATTTTAAATAATGAAACCATTTTATTACTACCAACCCAAAGAAATACAACCTTTCTGAGATATACGTTTTATGCTGGAAAGGTACTAAGTTGGACTAATTTGGAATATACCCACTATTTCGTCTGGTTTTTGGTTCCTAGTCTTATTTTATTAGTAGCCATCATTAGGGCTATCGTAGTGACTATGCATAGAACTACTAAGGTGAAAAAATAGGGGCGAAATCATTTTTAGGGCCCTTTTAACACTGAAAATCCCAAAAAAGACCCCAAGATTCTGATAATCCCAAAAAAGGCCCCAGGGCCTTTTCTTGGATTTTCAGAATCTTGGGTGAGTTATCAACGGGGCTGATATAGTTGTTAACGGGGTACTGATATAGTTGTTAAAAGTATTGAGTTAGTTGTTAGCAAAGTTTTGTTAATGGGGCTGATTTAGTTGTTAAAACCTACCCGTTATCAACTATATCAGCCCCGTTAATAACTAGGGCCTTTTCTGGGATTGTCAGAATCTTGGAGCCTTTTTTGGGATTGTCAGTGTTAAAAGGGCCCTAAAATGGATTTTTCCAAAAATATAGGATGTATTCCAATGAAATGCCATTGATTTTAGGAGGACTATAATGAGAAGGACGACAGACAAACTCACGATCCACTAAAAGAAAAGTAGCCTGGAATATTGATTCAAATCCAATTCATGACCACATGAACAATCCGTAGAAGAAACGCTTCCTATGAATTATTTTTTTAGCGGTAAGATTACGATGCTTTCTTCGAATTAAAGGGGACGGCCTTCCAAGACGGACTCCATCTGATCCCCTGACACATGGGGATGGAGCCAATCCGAGGTACATAGGTACGAATTAGACTCTCCCGGTAGGCAGTCTTCTTTATATTCATCTCCTGCTATAGACTATCTCCGAACTTATCTTATTAGGCATTCTAGCGTTTGTGCTAACGCTATTGAGTTTGATTGCGGAAGAAACTTTATAGCTATCCCTATCGGTCGAGCTTAATACTCTAACAAGGAAGCAATTGAATACGCTCGAGCAAAGCGAGAGGAAGAAGGCAAGCATAAGCTTTGCCATGCCATGCTTCCTCAAAAACTGGAAATGAGCCCTTACAATCTTAGGCTAACCAGCTTCCATATCTATCCTTCCTTCCCTTCTCCCGGCCCACCGCCCTCTCCAATGCTCTCTTCATTGGTTGCTTCCCTACTGACTACGTAAGAGCTTTACGGCTGCACTATTAAACAATAGATACTAGACCTTCAAGCGATGTCAAAATTAAAGGTTGCTTTAGTTAATCCTAAAAAAAATGGGGAGAACTACTGAGCTAAAAAAAAAGGGGTTTTATTAGTTGTAATCATGACAAGGAAAAACAAAACTCATTTAAAACTATTTTAAAACGATTCAAATAAACTTGTAATCACTGAAGAATTGCAGGTAAAATTATTGTCATTTTCTATACCAAACTGTTATGGACCCAAATAATGGGCCTGGTATGTGCGAGGCCCAATTGAAAGGCGCTAGGCGGGAAACCTTCCATGAAATAGGCAAACTGCCAATCACCCATGACTGTGCCGATAATGCAGGGATCATGCAGGATATGCAGAGCACATGATCAAGAGGTGGGAGGCGCACGGCGACAGAATGCGGACAAGAAGGACGAAACCCTAGATAATCTCTATAAATAGGGATTACCTACCAGGTACATATTCAGACTCACTAGTCCATTCTTTACCATTCAGTCTCACTGTGCACACACATCACTCCACGGCGAATAGCCACCCCTATGTAGCACAGTGATCCATTAGCAACCACTGTTATCTCCTCCATAGATATCAGCGGGCGCTACATCCGATCCGATATCAATCATACCTAGCCCATCGAGGCTAGACATCTGTGTTCTATTACAGAACATTGGCGCTGACCGTGGGGAAGACGAAAATAACGATTCCCAGAATCATAAAAGCTACTCATAATCACTGAGTATGGCCGCTATTACTAGAAGCCGCAATCAGGTTCCTCAATCGCTGCAACCGCCAGGGGGACAGCCTGGATCACAAATTCCAGAGCAGGCGTCCCGACGCTCAGATTCAATAGGCCCTGAAGCAGACCCTCAAAGAGACGGACCAAAGGCCGAAATAGAGGACACAGCTCGGTCTCCTCATCCCGATCTAGGACGACGTAGGGCGCGGACTGCTGATCATGGCCAGGGCATCCCTCAGCCCCAGCACGAATTCCAGATTAACCATCCCGACATACGCCTGCTGCACAACACTTTAGGAGCGGTGGTTCGGCGGATGGACAACATGGAAAACTGGCATCAGCTCCAACAGGATGACAACACCCGAGTTATTCGGGAAGAATTGGAACGGAAAAATGCCACATGGCGGCTGGAGATGCAACAAATGCTAAAGGAGCAATATGATGCTAAAGTAAACCAAGCCCGAGATGAAGGGCATAACGACGAAGGTTCTAACCAAATGGCCAACTCGGCTTCCATACCCGACGACCAAGAGGAATCCCGAAGAAAGACCTCGGACATCCATGGCCGAGATAAGGACCAGGAGAAGGAAGCCAGTCAGAAAGTCGTAAAGAGCAGTGACGCGCGGGCCAAGCAGTCAAGGGGCCAGCAAGCCGCTCAAGCCGACTTGAAGGGGGCTGAAGAAAAGCAGTCTGCCAGAGACCATGCTACCAAAGAGGAGCCCCCACCGCTCAGCAAGTCACCAGCTCAGACAGATGAAGATACATTTTTAGGACAGTTCACCGATAAAGTCATGGCGGTCGTGTACCCGAAGGGCCTAGATTCAAGGGAATTGCAAAAATATGACGGAACCCAGGACCCTTTGACGCACCTGAACAACTTTAAAATGGAGATTATGGTGAAGGGAATAAGGGGAAATGTGATACCCCAGTTATTTGCTGGATCGTTCAAAGGAGCCGTGCAGTTGTGGTTTCATTCTTTTCCATATCTCTCCATTCCCGATATGAAGACGCTGGAGCAGAAGTTCTTACTAAACTTCGCAACGAGTAGGCGGTAACCAAAGAGTGAGTTCCAGCTCGCTCAGATTAAGCAGGGGCAAGGAGAAACCTTGGGCAAGTACCTGGATCGCTTTAAGAGTATCGTGTTGCAGATTCCGGGGTTGATGGACGAGGTACACCTGCATTGCATAATGGCCGGCTTGGATGCATCATCCCGGCTAAAGAAGTTGATCATTAAGCGACGCCCTACAACGTTGGTAGACTTTCACGGACGATCACAACAATATCTGGAGTTAGAACAGATGGAGATGGCAGCCAATACTGTGAAAGATCGACCTAAAATCCCACCGCACCGAGGGAGGGAGAATCAGGAGGCACACAAGAAAAATATTTGCGCCCGGGACAGCAATGATAAGAGCCGAGATGCTAAATATGAAAAATACACTCCATTAAAGGTTTCCCAGGCGAAAGACCTCGGCCCCTCGGTAGAAGAGCCACTGCTGACAAAACTCGGTTCTGTGAATTCCATGACCAACACGGACACACAACCGAGCAATGCTGGGATTTAAGGGATCCGGTTGAGAAGTTCGTCCGGGGCGAGAAGCTCCAAAAATACGTCATCTAGACCCAGTCAAAGCAGGGCAGCAAGCGGCAGGGAGAGGCCCGAAGCAAGAGTTTGCCCCCCGAAAAAAGAAAAAGGGAATAGAAGAAGAAGCCCGAAGAAAGTGATGAGGAGTTCCCCGAAGCCAAGTACGACTGCAATGTGATTAGCGGAGGCTTTGGCGGCGGAGGAGACTCAACAAGTCAGCGGCGGAAGTACCTCAGGGAGGTACTGTTAATAAGGAACGCCCCAAAGTTTAAGGAAGACTTAAGCAAACCCAAGTCTCATGTGATGTGTTTCACTGATAAAGATTTAGAGGATGTTGCTGATAATTGAATATTTAATACACTTATTTTTATCTCTTGATCAATATTTAGGACTCTTTAGTTAATAAATAATGGCTTTTATGTGCATTTAGGCTTTGGGCCTTAGATTGTAATTTTAGCCATTTTTATCGATAAAATTCCAGTTTTGTATTGCTTCACTATTTTTACCATAACTCTTGAATCAGACATCGGATTTGCCTCATTTTTGTCTCATATTTCAGATGATTCAGAGAGCTACAATTGTTATGAAGACATAAAGAGACAATTCGGACAAGAAGGCGGTCAATTTTGGAGCCAAAGTCAGATGAACAATTCTGGATTTTAATTGGGCTCGAATTTATTAATTAAAGCCCATCTTTATTTTATTTTCGTTTTGGGCTGAACCATTAGACCTAATTCGTTTTTAGGTTATCTTTAAGTGAGGCAGCCGTCACACATTCATTCGACGCATTAATTCATTCACGTTTTACACAGTTTTGGATTAAAGACAGAAGTTTTAGTTTTCTCTCAAATGTTCTTCATGTTCTTCGTCTTTTCTTCTTCTATTCCAACCATGCTAGGCTAAACTTCTATGATTAATCCAACGTGAGGATTCCATGATTCGTCCAGAGCCTAGGCTTAATCGGATTAGGGTTTCTCGATTCTGTTTTCATCTTTTCAGATCTGATTTCTGAAAATAGTTTGAATATTAGATTTAATATTCGGTTTGGTTCGTCCCAAGGACTGAGTTCGGACTAGGTTTAAAGTGTTGCTGTGCGATCGTACAATGAGACGCCACTGTTCGAATAAATGCTAGGCGATCGTCTAGTCGAGGGAATTTCTCGGACGGATGCGAGAGATCTCGGTTCGTCTAGAACCAAACGTGAGTTCGTTAATATTTCGCTCAATGATGGACGTTTCTGGGAATCTAAACGTTGGGTTGGTCGTTTTTAATCTATTTCGGTTTATTAACGTTTTTCTATACGTTTCTCAATATTTCGTTTATCTCTGTCTATTTCGTCTTAGTACGTTGAATCATAAAAATCCCCCCTTTTTCACTGTTAGGGTTTCGTCGTTGTTGTTAATCAAGCCCGCTGCAAGTTCGTCGGGAAACGATCCAGGTTCCCTATTACTGCAAATCTTTTATTGAATCTGGTTATTTTGAGAGGCACGACAAATCTCTTTCAGTTGCCCCGGGACATCATGACGATTTGGTGATCACGGGAACCCTCATAAATTGTCGAGTCAAGAAGATCTTTGTGGACAACGGGAGTGCCGTGGACATCATTCTGTGGGACGCATATAAAAGGATGAACTTTGACGCTGATGTTCTGAAACCTTGTAAAACAACCCTAACCGGCTTTAATGGGCAGGATACCTGTCCAAAGGGTTATGTTGATCTCAAGTTGACCTTGGGAGATGCGCAGGCTTTCAAATCAGCGAGAGTCCGGTTTGTGGTAGCGGACTTCCCATCGTCATATAATATAATCTTGGGCCGGGCAACGATTCACAATTGGGACATGTTGGTGTCGTCCAAACATCAAAAACTCAAGATGATTAGCAAGAAGAACGAGGTGGTCACTGTAAAAGGAGACCAAAAGCAATCCCGGTAGTGTTATTACAACACGGTCAGGCATGAACCATCCCGGTTGCCACGGAACGACGTGAGCAAAACCCCGGAAGAAAGTTCAGAAGGAGAATCAGTGAACGTGGTAGAGTTAGACCTCCGCGAAGAGGGAAAAATGAAAATTGAGCCAAGCGGCGAGTTAGAAGATTTTCTTCTGGGGTCAGAGCCCGGCCAGGTTACTAAAATCGGCAAGGCATTGAATCCCGCAAGGCGTGAAGAGCTGGAAAAATTCTTCAGGGCCAACAGAGACGTATTTGCTTGGAACTCATCCGAGATACCCGGAATTGACCCAGCCTTTTGTTGTCATCAGCTGGCGATTCGACCAGGATCGACCCCGGTATCTCAGAAAAAGAGGAAACTCGGTGAAGACAGAAGGAACGCTCTAAAAGCGCATATGGCGGAGTTGTTGGAGGCCGATTTCATCCGTGAAATACAGTATACCACATGGTTATCCAATGTCGTCCTCGTTAAAAAACCCAATGGCAAATGGAGGGTCTGCACGGACTACAAGGACTTGAACCAAGTGTGTCCAAAAGATTCGTTCCCGATGCCCAATATTGATCAACTGGTTGACAATTCCTCGGGATTCCGATCGCTGTCATTCATGGATGCATATTCTGGATACAATCAGATTGCAATGCACCCGGATGATCAGGCGAAGACTGCATTCATCACTGAGAAGGCTAACTACTGTTATAACGTAATGCCTTTTGGGTTGAAGAACGCAGGAGCAACTTATCTACGAAT
Organism: Acacia pycnantha; assembly: GCA_025563575.1. Taxonomy (NCBI): domain Eukaryota; kingdom Viridiplantae; phylum Streptophyta; class Magnoliopsida; order Fabales; family Fabaceae; genus Acacia; species Acacia pycnantha. Next base: position 599,807 of record JAMWYP010000065.1, read on the forward strand.
GATGAACCGGGTTTTTGAAGACCAGTTGGGTAAGAACGTGGAGGTATACATTGACGACATGATCGTCAAATCTATGAATGAAGATAATCATGTGAAGGATCTTCGGCAGACATTTGATAAGCTGAGGAAGTATAGAATTCGCCTAAACCCGGCTAAATGCGCATTTGGAGTACCTGCTGGAAAATTCCTGGGTTTCTTGCTCACAAACCGAGGTATAGAGGTAAATCCCGATAAGTGTCAGGCAGTGTTAGACATGGAGGCTCCACGGAATAAAAAAGAGGTTCAGAAGCTGACTGGAAGGTTAGCAGCGTTGACTCGTTGTCTACCAAAATCAGCAGAAAACTCTCTCCCCTTCTTCAAAATGCCAAAGAAGGAAGCGTCTGACGGGTAGAATGCAGAGTGTGAGGCGGCGTTTGAAAAGATCAAACAATGCTTCGCAGCGCCTCCGGTACTAACAAGACCCGAGACAGGAGAGAGCCTGATATTATACCTGTCCGTTGGCAACGAGGCGGTGAGCGCCGTGCTGGTAAGAGAAACCAAGGATGGCCAGAGCCCGGTGTACTTCATAAGTAGAGCCTTGCAAGGCTCAGAGTTGCGATACCAGAAGGTGGAAAAAATGGCTTTTGCTCTACTAGTAGCGGCAAGGCGGCTCCGCCCTTACTTCCAGAGCCATCCTATCGTGGTCCGCACTAATCAGCCCATCCGGCAAATCCTTCACAAGCCAGACCTAGCCGGACGAATGGTGAGTTGGGCCATTCAGCTATCTGAGTTTGACATTACCTACGAGGCTCGGCGTGCAATCAAGTTTCAGGCGTTGGTGGATTTTTTGATGGAGCTAACCCCGGTGAATGGGGATGACAACCAGAGTGTTTGGAAGTTGTTTGTAGACGGCTCATCAAACATTAAAGGGAGTGGAGCAGGAATCATTGTGGAAAGTCCTGAAGGCGTCTCGCTGGAGTTGTCTTTACGCTTCAACTTTTCAACATCCAATAACCAGGCGGAGTATGAGGCGTTAATAGTTGGTTTGATCCAAGCTAAGGAAAATGGGGCTCGTCGAGTGCACGTTTCTACTGACTCTCAGTTGGTAGCTTCTCAGATCAATGGAACCTACCAAGCTAAAGGACCCTTAATGATTAAATACTTGGGGAAGGTGAAGGAAATCATCACAGAGTTTGACGAGGTGACGGTGACACACATTCTGAGAGGAGACAATGTAAGGGCTGATGTCCTGTCAAAACTAGCAAGCACCAAAAGTCCCGGGAATCACCGCATTATCGTCCAACAAAATCTTCCGGAACCAAATTGTGTGATGGTCATTTCAGAATCAAGCGACTGGAGGAAGCCCATTGCAAACTATCTGGAAAGAGGAATCCTGCATGACGAGCCACTAGAAGCAAGAAAGCTCATGAGAACAGCAGCTTCATACGCACTTGTTGATGACAAATTGTATCGTAAAGGTTTGCATTCTCCAATGATGAAGTGCCTAGCGGCAAATGAAGCCCAATACGTTGTGATGGAGATCCATGAGGGGATTAATGGTCATCACATGGGAGCTAAGGCGTTGGCTAGAAAAGCAGTGAGAGCTGGATACTTCTGGCCTACCATGGCGGCGGATGCTAAGGGTCATGTCCAAAGATGTGACAGTTGCCAGAAGCATGCTAGCATCATCAGATCACCTCCGGCCTCCCTTCAAGTAATCTCTGCACCATGGCCATTCTTCAAATGGGGAATGGACCTATTGGGGCCTTTCAAGCGAGCGGCTGGGTAGCTGCGATGGCTCATCGTGGCGGTCAATTATTTTACAAAATGGATTGAAGTAGATCCAGTTGCCACGATCACATCAGCTAGGGTGCAGAAGTTCCTGCAGAAAAACATTATATCACGTTTCGGTATACCAGCCAAAATCGTCACTGATAACGGAATTGACAAGGGTTTACAAAAATTGGTAGCTGAGTTTAATATCCAGCAACACTTCGCGTCTGTGGAACATCCGCAATCAAATGGGCAGGCAGAGGTCGCTAACAAAATCATTGTAGATGGATTAAAGAAGCGGATGGAAGAAGCTACATCTAGCTGGGTAGATCAACTGCCCTATGTCTTGTGGGGTTATCGAACAAGTGTCCAATCATCAACCTGAGAAACGCCATTCAAGCTGACTTACGATGTGAAGTCATAATCCCGGTCGAGATTGGAGAGTCATCTTGGCTGAGGGTCACAGCCCTCCAACATGAAGAAGAGAACAATGATGCAATTGCGGTTGAATTAGATTTGATAGATGAAGTTCGGATCGCGGCACACTGTCGGGATCTGGCAGCCAAGCAACTTCTTTCAACCCGGTACAACAAAAAGGTGCGCCCCCGGTCTTTCGACAAGGGGAGCCTCGTTCTCAGGAGGGCGGACATTGGCAACAAAAATGCTACAGAAGGGAAGCTGGATCCCAACTAGGAAGGCCCATACCGAGTTATTGAAAATCTCGGTAAAGGAGCCTATAAGTTGAAGACGCTGCAAAAGAAAGCTGTGAAGCGGACTTGGAATGCTGACAAGTTGAAAGCTTATTATAGCTGAAGTTTACAGCCCTAAGGAGGGCAATCTCATTAGAAGGGCCCGACATGATCTTATTTGTAGGAGGTCAGCATGTTATCTCTTTATGTTTACGTTTCTTGTAAGACGTTTTACCAACGTTCAGAATCTATTAATAAAAGAATGGCTTAGCCATATTTCCACAAATAAGATCAAAGTCTCCATTTATGATAATAAAACATGTAGAAGCCAGGATATTGAAAATCCGGTTTCCAAAATCATGTATGATTTGAATGTGGTGAAACCAGGGTAGTAGAACCCAATCTCAAAAAATCACATCAGGTCCAGACATGTAGAGGGCAGGGTAATGAAACCCACCCCACCAAGATCATGTCACAACTAAACATGATGAATTCAGGACAACAACCCCGTTTTCAGAAATCGTGTAAAGTATAAACATGTAGAAGCCAGGATATTAAAAATCTGGTTCCCAAAATCATGTATGATTTGAATGTGGTGAAACCAGGGTAGTAGAACCCGGTCTCAAAAAATCACATCAGGTCTAGACATGCAGAGGGCAAGGTAATGAAACCCGCCCCGCCAAGATATTGTCACAACTAAACATGATGAATTCAGGGCAACAAGCCCGTTTTCAAAAATCATGTAAAGTATTATCATGTGGAGGACAGGGTAATCAATTATGTTTTCCAAAATCATGTATAATATAAATATGCAGCAGTCAGGGTATTTAAATCCGACGTGCGAAAGCATATATAACTCGACCACGATGACGGGTAATGATCCCTAGTTTGTGAGAATCGAATCTCATTTGAGCATATAAGGGATAGAGGAATAAAACCCATCCTCCGATGCTACGTACAAATCTAAGCGTGTTCAAATGCTGAGCAATGAAGCTCGCTTTTTAGCATCACTATCAAGAGATTTGATAGTTTTATGATTAGGACTTTGGTTACTAGAAATCATATAACAAACTAGCAGGCTCGAATGCGCGAGGACGAAGATAATGCTTTAATCAAGAATGCAGGTCTACAAATTATAATTCATATAAGCACCGCCTTTACATGACCAAAGTTACGATTAAAAGTTATGGCCTACGGCCAGAAATTTACAAACTCAGAAAGTCCCCCTACAAGCACCACGCCAATATAAATGTTCAAAGTTGCGACGGCGGCCCGGCGGCTGACGGAGAAGGCTGCTCATCTTCGCTGTCGTCAGCCCCAGGAGGAATCAGCTTCCCCTTGTCACTGACGTAGGCCTCGATGTGCAGCCCAATCGTGTTTAAAGTGATGTTAGGATTCAGGACCCGAATTTGCTCCACCGCGTTCTGGAAGGACAGTTCGGCAGCCTGACCATACTGCACAAGCTTGGAGTTGGTAGCCGCGAGCTCCGCATCCTTTTCCCTAAGCGCACCTTTCAGATTATCACTATCAAGGGTCACTTTCTGGATCACTGCGGCATCTTCCAGGCGGAGGATCTCGAGATGACGCAACCCATCCCGCGCGGCAACTAACTCAGTTTCCTTCGCCTCCAGTTTAAAGAGCGCAGTGGCAGCCTCGTCAATAGCGGTTTCCAGTTTACCATTGGTGGTAACCAGCTGCCGGCGTAGTTTCTCAAGCTCGACCCCAAGGTCGGTCTTCTCCTTCTGCACCCTTTTAAGGAGGTCAGTCATTTTAGAGAGTTCTTTTGATACATCGTTCAACGCTTTCGACCTAATGGCATACTGGATCCGTAGCGCAGCATAGGGTTGTACCAAAGAAGCCGCCTGATGGGTATACAGCTCAATCTCGGCAAGATGAAGCTCCTCTTTTTTGGTGGGCCTTGTGGGGGAATAAAACTGAGCAGGCGGCCGTACCAGGTCTCTGATATCTTCCGTCACCCCGTCATACCAAAGAACCCCTCCAGACATGGTTTTATGGGAGTGAGGCACGGCAAAGGTAGACGGGCAGGAAGTAGTCGGAGAAACCGGTGTTGCAAGCGCCACAAAGCGGGTAGACGGAGTTGGAGAGGCAGCGCAATGGCCGTAGCAGCCCACCGCTATCCTTGGACTTCCTTGTCCTTTTCTTCTCCCGCTTGGATCCATTCGGGCGGCAGAGCGCTATGGGAGCCTTGGCGGTAGCAACCGCCTCCGGAATAGTAGGTTGGCTGCCCATGGTGGGTTCATCGATTGGAGGAGGAGGCGCAAATCCAGTAGGGTTGGCACGAAGACGGAGCTCTTTAAAGAGCTCAAGATGTGCTGGCCTTCCCATTTGTTGCCCTGCATAGAAAAGAGAAGGTTAGCTTACGACAGATTTCACAAATGGATCATCCATGACCATAGAGCAAGTGAGTGTATAATCTCATACCCTTGGGGGCTCATCGTTTAAAGGAAGAAGTGGAAATATAATCATGTGGATCCATCAGCGATTCAAGGGAGCTGGAAAGGGTGGTAAGCCTTTCCACGACCGCTTCCTCAGCTTCAGTAAGGCTGGCTGGGCTGGGATTGTAAGCCCCGGACTTAAGCTTATGATGGACGTTCGTCCAATAGAGAGGGAATCTCCCTTCTTGCACCCCAGAAGCAAATTTCGTAAGGAACCAGGGACATTGGAATGGAGTGGCCCTGACTTTGACAAAATCCGACTTGAAATGTTTCCATGACTCAATAAAAGCTTTGAAAAGCTTATGCTCGCCCCTCCCCCAGAATGTGGTCCACCCAAACCAGAACGTCCCCCTACCTAGGAAGGTATCAGTTTCTAAGGGGGCGTAAAAGGTCATGAAAACCGAGACGGTACAGCAGATACTCAGTTTACTGTAGAGGCTCTCAAAAGCAATAGCGAATGCCCAACCATTGGGATGAAGCTGTGAAGGAGCCAAAGTAGATGGTTGAGGAGATCAATTTGGAAGTCGGTAAAAGGGAACTTGACACCAAGGAGAGTAATAACATCCCGGTAAAAGTAAAAGAAGTGAGGCTCGTGAGGCTGGCTCTTCCTCGGCCGAGCAACGGCAACTGACTCATCGGCCAAGGGAAGTCCTACGGAATACCCGGGCCCATCTGCACTTATGCTGAGTTGAGGGAATTCCTCTGGGGTCAAGGTGCTCTTAAAATCGGTAACTCTCGCGCTAACGGCCTTCTTGGGGGAGTTGGGATTTCTGATTGATCCAGATGAACTGGCCTCGTCCGCCTGGGACGGCACCAAAGACTGAGATGACGATGTCATCTATGCCTAGAAAATGAAAAAAGGGGAGAGTTAGCAAGTCAACAAAAGCACTTACCCGAATCTACTAGGGTAAAGACGTGAAAAATCAATAACATGTTCAGAAGCGTTTTGGTCATACAGGCCTAAAGGTCCATAAGAGCAATAAACCAATTCAAGATGGAAGAAAAGAAGAAATATTACGTTCAAGGTGGAGGAACTGGGTGCGAGCAATTTGTTCAAACCTAGAAAAACATGAGGATCACTCTTAAACCTTTCTACTCAAAGACCATTTCCCAAACCCAGAAACTCAAAGAAACAACTCTCGCGAACGGTGATGAAGAATCCAGAATAGTTTCTCAACACTGAATACTAAAGGTATAGCAAATACAAAAATTGAAGAAGGTTATAAAGAGCCGTTGGAATACCTGATAAGAGATTTTGGACGAGAAACGAGCAAATAGATTGGCGTAATGTGCGCTTGTTGAGGCAATGCGAAAAGGCAGGCAAAGCGTCGGGCGAGCAAAGTATCTAAAATGACGAAGGAAGTTGAGATATTTAGGTTTGGGGAAATTCAAAACGTTGGTGAAAAGTTTTGAATTTAAAACGACAGGGGCAGTTGCGTAGAAACGGCGGAGAGTCAGGACAACCCTAAAAGCGCAATGATGTCGTTTCTAAAACAGTGTGGGCATTAAATGCTCACGCATTTTGAAACACCTATGACGTAGCACCTACGACTTAGCAGCGGTGATACGCAGAGACGTGACAGTTTACAGAGAGAAGATGCGTCTTTTCATATCCATGTGAACCGATGGGTTGCGGAAGAGTCATGATGAGAAAAATGACGGATCATATAGCTGAGGATTATAATCGGATTCACACGGTACTGAAAACACGGTATGGCAGACGATGGTGACAACCAAGTTAAGGTGGCGCGGAATGCCGGGGTCCTTATTAAAAAGAAATTACAATGGTGACAACCGAGTTAAGGTGGCGCGGAATGCCGGGGTCCTTATTAAAAGAAATTAGGCGTATGGGGACAAAATTGAGTAAATGGCAGCCCAGGGAATGCGCTCAGTTGACCTCGGGTATTGGAAGAAAATTCAATATCGGTGATCGCATACACTCAAACTTATATCAGGAAAATGAAGAAAGAAGAAATCATCTTTATATTGATACTTGGTCAGGTTACACAGTTCTTTTACAAGGAAATAAACTGAACTACTTGTCGACGATTACAAGGTCGATGTAAAGAAAGAAACTACATTTATGCATCCCCTAATTGCAACAGGTGATGATAGCCAGAAACCTCCTATAAAGTTGGAGAGACCTGGTAGCGAAGGTCGAGCGACTACCCAACAAATCACTTCATATCGCTGAAGGTGCTTGTTGGATATGCTGGAGCCCTTAGAAAAGTTTAGACAAGTCCAGGAGGACTGCTAAACAGGTCTCAGGCCTCCCCTAGTGGATGAAGAAGCTCTGACTAGAAGATGCTCAGATAAAAACCCGAACATCTTCCCAAAATCCCATACGAAGTTGAACAAGACGTGAAGACTGGCAACTACATCTGGAATCCCAGGCACCCACCAAGCGACATGCTGGAAGACTAGCAACTATATCTGAAGGTAAGGCCACAGGACCAAACAAGTGTTTTCTTTCTTCGGAATCTCTTTCTCCTTCCCCACATGGTTGAAAAAATGGAAGTGGGCCAGCGGATGATAGAGTTTGAAACTCTCACAAGAAGGCTCATCGTTTTTTTTTATGGAGTGTTTACCTAGTAAACAAAAGGCAAAGAACACCAGTGGTGTAGGAGAACGAGAAGTGATGAAGAGAATTTATAGGCCCAGTAGAGTGCAAGGGCCACGCGGCAATAAATGGTGCTTTAATGGAGATGGCGTTACAGATTCCCATAAAAACGGTCATGACTGTTAGGAAAGCGTGAGGGATAATTGCGCGCAAAAACCAAGAACGGCCAAAAATGCCCAATGGACGCCAGGGTGTGATAGTATGATGTCAGATGGATAAGCCGAAAGGTCATCCAATCGGACAATGCCACATGTCTCTATTTCACCCAAGATTGGGGGAAATATGCGTATGGAGAATTCAAAGCGACAAAACTTCATACAATCCGGTAAAGACAAATCTCAGATGCCATAAAGATACACCGTCGTGGTTTTAACTCTACACTGGCGGGTTAAGAAAAATGGCGAAGCGTCACGGTAAAGGAGCCCGGTACAGAGACAAGTCGGGAACTAGTTCTTAGAGCTTAATCGATACTGAGGTAAATAGGGAAGGAACATCCCGGGATAAAGAGCAGTTAATCTCGGCAGCCCAGAAACCCGAACTTCCGAGCTTGGGGGCAACTGTTATGGACCCAAATAATGGGCCTGGTATGTGCGAGGCCCAATTGAAAGGCGCTAGGTGGGAAACCTTCCATGAAATAGGCAAACTGCCATTCACCCATGATTGTGCCGATAATGCAGGGATCATGCAGGATATGCAGAGCACATGATCAAGAGGTGGGAGGCGCACGACGACAGAATGCGGACAAGAAGGACGAAACCCTAGGTAATCTCTATAAATAGGGATTATCTACCAGGTACACATTCAGACTCACTAGTCCATTCTTTACCATTCAGTCTCACTGTGCACACACATCACTCAACGGCGAATAGCCACCTGTTGGATATGATTAGTTTTGATGATGTCTTATATAGATGTCATTCTTAAGAGCAAAAAGTTTACATACTACATCTATCTTATACTTTGATTGATTCTTATATTTAATGTAGATGTAATGTTGATATGAAGAAGATGGAAGTTGGAATGGCTAAATTCAGAGTTAAAATAAGGAAATTCAAGTTTCCCGATGAATAGAAGTTGCTACAATTTAATTGCTACATCCCGTGCATGAATAGCTCTTCCTTGCGTTTGAATCTCGTCAATAATCAAGTATCAAACATGTACTCGCGAGTATCGAGCTTCAATTGTTGAGTATGACACTTCAATACTCGAGTATGGTACTTGGCTACTCAAGTATGGTGCATAAACGGCGCTTCTGTGCTTAAATCCCGACAATACCCGAGTATGGATAATCAATACTCGAGTATGACACCACTCTGATCAGCTCTGTTTCACGTCCAGCAATGGCGACCTATGGTAATTCGATGATATCTTCCTAACCAGAGATCGGATAGAGGTGAAACCAATTTTGTTGGAAACTAGACTTCCAAACGGTCTTATTCGCATAAGATTCAAGTCCATAGCAGGTCAGATGAGAGATATATGAATTGTTGAAGATGAGAGTGACATCACCGTCACACTACTGACCAAGCCTCAATGTTTTGGGTATATCTCACAAACTAGAAATCCGATGAAGCTGAAATCAGTGCCATTTGAAAGAAGACTCAAAGGAATTTCCAATAAGACTTGAACAACCAAAACGGAGCTCATACAATGAAGTTATGATCTTCGAAAGTGGACACTCGAAATACTGAAGCAACAGAGTTCGAATCAAGCCTCTGTTATATCTGAACCACATGATACCCGAGTATGAGTATGGGATACTCGAGTATAATCGAATTTCAAAGCTTCCGGTATACCTTAAACACTTAGATACCCGAGTATAAGAATTCATATACTCGAGTATTGACGGAAGAAATCAGTTTGCTCTGTCGAGACCTCAGATGGAGATTTTGTCATTTAATTCAGTTTAATATGATCTTTAATGAATTGATTTCTAACCATTGACCACAGAGATTTTCGAATATTGGAATAATAGTGCAGGATCATGTGAAATCAGATTGGGTCGTGTGATATTCTATAATCAACGCAATATCGAATGCTCTTAGAGAGAGTCATTCATCTATTATTATTTCTTGTAAGAATCTCAGAGTATTGGGACCTTGAGATTGGGTCATTTGATTGCAACTTGTAAGGGGGAGTGTAATTCAAAAGAGAGGAATTGCTCCGAGTGTTACTGAGTGTGTAATCATTTGAACATAAGTTAGTGGAATCGTAGAGTGTGTCTGGAGACTGGACGTAGGTCAAGGATTAGGACCGAACCAGTATAAATTGCCTTGTGTCCATCTCCTTCTTCCTCCTTTGCTATTTTTGTTTAACTTGCAAGAAAATTTAATATCCCTAATTCACCCCCCCCCTCTTGGTAATATTCCGGCTTTCACCACCCATGTGTAGCACAGTGATCCATTAGCAACCGCTGTTATCTCCTCCATAGATATCAGCGGCCACTACATCCGATCCAATATCAATCATACCTAGCCCATCGAGGCTAGACATCTGTGTTCTATTACAAAACACAAACCTTTGTTATAATTTTTTCTACTGAAATTTTACATGTCAACCACTTATGAATTTTTCGTTAACCTGTATTTCAGTAATTCTGTCATGTATTTTTTATTACATGTGGCTACTGTTCATCATGGCCAAATGAGCTAAGATTTAAATTGCACGATCTACATTAATGGATTGATCGATGATGAGGAGCAGACTGATAATTGAATATTTAATACACTTATTTTTATCTCTTGATCAATATTTAGGACTCTTTAGTTAATAAATAACGGCTTTTATGTGCATTTAGTCTTTGGGCCTTAGATTGTAATTTTAGCCATTTTTATCGATAAAATTCCAGTTTTGTATTGCTTCACTATTTTTACCATAACTCTTGAACCAGACATCGGATTTGCCTCATTTTTGTCTCATATTTCAGATGATTCAGAGAGCTACAATTTTTATGAAGACATAAAGAGCCAATTCGGACAAGAAGGCGGTCAATTTTGGAGCCAAAGTCAGATGAACAATTCTGGATTTTAATTGGGCTCGAATTTTGTAATTAAAGCCCATCATTATTTTATTTTCGTTTTGGGATGAACCATTAGACCTAATTCGTTTTTAGGTTATCTTTAAGTGAGGAAGCCGTCACACATTCATTCTACGCATTAATTCATTCACGTTTTACACAGTTTTGGATTAAAGACAGAAGTTTTAGTTTTCTCTCAAATGTTCTTCATGTTCTTCGTCTTTTCTTCTTCTATTCCAACCATGCTCGGCTAAACTTCTATGATTAATCCAACGTGAGGATTCCATGATTCGTCCGCAGAGCCTAGGCTTAATCGGATTAGGGTTTCTCGATCTCGTTTTCATCTTATCGATCGATTTTCGAAAATAGTTCGAATATTAGATTTAATATTCGGTTTGGTTCGTCCCAAGGACCGAGTTCGGACTAGGTTTAAAGTGTTGCCGTGCGATCGTACAATGAGACGCCACTATTCGAATAAATGCTAGGCGATCGTCTAGTCGAGGGAATTTCTCGGACGGATGCAGAGATCTCGGTTCGTCTAGAACCAAACGCGAGTTCGTTAATATTTCGCTCAAGGATGGACGTTTCTGGGAATCTAAACGTTGGGTTGGTCGCTTTTAATTTTTTCTGTCTGTTTCTCAATATTTCGTTTATCTCTGTCTATTTCGTTTTAGTCTGTTGAATCACAAAAAAAATCCCCCCTTTTTTCACCGTTAGGGTTTCGTCGTTGTTGTTAATCAAGCCTGCTGCAAGTTCGTTGGGAAACGATCCAGGTTCCCTATTACTGCAAATCTTTTATTGAATCTGGTTATTTTGAGAGGCACGGCAAACAGGGACGGAACTTGGGATAAATATTTGGGGGGGCCAAATATATACTCATTAACTAATTTTTAAGAAAAAATTTTTGAGGGGCCAAATATATAAATGTTTGAGCTAAATGTATAATTTTTTTGGGCCAAATGTATAAAAAAAATCCAACTTACATTAAATATTTAGGTCACCTATTTACTTTTTCTTTTTATACCCTCGCCAAGCACCTTCCCAACAGTCATCAAGGTGCTCCAAGGCTTCATGTACGAGAGGGGGACAGGAATTTCGATTAGCTGGTTACTTTCTATACCTTGCCCACTCCTTTGAACTCATACGTAAGTAAGTAGGAAAAAACGATTATTTTTTTTGGGGGGGCCATGGCCCCCATTGTAACCAAGAAGGTCCGTCACTGACGGCAAATCTCTTTCAAAATTTGGCGCCGTTGCCGGGGAATTTGCATCGGTTTGATTAGTAACAGTATTGGAATTTTTATTATTATTATTATTTTTTTATTTTGATTTGATTTGATTTTTTTATCTTTTATTTTATTTGATTTTATTTGATTTTATTATTTTTTTTTATTTTTTTTTTTTTTTATTTTTTTTAACGTGAATTTTTATCTTTTTTTTTTTTTTACTTTTTTTATCTTTCTTTTATCTTTTATTTTATTTTATTATTATTTTTAAATAAAAAATTTTTTTAAAAAAAAAATCATTCGATAGTATTTCTGATAGTCTTGTTGTTTTCACTAATTCTAGTAGCAATTTTGCTAACTCAGACGTTATGGCAGAAAGACAGGCAGATCATGCTACTTTAAAGGAATTGGGTGCACTTGATGTTAATTATCAACCTTTGTGCATCCAATATCCTAACCTTGCCGCTAACTTTGAGCTTAAATCTGGTCTAATACACTTGTTGCCTAAGTTTCATGGTCTTGCAGTGAGTGCCCCATTAAGCATTTGAAGGAATTCCATGTAGTGTGCAAGACAATGAAACCACAAGCCATTGATGAGAATCATATCAAGCTGAGAGCTTTTCCTTTCTCATTGGACGGTGGAGCCAAGGATTGGTTGTTGTACCTTCACCCTCATCTATTGGGAGCCGGATCGATATTCGAGGTTATTTCTAGAGAAATATTTTCCTTCATCAAGAGCAACCGCGATCAAGAAGGAAATTGGCAACATTAAACAGTCACCGGGGAGACTATGCATGAGTATTGGGAGAGATTCAAAAGGTTATGTGCAAGCCGTCCACACCATCGATAAATGAAAAGACCCGATTAACGCTTTCTATGATGGTCTCACGCCGGTAGACAAAGGATTGGTGGATGCTTCTAGCGGTGGTGCTATGAGCAACAAGACACCGAAGAGGCTCGGGACTTGATATCCATTATGGCGTATAACTCTCGCAGTTTGGCACTGGGGCCAATAGTACCCTGTTTACCATATTCAAGCAAAGACCGCCAAACCAAGATGATTCCCGAGAGATTAGAGACTAGACTTGATGATCCGACCTCCCTTGTGAGGCGGCAAGAATAACGCATACAGTGCGGTCTTCACCTCCTCGAGTGGGTACTCCCGTGGGTTTTGTTCGACCCATATCATTCTACCGACTCATGCCCTACCTTGCATGATCCCGCTACCAAGACCAACCAAGAGCTTCAGCTGGGCATTTTCCAGAAGGCCACAATACCAACGAATAATGCCTTCTCCAATACTTATAATCCCGGTTGGAGAAATCACCCCAACTTTCGCCGGAACCAAAATCGAACCAGAGTAACCGTAATCGAATCGAATCGAGTAACCAAGATCAACGCACTCGGGAATTACCAACAGAGACAAGACATGCCACAGACTTTCCAAAGAACAGCCGCACCCCCTTTGCCTTTGCAAGCGCCACCTCCTCGACTGGCCCATATGTCCACCTCCACAAAGCGGCACAACAAAGAAAGCTAGTAGTGGTGGTGGTGGTTCCTCACTTGAAGATATGATGAAGCAATTTGTCACGCCCAATATGCAGTTCCAACAAAGAACCGACACTTCCATTCGTAGTTTGCAAACACAGATTGGGCAATTGGCAACATCATTGAACCAGCTTCAACCTCGGGGATCCAACTCCCTTCCTTCACAAACAATTCCCAATCCTAAGGGAAATGTGAGTGCTATATCACTACTGGTCCGGCAAGCAATTGGAGGAACCTAAGCACGCTACGATGTGACTTCCACATCAGAAACGAGTCAGAAATGTGAAGATTGACTCGAAAAGAAAAAGGCAAGACAGCAAGGTGAAGAGGAAGACATTCCTATTCCTCTTCCCTTCCCTCGTAGAGCAATTCAGCCCAAGAAGTTGGCGTGCAAAGCACAAGAGAAGGATATACTTGAGACATTCGTAAGAGTAGAGATCAACATTCCTCTCTTAGATGCAGTCAAACAAATTCCTAAATATGCCAAGTTTCAAGGAGTTGTGCACCAACAAGAGGCGATCAAGGGGAATGAACGAGTGAGTTTGAATCGAATGTCTCAAAGACTCATCCAAATTTACTATGCCTCGTAAATGCAAAGATCCGTGGACATTTTCTATCCCTTGCCTCATTGGTAACTATAGATTTGATGATTGCATGCTAGATTTAGGTGCTTCTATTAATGTCATGCCCTGCATCTCGTTTATAGATCTCTTGGTCTTGGTCCTTTGCGTCCTACTGGTGTTATTGTTCGCTTAGCTAATAGAAGTAGTGCTCATCCTTCGGTTTAGTTGAAGATGTATTAGTCAAAGTTAATGACTTGATATTTCCCGCTGATTTTTACATCTTGGATATGGAGGGTGAGTCTCCTAGTAGTAGGTCACCAATCATTCTAGGGAGACCTTTCATGAAAACAAATAGGACTAAGATAGATGTGCATTCCGGTACTCTTTCCATGGAGTTTGGTGATATATCCGTGAATTTCAATATCTTTGATGCCATGAAATATCCTAGGGAAGAGCATTCGTTTTTCGTATTGATGTGATTGATGATGCCGTGGATGATGTTCTTGCCGATTGGTGTGTCGCTTACCCCGATTTTGCATCTATGAGTGATTCTCTCATTTGTGCATGTGCTAATAATGAATGGTGTCCTATTTGCACCGAAATTAATGATGCATTATTTGGTGATGCCGACTTGCTTAGTGATTCTCGCATTACTTGTCGATTCCGATATCGATTCGAGTTTGAGCTTCATCCCGATCCTAACGTGCATCCCGATTCCGATTTTGATGAGCTTACTTCGATTTTGATGAACTGAATTCGATGTTAACATTGAGCCGTATAGACACGTCCTTTTGCTTGTGCTTCTTTGAATGTGGTTTCAGTGGATTTCTAGTGTGATGACATCGAGTTGTTACCACCCAAGCTTCTTCCCTCCATTGAGAAACCGCCCAAACTAGAGTTGAAATCCCTCCCGCATCACCCGAAGTATGCATTTATGGAGGTGAATGAGCGCTTTCACCATTGTGGCAAATAATCTTTTGCCCGATCAAGAAGAGAAGCTGCTAAGCTTATTGAGGGCGAACAAGAAGGCCATTGGGTGGACATTAGCTGACATAGTTGAGAATAGTTGGAGAGTTTGCATCGACTATAGGAGACTCAACCAAGCCACTCACAAGGATCATTATCCTCTACCTTTCATTGATCAGATGTTAGAGCGTTTGGATGGTAAGTCTCATTACTGCTTCCTGGATGGCTACTCCGGATATTTCCAGATCCATATTGCTCCTGAGGATCAGGAGAAGACGACCTTCACATGCCCCTTTGGGACATATGGTTACCGAAGGATGCCTTTTGGCCTTTGCAATGCACCTGGCACTTTTCAGCGTTGTATGGTAAGTATTTTCTCTGAGTTTCTAGAGGATTGCATGGAGGTTTTTATGGATGACTTCACTGTATATGGGTCTGATTTTGATACATGCTTAGCTAATCTATCTAGAGTTTTGCATAGGTGCATTGAGTCTAATCTTGTGCTGAATTATGAGAAGTGTCACTTCATGGTTGAGTCGGGTATAGTCTTGGGACACATAGTGTCTAGGAAAGGGATTGAGGTAGACCCCGCTAAGATAGATGTTATTACTGCTTCGCCTTACCCCGCTTCTGTGCGGGAGGTTCGCTCTTTTCTTGGCCATGCAGGTTTCTATCGACGTTTCATTCAAGATTTCAGCAAGACTGCCCGACCCTTGTCCAACCTTCTGCATAAGGACACTGACTTTGTCTTTGATGATGCGTGCAAGGCGGCCTTCGATCACTTGAAGCGTTGCGACTACGACCAGATGATTCAGCCCCGATTGGCTCCTCCCTTTTGAGTTGATGTGCGATGCTTCCAACTATGCGGTTGGTGCTATCTTAGCACAATGGGTTGATAGAGCCTCCCATGTCATTGCATATGCTTCAAAGACCTTGGATTCTCGCTCGCCTAATTACACCACTACTGAGAAGGAGTTGTTGGATATTGTATTTGCCTTCGATAAGTTTAGGTCATATCTGCTAGCTAGTAGAGTCATTGTTTTCTCTGACCATGCAGCTTTAAAGTTTCTTTTGAAAAAGGCAAATGCTAAGCCATGGCTCATTCGGTGGATGTTGTTGCTCCAAGAGTTTGATGTTGAGATTCGAGACAAGTGGAGCACAAACCGGGTAGCCGACCACTTGAGTCGCATCACCCATTCTCCCTCTCACCCCTCTTCTATTCGGGATGATTTCCACGATGAGCGGCTTCTACGGTGCAAGGTAAGACCCCATGGTATGCTGATCTAGTTAACTATTTGGTAGCCGGTATTTTTCTTGTAGACTCCACTAGGGCCCAAAACCTAAAATTGAAAAGTGAGTCTAAATATTATGTTTGGGATGACCCTTATCTCGTGGAAGTTTTGTAGTGACCAGATAGTTAGGAGATGTATACCTGACCATGAATTTCACTCCATATTGCATTTTTCTCATGCTTCTGCTTGTGGTGGTCACTTTGGACCCCAAAGAACTGCTAGGAAAGTGTTAGATAGTGGATTATTTTGGCCCTCCTTTTTTCGTGATTCCCATCTATTTTGTAAGTCATGTGATAACTGTCAGAGAGCAGGAGTATTTCTCGTAGGCATGAGATGCCCCAAAACCCTATATTGTTTTGTGAGATCTTTGATGTTTGGGGTATTGATTTTATGGGTCCATTTCCCGCTTCATATGGTTATACTTACATACCTCTTGGCCGTTGATTATGTTTCGAAATGGGTTGAGGCGAAAGCCACCCGGACTAATGATTCTTCTATGGTGGTGGACTTTGTTAGGTCTAACATTTTCTGCGCAGTTTGGCATTCCTAGAGCTATTATCAGTGACCAGGGTTCCCATTTTTGTAATCGAAGCATGGGTGCCTTGTTACGCAAGTATGGAGTGCTACACAAGGTCTCCACAAAGATACCACCCTCGGACCAATGGTCAAGCCGAAGTCTCAAATAGAGAGATTAAGCAAATCCTTCAGAAGACTGTCAACTCTACCCGGAAAGATTGGAGTAAGTGATTAGAGGATGCTTTGTGGGCATATCGCACCGCCTACAAGACTCCGATTGGGATGTCTCCTTATCGGATTGTCTTTGGTAAGGCATGTCATCTTCCGGTTGAGTTGGAACATCGAGCCTATTGGGCCATTAAGCAGTGTAACATGAATTTGGCTCAGTCTAGGATGGAGAGAAAGCTACAGTTGCAAGAATTAGATGAGTTGAGATTGGATGCCTATGAGAGTTCACGGTTGTACAAGGAGAAGACTAAGGCATTCCATGATAAGCATATTCTGAGGAAAGAATTTTCTGTGGGCCAGAAAGTTCTTCTATTTAACTCCGTTTGAAGTTTATGCCGGGTAAGCTTCGATCTAGATGGGATGGCCCTTTTGAGATCACTAACATTTTTCCATTTGGTCTTTGTTGAGCTATGTGATCCAACCACAGGAAGTACCTTTAAGGTTAATGGGCATCGCCTCAAGCCATTTCATGAGGGATCCCCACAGCAGCCTGAGGAAGCAGAGACTCTCCTCATTGATGCCATCTATCCTCCATAAACCCTTGGGGAGGATTCTTCTTTCTCCCTCCATAAACCCTTGGGGAGTATTCTTCTTCCTTCTCCCTCTTTCTCTCTTATTTGTTTTCTTTTTTTTTCTACCTTGATTTTTGAAAAAAAAAAAAGTCTCTCTTTCTATGATTGCTACATATTATGAACGTGGAATTAGACTTTGGTTTTAATGGATCATTCTGGTTGGTCTACAATTCTTGACTCTTCGATTACAAGTCTTGGTAGTTGATTTGATGTTGTTGATTGCCTAAGTTGGTATTGACCTTGTGAGGTTTTGGGCCTGCATGAATGGAATTCATCTTTTGCCATTCTTTCTTTCATGTGTGCATCTCTCATGATTTTTGTTCTCTAGAACTTGCTCCTTTTCTTTTTGAAACTACATTTTTCACTTACGTGCATAAGTATGATGGAAGCTTGTTTTCTTTCTTTTATTTTCCTCACTTTGGCCAAATAGCTTTCCCTTGCATTATGATTCCCTTGCTAGCCCATTTGTGCCTTTTGACCCATTCTTTTCTAAGCCACATTACAAGCCTAAGCGTAAAACCATTTTATTCCGCACCTTGAAGATTTATTGAGCATTGGTTTCAACTTGTTTTGTGTTTAAGTGTGGGAGTTGCTCAGGAGTGCAACAGTTTAAGAGTGTGGGGAGATATTTGATTTTGACATTGTAATTACGTATACAATGAAAGGAAAGAAAAAAATAAAATAAAAAAATAATAAAATAAAAATAAAAGAAAAAAAAAAGAAGAAAAAAAAAGAAAAAATAAAAGAAAAGAAAAGAAAATACATAGAAAGGAATGGATATATTAGTAGAATAAAAATTTCATACATAGAGAATGATTGTGTTAATCAGTGCTCTTCCTTTTGATTTCTTTGGTGCTTAGCCTCTCATTCCATACTATTTAGCTACCTTCACCCTAGCCCCGTTACAACCTTTAATTACAAGCTCTCTTGATTTGTGCATGTCTGTGTTGTGAGTAGTGGAGACGTAGAAGTTGAGCAAGCTTATGGTAGAACAATTTTCTTGAGTAGAATTTGAGCGATACACTTATTTACCTTAAACACTTGAGAGACCGATTGATTGAGCGCATCATTTGTGAGACCATCTTTTGTGATTAGCATCATTGATTGAGACTACCATGAATTGTAATTTGAGATGAAGGGATTTTGGTCTTGATTGATTGGTCTTTTGGAACTTTTTGTCCCTTGATTCACTTTTTGCATTATTAGCAATTATTAGTAAAGAATAGTTTTTCCTTTTAGTCTTTTTCTTTAGATTTTGCTCGGAGTGCAAAAAGATAAGTGTGGGGGAATTTGATAATTGAATATTTAATACACTTATTTTTATCTCTTGATCAATATTTAGGACTCTTTAGTTAATAAATAATGGCTTTTATGTGCATTTAGGCTTTGGGCCTTAGATTGTAATTTTAGCCATTTTTATCGATAAAATTCCAGTTTTGTATTGGTCGAGGATTGGGGGCTTCGGAGGCGTTTTCTTAAAGAAAAGTTTTAAATGCATTAAAAAACAAAAGAATATAAACAAGAAAAAAATATATCAAAAAAATATTTATGAAATCAAGTGGATACTAATGATGTAATAAGAGAGGCAATTATTTTATAAACCTGTCATTTAGAAAAGTAAGGCTAAGTACTGTTAGAAATAAATGCAGCTACATAAATTACAATGAAGGGTGGACACTCAATAAGTTCAAGTACATATATTTTAATAAAAAAAGTATATTACAATAAAAATAATTATAATGTCATCCTTCTAGACCTTATTTTTGGAATTTCATCATAATTGCCCTATTATCAAAGCCATCAAATACATTTTTTTCAATATAAGGCACTAAACAATCATTCAACCATTCATCCCCCATCCAATTACGAAGTCCAATCTTGATGTATTAAGAGTGTACACTTAATTTAAGAGTGAGCAATCATTCAAACATGTATTAATTCAAGGAAAGCAGATAAATAATGCTAATGCTAACTCGTTTAACTTGAATTTTTTTTAAAAAAAAAATTCTCAAATTCTAGGGGGCACTTGCCCCCCAATCCTAAACATGGGTCTGCCCTTGTCGATGATGACGAAGAGATGTGTGAGTAGAGCTGGGAATCAGGGTCAGCTCGGCCCTCCAGGGCCGGCCCATTAAGGGCCAAGGCCTAACAGGGCCGGCCCTCCAAGGCCTGAAGTAAGAAAAACATCTGTTTTTTAAAGCCCGGCCCTAGAGCGCCAGAGCCGGCCCTCTAGGGCTTGGAAATTACTATTCCAAATTTTAACTATTTTTCCTTTACTTTTTTTAAAGAAATATAATTAGTAAATTACAACACGAATCATCCAACAAATAACCACAGTCACTAATTTATAATCAAAAGCAAACTATGTTCATAAATAACTTACATAAAACATAAGAAGCATACCACTAAACGACATTAGTACGATTACTATTATTATAACAAATAATTTAATTTGTTAAACATAAGAGTAATTTTATTTGCAACAAATAATAAACCAAATCATAAAATTAGAGTATATTTATTATGTATTTGTAGTTAAATAGATAAATAACTCTATAACAAATATAAAATATATATAAATTAATAAATTAAAAAGGGACAAAAAGAAAAAGCTACAGTGAAAAGGGCGTGTAGGGCCGGCCCGAGGCCCTTCAAGGCTGACCCGTTTAAGCTCGAGGTTCTCCAGGGCCGGCCCTACAGGGCCAATTTCAAATATCCATTTAAGTCTGGCCCTTGACGGATCAGGGCTTAAACGGGCTAGCTCGATGTACTCGGCCCGATTTCCCGGCTCTATGTGTGAGTAGAAAAAGATAATAAAACGTTTATCTATATTAAATATCTTTACAATTAACACACCAAACGCAACTTTATAAAAGTTTAGATTAACTTATTTTAAATGATTTTATATTGTATGGAGTAAATATTTTTTAAAAAAAATTATGACTCATCCTTGAATGCACCTGGCTGGCGCAAACTCTATTTTTGGTACTCCTATATTCTTGTTTTAAAAAAATTATTATATAATGTCATAAAAATAATATATTAATTTATTCATATTAAAAAAAAAAGAGCACATCCAAATTACCAGGTAAATACTGATTTTTTTTTTTGGTAACTGGAGATTCATTTGAAGCGATACAGATGAGTGGGGTGTGTCTAGTCATTATTACGAGAAACTATTTAAATACTCTTGACTTCTTTAGGTATTTTTTTTTAATTATTTTCCCCCAACGAGATACCATGTTATTTGTACTTTACTAGTAATCTGATGATGGAATGTAATAAAATTATAATAGAATTAAAATTTTATCACTAGAAATATGTATAACTTTATGTGGATCTTCATAACATGTTTGCTAATCAAAATTTAATGATAAGGCACAAGGAGTGTACTTGATAGTAAAGTCTAATGTCTTTTTAGATGTTGAGAATAAATGATAGATTTTTTAACTAAATTGTCATAGGTATATATGTCGGGGTTTAATCTCCAATCACTTTCTTCTTTCTTCAATGAAACGAATACTTATCATTCATGCCAACGCCAACTTGGTGAAAACAACCTCATTTAAATGACTAGGGTCTTTATTGCTTAGATTATGTTATACTCCTATAATTTTAAATATAAAACATAGTTTGTAGTGCAAACCGGAGGTAGTATGGTCCATGATATGAAAAATATTAATTTGGCTTGAATATTGGAGTAACGCATACATTAGTGTATATTATTTAGCATGGTTTTGTAACAATTTGTTAGTGTATTAAAGAATAATTTTAAAATTAATAAATTATTAATTGAGGTGATAAGTTTTAGCATAGGTGCCTCCTTTAATATTCGAACTTGAGACTCAAAAGGATTTACTAGACTTGATATCATTAGACTAACTTTGTCTTGGTAAAACTGAATTATTTTAAGGGTTAAGGTGCAAATTGGTTGACGAAGTGTTACGCAAAGAGCACTTGACACAAAAATATTTTAGAGGGACAAAAAATACAAATGAACAATTAAAAATGGGGAAAAAAACCAATATAATAAAGGTGCAAATTGGTCAATGAAGTATTACTTCCGTCGTCGGCAACTCTCACCATCATTGCGAGCGACTTTCCTTATTTCTCCTCTCCATCGTTGTAACACCCCAACTTTTCACAAGCAGTATAAATTTTTTTTTTTAAAACATCATTTCAAAATGATCAGAGTAGTGCACCGGAGCTATTAAGTAATTGATATATATATTAAAATACCCATGGTAGTATGTCTTGCTGTTTAAACAGCGATACAAAAGTGTTTCAAAAGAAATGACAGAAAGGAGTCTTCAGATGGGACTCCTACGCGTGCTGCTTGTCCTTCTTCTCGATTCTCGGTCCACCTGATCCTGAAGCTAAGTTAAGAGCCGAGGTCCATGCATCGAACCCCTGTAACGGTTAACCTCATGATTACATACATCATATATGTACAACAGACAATCTTAGACCTTTGGCAACATTTACTATGGTCAGACATAGGGTATACATATTCGATATGTATGCCAATGACAATCTGATCGGATGACAGAGACAATCATACAGTCGGATGATAGACAATAGTACAGTCGGATGTACGGAGAATAGTACAGTCGGATGTACAGACAATAGTACAATCAAAGTACAGGCATAACAGACAATAGGCATGATAGAACAGCAGTACAATACAATCGGAGTACAGGCATGACAGACAATAGGCATGACAGAACAACAGTACAATCACACAAATCAGAGTTTCTAACGTCCTATAAGAGTAATATCACTTTTATTAGTGATTTGGTACTATATCTGGCATTTTGGGTAAAAATTACCATTTTGCCCCTATACCCCTAATTGGCGGAATTTCGCCAGCACTTCGTTACTCTTACAAATTTTCTTCCCGAAATTTTGCCAGAACTTCGACGCAATTATGATTTTCGAAATTCTAGACTAAAATAGCCCTATTATATGATATCTAATCATACTTTGAAAAATAAAGGCTACTCTAGCATTACTACTCTAACTATTGAAAGAACTACGAAGACTTCACTTTCGGGGACTTAATCCCTACTATGTTTTTACCTCTTCAGGCATATTTTTCAATGCAATGAGGCCTAAAACAATAGTAGGAATCTCACTCCCTACTTACTAAAACTATCTAACAATTCTACTAACTACCGAACTAAAAAGCTAAAGACCGAAAGACTTACCCGTTGAAGACTTTCAGAACTTTCCCGCAGCTTCTCTCTCTTGTTTCTCCCTCTAGATTTCGGCTAAAGGAAGAGGATTTTGGTGTGAAGAAAATGTGAAGAGCTCTTGGCTATTTATAGAGAATTTTTAGGGACAAGTTTGGAATAATCAAAGTTGTTTTCACTTTTTATGTCCAACTTTTCCAAAAGATTTTTGCCCTTCATTTTCCCTTCTTGGCCGACCTCCAAGGGTGATATGGCAGCCTCCCATTGGTCCAAAATGGTGACTTGGCTTGCTTTATGCCCTAGTCTAACTGTTTTCCCGATCGGTACCGATTCGCGTGATTTCGGGGAAATCTCAAAATTCTGGATTTACAACTCTGAAGACATGTTCTAACTTAGTAGAAATGTCCAAGTTAACCTAAATTTTGATTCCATATAGGCCTCCAACAGTCCAGTTGAAGTTTTCTCGAAAAACGTGTCCGAACGTGTCCGGTGTCGAAACTTGTTTTTGGAAACATCAATCTCTTCAGAAAAATTCACTGATTCCAAATATGTCTAAATAAATTTAAACTCATTCCTAGATATTGAGTTAGAATTTATTTTCTTCATTTCCAAAAACATGCCTATATGCATTTTTCCCTATTTTGTTTTATTAGGAAAATGCACAAACGGCCTCAGAATTAACTTCCGGAAGAGTTTAACGGAAGATAAAAACCCACTGATCAATATTCTACCTTGACTTTGGAATTCCCATTCCTAGATCTCTAGATAGGATCCGTTTCCTAATTTTTAAATTACTATTCACTATTTTTACTTTAATTAATTATAATATTATAATAATGGCAAGTTGCACATATTTAATTTTGTTCTTATTTTCATTTTTTTCTTCTTTTCTTGGGTCCAATATTTCGGTCAAATCTGGTCCTTTTTATTTTAATTTTCGTTTTAATTTTATTTATTTTATATAAAATAATTATTTAATAATTATTTTATATAATTTTTCACAAAACTTTCCTATTGGTCCATTCTTGTATCTAGGCTTTAAAAATACCTAAACTCATCCATTTTTCTCAATATTCTCCAATTAATTAGGAAATATATTTTTACTAATTTTAAGCCAAAAACCACTAATTTTAGGGTTTTATATAATTATCTCGAATTTCCTTTGCTTATGCTTAAGTAATTAGCCAATAATTTCCTAATTACTTTCTTATCAATAGTTGATAATTTTCTTACTTAGGATGCCTCATTATCTCATAACTTTTGTATTGACATTTTTGCTTTATGCCTCACGCATTATATTAATATTTACGGGGCATTATATATGGTCTTTTCAATACTTTTTGAGTATTCTCCTTCAATTTCTCCAAGTTTGTAACTTAATAAATTACCTAAATTAGGGAAAATATCCTTCCCTATTTCAAATAGATTTTTACTTGCCTCTTTTATAGCTTTCACAGGGTATTTATAACCCACAATGTGCTTAGGGACCTATTTGCAAATTTTCAATTTGTTTTAGGGACCTATTTGCAAATTATCTAATTTCAAGAGAAATTACCCTGACAACAAGGTAAACTCAATACAAGGTGTTTGAGACCTCATATTCACCTATTTTTAATAGGTACATTTCCTAATTTTTTATATTTACCCTAAGTGTGATTTTTAGGGTATTACAATCGTCGTGCTTTAGATAGATCAAGAGTGAGAATCGAGCCACGATTCATCATCATTAATTGGGAAATTTACCAAAATAATTTTGTTTTTTTAAAAAATTACCTAATCAAAGCACATTCCAAACATTTTACCAAAGTAATGCGGTTGGTGGCGTAAGGAAAAGTCACGCCACTAATGGCGTAAAAAAGGTTCACGCCACTGACACAATGTGTCAGTTTGTGTCAGTGGCGTGAAAAAAGTTCACGCCACTTAGTGGCGTGAATATTTTCCACGCCACTATTATATGGAATCAGACCCACTGGTCTGATTCCATATATAATAAAAAAATATATTATAATAATAATAATAATAAATGATAAATAAGTGGAATAATTTAAAGCTCTACTTCATTTAATTTGAAGTCAAAAGAAAGAAAGCATGGAGCTGAAATAACTCATTAAGAACGCCTTTTAAAAGATTACGCGGTACAATTTGGTTATAACAACAGATCCCAATATAGGGGGATCTATATATTTGTCATACATCAAATATTTGTATAACAACAATATTCATTTTGGGATCTGTATCTTTTGTTTGAATATCTGAGGGCAAAAATTCTCTTTAATTAAGGAGCCAAAGTTGCTCACGAAGTTTAAAACAAAATATAGAAATAATTAAAATACAACTCAAAAAAAAGGGAAACACAGTGTAAATAGTCAGCAAATACGTGAATGATTGCATGAGATGTGGAGAGAAACACACACACATGTTTGGATTAGTAGTAGAAACTGTTTTTCCAACGTGATTTACGATATACGGAGTAGGTTTGTGAGAGAAGTTTTGTTTTGACTTACGTAAATTTTCTGTGATGATTTTGATTATATTATTAATTTATCTAAATTTTCTGCACAAGGATTCGTGATATCCTCCGATCGAAGAGATCGACGTGTGTGTGTGTGTTTGTCTATACACACACATACCATGTTCCTCAGTTTTCAATATTTACTTCACGACCAGAAAGTACGTGGCAGCATGGAACTAAATATTATATTATTCAAATATTACATATAACTAATAAATGCAAGGAATGAATAAATTTAGTTTGAGAGATCAAATTAGTCAGAGCGTGTGATCATGCATCTATATATATTCAAATTAGATAATCTTTTAATTTTTAATCATGAAGCCATCAGTTAAACAGAAGAGTTAATGAGCTTTGCTTTTCTGATCATATATCCAGTATATTTTCGTGATCATAAATAGAATATAATATTCCAATTGACATTCATGATTAATATGTCTTTGCTCTAGTAAGATAATCTCAATATATGATGATATTTTGGGATCTGCATGCATATATATGGAGAGTTTATGTATAACTCAAATCCACGTATTATATATAAGTGTAGTAGTTGATTTCCCCTCCACACACACACACACTATATATGTGTGTGTGTATGCGCACACACATGTATGTAAACATATTCATTAAACCATAAAGACTTTCAAAAAATGATAATATTCATATAAATCATCAATAATAATAATAATGTAGGTCTTAATTAATTCCAAATATTCACACTTCTAAATGTATTTTTCCAGGATATATATTTTAATAGGTTTTGTAGTGAATAAACTTGAAAACTAAGAGAAAATGCATGCGTATATGTTAGGATGATTAATTAAGATGACAAAAAGTGAAAATATTTGAGAAAATGCATAAATATATGATTTATTATAGATAACAACAATGAGTTATCTAATAAACAAATCTTAAATTTTTTTTTTTTTTTTGAAATCCATCATATTCCAAAATTTTGGTGAAGAAATTAATAAATGCAAAATGAAGAGAAGCAAAGGTGCCGTCTATTTCAAGGCGGACAAAAACAGACATGGTGACACTCGTAGGCCATACACTTCATGTAAGTGTAATATTATAGTACCAAATAGGACCCTTTCTTCTCCTATATAAAACCATTTCAATACACTTACATTTTTCATATTCAGCTATCTTCAAATTAAACCTCAGCCAATGTGAGTTGGCATAGATGGTAAGGGATCCAGGATTAGGCCCTTGGGTCGTGGGTTCGATCCCCCTACCGTCGTTGGGACTCCTTTGGTAGGCGATCTCGTAAGTCCCCAGTAAGTGCTCATAGAGCCCGGGGCCGTGCCCTGGCCTTGGTGGGGGACTGATGTCGAACCCCTCCAAAACTTTTTTATATCAAAAAAAAAAAAATTAAACCTCAAGAAACTTCAAAATATTTAAAGATCAAGCTGAGATGGCTTCTTCTTTAGTAAACAAACGCCTTCTTATTGTGGTTTTCTTCATCGTCTGCTTCATCTCTTTCCAAGCTACAGGTACTTATACGATCAAAAAGATTATTATTATGTTATTGCATGTTTATTATATATTATTGTTATTTGTTTTTATTTTTTCTTAGTTTTAGAGATTGATTTAATTTACTTTTTCTGTGTAGCTCGAACATTGAAAGAGAGAAGCAATATTACAGGGATGGGAGATGAGACAATTAATGGTGGTGATCATCAAACGTTTAAGCCAAAAGCCAACAATGAAGCTAATAATAATAATAATGCAGAGGGCGAAGTGTTTTCAATGGATTATACACCTGCCTCAAGGAAGCCTCCAATTCACAACTGATTTATATATATCACAATAATAATCTAATAATTAATTAGTCTTATCTAGCTCTCAGATTTTCCCTTGTAAAATACTGCAGTATAATTTTGTTATTTACTGTAGTGATCGTACTAGAATGCCTGTGATATATATAAAGTTTTGGTTTATTATATATAAACTTCTTCATCTTACTATATATATATATATATATTTATATTTATATTTATATTTGTCGTGTTTACGTGAAAATGATGCATGTAACATAACTGTGAATAAAAAGAAACTTTTATGTGAAGTAGCGTCCATATAAAAAGAAAAAAGGGAAAGAAATAACCAGCAGCGATATAACTTTTCAAGTTTCATTTAAACGGATATCTGAAAAATGGCCTCTTGTTGCCAATAAATTTGCCCCAAGAGTCATTTAATTTCCTGAAGCGTCAAAATGTTTTTCATGGGATCTATTATTTATTTTTGTGGCAGTTCAAAAAGGAATTTTCTCCCATAAAAAGGGAACACATGAAGCAGCAATAACTTGATTAAGTGAACAAAAATGAACTTGTTGATCATCAAGTTTAGCAGATCTTAAAACAAAACACAAAAACATATGTATCATCTAAGAGAACTTGATGCCTGGAAAAACATGGCTTCTTGATATTACTTGAAATCACCATTATTAATTTTTTATATAAAAAAAACTAATAAAAAAAATCAGCCAACTTTCTCAGATAAGTAAAGACTATAGAGCAGTTGTTAACAGTTCTTCTTAAGCGTAGCCTGTAGCCTGTACTGATTAGCAAATTCGAAGTCCTAATTCATAAATCACAGAAATGATGCAATATGGGGATTCAAAAATACAATATAATATCACTTGGATTTTGTGGCTCCAGTTACAGTAATCACTTCAAATTTGTCAAAAAAAAAAAAAAAGAAACCACCTTCCCCATAAGGGAAATTTCTCAAGTACATGTAATTTGTAAGCCAAATGAAAAAAATCCCTAAAATGTGTGATGAAAGTGTTAGGACTCTACTCTCACACTAACTTTGATGATTTCTTTTTTGTTTTTTTTTTTGGTATGTGCACATAATAAGGCCTAAGATAGAGTTTATCTCCCCGGAGCTCGTGTTCTTCACTGCAGCAACTATTGTATCTACTTGGTCCAGTTCTTCTGAGTTATTGCATCATTCATGGCTAACACTTTCAATCCCCTTTTGGCATCTTTAATTGCATATTCTGGGCCAGTGGCTAGGATGAGATGGGACCCACTCTTTCTTATATAGAATAAAGTTATATTTGATTGTACGTATATCCCTTTTCAGTTCTCTGGAATTTTCTCGTAGAAAAGCATGCTGGCTTCTGCAGAAAGAACAGTTTCCTCTGAAACAGAATGCACTTCAGTATCTGAAACACAAAACCAGTGTACTTGAGGAGTCTGATTCTGATTTAAATGGTCATCAGAAGAATTCGATGATCCATTCTTGCTCGCCTATAAACGATATAATGCCCACTACCAGCTCTTCCATAGTGTTCCACAACAGAGACAAGTTGGTACAAACATGTTGGTTCAGAAACTGAATCATTCGATACACCCACCTGCACCCAGCACAGCATGATAAAAGATTTAAAAAATAATAAAATTTCATGGTTCATTGCAAAGTGCATTAAATCAAGTTTCAACAACACCACAGGACAAACCTCGTTGGTGAACTGAGTATGTGTATTTCTATGAATGGTTTCTGAGGAGCCTCTGTCGCAGAGAAACATGGTGTCACCAAGTGGTGTCTGTCCATTCTCAGGGGAGACAAATCCATTATCTATGTGATTCGTTGAATTTGAATGTCCTATTCTTGATCCATAAATGTCATTTGTAACATCCCAACTTTTACAAGCAGTATAAATTTTTTTTTTCCAAAACATCATTTCAAATCATCAGAGTAGAGCAACAGAGCGATTGAGTAACTGATATGTATATATAAAACGCCGTAAGTCTGGCTGGTTACAACAATGTACAGTAACCAAGTATTTCAAAAGTGATATACAATAGCAAAAGGAAAGCTTCCGCCGGAACAACAAAAGGAAGTCTTCAGCCGGGCCGGGTCTTCTACTCGGTCTGCTTGCCTCTCTCCTCGGTCCTCGGTCCTCCCGAACCTGACGCTATGTTAAGAGCTGAGATCCGCACCGGATCTCAGGTAACGGTTAACCTCATACTTACATACACACAACATATGTACCACAAGTATTCATATCATCAACAGTATATAAGCACGCAACCTATGCAAATGTATCGCCCCTAGCATTCAGATGTATCGCCCATAGCATATTGATGTATCGCCCATAGCATGCATATGTATCGTCCGTAGCAAACACCAACATATCAACAGTACAAAACATATGATAGAGCTATCAACTACCACATACAATACACATAGCACATACATGCATACCATAAATATCAGAGTTAGTGTTACAGTACGCGGACGTACCTTCGTTGACGAAAATCGGTATTTCTGTCGGTATACGGCACGACAGTAGGTCAGAACGTAATCAGGGATATCCTATCAATATAACAACATACTTGTTAAGGATCTATTATTACGACGGACATTTTTAGTCAAAATGACCATATTACCCCTGACCCCCTAATTGGCGGAATTTCGCCAGTACTTCGTTACTTTGACCCTAATCTTCCAAAATTTCAACATAACTCCTACTCCAACATAATTTCGACATATAAATCATATTAATTAATGATTTACATCATAACAGGTATTTTAGGTAAAAATTACCATTTTGCCCCTGATGCCCCTAATCGGCGGAATTTCGCCAGAGCTTCGCTACTTTAACTCTAATCTTCCAAAATTTTGCCAGAACTCTGACCTCATCATGATTTTTGAAATAATGACTAAAATACCCCTATCATATGATATCTAATCATACTTGGAAGATTAAAGACTAATATAGCATTTCTACTCTAACTACCGAAAGAACTACGAAAGCTTAAGTACCGAAAAACTTACTCAGAGCTTCGCTGCAAAATTCCCCGGACTCCTCCTTCTCTCTAACCTCTCTCTACTTTCGAAATTCTCAAGGGAATTTGGTGTGAGATTTGAAGAGAATGGCTTGCCTTTATATAGGAAAAATAGTGCCAAGTTTGTAATTTTAACTTTCCAACTTTGGTAATTTCCCCTTGATTTAAACCATGGAAACTTAGGGTTTTGGTGGATGATTTGTGGCCATGCAACACACCATTTCGTTCAGCCCTTCCCCAAGAAAATATGAGTCACCAACTTGTGTGACAAGTTGTGTATTCTAGAAGCAGTTATACCCCGATCGGTACCCGATTCGCGTACTTTCGGAGAAATCTCCAAATTCTGGATTATACAATTCCAAGACAATTCATTCCTCATTAGAAATTTCTATTCTAATCTAAATTTTGATTTCATACAGGGTTCCAACGGTCCTGCTGAAATTTTACTAAAAACGTGTCGGTTTCGAAACGAAATTCGGAAGCTATCGCCATGGACAAGAATGCACCGATTCCAAATATGTCCAGAAAAACTCTCAACTCTTCCCCGATGTCGCATCATGACCCGAGATCCTTAACTTTCCACTTGGCTATCCGGCTTTTCACGAATTTCCCTATTTCGTCTTATTAGGAAAAAGCACAATCGGCTTAATTAACTTAGGAAAAGCCTAACGGAAGATAAAAATCCACCGATCAATATTTTACCTTGACTTTGGAAATCCTATTCCCGGCTCTCTAGATAGGATCCGTTTCCTATTTATTTTATTACTATTCACTATAATTAATTATATAATATAATATTGCAACTTGTAAATATAATATATCATGATATTTTCTTCAAAATTCTATCCACAATGACTCATATTTTTGGTCAATATTTCTGGTCTTTTTCCTTAATTTTCGTTTTTAATTATTATTTAATTAATTAATATTATATAAAATAATTATTTAATAATTATTTTATATATTTTTTTTACAAAATTTCCCTATTGGCCCATACTTGTTTTTTTGGCTTAAAATTACTCAATTTCATATATTTTCCTTCATACCTTCCAATTAATTAGCAAATATGTTTTTACTAATTCTTGGCCAAAAACCACTAATTTTAGGGTTTTACATAATTATCTTTGAATTTCCTTCGCTTAAGCTTAAGTAATTAGCCAATAATTACCTAATTACTTTCTTATCAATAGTTGATAATTTTCTTAATTAGAATGCATCATTACCTCTTAACTTTGGCCCTGACATCTTTGTTTTCATGTCTTCTGCATTATTTTAGGATTTACGAGGGTATTTTGGTTATTTCAATACTTTTTGGACATTCTTATACAATTTCTCCAAGTTTGTAATTTAATAAATTACCTAAATTAGGGACAATATTCTTCCCTATTTCAAATAGACATTTACTTGCCTCTTTTATAGCTTCCACAGGGTATTTATAACCCATAATGTATTTAGGGACCTATTTGCAAATTTTCAAACGTTTTAGGGACCTAATTGCAAATTATCTAATTTCAAGGGAAATTACCCTAACAACAAGGTAAACTCAATACAAGGTGTTTGAGACCTCATATTCACCTATTTTCAATAGGTATATTTCCCAATTTTTGATATTTACCCTAAGTGTGATTTTTAGGGTATTACATTTCATTCAACTCCAACATACTTCTCTCAGAATGAAGGATATATTGACTTGACATGGGATTACTTCTATTAGTTTGCAGCGTTGTTCGCAGTGTTTGTGTATCGGCCTCCTTTATCTTTATTCCTAGTTTGCTTGTTGTGAATGGGAACAAATCCAAAATCAATGGAAAAGAAATATGGCCCCTGAAGATCCATTTCCGCCATCAAGATAACATATCAATGCATAAAATTCAAAGAACACCCATAAATTATCCTTCTATTCCAGTTTTGGTAAAAGTTTAATAAAAATAATATGGCAGTCAAAATTCATGTCCATTATCTTCAACTAAATGATTTTTAGGTTATTGGGTATAGATTAAGGGGAAGGGCAAAAGAAAAGGAAAATTGAAGGTGATTTGAGTGATATCTCAAACTCGGTGTGTGTTGCAATGTGAGATTACATGGCTTTATATAGACAGTCGGCATTCCAACTGCTTCCTAACTCTGACATACACATTTACGTAGCATAACTTCTAATTTTACAAAGTCAAAAAGCCTAATAACCTAATATTGTACTTTTGTCCTTATACATTAACTATTACACTATTACAACTACTTTGTACTTCAACTATTTGCACATCTACGTAAAGCTATCTTCTGCATATAAGGCATATAAGACAAACAACTTTGCTTTTTCTTTTTTCTTTTTCTCAATTTTCTTTTTTTTTTTTTTGCCAGTGTCGGAAAAACTTCCACCATACACGTTGCACTTTCATTTACACTTCTCTGCTTCAAATCTTTAACCTGTCAGCACTTTGTCGGTGTCAGCAAGCTTCCTTGTCTTCTTCCACTTTACTTCAAATCTTCAAAGGACACTGAGATCTGTCTCCGGATCTTCAATATCTTGCATAGCTTTTTCTCTTTCTTCGAGTACTCTGCCAAAAGGTTACATATCTTCTTTGTTTTTTCTGAGTTTTCCATCCTGTTATTTCTCAATCTGTCATACCATTGTACAAACAGTGGTTGATCATGCGAAGTCTTTCCAAATGCTGCGATTATTGAAGTCATTCCGCAATAATAAACCCATTGCTTCTCACTTTTAATAGCTCTGGTCATTTCTTGGAATATAATATGATAATTCTGAGCTGTAATATTAGACATCTTATTCTGAAATTCATGGTCTTCTTCAATATCTTCTTTTATTTCTGCTTCCGTCTCTATAGGCTTCTTTGTTGTTCCAAGTCGAATTAAACTGATCGGAGGATAAAACTTCTCTGGTGTGATTTCTGCAACTGTTGAATAAAATCTAATATATACGTTGTGTTGAGTTACAACTCCAACATATATTTTGACTGCTTCTTGCAAGGCTGCTGGCAATTCTTTGATTTCTTTGGGTTCAGGATTATTGGGTATATAAATAGCATGTAACATTCCATATTGGTATAACATCCTTATTAAATCTGGTGAAGTTCCTGGGTAGGCTACAACTTTATTAAAGGCAAAATGGGAGGCATATTTGACATGTGGATCAGAAATTTCCATATTTCCAGTTTTACTAACAAGGGTTTTGAAGAATAGGTATTTAGAATTGAAGGGTGAAATATCACCTAGAGGGGGGTGAATAGGTGATTACAAAATTCTTTCGCTAATTGCTTAGTCACCCACACAACAGATATAAATCAAGGCAAGGTAGAGATAGAGGAGAGGAGATTGACACAGAGAATTTATCTTGGTTCGGTCCAAATCTTGACCTACGTCCAGTCCCCAGAAACACTCCGGGATTTCACTATCTTACCCAGAAACACTCTGGGATTTCACTCACCCAGATAAACTCCGTGACTTTACACTTGCCCAGAAACACTCCGGGACTTACAATCACAATTACACACTCTGCAAGATGATCATTCACTCGGACTCACTCCCCCTTACAAGTTGTAATTGTACTCCCTTACTTAAGGTTCCACAACCTTAAGATTTACAGATGTTTAGATAATCAAATAGTGTTTAAACTCCTCACTGAGTAGATAAATGATAAACACTTGAAGCTCTAAGTATCAAAGATCTTGTACGTAAAGAAAAGCGAAAGAATGAATAAACGACTCAAGTGCTTCTCGTTTACGCTTCTTCCATCTGTATCTTAGTTGGTCAAGTCTTCATGTATTTATATTGTTTGGCATGAGATGACCGTTGAGCAAGCATTAGAATTTGAATTTTGAGGAAATTCGTAGGCGATTGGAGCCTATCGCATAATTCCCATTTCTGCATATTTTTCATGAAATAGGGATATTTCCGTTGGAGCTTTCAAACCTTTTTCCCTTGATGGTGTTTTTTTCCTAAAATACTTTCAATCAATCGTGTCCTGTTGTTTTCTAACCGTTTGAGAAGATTATCCACCTTTCAAGCATGTTTCCTTTTCGTTGTGTTTTTGAATCAATATTGCATGGTGAAGGTGATTTCAAACTGATCTGCCATATATCTTTAACATCCGAAAACTATGAGTAAAACGGTTAGAAACAGGTCATTAAAGATCATCATTAATAATATTGAATGCCAGAATCGAAATCTGAAATTTAGATAATATCAGTTTCCAGCGTTCTTGCATATCTTGAACTGACAGCCAATTTTCGAGGGTTATATCTCCCTGGAATGAACTCCATTTTTTCTGGTTCAAGTCTTTATGGAAATCCCTTTGAGTCTATTTTCATATGCCACCAATTTCAGCTCAATTGGATTTGTAGTTTGTGAGATACACTCAAAACATTGAAGCTTGGTCTGCTGAGTGGCGGAAATTATACTGTCAATTTCAACAATTCATGAATCTCTCATCTGACCTCCTTTGGACTTGAATCTTATGCGAATAGAACCGTTTGGAAGTCTAGTTTCCAACAAAGTTGGTTTCACCTCAATCGGATTTCTGGTTTGGAAGATATTGTCGAATTACGAGGTCGCCAGCTGAATACGCGGCCCGAGCTCAGCGAGTTGTTGATATACACCTTGACTCGAGTTATGTGTGTATGACTCGAGTCAAACCTGTCCAGAGACGAAAATAACATTTCTTGACTCAAGTTAATGATAGCTTGACTCGAGTCAAATCATCCCAGATCACCAAAACACTGTAGCGAAGTGGTTAACTCGAGTTGCAACTCCATGACTCGAGTTATATCATCTTGGAACTGATCTTTTGCTGATTTTAACTCTGAATTGATCCATTCCAACTTCCATATGATCTTGGAGACTTCTAGCATCAATCTAGGAATTTGAATAAAGATTTTCTCATTCCATTCAACAAGTTCTTCCTTCTTTTCTTCATCTCTTGAACATTCTCCATAACTCAACTCTTTCTTTTTCTTCTTCTCTTCTTTCTGAAATCTCTTATCTTCTTCTTGGTCTACAATTCAAATTGGACTAATCTACATTAAATATAGTAGTTAGTCAATGTAGAAGATAAATATATCATTCAAGCTTTTTGCTTTTAATAATGACATCAATATAAGACATCATCAAAACTAATCATATCCAACAAGAATGAGTGTCAAAGGACTTACTTCTTGTGATTCTAGGGATCGAGGTTGAGGATTCAACTATTTTTCCTTTTTCTTTTCTACGGGCTTCTTCTTGCATTTGGGTTTTTATGATTTCGTTAAAAGGGGTTATAGTTTGAAGTGTTTGGGCAGTAGGCCCACTAACATTTTCTTGGGTAGATGACTCATTTCTAGTTTGAGTTTGGGTAGATGACCCAATTTGAGTGTATGACTCATTTAAAGGGCTTAATTCCAAGTCAGTTTGTATTGCTGAGTCAGCAGTAGTTACATTTCTTTTTCCATTACCTTCCAACTTCTCTATTCTTCTTAACAGAGTTTCAACTTGTTGATTAGCAATACTGCTTAAAAGACTTTGTATAGATGAACTGCACTGACTGTTTAACAGACTAACATTCATTTTTTAGAATGTTTAAATCTGCTAATGCTGTCTGGCATGCATTACTAGTCTGATTAGAATTCATTTCTGAACTGGATTCTGCATTAGATTCCATCTGCTCATAAAATCTGCAATAAGATTATTCTTTCCTGGCACATATTCAATAACATAATCATAATAAGCCAAATCTCCTTGCCATTTGAATAACATTTTATTTGCCAATTTTTCTGTTTTTATTCCTTTATCAAGCCAAGATTTAACTTGTGTATTATCAGTCCTAATTATAAATTGTGAATTAACTATAAACAATTCAAATTTCTCAACTGCTTTAACTATTGCCAATAATTCTTTCCAATTTGAATGATATTTCCATTGAGCTTCCAAAAATTTTCCGCTTGCATATCTAGTTATAATTTCTTCTCTTTTTTCATTTTCATGATATAAAGCTGCACCCCAATATTGATCAGATGCATCAGTATAAATTATCCATTTTACATCTTTTTGTAAGGGTATTGTTAATTTAGGTAATTTTTGACAAATTTTCTTCAATTGTTCAATTATTTTAATTGTTTCATTATCCCATTTCCATTCTATTTTTTCTCCTGCTAACTTAGAAATTTTTGAAGTTAATTTTGCTAAATTTGGAACATAATTTCTTACTTGGTTAATTAATCCTAAAAATGCTTGTAAATCTTTCTTATTTGTTATCTTGCCAAATTCTAATTATGTGATCTTGTAATTCTATTCCATTTGTAGTTATTATCTGTCCTAAGAAAGATATTTCTTGTTTTCTTAATATTGATTTTTTAGGTGATATATTCAAACCTTTTTCTTCTATTAAATCTACAAATTGATTTAGATGTTTTTCATGTTCTTCTGGATTATCTGAAAATATTAATATATCATCTATATATATTACAGCAAAATCTCTTATAGGCAATAACAATTTGGTTACAAATTCTTGAAATATACTGGGACTATTATGATATCTCATAGGTAATACATTCCATTCATACAAACCTTCAGAAATACTGAAAGCTGTGTATTTTTTACTATCTTCTTCCAATTTTACTTGAAAAAATCCTGATTTACAATCAAATTTGCTAAATATTTTCTTTCATCTTATATGATTAAACAATAATTCCATTTTAGGTATTGGGTATCTATTTCTTATAATTTATAACCATCCTACTTTTTCCTCTACTTTCTTCACTAAGTTTTTTAACAATCATTGCTGGTGATGAGTATTTCGATCTATTTTCTCTTATCAAATTATATTTTTTCATTTCATTTATATGCATTACAAATTCTTCTTTATCCTCAATTGTCCAATGATAAGGTTTACAATTTATTTCCTTACTATAATCTCTCAATTCTATTTTTGCCATCGGTTTAGATTTTTCCCAATGTATTAAAGGATTTTCACTAAAATTTTCTAATATTCTTTGTTCTATAGATTTTTCTTCTCTTATTGTCAACGTTGCTAACATGTGTTCTATTTTTACTCGTTCATTATTTTGTAAGAATTGCACTTCTTCTTTATGTTTTTTCTTTTGAAATTTTTCATCTTTTCTTTTATAAGGGCTTGTTATTCTTACTCCTATAGCTTGATGTTTACAAGGTGTTGTTAAGACTAAAGCTTTTTCTATAAAAGTAAAAGGATAATATTTTTCTAAAAAATCTAATCCTAAGATTATGTCACATTGAGGTTCATTATATTGATTTAATTCTTGAATTTTTAATTCATAATTTCATATCTGTACCATTACATTTTTTGCTTCTAATTCTATCATATGTATTTCTCTTCCCTTTGATTCCATTCTAATAATTCTATTTTTCTTTTTCCACATTTCAGGTGGTAAAACATTATATTTTGCTACAGTTAAATTTGCTCCTGTATCTACTAAAGCATGATATTTTCTAGCTCTATATTTTTCATAATTAAATTTTATCAATATGTAATATAATGGTCTTTCACTCATATCCTTGATAATATTTCCAATTTCTCTTTAAGTATCTTCTTTTTCACTTTTTATTCATAAATATATTCTTTTATTCTCCATTTTGTTGCAGAGTCTAAATTTTGTGTTTCCAATCTTTCTTGATGATGTTTAACTTGTTTTTCTATTTGTCTTATCAATTTTCTTATATGACTTATTTCTACACTTGGTACTGGTTTTCTTTTACTATAAATTCTTTCTCTTCTTATAATTTTTCCATTTTCATGAATTTCTTCCCATCTAATTATATGTATTCTATGTCTATTATGGACTATAAAGTTATTCATATCCTAGACAATAATTCCAATTTTCTTTTGAAATGCACTTTTAAAAATCTTCTATTATAATAATGTATTGGTTCTATATTATTCAATATTAATTGTCGTTGTAAAACCCTAAAAATCTCAGTAATTAATGCCTAGTAAAAATAGGTGTATATGAGGTCTCAAACACCTTGTATTGAATTTATCTTGTTATTAGGGTAATTTCTCTTGAAATTAGATAATGTGCAGTTAGGTCCCTAAAACGTTTGAAAGTTTGCAACAGGTCCCTAAAGGCATTTACGGGTCATAAAATACCCTGAGAAAATTATAAAGAGGAAAATAAATAAATATTAAAAATTAGAAAGAATATTGTCCTTAATTTAGACAATTTATTAAATTATTTCCTTTGGAAATAAAAGAAAGAAAAATTAAAAAGTATTGTGGGGTCATAATTGACCCCATGATTTTTAATATTTTACATGGACTGTAAAATATCAATGTCAGTCCAATAGTTGTGAGATAATAGTTAATCCTAAATAAGGAAATTGTCAACAATTAGTAAGGGAATAATTAAATAATTACTGGCTAATTGATTAAGCACGATTAAGAGAAAATCTAAGGGTAAATATGTAAAACCATTTAAGTAAATTTTAATGGCTAAAATTAGCATAAAGTATATTTAAGTATGTTTTCTAATTAATTGGAAAAGATTAAGAAAAATGAATGAGGTTAAGTACATGGAAATCCCTAATCCTAAAAGATTGCTAAACATAGGATTAACCAATGGGATAATTATCTAATAAGATAATTAAAGCATGATTATGGGCTAATTAATCAAGATTTGAAAAGTCAAATATAAGAGAAAAAGGAAATGGGAATTTCGAAAATGATAAGGAAGGAAAAGAAGAGAAAAAGATGTTGTAGTGTGAAAGCAAATGCAAGTGGTTCAAGGAATATTCTAGGAATATTCTGTGAAAAAGAAAATAGGATAAATGACCACCAATAGAAATTAAATCCTAACTCAAAATCCTTGGATTAGGTTGCTAACAACTGGACATACTATGATTCAGTATAATTTTGTCCAGAAGTTGACATTACCCGAAGCGATTTCCGTAACCGGCGGAACGGTTAGGGAATAAGACGAAAATCTTCGGCAGGCAATGGAATCAAAAATTTAGTTAACCAATATATTTCCAAAGAGGAAGAATAGACCTTCATGGCTATGTTGCCGGATTTCTAAGATTCTCCAAGATTACGCGATTAGAACTCCGAACAGAGACTTTATCGGTAGGAAAACTTCTCAAGCAAGTTGATGCCATCATGCATGACATCATTAGGATGACTTCATTGGTGGGAAAGATGACATGGGGGACGTTTTACTGGATGGAAATGGAGGAGCAAACTTGTTTGCTAAGTTTTCAAAATGTGTGGCCAAGAATCAAGAAGGGCAAAATTGCTATACCGAATAGGTCCTGGAATTTTTCTATAAATAGCCCTTCATTTTTCATTCATTCTTCACCAATTCACCAATCCTCTTAGATAGAATTTAGAGTGAGGAGCTCTGGAGAAAGTTGTAGTGAAGTTCTTCAACGGGTAAGTTCTTCGGTTCTAGTCTTTAATTCGGTAGTTCTTGAAGTTCTAGGGTAAATGTTGTTTTGATCTTTAATCTTCCAAGTATGATTAGATATCATGTTTTAGGGGTAATTAAGGTATTAATTTCGAAAATTATGTTGGATAAGGAGTTATGGCAAAATTTTGGAAGATTAGAGTCAAAGTAACGAAGTGCTGGCAAAATTCCGCCGATTAGGGGCTCAGGGGTAAAATGGTCAATTATGACTAAAATGTCCGTCGTAATGATAGATGCTTAATAAATGCGTTGTTATCTTGATAGGATATCCCTGATTACGTTCGATCAACTGTCGTATCGTATTAGGCGAAATCATTTTACCGTCAACGAATGTACGTTCGCGTACTGTAACACTAACTCTGATGGATATAGTATGCATGTATGATATGTGTGTATGGTATGATGTGAATATGGTATGTTTATATGTGGTGTGTTGTTGGAATGAGTATTATGTTAGAAAATAATTGTATGCATGCTGGGAGCGGTATATCTGTAAGGCTGGGAGCGATACAACTGTAATGCTGGGAGCGATACATCTGTAAATGCTGGGAGCGATACGTTTGTATGCTGGGAGCGATACATGTGCATTGGTTGGGTGTGATTCATATGTTGTGTTAATGTTGTTCTGTAACCCATATGTGTGTATGTAAACATGAGGTTAACCGTTACCTGAGATCCGGTGCGGATCTCAGCTCTTAACATAGCATCAGGGTCAGGAGGACAGAGGACCGAGGAGAGAGGAAAGCAGCAAGTTCAAGGACGAGGACTTGGTATCAAAAACTTCGGTTAAGCATTAATTTTACAATTTCGTTTAAGTTGGGCAAATCAAAATTGAATTTAATTAAGAGAAAAGAAATTAAAACTAGAATTAAAATAAACAAACTACGATAATAATTGAACGAGCAACCTAGAGTCACTAATCCCTTGTTTGTTCTTAGATTTTATCCCCACTAAACTAATTTTTACTTAACTTAATCAGCTAATCTAGAGTATTAATATCTATAAATGCCTTCCGGTCCACTTATATACCTACCTTAATTAATTATGCAATGCCTCACACAACTAAATAAGATGCGTTTTAGATCGAGCTCACTCTAATTTGATTATGCGGAGCTTTTAGGTATATTCCTATCCTAGACGCAAATTAGATTAAAACCTAATTCTACATTAAATTTAAACCTAATTCCACATTATTTAATCCCAAGGTCAATTTAGGATTCCCTCTTCCAAGTTCAATCCTAAATCCCCAAAACATGCTCAATGATGGCCAATCAATAAGCAATAACAATAAAGACAAGATTAAATAAACTGAAATAAAATTAAGCAAAACTAATTAATGGGAATAATCTCTAGAACCCAAACAAGTTCATAGGTCCTCTAGGTTGAAAAGAGAATTAGCCACACATGGCTATAACAAAATCCATAACAAAAGATGAAACTCAGATTGAAAGAATAAAGGAAAGAGATGAAAGAAAGTTTCTCCGTCGCCTCCACAGTCCTTCCGTCCTTCCGTGGAGATGATGAAGAGAACCAAAACGCTCAGCCGCTACTCCTCTGCTTCTTTGTTTCTGCGTCTCTTGATCTGCTCCTCGTTTTTTCCTTCTTCTTCCTCTCTTCATATTTATAACCTAAATATAACTTAGGCCGTGGGTCACTGATTCTCCTTTTTTTATTAAAAAGATATCTTATATCTTGTAATTTACTCCACCTAA
This sequence comes from Acacia pycnantha, assembly GCA_025563575.1. NCBI lineage: Eukaryota > Viridiplantae > Streptophyta > Magnoliopsida > Fabales > Fabaceae > Acacia > Acacia pycnantha. The sequence continues at coordinate 640,896 of JAMWYP010000065.1, forward strand.
TTACGCAATTGATTTTGTTTCTATTTTTCTTGCGTGGGACCACCGAGTTTGGCTGATTGCATATCCTCTTAATTGCTTCTTCTACTTCTTTCCAAATCAGCTAATATTTCCTGCAAAATATAATAGGAAATAAGTAGATTTTATATCAAAATATCTTTTTATCCTATAATGATAGTAAAGTACATAAAAGATAATTAAATAGGCATATAATATCAATAAATCCAACTAATTCTCATAAAATATACACCTATTTAATCATAAAATATATACTTATCAATCCGGCTGAAGACTTTCTGTTGTTGTCCTTTACTTTTGAAAACTCTCGGTTATTGAACCGCTTCTGTAATTAGCCTGTGGGCATTTTGAATATATATATCAGTTACACTCTTGCTCCAATGCTCTACTCTAATGAAAAAATTTTATACTGCTTTTGAAAAACGGGATGTTACATTTTTGGTATCAGAGCAGTTGTCCTGGCATAGATCTAACTATGTTATTCCAAAAACTTTTGGTTCTGAAGGCTAGGCTAGGCTATGTGGGTAAGCCAATCAGTCGCCGTGAATTCGGTGAGGCCCCCATGATAGACACTTACCTGGCCAATTTGTTTGAGTAACGGAGTTAGGCTCTACACCTTTTTAAGGAGCATGTTTTGAAAACGAGTACTGATATAGCCCTGAGTCAATGTACCACCCTATTTTGGTATACCAGATTGAACCGATGTACCATCCTGAATCGATGTACCACTTTCTGTGGGTGCATCACTCTAATCCAGAGCTTATATGAGAAGCTGGGTCACGTCAGACGAAATTCTGCGACCAACAAAGATATGTACATGCAGTATTTGACTCATGTAGAGGAATTCCCGATGCGTGTTTTCGTACCCGTTCCTGAGAAGAACGAACCAATGAGATTATAAACAGGAGAGATATTACGAGTGTCTGTTTGTTGTTGATGCATGCGGGTGTTTGTTCGTTAGTAGTGTGGATACTAAGAGTCTGTGATATACTAATCGACGTTTTCTTTGTATATCTAAACGTTTTCCCTAATAAAGGAAAAAGAACGAGACATGGTGAATTTGAGAGGAGCCAGAGCTCCCAGAGGCCGAGGCAGGGGCCGAGGTAGAGGTGGAGGTAGAAGAGGAGGCAGACAGCCTCGGATAGGACCGATACCTGAACAAAACCAACAAGAGCAGAATGAGATGCAAGAAATGAGGAGAACTCTGCAGGAACAACGAGCTCTCATAGATGCACTTCTGGAAAGACAAAATAGACAAGATCGAGAAGCTGAGAGACAACTAGAAGGACGACAAAATGAAGAAGAGCAAAATGAAGAATAAAACGAGCGAAGGGACGAGCACGATGAGGAAGTTGAGGGATCTGATAGGTCCCAGTCACCTCCACGAAGAGGGAGAGTTGTGCAGACCACACAAAATTGGGTCACCCAGTTTTGCAAGCTCAAGCCACCTGTTTTTCATGGGAAGAACGAATTGTCTGAGGATTGGCTTATGAGCCTAGACAATATCTTTGAAGTTATGGAATTCCCAGAGGACCGGAAAGCTCAGCTGGCAATTTACAAACTCAAAGGGGATGCGCACAGATGGTGGAAAAGTATCGCTACAGCGTTGCGGATACGTTTTTTCCCTGTCACTTAGGAGAAATTCATAGAACAGTTCAATGAACAGTATTTTCCTCCCTCAACACAAGTGATTAAGGAGGAGGAGTTCCTTCATATTCAACAAGGTTCCGAGGAAACCTTTGACGATTACTTTTCCCGATTCACCAATCTGTCCCGATATTTGTCGTACCTGGGGAGTAATGACAACCAAAGCTGGAAGGCAAACAGTTGATCTGCGGGCTGAAGTACGAAATAAGAGCAAGGCTGGTATCCCAGCGTTTTCCTGAAATGGCTCAAGCGATAGAATCTTGCCGAATGACTGAGCGCAACCTGAAGGAGTTACGTAAATCACGGAATCACAATGGTAGCCGTGCCGATCATAGCAAGGGCAGCCGTGAAAATATCTCACGAAAGAGAGAAGCACCATGGAGTGACTCTCAAAGAGAAAACAAGAGGCCATTCCAGACAGGGTAGCAGAACAACCCAAGAATGTCGGAATCCCGACCGTGTCCTGATTGCGGAAAGTACCATCCTGGTGAATGTATTAATAGACAGGTTTGCTTCGGATGTCGGAAGCCAGGGCACATTATTTCAAACTGTCCTGAGAAAACTGTGGAGAGACGAGTGTGCTATAGATGTCAGAAATCGGGACACATTGCCTCAAGCTGTCCTGAGCGGACTGCGGAGTTCAAGTCACAGAACCCAGGCCGCATGTACGCACTAACCGGTGCAGAGGACAGAGAACTCCCAGAGATAGTCCAAGGTACTATCTCTTAGTAAGGAATCTTCTTTAGGCATTATATGAACTAGGTGTTAGCTATTCAATTAAATCGTATGATACGCGAACCACCTCCGTGACGTGTTCCATGTTACTACAAACCCACCGCGATCGTGTCATTGAGTAGGAGATATCTTGTGTTGCCATAGTGTATGGGAGCCATGGGAACATTTGAAGTATCTTGTGTTACCATGGTGTATAGCCATGGAGACATTTTGGTATTTGTGGTGTTGATCGCGGTGTATGGGAACCACGGGAAACACTATATATCAAAAGTACGATGTGACAAGATCGTAGCGGTCAAACCGGAGCGAATTCTCGATCACCAAGAGGAGCAGCTGGCAGACAAAGTGAAGATCCGACGCGTATAGTCCGAAGTTTAGTTAAGTACGGTGTTTAGATGGTAGGGTGCAAATTTCGAGGACGAAATTTTATTTAACGAGGGGAGAAATGTAAAACCCTAAAAATCTCAGTAATTAATGCCTAGTAAAAATAGGTGAATATGAGGTCTTAAACACCTTGTATTGAATTTATCTTGTTATTAGGGTAATTTCTCTTGAAATTAGTTATTGTGCAGTTAGGTCCCTAAAACGTTTGAAAGTTTGCAACAGGTCCCTAAAGCATTTACGGGTCATAAAATACCCTGAGAAAATTATAAAGAGGCAAATAAATAAATATTAAAAATTAGAAATAATATTGTCCTTAATTTAGACAATTTATTAAATTATTTCTTTTGGAAATAAAAGAAAGAAAAATTAAAAAGTATTGTGGGGCCATAATTGACCCCATGATTTTTAATATTTTACATGGAGTGTAAAATACCAATGTCAGTCCAATAGTTGTGAGATAATAGTTAATCCTAAATAAGGAAATTGTCAACAATTAGTAAGGGAATAATTAAATAATTACTGGCTAATTGATTAAGCACGATTAAGAGAAAATCTAAGGGTAAATATGTAAAACCATTTAAGTAAATGTTAATGGCTAAAATTAGCATAAAGTATATTTGCTAATTAGTTGGAAAAGATTAAGAAAAATTAATGAGGTTAAGTACATGGAAATCCCTAATCCTAAAAGATTGCTAAACATAGGATTAACCAATGGGATAATTATCTAATAAGATAATTAAAGCATGATTATGGGCTAATTAATCAAGAGTTGAAAACTCAAATATAAGAGAAAAAGGGGATGGGAATTTCGAAAATGATAAGGAAGGAAAAGAAGAGAAAAAGATGTTGTAGTGTGAAAGCAAATGCAAGTGGTTCAAGGAATATTCTAGGAATATTCTGTGAAAAAGCAAATAGGATAAATGACCACCAATAGAAATTAAATCCTAACTCAAAATCCTTGGATTAGGTTGCTAACAACTGGACATATTATGATTCAGTATAATTTTGTCCAGAAGTTGACATTACCCGAAGCGATTTCCGTAACCGGCGGAACGGTTAGGGAATAAGACGAAAATCTTCGGCAGGCAATGGAATACCCTGAATGGAATCAAAATTTTAGTTAACCAAGATATTTCCAAAGAGGAAGAATAGACCTTCAGGGATATGTTGCCGGATTTCTAAGATTCTCCAAGATTACGCGATTAGAACTTCGAACAGAGACTTTATCGGTAGGAAAACTTCTAGAGCAAGTTGATGCCATCATGCATGACATCATTAGGATGACTTCATTGGTGGGAAAGATGACATGGGGGACTTTTTTATGGATGGAAATGGAGGAGCAAACTTGTTTGCTAAGTTTTCAAAATGTCTGGCCAAGAATCAAGAAGGACAAAATTGTTATACCGAATAGGTCCTGGAATTTTTCTATAAATAGCCCTTCATTTTTCATTCATTCTTCACCAATTCACCAAGCCTCTTAGAGAGAATTTAGAAAGAGGAGCTCTGGAGAAATTTGTAGTGAAGTTCTTCAACGGGTAAGTTCTTCGGTTCTAGTCTTTAGTTCGGTAGTTCTTGAAGTTCTAGGGTAGATGTTGTTTTGATCTTTAATCTTCGAAGTATGATTAGATTTCATGTTTTATGGGTAATTAATGTATTAATTTCAAAAATTATGTTGGAGTAGGAGTTATGGCAAAATTTTGGAAGATTAGAGTCAAAGTAACGAAGTGCTGGCGAAATTCCGCCGATTAAGGGCTCAGGGGTAAAATGGTCATTTATGACTAAAATGTATGCCGTAATGATAGATCCTTAATAAATGCGTTTTTATCTTGATAGGATACCCTGATTACGTTCTGATCAACTGTCGTACCGTATTCCGACAGAAATACCGTTTACCGTCAACGAAGGTACGTTCGCGTATTGTAACACTAACTCTGATGGATATAGTATGCATGTATGATATGTGTGTATGGTATGATGTGAATATGGTATGTGTATATGTGGTGTGTTGTTGGAATGCGTATTATGTTAGAAAATAACTGTATGCATCTTTGGGAGCGATATATCTCGTAAGGTGGGAGCGATACAACTGTAATGTTGGGAGCGATACATCTGTAAATGCTGGGAGCGATACGTTTGCATGCTGGGAGCGATACATGTGCATTGGTTGGGTGTGATTCATATGTTGTGTTAATGTTGTTCTGTAACCCATATGTGTGTATGTAAACATGAGGTTAACCGTTACCTGAGATCCGGTGCGGATCTCAGCTCTTAACATAGCATCAGGGTCAGGAGGACCGAGGACCGAGGAGAGAGGAAAGCAGAAAGTTCAAGGATATGACTGAAGACTTTTCTGTTGTTGTCCTTTACTTTTGAAAACTCTCGGTTATTGAACCGCTTCTGTAATTAGCCTGTGGGCATTTTGAACATATATATCAGTTACACTCTTGCTCCGATGCTCTACTCTGATGAAAAAATTGTATACTGCTTTTGAAAAATGGGATGTTACAGTCGTCTTCTTGTTAATATATCTAAGTTTTTTAATATTTTTCTCATAAAACATTTATCTACTTCTGGTATTAAAATTTTATTTCCATTATATATACAATAGGTTCTAATTGTTATCTTATTCATATTCTTGATAATAATTCCAGTTTTTCTTTCAAGTGGTATTTTATAGTTTTACATGAATTCATTCTTCTTCTATTAAAATCAAAATAAGTTGGCCTATGAATAAAATTTTCAGTTGTTAATCTTGATTTATATAATTTAATTTTTGTTCTTAATTTATTTATTAATATTCTCATTAAAGTTACATCTGCATCTTGCACTATTGTAGTTTCATCTATTTCCATTGTTTGATCAAATCTTTTATATATGAATATCATTTTATTTCTATTTTCATCCCATTCAATACTTATGTCTTCGTAAATCATGATAACTTTGGTATTATAATTGTTTGATGATTTAAGTTTATCATTATTCTTGTATCTTGGATTCTATATGGTTTTACTAGTTCTAAAAAATATTTTCCTAATATTGTCTTATAATTAAATCCTAAATTTTCCTTTACTAATAGGTTTAAATTGATTGTATCTCTATTATTAAATCTTAATACTACATTAGATTTTGTTTGATTTCCTTCTAATATCAAATTATCTTTTGTAAATCCTATGTCTATTTCACTTTTTTCTAAATGTTCGTCAATTTTTGCTATAACTTCTTTCCATGACATATCAGATTTTACTTCTAATTTTATATAAATTTCATTTTGAGGTCTAATTTCTCTTAAATTTGAACTTATTGGTCTTTCTGCTAATAAATTTCTTCTATTAAAATTATCCTTAACTTCTTGTGATGTCTCTATTGTTCTAAGACTCAAACTTCTATTAGATGACGGTCTATTATATATATATTCCATATTGGCTTTTCTGATGTATTTATTTTTAAAGATCTCTGTCCTAATATATTATTAGTAATAATTCTTCTGGGAGTTTGTACATAATAATCTCTAGTATTATCTAGTTCAAATTTTAACATTTCTGGTATAGTAATTCTTTTTGGGTCAGTTTTAATTTCTCTTATTACAGGCATAAAATATTTATCGATTGTTATTTTGTCTTTATTTTTATTATATATTTTATGTTTATTTGAAAATACTAGTCCTATCATTGTTGTTATACTTATGCTTCTAGATCCTGGTTGCAATCTTATATTATGTAAATTATGATATACTAAGATTGATTTATCCATATTTTCTTCTGCTCTACTAATTGCAAAATTAGTATTTAAAGTAAATTTTAATTTTTGATATATTAGATTTCCTACTATCATTCCTAAAATACTTTCTTCCACATTACTAATTATTCTTCCATCTGTTATTAATAATTCTAATGGTGAATCTATTCCACTTTGAAAATAAGCTTTTACCATAACTTGCACTCCTGCTATATATATTTCTGATATTTCATCTTTGAAAGGTATTTTTGATATTTCATGTTCTATTAAAGCTTTGCTTATTAAAGGTATTCTCAATACTCCTTCTGTTAAAGTTGATTCTATTGGAAATTTCTTTTCTAATATTACACATTGTGATTTTTATTTTTTCTTATTTTTTAATATTTTGCTTACTTTGTCTAGAAATTTTTCATTTTTTATGTTGTTAACTGTCATGTCTAAATCTTTTTCTTTTATTGTATCATATTGTTCATTATTAAATGTTATTCTTCTTTCTATTGAACTTTCCTCAGTATTTACATATTCTTCATATTCTTCAAATTCTCCATTATTCGTAATTTCATTATTTTCTATTTCTTCTGCATTCATCATATTTATATATTTTTTATTTTGATCTAAATATTCTTTTTTTATATCTTCTTCATCTTCTGAACTTTCTGATTCTTCTTCTAATTCTTCGTCTGACTCTTCAGTTTCATATTCATATGTTAATTTGTATATTTATAATTCATTTTCTATAGGTTCTTCAAATTCTATTAAATCTATATCTAAAGGTTCTAATTCTACTTCTTCTGCTTTTTCTCAGATATTCATTTTTCTTTTTGATTTTGGTTTATCACAATTTGTTGCTATGTGTCCTAAGTCTCCGCAATTATAACATCTACATTTATAAGGTTTTTTATTATTCTTATTATTTCTTCTTCTTTTAAAATATTTATTTGGTTTAAATTTCTTTCTATTACTAGTATTATATTTTCTAAAAAACTTCTTTTTTGGATATTTCTTAAATTTATGTATTTTTCTTTTCTTCCTTTTCTTAGATAACCATTTGTGTTGATTACATCCCCATTTATGTGGTTTTTCTAATTCTGAGCAATTTACCATTAATTTATTCAATTTATAATATTTAATATTTCTCCATGCTTCTTTACATCTTTCTGATAAGTATTTTCTTAAATATTCTTCTCTTCTTCCCATTGTATCTATTATATTTACAAAATTTGGATCATTTGAACTTTCCATTGCTTGTGTATATTCTTCTACTAAGTTTTCTGAGATTAATCTAGGCAATTTTCTATAAAACATATCTAAATAAAATTTTTGTTTTTCAGTTTCTACTATTTTTGCTTCATAATAATATTTCTTATATTCACAAATATATTGATTTATATGTGTAGGATCTAAACTACAGATTTCAATTTCATGTAAATATCTTATAGCTTTTAGAATTTGTGTATATTCTATATTTTCTACATTTGTTCCTACGAATTCATTTTTTAAAACATTTTGGCATTTTGCTAATATTGCTGCATATAACACTTCTCTTCTTTCATAAGCTGATTCTTCTAATCTTCTAACTTCCATTATAAAATCTAGTGATCTTCCTTCCCACCAATGAAGTACATTTCCTAAAAAGCTTGCTTCTACTATCATATTTCTGACTTCTGGTTCTATTCTTCTGTTTATAAGTGCTATTAATTGAGCTTTTTTCCATTCTTCTATCCTTCTTTCATTATCTAAATTACAGTCTAAATCTAACCATATTCCAGAATTTGGGATTTGCCTAGTTTCATAACTAATATCAAAAACTGCTTTTGAAATATTGCTTAAATCTTCTCTTACTAAACTTCTTTGTCTTCTTATTTCTTGTTCTCTTGCTCTTCTTTGAATTTCTGTTGGATCTAAATGATTTCTAGTTGATGTTTGTTCTTGTTCTTGTTGTCTTTCTTGTTCTACTCCTGATTGAGCTGATTGCATATTAATATGATTTTCATCTATTATTCTTAAATTTTGTAATTCTTGTGTTATTTCTTGTAAATTTGTTTCATCCTGACTCATAAATTTTTCTATGTCATCTTCCGAATCTGAATTTTCATTTCTACTTTTCATCATTTTTAATTTTCTAGTTTCAACATTACTAAATATAGCTATTAAGTCTCCTAATTTATCTTTTGTTTCTATGTTTTTCAATATATAATTATTTTTATATTCCACTTTATATTCTTTTTGTTCTTTTTCTTTTTCTTTATTTTTATAAAACTGTTCTAATTTTCTTAATCCATCTGTAACATCTGTTGTATTTTTATCCATTTTTTCATAAATTGTCCATAAATTATTATTAATTACATTTTGGCCTTTTTTAATTTCTTCTGCTATTATTCTAGTTTGTTCTACGTTTACATTTAAATTTTGGTTTTTTATATTAAGCACAGTAACATCTGAATTTTCCCAATCATATAAAGATCTCATCATATTTATTTGAGGATTATTATTTATGGGTTCTAATTTCTCGTATATTCCTAAAGCCTTTTTTATACCTTTAATATCATTTTTTACTTCTTTTAAATCTTTGGTATTTTGTTTTATTTCTGCTTTTATTTCATAAATCTTTTGTTCTAAAGGTTTTGCTAATTCTCTTAATCTATCTTTCTGATTTTTAATATCTACTTTTTCTAAAATTTCTCTAGTTTCTTCCGGTAATTGTTTCATTATTTCTTCTAAATTAAATATTTGTAATAAGTCTTCTATATTTAAATTTATATAACTTCCTATTTGGTTCATCAAATACATATTATTCCATTTCGTCTGATTACATGTATATTCTCCTTGTAATACCCTAAAATTTGACTTAGGGAAAATATCATAAATTAAGAAATAATACCTATTGGAAATAGGTGAATATGTGATATCAAATTTGTAGGGGAAAAATCTCTTGAAAATTAGAGTGCCAAAATGACGAAAATGCCCTTATAGGACAGAAATAACTTAGGAAAATTATGAAAAATCCTGAGAGGTAGTAAAATGATTATTAAAATTGAGAGAATATATTTTCTCTAATTTTGGTAATTTAATAAATTATAATCTTGGAAGAATTATAAAATAACAATTGTAATGTATTTGGAGATTATAACTAACTCCATAATTATTGATATTTTACATGGGAGATAAAATAGCAATGTTAGTTCTGATTTTGAGAGGAAGTAACTATTTTTAAATGAGAAAATTATCAACAAATAATAAGTGGTTGATTAAATAATTATTGGTTAATTATTTAAGCTCGAACAATGGAATAATTGTGATAAATTATGTAGAACTCTATAATTAGTGATTTATGGCTAGAAAATTAGCATAAATATATTGGCTAATTAATTGGAAAATATTGGGAAAAATAAATGAGATTAGGTAATTTTAAGCCTAAATACAAGTATGGGCCAATAGGAAAATTTTGTGAAAAATTATGTAAAAATAATTAAAATAATAATTAATTAATTAATTAAAAAATAAAATAAATATATATATAAAATAAATGTGTGTGTGCCGACATCTTTAGGAGGAAAAAGAAAGAAAAATGAAAATGAATAAAGGAGGAGTGTTAAAATAAAACACTTGATTAAAGAATTAATTAAAGTAAAAAGTAAAAAGTAAAAAGTAAATAAACACTGATAGGAATTGGATCCTATCTAGAGAACCAGGAACAGGATTTCTAAAGTCAGTAAAGAATATGAAAGATTGGATTTTTATCTTGAAATAGACTGTTCCAGAAGTTAATTCCGAGATCGGTGGAGCATTTTGATAATAAGACGAAATAGGGTAATCTGAGAAAAAGACGGATAGTCACAGATTTAGAATTTGAAGAAAATAAATCATAACTCAACATCTGGGAATGAGTTGAGAATTTCCTGGACATATTTGGAATCAGTGGATTTTTGTCCAGAGGTTGACGATTTCGGAAGTTGATTTCGTAACCGGCACGCTTTTCGAGAATCTTCGGCTGAGCACAAAATGCCCTAAATGGAATCAAAAATTAAGTTAACCTAGATAATTTTGAAGAGAAAGAGAAGGTCTTCAAAGTTGTGATTCCAGATTTCTAAGATTTTCCACGATTATGCGATTCGGACACCAATCGGAGATTCTACCGGCAAAAGCTTCTGGAAGCAGGACAAATGTCACCTTCTGATTGGCCAATGGATGCCACCTAAGAGGGGGGCAGGTCGGCATGCAAGGTGGAGGAGGGAGATCTTTCCACTTCAAAACCCTAGATCCGACGGTTGAGATTAAAGGAGGAAAAGTGCGAATTTGCCCCTGCAAAGTCTATAAATAGCCAAGCATTCTCTTCATAATTTGCACACCAAAAACCACTCTTAGAAATCCTAGAGAGAAGTTAGAGAGAGGAGCTCTGGAGGAGGAAGGAGTCCGGGGAATTCTGCAGCGAAGCTCTGAGGAAGTTCTTCGGTACTTAGTCTTAAGCTTCCGTAGTTCTTTCGGTAGTTAGAGTAGAAATGCTATATTAGACTTTAATCTTCCAAGTATGATTAGATATCATATGATAGGGGTATTTTAGTCATTATTTCGAAAATCATGATAGGGTCGGAGTTATGGCAAAATTTTGGAAGATTAGAGTTAAAATAACGAAGTGCTGGCGAAATTCCGCCGATTAGGGGGTCAGGGGTAAAATGGTCATTTTGACTAAAAATGTCCGTTGTAATGATAGATCCTTAACAAGTACGTTGTTATATTGATAGGATATCTCTGATAAGGTTCTGACCTACTGTCGTACCGTATTCCGCTAGAAATACCGACGACCGTCAACGAAGGTACGTTCGCGTACTGTAACACTAACTCTGATATTTATTGTATGCGTATATGTGCTATGAGTATTGTATGTGGTAGCTGATAGCTTTGTGATATGTTCATGTACTGTTGTTATGCTTGCTGGGTATTGGGATACGTTTGCTAGGGGCCTATGTGCCGCCAGGGTAACGCTTCAAGAAGGGCCTAGGTGCCGCCAGGGTTCAGAGAGGCCTAAGTGCCGCCAGGGTTACGGTTCAGGGGGCCTATGTGCTGCCGGGATACGCATGTTTGGGAGATGATTGTTTTATGTGCTTTTATACTGTTAATGTTATGAGTGTCTGTAGTCCATATGTTGTATATGTGAATATGAGGTTAACCGTTACCTGAGGTCCGATTGCAATGGACCTCAGCTCTCCATATAGCTTCAGGGTCGGGAGGACCAAGGATCGAGGATAAAGACAAGCAGGCCGCGTAGAGACTCGGTTGAAGACTTCCTTTCGATGTTCCAGCGGAAGCCTACCTTTTGTTGTTGTACCTCACTTTTGAACCACGCGGTTACTGTACCGCTGTTGTAACCATCCAGACCTACGGCGTTTTATATATACATATCAGTTACTCAATTGCTCTGTTGCTCTACTCTGATGATTTTAAATGGAAAAAAATTATATTGCTTTTGGAAAAGGAGGATGTTACACTCCTTGTCCTCCTAATATAAAAGGGATAAAATTACAATTTTCTTTTTCTTGCAATAAATAAGAACTATTAGGTAACTTTTCATATACTATTTCATACATCCTAGGTTCTAACTTTTTAATTATGTTCATATTACAACTACGTGTTATAACTATTTTACAACTATAACTTGTACAAATATTAAAACACACAATAAGATTTCTTCTTAAAGTAAACACACAATAAGATTTCTCTTTCTCGTGAAGCAGATCAGTTATTACTGCAACTTCAGAGGATACTTGAGAAAATCTCCAAACAACAATATATATAACTCAACAAATTAAAGCAAGGTAGAGTAAACTTTAACAATAACAAGGGTAAAGGGACCAAACTTCGGTTTCATATTATCATTAATCCATTGCTCTGATACCATATAAGCGAACAGCCAGGTTATATGCTCAAATATAGAGAAAATATGGGTATGACGATACTATAACCAACCATCAAGCCTCAGGGTTTGACCAAATATGATCCGGGTCATGGAAAGATCCCTGTCCTCTTTCATATATATATATATATATATATATATGAAGAAGAAATAGAAAAAGAATATATAGATCAAAATAAAAATTATATAAATATGATGAATGCAGAAGAAATAGAAAATAATGAAATTGTTAATAATCAAGAATTTCAGGAATATGAATAATATATAAATACTGAAGAAAGTTCGATAGAAAGAAGAATAACATTTAATAAAGAACAATATGACAAAATAAAAGAAAAAGATCTAGATATAACAGTTAATAACATACAAAATGAAAAATTTTAAATTGTAAACCTTATTCTTAGATAGCTGAGGATAGAGAAGAATTTGTAATGCATATAAATGAAATGAAAAAATATAATCTAATAAGAGAAAGTAGATCATAATATTCTTCACCAGCAATGATTGTTATTGTTAGGAAACTTAATGAAGAAAGAAGAGGAAAAAGTTGAATGGTTATAAATTATAAGAAATTGAATAGTATAGCTATTAGAAATAGATATCCAGTACCTAAAATGGAATTATTATTCAATCTAATAAGAGGAAAGAAAATATTTAGTAAATTTGATTGCAAATCAAGATTTTTTCAAGTAAAATTAGAAGAAGATAGTAAAAAATATACAACTTATACACACACACATGTCACTGTTTAAAATTCCATGTAGAAACATCAAATCCACTCTTAAGAAAAAAGGCTGAACACGGCATATAGTTTTTGGCCAAATGATGTTCTCATTGTCAAAAAGACATCAAATTTCAGATAAGTTTTAATCCTTTTCCTCAATTTTTTTTATATCCAAAAAGTAATAATATTTCACAAAGTGAAGCCATGGCATGGAAATAGGTTAGGCTAGGTCAGCCTTTGGCTAAATAAGCCTTATCCTGTAATGGGAATCTAAAGCCTGAGCCTACATACAGACTTTTTTTTAGGCTCAGGCTTGAGCCTACATGAGGCCTAGGCAAGCCTGAAGCCTTTTTACAGGCCTACTTATAATGTAGGCCTTTAAAAAAATCTCATATTGTAGGTTTTGAAAACCATAAGTAAGCTTTGAACCTACTAAAATCTAAATAAATGTAGGCTTTTGGTAGGTTTCAAAGCAAATCATATTTATAAATTTTTCCGTACACTTAGAGAAAAAGAACCATATTCATTCAAAATAAAAATGAATATATTTTTGTTTTTTGGTATAACATTGGGGCATTTAGGCCATCATCATTCCTGGATCAAAACATACCGTGGGTGTGCAACACCTACAAAGTCACTGTACATATACCTCATCACGGCTAAAGGAGGTCTGTGAAAAAACATACAGTCATCTCCTCGCCTAACACACATATTTGCAAGCATGTCTGCACAACAATTTGCTTCTCTAAAGACATGTACAAATCGAACATCATGCAAACTATTCAACAATCTACTAATATGAACTAAAATCTAAAATCATCGATTCAGCAGCTCCAATCACCTGCAAATCAATCAAAATGTTTACCACGGAGACAGAATCTGACACAACAATTATGTTATCAAACTTGAATTTTACAGCCAGCTCCAATCCGGTCCCATATCTCAGCCTTTATTGCAGTGCACACTCCCAAATTCCTAAATTTGAATTCATGAATTTTTCAGAACATAAAATTTATAACCCTAAACCAGAGAATAACACCTAATTAAAATAATTTCATGGGAAACCCTAGATCCCAAACACATTCAATAATTTCATGAGGAAGGGCAGCTGCATCTTCTGTTGTTGACGGCTTTGGCGGCATACTCGATCTGGAAAACTCGGCCATCGGGGTAGAAAGTAGTGACTAAAAGATCATTCCTGTTCCGATGCTACTCATTCTTCCCAACGATCAATTTCCACCAAATCTTCGTCGATCGAATGTCACTCTGACTTCCCGAAGCTCTACTAGAGCCCATATATAAGAGGGGTAACAAGCATAAAAAGAAAAATCAAAAAGTATAGGAACGGCAACTGCATACCCGCTGTTGTTGACAGCTTTGGTGGCATACTTGATCTGAAAAACTCGGCCATCAGGGAAGAAAGTAGACGACAAAACAGGAAAACTGACGATAGGAATATGGAGCGATAGAACAGGAAAACTGATGAGATGTGTAACATTCTAGAAGTTTGGATAATAATAATAATAATAATAAAACTAATTAATTAATTGACTTATTGAGTTAATCAATAAATGCATTGTCAAAATTGTAGGAATCCCTAAATTGTAGGAGATAGAGATACAAAAAGATAGGAAATAAATGTGAACAGAACATATTTAAATTTCAAATATGATTCTGATTATATATTCCATACGTATATTCAAAGTTGTAATTTGATTGTAAATGAGAAGTCATATGCAATTGCCCAAATATTTAGAAATTAAAAAAAAAATATTATGACAATTATATTATTAATATGAAAATATGAGTTCTTGAGGGGTAAATAAATTTCTTATCTTATTATGTTTATTATTAAAAAAAAATATTCTTATTGGTAATGCAAGAAAACAGAACCTGTTATGGGTGATTAGATATAGGGATTGGAATTAAATATTCAAGTGAGATTTTTTTTTTTTCTCTTTCAGGAAATTACCATGATTTCTTAAAAAAAACAATACAATTTAAAATATAACAAAATAATAAATCCTCTCCCACTCCTTTCTTATTTCCGGTTGAGCGCATAGAGTAGAGAGAGAGAGGGTTTTCTAGATACATCTAAACCCATCCGATCTCCTTCCTTGATCAGCGTCTGTCGCCTTCGTTCCCTCTCATCACCGGTGCCGATGTTCCTTCTAATCACCGGCACCTAGCTGAAATCTGTTGCTGTGGGTGCAAATATCGCTTGGATCTCCCATTTCCTTCTAATATGATTCCCGAAAGAAAGGGAGGATTGGATCGACTAGGAATGGAATTTCGCACCGAAGATTCAGCCTCCAGCACGTCCGGAAAAAAAGCAGAACGTATTTAACGCTACAGACGTCGGATTTGAGCGATTCCAAAACGAGGTGAAAGATGACGTTCCGAAACGCGACTTTGGCTCAAGAAACACCGAAAACGGACACAGGAAGATTGAGATACGAAACAAAGAAATATAGAACGAAAACTGGATAATAGGTAGGCGCCACAATTCCAAAGAATTGATAAGCCCAAGAACGCCACAAGGATTGTTGCCCTTGATAAGTTCAGAGATTCTCAAAAGAACCCTAGAGAAGCTAGTCTCTCACCAAAAGGTTAACTTTCAAATTCTGCCGTCCCTCAAAGAGGCTATGGTGTTCCCTTATATAGTGGACAACATCCATATTGAGTTTAACCTAATTATGCTTACACACAAAGCCCAATAAGTGAGCCCAATAAGCCTTATTACAAAAATATAACTAAAAGTAAAAAGAATAAAACTAAAAGTAAGAAGAATAAAACAAAGCCCAATATGCATGAAACCTTCATGCATATCCCTTGAGGCTTATTCCTCCAAGTTTGTTGCCTTGGTCATGCCGCCTCCTATGTCCTCATTATTCCCTCCTTCTTCAGAAGAATTTGTCCTCAAATTTTAATCCTCTCCTCCTGGCTCAAACACTACCCTTTTCCTTCCTTTGTTCGCTTGCTTGACGTAACTCTCTACGTTTTTTTCAATGTTTGACTTTACCTTCTCATGTAGTTTCCGCACATATTCAGCCTTACTCTTACCATCTTTATGCTGAAAAGCAGAGTTGCCTTTTTGCATCAAGTCTCCAACTTGTCTTTGAATCTCCTTGATATCTTGGGGGTTACTCCTATAGGCTGGCCTGTTATGCAATGAAGCTCCTGGAATGATATCAATTTGATGTTCTATGCCTCTTAGAGTTGGTAGTCCATGAGGTACCTCTTTAGGAAAAACATCTTTAAATTCCTGCAACATATTAGAAACCTCATTTGGAAGAGAGTTATTAGGACATGCATATGTAAAATTATTCTCTTTACTCAAAAGCAAAAGCATTGGCTTTTTCAAATGCATTGCCTTTTTCACCTCTTTTTCTTTTATAAACAAGTTTGGTGCTTTTCTCTCTTTTTCTCCTTTTTTTTCTTGCTCTCTTCCACTCTCTTTTCTCTCTTGCTTTCTTTTTTCTCTCATTTTAAAATTATCCTCACTAACTTCTCTTGGTGTCTAAATTGGGCATGGAAACCAAACCTCACCCGCTGCCATACAAGCTTCAATGGCTTAGTGAGGATGGTGAAGTGACCGTAAACAAACAAGTGGAGGTGAACTTCATGATATGATTCCCGAAAGAAACGGATGATTGGATCGACTAGGAATGGAATTTCGCACCGAAGATTCAGCCTCCAGCACGTCTGGAAAAAGAGCAGAACATATTTAACGCTACAGACGTCGGATTTGAGCGATTCCAAAATGAGGTGAAAGATGACTTTCTGAAACACGAGTTTTGCTCAAGAAACACCGAAAATGGACATGGGAATATGGAGATACGAAACCAAGAAATATAGAACGAAAACTGGATAATAGGTAGGCGCCACAATTCCAAAGAATTGATAAGCCCAAGAACGCCACAAGGATTGTTGCCCTTGATAAGTTCAGAGATTCTCAAAAGAACCCTAGAGAAGCTAGTCTCTCACCAAAAAGGTTAACTTTCAAATTCTGCCGTCCCTCAAAGAGGCTATGGTGTTCCCTTATATAGTGGACAACATCCATATTGAGTTTAACCTAATTATGCTTACACACAAAGCCCAATAAGTGAGCACAATAAGCCTTATTACAAAAATATAACTAAAAGTAAAAAGAATAAAACTAAGTGTAAAATTTGGGCCAAATAATAAAATGAAGCCTTCATGCATATCCCTTGAGGCTTATTCCTCCAAGTTTGTTGCCTTGGTCATGCTGCCTCCTATGTTCTCATCATTCCCTCCTTCTTCAGAAGAATTTGTCCTCAAATTGTAATCCTCTCCTCCTGGCTCAAACACTACCCTTTTACTTCCTTTGTTCGCTTGCTTGACGTAACTCTCTACCTTTTTTCCAATGTTTGCCTTTACCTTCTCATGTAGTTTCCACACATATTCAGCCTTACTCTTACCATCTTTATGCTGAAAAACAGAGTTGCCTTTTTGCATCAAGTCTCCAACTTGTCTTTGAATCTCCTTGGTATCTTGGGGGTTACTCCTATAGGCTGGCTTGTTAGGCAATGAAGCTCCTGGAATGAGATCAATTTGATGTTCTATGCCTCTTAGAGTTGGTAGTCCATGAGGTACCTCTTTAGGAAAAACATCTTTAAATTCCTGCAAGATATTAGAAACCTCATTTGGAAGAGAGTTAGTAGGACATGCATATGTAAAATTATTCTCTTTACTCATAAGCAAAAGCATTGGCTTTTTCACCTCTTTTTCTTTTATAAACAAGTTTGGTGCTTTTCTCTCTTTTTCTCCTTTTTTTTTCTTGCTCTCTTCCACTCTCTTTTCTCTCTTGCTTTCTTTTTTCTCTCATTTTAAAATTATCCTCACTAACTTCTCTTGGTGTCAAAGGTGCAAGAATAGTCTTGCGTCCTTTATGTACAAAAGAGAACTTGTTGGTGCAACCATCATGCATAACTTTCTTATCATATTGCCAAGGTCTCCCAAGAAGCAAATGACAAGCCTCCATTGGTACCACATCACATAAAACTGTATCATCATACTCCCCTACGGAGAAGTTCACCTCCACTTGTTTGTTTACGGTCACTTCACCATCCTCACTAAGCCATTGAAGCTTGCATGGCAGCGGGTGAGGTTTGGTTTCCATGCCCAATTTAGACACCACTCTAGCACTTGCAACATTGGTACAACTCCCTCCATCAATAATTAAAGAACATTCCTTTCCTTGGATAAGGCATCTAGAATGAAAGATGTTCTCTCTTTGACTATCATCCATGTCTTTTGCTTGGCTACCCAACATCCTTCTTACCATTAACAAATCTCCTTCTGGAATTATTTCTTCATCTTCATCATCATGTGAGGCAGAATTTGAAGAAGAATCACTAGTAAGCTCTCCATCCTCTTTAAGTAACATAGTCTTCTTAGTTGGACATTCTGAAGCTATGTGTCCTCTCCCCAAACACTTGAAGTATTTTATTTCACTACTCCTTGTCTTTTTAGGGATCTCATTGGATTTAGTTTGAGTCCTTTGAGGTGTAGCAGTGGGATTGCTTGATGAAGCACCTCCTCCTTCTTATTTTTATCCTTCCAACTTGAAGAATTAAAATTTGAAGAGTTTTTCCTCATGACACCCTTTCTCTTGAGTTGTTGTTCTACCTTACTAGCTTGTTGCACTAAATCCTCCAACTCCACATAATTTTGCAACTCCACAACATCCCTTATATCACTATTCAGCCCATGCAAGAAACGTGCCATAGTAGCCTCCCGTTCTTCACTAATATTTGCTCTAATCAAGGACACCTCCATCTCTTTAAAATACTCATCTACATTCTTGTTACCTTGTGTGAGCCTTTGAAGTTTATTGTGAAGGTCTCGATGATAATGGGAAGGAACAAATCTTCTTCTCATTAGCCTTTTCATCTCCACCCAACTAACCACCAATGGTTCTTCATATCTCACCCTCTCCTTTTGCAATTGGTCCCACCAAATGAGAGCATAATCACTAAACTCCATGGCTGCCACCTTCATTTTCTTATCTTCAGTATAATTGTGACATGCAAATAAGTGCTCAATCTTCATTTCCCACTCTAAATAGGCCTCCGGATCACTTCTTCCTTTAAAAGATGGTATCTTAAGCTTCACTCCTTTAATTCTATCCTCTCTAGCATCATTCTCATTACCTCTTCTTCTCCTTCTTTCATTCCCTTGATTTTCTATTCTCTCAATTCTCTCGTATAACTCCTCTGTGTGTTCCCTCATCATCCTTTGCATTTGAGTTGTAATGGCTTCAATTAGCAATATTTTATCTCCTATAGGAGGAGGAATATCTTCACCACCCGCTCCTGCCATAATTCAAGGAAAAGAACAAGAATAAAAGTAATAGGACCTCACCACTCGCTCACGTGTTTACACTCTTAAAAATGTATCACTCGTGTTTGTTGCACTCTATAAGGCTTTTGTGTAGTGTGCTCTCTTGCCTTTTACCACTCAATAGCTCTCTTTAAGTTCTTAACAGAATCTCCAAGAATACTCAGAGTACAATCCCAAACTCAAGAATTGGCGGTGACTCACAATAGAAATTGGAAAAGATGTCAAAGAAGACAAGACAAAGAAAACCAAAACAATTTGGAGGAACTATTCAAGGAAGACACTTTGGACTTGATTCACAAGTAGTAGTGTTAACATAATTGAATAGCAAGGTGCTGTCCTTTTTTTTCCTTCTTGTTGTTTTTTTAACACCTGATTCTTCAACAAAAGGAATTTTTGATTTTGGAATCAAACTTTGAAATTGACTAATTCAAAACTAAATTAGGTATAATTCCCCACAAATTGAGCTATTACTTAACACACTAACAACATACTACTCAAGAAACATGAATTGAAAGGATTAAAATTCAAGAACAATGATGAACAAGGGATGAACACCAAGAACCAAGTGCAGAAATATGTGAACTGAACAAGAAATTGAAAGAAACAAAAACAAGAAGATTGAAAGAACAAATTACCCAAGAAAACTCAATTCCAATCCTAGAACCGAGAGCTCTGATACCACATGATATGATTCCCGAAAGAAATGGATGATTGGATCGACTAGGAATGGAATTTCGCACTAAAGATTCAGCCTCCAGCATGTCTGGAAAAAGAGCAGAACGTATTTAACGCTACAGACGTCGGATTTGAGCGATTCCAAAACGAGGTAAAAGATGACTTTCTGAAACACGAGTTTGGCTCAAGAAACACCGAAAACAGACATGGGAATATGGAGATACGAAACCAAGAAATATAGAACGAAAACTGGATAATAGGTAGGCACCACAATTCCAAAGAATTGATAAGCCCAAGAACGCCACAAGGATTGTTGCCCTTGATAAGTTCAGAGATTCTCAAAAGAACCCTAGAGAAGCTAGTCTCTCACCAAAAAGGTTAACTTTCAAATTCTGACGTCCCTCAAAGAGGCTATGGTGTTCCCTTATATAGTGGACAACATCCATATTGAGTTTAACCTAATTATGCTTACACACAAAGCCCAATAAGTGAGCACAATAAGCCTTATTACAAAAATATAACTAAAAGTAAAAAGAATAAAACTAAGTGCAGAATTTGGGCCAAATAATAAAATGAAGCCTTCATGCATATCCCTTGAGGCTTATTCCTCCAAGTTTGTTGCCTTGGTCATGCCGCCTCCTATGTCCTCATCACCTTCTCTGTCGGTGCGTTTTGGGGGCTTGGTGGAGGGCTGAGTTTCATCCCTCCCTTCTTCTAGTGTAACCTTGGGATTTTAGGTATGTCTAAAACTTGTCCCTGTAGATTGAAGACATTCCTTTATTCCCCTATCCATTTGTTGCTGCTGCAATTTCGGGGCTTCAATATTTTCTTTTCCTTCCTTTTTATTTCTTCATCTTGTTCTGCGTATGGCTGATGGGGGAAAAATGTTAGAATGTTTGATTGAAATTATTAGGTTTATATATTTATTGCTAAAAGAAATATTTAATATTAACTTGGTTAAGAATCTTATTTTTTTTTTTAGGAATTCTAAGAGATTTCATTGATGCTTAAAAGCTTATTTTTGTTGGTAGTTTATTTCCTTGGATGTTTGTTTTATGAGTAAATCTTGATTAAGGTGTTTGATAATATGTTCAAAAGGGGGAAGGCTTATTTTGACATGTGTCTCTAGTATTTTGGGTGGTGGGAAAGGATTTAAATTCTATTTGGTTATTGCATTGAAAAAGAAAGTTTGATTGAATTAGTGTTGTGCTGAAATTTTGATTGTTGCAAGGAAAAACATGAGTTCTGAAAATTAAAAGTTAAAAGTTGTTAAGGAATTTAATCTAGGGGACTTTGTGATAACATGTGGCTCTTTGAAGTTGTTTCATAAGTAGTATAAGCTTAAATTGATTCATGGTAAAGAATTGATTGGGAAGCTTAATAATTCTGTCCACCGATAATGTTTAGGAAATTGTTCTGCAAAGATTTAAAGGTTTAGAAGTTTGATGAATTGGCTTGAATATTGATGCAGATTAGGTGTTTGGCAAGTGTGTAAAAGAGAATTAAGTTGTATTAGGATTGTTAACCTTAAGGTACAGACTTAGAAGGTACAAATATTGTTTGAGCTTATATTATACGTCATGGTGAGATAATTTTATGAAGGTAGTGGAAGTACATTTTGTTACAAGGAAGATGAAGTTGTTCTATGAATATGAAGTTGATTTCTTCATGTGCCTAATATATGTTCGTTAAAACGTTTGTAAGAATGATGTTAGCCAAATTAGTTGAAAAAGCTTGTTACCTTATGTTTTTTTTTAGTTGTTGTGAGTTTGGGGAGCTTGTGATTAGATATTGGATTTCCTTTTTGAAATTAAATTAGGGATTAATTTGCAACAATAATTGTTTTGAGTTTGATTCCTATAAATTTGTAAAAAGACTTCTATTAAATGAATTTTATAAATTCTATAGTGTATATAAACAAAAACAAAGAATAACGATAGTATTGCTTTGGGTATTAGGGAATTAAAATAACAAAGGTGGTCACAAAAGTGGCTAAGTGGGAATGAGCTGTGTGTGCAGATATATACACTGAGGATATATCAGGTGAGTGAATAGCGTCCCATTATATTTTAACTTATATGAATTGTTTTTATTATTTACTTTGATGTTGAATCAAGTAAATAGTAAGAATTTATTTAATGTTATTTATTAATTTCCTATCCTCCATTTGTTTCATATGAGCATTGATGTTTGAAGTTTTAAGAAAATCACTCGAGATACTATTTGTGAACTTCATGCTGGGGTCCTTGGTTATAGAACACGCCTTATGCGAAATTGGTATTGGAAGGTCTTTTTTGTTGTTTTAATAAACTGACCCAGGCGGCTTGAAAGAGTGTTTTTTAGGACTGAATACAGAACGCTGGTTACTAACAGCAGTACTGTTAGTCCTTGGTGCACCATGGTTAACCTCGAGCTCGCTTGATATTCGTGGGATTTGTTCTCACGCTTGTTATTCGTGGGTCTTGTACTTGCGCTTGTTTTCGTGGCCTCTATGCCGCGCTTGGTTATTTACCCTCGTGGACTGTGTGTCCACGCTTGTTTTCGTGGCCTCATGCTGCGCTTGTTTCCGTGGCCTCTAGCCGTGCTTGGTTATTTACCCTCGTGGATTGTGTGTCCACGCTTGTTATCCGTTCTGTTGAAGTCCTACGGAATGATTAAGTTTGAGATTTATTGTTTTTAAATTGGTTTGGAAAACAAATTGTTTTATTATCTAGTTGATATTTGTTCGTTCAATGATCTTCTATACCGCTTCTGTTATGCTTATTAATATATTTTTTTTATATAAATCCGTCCATGGTTATGAATTCGTACTTGGAAGTTGAAATTAGCAAGTTATCTGTTTATTATATATTTTCATCATATCAAGTTATTTCTTTACGTATTTTAGTCATTCTCATTACCTTCTATTAATGGGAGTTGTTCAATGGAAAATTTATTTTTCGCTTCAGATAACTGATAATAGAATATTTAATACACTTATTTTTATCTCTTGATCAATATTTAGGACTCTTTAGTTAATAAATAATGGCTTTTATGTGCATTTAGGCTTTGGGCCTTAGATTGTAATTTTAGCCATTTTTATCGATAAAATTCCAGTTTTGTATTGTTTCACTATGTTTACCATAACTCTTGAACCAGACATCGGATTTGCCTCATTTTTGTCTCATATTTCAGATGATTCAGAGAGCTACAATTGTTATGAAGACATAAAGAGCCAATTCGGACAAGAAGGCGGTCAATTTTGGAGCCAAAGTCAGATGAACAATTCTGGATTTTAATTGGGCTCGAATTTTGTAATTAAAGCCCATCTTTATTTTATTTTCGTTTTGGGCTGAACCATTAGACGTAATTCGTTTTAGGTTATCTTTAAGTGAGGCAGCCGTCACACATTCATTCTACGCATTAATTCATTCACGTTTTACAGTTTTGGATTAAAGACGAAGTTTTAGTTTTCTCTCAAATGTTCTTCATGTTCTTCGTCTTTTCTTCATCTATTCCAACCATGCTCGGCTAAACTTCTATGATTAATCCAACGTGAGGATTCCATGATTCGTCCAGAGAGCCTAGGCTTAATCGGATTAGGGTTTCTCGATTCTGTTTTCATCTTATCAGATCTGATTTGAAAATAGTTCGAATATTAGATTTAATATTCGGTTTGGTTCGTCCCAAGGACCGAGTTCGGACTAGGTTTAAAGTGTTCTTTGTGCGATCGTACAATGAGACGCCACTTGTTCGAATAAATGCTAGGCAATCGTCTAGTCGAGGGAATTTACGGACGGATGCGAGAGATCTCGGTTCGTCTAGAACCAAACGCGAGTTCGTTAATATTTCACTCAAGGATGGACGTTTCTGGGAATCTAAACGTTGGGTTGGTCGTTTTTAATCTATTTCAGTTTATTAACGTTTTCTATCTGTTTCTCAATATTTCGTTTATCTCTGTCTATTTCGTTTTAGTACATTGAATCACAAAAAAAAATCCCCCTTTTTCACCGTTAGGGTTTCGTCGTTGTTGTTAATCAAGCCCATTGCAAGTTCGTTGGGAAACGATCCGGGTTCCCTATTACTGCAAATCTTCTATTGAATCTGGTTATTTTGAGAGGCACGGCAAATCTCTTTCAAAATTTGGCGCCGTTGCCGGGGAATTTGCATCGGTTTGATTAGTAACAGTATTGGAATTATTATTATTATTTTTTTTTTATTTGATTTGATTTTTTTATCTTTTATTTTATCTTTTTATTTTATTTTATTTTATTTTATTTTATTTTATTTTATTATTATTTTTAAAAAAAATTATTTTTTTTTAAATTTTATTTTATTTTTAAAAAAAAAATCATTTGATAGTATTTCTGATAGTCTTGTTGTTTTCACTAATTCTAGTAGCAATTTTGCTAACTCAGACGTTATGGCAGAAAGACAGGCAGATCATGCTACTTTAAAGGAATTGGGTGCACTGATGTTAATTATCAACCTTTGTGCATCCAATATCCTAACCTTCTTTGCTAACTTTGAGCTTAAATCGGTCTAATACACTTGTTGCCTAAGTTTCATGGTCTTGCGGTGAGTGCCCCATTAAGCATTTGAAGGAATTCCATGTAGTGTGCAAAGCACAATGAAACCACAAGCCATTGATGAGAATCATATCAAGCTGAGAGCTTTTCCTTTCTCATTGGACGGTGGAGCTAAGGATTGGTTGTTGTACCTTGACCCTCATCTATTGGGAGCTGGGTGATATTGAGAGGTTATTTCTAGAGAAATATTTTCCTTCATCAAGAGCAAGCTGCGATCAAGAAGGAAATTGGCAACATTAAGCAGTCATTTGGGAGACTATGCATGAGTATTGGGAGAGATTCAAAAGGTTATGTGCAAGCTGTCCACACCATCGAGATAAATGAAAAACACACGATTAACGGTTTCTATGATGGTCTGCTGCCGGTAGACAAAGGATTGGTGGATGCTTCTAGCGGTGGTGCTATGAGCAACAAGACACTGAAGAGGCTCGGGACTTGATATCCATTATGGCGAGATAACTCTCGGCGGTTTGGCACCGGGGCCAATAGTACCCCTGTTTACCATATTCAAGCAAGACCGCCAAACCAGTATGATTCCCAGAGATTAGAGACTAGACTTGATGATCGACCTCCCTTGTGAGGCGGTTAGCGTGAACACAAACGGTGCGGTCTTCACCTCCTCGAGTGGGTACTCCTGTGGGTTTTGTTCGACCCATATCATTCTCTTGACTCATGCCCTACCTTGCATGATCCACCTTACCAAGACCGATCGGTAGCTTCGGTGGGCGTTTTTCGGGAAGGCCACAATACCAACGAGAATAATGCCTTCTCCAATACTTATAATCCTGGTTGGAGAAATCACCCCAACTTTATTTGGAACCAAAATCGGAACCGAGTAACCAGAATCGAATCGAGTAACCGGTATCAACGAGTGCAGGAATTACCGGAGAGACAGTACATGCCACGAGACTTTCCGGCAACGATCTGCACCCCCTTTGCCTTTGCAAGCGCCACCTCCTCGACCGACCATATGTCCACCTCCACGGGCGGCACAACAAGCGAGCTAGTAGTAGTGGTGGTGGTTCCTCACTTGAAGATATGATGAAGCAATTTGTCAAAGCCAATATGCGGTTCCAACGACAAGCGACACTTCCATTCGAGTTTGCAAACACAGATTGGGCAATTGGCAACATCATTGAACCGGCTTCAACCTCGGGGATCCAACTCCCTTCCTTCACAAACAATTCCCAATCCTAAGGGAAATGTGAGTGCTATATCACTACTGATCGGCAAGCAATTGGAGAAACCTAAGCAACGCTGAGATGTGACTTCCACATCGAAAACGAGTCGGGAAATGTGAAGATTGACTCGAAAGAAAAAGGCGTGCAGCAAGGTGAAGAGGAAGACATTCCTATCCCTCTTCCCTTCCTCGAGAGCAATTCAGCCCAAGAAGTTGGCGGGTAAAGCACAAGAGAAGGATATACTTAAGACATTCGAAGAGTAGAGATCAACATTCCTCTCTTAGATGCAGTCAAACAAATTCCTAAATATGCCAAGTTTCGAAGGAGTTGTGCACCAACAAGCGGCGAAAGGGGAATGAGCGAGTGAGTTTGAATCGAATGTCTCAGCACTCATCCGGCCTACTATGCCTCGTAAATGCAAAGATCCAGGGACATTTTCTATCCCTTGCCTCATTGGTAACTATAGATTTGATGATTGCATGCTAGATTTAGGTGCTTCTATTAATGTCATGCCTGCATCTGTTTATAGATCTCTTGGTCTTGGTCCTTTGCGTCCTCTTGGTGTTATTGTTCGGTTAGCTAATAGAAGTAGTGCTCATCCTTCGGTTTAGTTGAAGATGTATTAGTCAAAGTTAATGACTTGATATTTCTGCTGATTTTTACATCTTGGATATGGAGGGTGAGTCTCCTAGTAGTAGGTCACCAATCATTCTAGGGAGACCTTTCATGAAAACAGCTAGGACTAAGATAGATGTGCATTCGGTACTCTTTCCATGGAGTTTGGTGATATATCGTGAATTTCAATATCTTTGATGCCATGAAATATCCTAGGGAAGAGCATTACTGTTTTACGTATTGATGTGATTGATGATCTTGTGGATGATGTTCTTCTTGATTGGTGTCTTTGCTTACCACGATTTTGCATCTATGAGTGATTCTCTCATTTGTGCATGTGCTAATAATGAATGGTGTCCTATTTGCACTGAAATTAATGATGCATTATTTGGTGATTCTCCGGATATTTCCAGATCCATATTGCTCCTGAGGATCAGGAGAAGACGACCTTCACATGCCCCTTTGGGACATATGCTTACCGAAGGATGCCTTTTGGCCTTTGCAATGCACCTAGCACTTTTCAGCGTTGTATAGTAAGTATTTTCTCTGAGTTTCTAGAGGATTGCATGGAGGTTTTTATGGATGATTTCACTGTATATGGGTCTAGTTTTGATTCCTGCTTGGCTAATTTGTCTAGAGTTTTGCATAGATGTACTGAGTCTAATCTTGTGCTGAATTATGAGAAGTGTCACTTCATGGTTGAGTCGGTATAGTCTTGGGACACATAGTGTCTAGGAAAGGGATTGAGGTAGACCCCTGCTAAGATAGATGTAATTCTGCGTTGCCTTACCCCGCACGTGCGGGAAGTTCGTTCTTTTCTTGGTCATGCGAGGTTTCTATCGGCGTTTCATTCAAGATTTTAGCAAGACTGCCCGACCCTTGTCCAACCTTACGCATAAGGACGCTGAATTTGTATTTGATGATACTTGCAAGGCGGCCTTCGATCATTTGAAGCGTTGCGACTACGGCCCAGTGATTAAGCCCCCGATTGGTGCCTTCCTTTTGAGTTGATGTGCGATGCTTCCAATTATGCGGTTGGTGCTATCTTGGCACGCGGGTAGACAGAGCATCTCATGTCATTGCATATGCCTCCAAGACTTTGGATTACGCTCGGTCTAATTACACCACCTGTTGATTATGTCTCGAAATGGGTTGAGGCGAAAGCCACCCGGACTAATGATTCTTCTGTGGTGGTGGACTTTGTTAGGTCTAACATTTTCTGGAGGTTTGGCATTCCTAGAACTATTATCAGTGACCAGGGCTCCCATTTTTGTAATCGAAGCATGGGTGCCTTGTTACGCAAGTATGGAGTGCTACACAAGGTCTCCTGACATACCACCCTCGGACCAATGGTCAAGTGAAGTCTCAAATAGAGAGATTAAGCAAATCCTTGAAGACTGTTAACTCTACCGGAAAGATTGGAGTAAGCGATTAGAGGATGCTTTGTGGGCATATCGCACCGCCTACAAGACTCCGATTGGGATGTCTCCTATCGGATTGTCTTTGGTAAGGCATGTCATCTTCGGTTGAGTTGGAGCATCAAGCCTATTGGGCTATTAAGCAATGCAACATGGATTTGGCTAAGTCCGGGATGGAGAGGAAGCTGCAGTTGCAAAAGTTAGATGAGCTTAGATTGGATGCCTATGAAAGCTCACGGTTGTATAAGGAAAAGACTAAGGCATTCCATGATAAGCATATTACGAGGAAAGAATTTTACGTGCGCGAGAAAGTTCTTCTATTTAATTCCGTCTGAAGTTTATGCCTGGTAAGCTTCGATCTAGATGGGATGGCCCTTTTGTGATCACTAACATATTTCCTTTTGGTGCTGTTGAGCTATGTGATTCACCCATAGGAAGAACCTTTAAGGTCAATGGGCATCGCCTCAAGCCATTTTATGAGGGATCCCCACAGCAGCATGAGGAAGCAGAGACTCTCCTCATTGACGCCATCTATCCTCCATAAACCCTTGGGGAGGATTCTTCTTTCTTCCTCCATAAACCCTTGGGGAGTATTCTTCTTTCTTCTCCCTCTTTCTCTCTTATTTGTTTTCTTTTCTACCTTGCTTTTTGAAAAAAAAAAAAAAGTCTCTATTTCTATGATTGCTACATATTATGAACGTGGACATTTTGGTTTTAAAGGATCATTCTGGTTGGTCTACAATTCTTGACTCTTCGATTACAAGTCTTGATAGTTGATTTGATGTTGTTGATTGCCTAAGTTGGTATTGACCTTGTGAGGTTTTGGGCTGCATGAATGGAATTCATCTTTTGCCATTCTTTCTTTCATGTGTGCATCTCTCATGATTTTTGTTCTCTAGAACTTGCTCCTTTTCTTTTGAAACTACATTTTTCACTTACGTGCATAAGTATGATGGAAGCTTGTTTTCTTTCTTTTATTTTCCTCACTTTGGCCAAATAGCTTTCCCTTGCATTATGATTCCCTTGCTAGCCCCTTTGTGCCTTTTGACCCATTCTTTTCTAAGCCACATTACAAGCCTAAGCGTAAAACCATTTTATTCCGCACCTTGAAGATTTATTGAGCATTGGTTTCAACTTGTTTTGTGTTTAAGTGTGGGGGTTGCTCAGGAGTGCAACAGTTTAAGTGTGGGGGGGAGATATTTGATTTTGACATTGTAATTACGTATACAATGAAAGGAAAGAAAAAAATAAAATAAAAATAAAAGAAAAAAAAAAGAAGAAAATAAAAAAAAGAAAAAAGAAAGAAAAGAAAAGAAAATACATAGAAAGGAATGGATATATTAGTAGAATAAAAATTTCATACATAGAGAATGATTGTGTTAATCAGTGCTCTTCCTTTTGATTTCTTTGGTGCTTAGCCTCTCATTCCATACTATTACCTACCTTCACCCTAGCCCCGTTACAACCTTTAATTACAAGCTCTCTTGATTTGTGCATGTACGAGTTGTGAGTAGTGGAGACGTAGAAGTTGAGCAAGCTTATGGTAGAACAATTTTCTTAAGTGGAATTTGAGCGATACACTTATTTACCTTAAACACTTGAGAGGCTGATTGATTGAGCGCATCATTTGTGAGACCATCTTTTGTGATTAGCATCATTGATTGAGACTACCATGAATTGTAATTTGAGATGAAGGGATTTTGGTCTTGATTGATTGGTCTTTTGGAACTTTTTGTCCCTTGATTCACTTTTTGCATTATTAGCAATTATTAGTAAAGAATAGTTTTCCTTTTAGTCTTTTTCTTTAGATTTTGCTCGGGAGTGCAAAAAGATAAGTGTGGGGAATTTGATAATTGAATATTTAATACACTTATTTTTATCTCTTGATCAATATTTAGGACTCTTTAGTTAATAAATAATGGCTTTTATGTGCATTTAGGCTTTGGGCCTTAGATTGTAATTTTAGCCATTTTTATCGATAAAATTCAGTTTTGTATTGCTTCACTATGTTTACCATAACTCTTGAACCAGACATCGGATTTGCCTCATTTTTGTCTCATATTTCAGATGATTCAGAGAGCTACAATTGTTATGAAGACATAAAGAGCCAATTCGGACAAGAAGGCGGTCAATTTTGGAGCCAAAGTCAGATGAACAATTCTGGATTTTAATTGGGCTCGAATTTTGTAATTAAAGCCCATCTTTATTTTATTTTCGTTTTGGGCTGAACCATTAGACCTAATTCGTTTTTAGGTTATCTTTAAGTGAGGCAGCCGTCACACATTCATTCTACGCATTAATTCATTCACATTTTACACAGTTTTGGATTAAAGACGAAGTTTTAGTTTTCTCTCAAATGTTCTTCATGTTCTTCGTCTTTTCTTCTTCTATTCCAACCATGCTCGGCTAAACTTCTATGATTAATCCAACGTGAGGATTCCATGATTCCTCCAGAGAGCCTAGGCTTAATCGGATTAGGGTTTCTCGATTCTGTTTTCATCTTTTCAGATCTGATTTCTGAAAATAGTTTGAATATTAGATTTAATATTCGGTTTGGTTCGTCCCAAGGACTGAGTTCGGACTAGGTTTAAAGTGTTGCTGTGCGATCGTACAATGAGACGCCACTGTTCGAATAAATGCTAGGCGATCGTCTAGTCGAGGGATTTACGGACGGATGCGAGAGATCTCGGTTCGTCTAGAACCAAGCGCGAGTTCGTTAATATTTCGCTCAAGGATGGGCGTTTACGGGAATCTAAGCGTTGGGTTGGTCGTTTTTAATCTATTTCAATTTATTAACGTTTTTCTATCTGT
Organism: Acacia pycnantha; assembly: GCA_025563575.1. Taxonomy (NCBI): domain Eukaryota; kingdom Viridiplantae; phylum Streptophyta; class Magnoliopsida; order Fabales; family Fabaceae; genus Acacia; species Acacia pycnantha. The sequence goes on from JAMWYP010000065.1 coordinate 671,681, forward strand.
TTCTCAATATTTCGTTTATCTCTGTCTATTTCGTTTTAGTACATTGAATCACAAAAAAATCCCCCTTTTTTCACCGTTAGGGTTTCGTCGTTGTTGTTAATCAAGCCCGCTGCAAGTTCGTTGGGAAACGATCCAGGTTCCCTATTACTGCAAATCTTTTATTGAATCTGGTTATTTTGAGAGGCACGGCAAATCTCTTTCAATAACCTAGCTGACCCTATGCATCTCATGATCAGTGCGGGCATCACTACTGAGTTAAAGCTTGCAGATTCATGGCGAATAAATTCTAGTTAATGTCCATGTAAAAGTAACCATTTCCTTTTACAACTTAGATGCTCCGCGTAAGCTATAGGCAGGATCCTCACCCTACTCTTGTTTTGTATATTTGTTGATATGGAGTGGAGCTCCAATTTAATAAGCAACTTGTAAGTATTGTTAGAACAATCATATAAAAAAATATGTCCAAGGAATCTATATTGCATAGGGTATGTGAGTCTATTGGCGGGTGCAAGATGTTTTATATGTTATCGGCTAAAGGAATGTGGAATTTTCTCATATTCCAAGCCGGTCACCCACTTTATTTCCAGGGCGTGACAAGATGAGTAGATGACGTCTAGGGTGTTAGTTCTCAATTGGTTTTGATGATAACGGAAAATTGTAAACACGATTAAAGTTTGTCTTTGTAAGTTGAAAAACTTACTGTCTAAGGCAAACTCGAGTTTCAGTTTGGAAACTCGAGTTTTGGCCTAACAGAGAAATGCTCATTTTTTTTAAAAAAGAAAGACAAACTCGAGTTTGGATTTGAAAACTCGAGTTTTTGCCATACAGAGAGCATTTGAGTTTTCACAGACAAAGCAAACTCGAGTTTGATTTAGAAAACTCGAGTTTTGACAAGACAGAGAGCAATCAAGTTTTTCGATAAAACCAAAACTCCAGTTTCCATGGGAAACTCGAGTTTAGGCTTTCCTGAGTATTCTCTAAGTTTTTCGAAGTTCATGAAAACTCGAGTTAACCTTTGAAAACTCGAGTTTCCATCACCTGAGAATAATGTTCATCTCTGACCTTGTAAAAACTCCCGTGTTCAAATCAACCAAACTTTTCAATGTTTTCGCATAGAAGAGAAAACTCGAGTTTTGTTTTTAAAACTCGAGTTTCGACCTTATAGAAAAGTTTTCAACGAATGAGAAAACTCAAGTTAAAATTTGGAAACTCGAGTTTTGGCCAGGCAGAGAGCTCTGCCTATTTTGAACCTTTGAAAACTCGAGTTATGTTTTGAAAACTCCAGTTTTAAGCTTTTGGACTAAAACATGATTTTATATCTAAGAGTCCAAAACTCGAGTTAGTCACTTAATGACTCGAGTTTTGCACTATTCACAAAGCTTGTCCAAAATGTCAAATCGTGATGTTTGCCTCTGTAAAGAGAAAACTCGAGTTTGGATTGAAAACTCGAGTTTCTGTCTTTTGTTAAAAGTTCACTGAAACATGAAAACTCGAGTTTCGAGGAACTAACTCGAGTTTCCATAGCAGAATTTGAATTTCGATTTGAACGAATTCGTGAAATGTTTCTGTTTGATCTCAATACTCTTTACCATTACTCATAACTATTCTTAACTATGTTTAATCAGTTTATTGGTGAGTTTCAGATGGTATTAGACAGGATTAAATGGAGATTAAGCAAAAAGCATAAAGCATGTCAGCACATTAAATGCAAAAGTGTAGAAACCTTGCATGCTTTTGAGAAAACATTCTCCACACGTTTTGGAGAAGTTAATGCTTGCCTTCTACATTCAGCAAACTACTCTTCCAACGGATTAATAATCAGAGATTCAACTCTGAACATCTGCAAAGCTGAATTAACCAAAGAGTAGAGAGAGAAGAAGACCAGAACTTCATCTAAACACTTCCCATCTCCACCAATGGTTATAATTGGGATTACAACGGTCAATTAATGTTCTCTACCTATAAATAGAGATACATTCAAGTCTTCTCAACAACCAACCTGTGCAAAACGAAAATTAAGATAGTTTCATTTACTCTTTGAGTTTTCTTGTGAAAGTATCTGTTGATACATTTATTCTTCAGTGATTATCATATCTACTCTTAGAGAGAGTTTTCTTGATTGTAAATCATTCTTGTAAAGTTATCTCAAGTCAGGGGGACTTGGAGATTGGGTTATTGATTACAACTTGTAAGGGGAGTAAGTTCTAGTGAAAGAATTACTCTTGAGTGCGAGTGTGTAATCAATATTGTGAGTGAAAAATCCCGGAGAGTCTAGGGGGTGGACGTAGGTCAAGTTGTTGGACCGAACCAGTATAAATTCCTGTGTCCTGCTTTCTCTTCCTTCACTCTGTTTTATCTTCAGTTTCACATCCTAAACCGAGTAATCGAAAAGTTTTTGAGAATCCCCAATTCACCCCCCTCTTGGTGATTCAAGCTCCACTTTCATAGGGTACAAAAGGTTAAATAAAAAATAATAAAACGGCTTTGGCGGAATACCAGTCATTGTTTTTTTATTCATAAAACGGCTTTGGCGGCATACCAGTCATTGTTTTTTTATTATATTTTATTCAACCTTTTCTACCCTAGACGTCATCTACTCATCTCATTAGTTTTCCTGTTCTGCTCTCCATATTCCTCTCGTCAGTTTTCCTGATCTGTCGTCTACTTTCTCCCCCGATGGACGAGTTTTTCAGATCAAGTATATCGCCAAAGCCGTCGACAACAGCGGGTATGCTGCTGTCGTTCCTCTACTTTTTGATTTTTCTTTTTATGCTTGTTACCCCTCTTATATCTAGGCTCTTGTAGGGCTTCGGGAAGTTAGAGTGACATTCGATTGACAAAGATTTGGTGGAAATTGATCGTTCGGAAGAATGAGTAGCATTGGAACAGGAATGATCTTTCAGTCACTACTTTCTCCCCCGATGGCCGAGTTTTCCAGATCGAGTATGTTGCCAAAGCCGTCAACAACAGAAGGTATGCGGCTGCCGTTCCTCATGAAATTATTGAATGTGTTTGTGTAAACAGGTCAGGCCTTAACAAAATAGGCATGACCTATTTGCACATTCAGGCCTTTAAATAGCCTTGGCTTGGACTTTTTAACAAACAGGCCAGGCCAAGCCCTAAACAAGCCAGGCCATAAGCCGCCTAATAGAGCAAAACTTGATAGGGCAAAACTTTATAACCTATAACTCCGTAAGTGTAGTACCCTAAAATCTGAATTATGATAAGTATCATAATTTAGTAAATAATACCTATTGGAAATAGGTGAATATGGATCTCAAATCTGGAGTTATAATTATCATATTTTCTAGGGAAATTTTTAGTGAAATTTGAGGGAATAAAGTTGTCAAAATCCCTAAAATGCAATTATGGGCCATAAAATGCCCTGAAAATATTGTGATAAATCGTAAGAGGCAGTAAAATAACTATTAAAAATTAGAGAGTATATTGTCTCTAATTTTGGTAATTTATTAAATTACAACCTTGGAAAAATTAAAGGGCAAAAATCAAAAATTATTTTGAGGACCAAAATAACCCCATGATTTTTAATATTTTACATGGGACATAAAATACCAATATCAGCAAAATAGTTGTGAGATAATGATTAATCCTAATTAAGAAAATTGTCAACAATTAGTAGGGGATTAAATAAATAATTATTGGCTAATTGTTTAAGCATGAAACAAGGGGAAATCCATGTTAATTAGGAAGAACCAATGGGAGAATTTTTAAATAATATAAGATAAGTAAAATATAATGTTAAAGTAATTAAAAATTAAATAAAAATCTCAAAGGGAGCTGGCCGAAATTTTTAAGAAAAAAATATAAAGGAAAATTGGATGGAAATTTAAAATAGAAACTTGGTGAAGAAGTTGTTGGAAAAAGTAGAAAAAGCATATAGGATAAATGAGAACCGACAGAAAATAAATCTTAACTCAAAATCCTTGAATTAGGTAGCTAACATCAGGACTTATTATAAACAAGTGAATTTTTAGCTCGGAGTAGGTTACCTCCGAAGTTATTTCCGTAACCGAAAAGGGTTATACTAAACTGGCTAAGAAGCTATCAGATATCCAAAAAGAAAATCAAATAAACGAGAATCTATAGAAACTAAGCCATAACTTGAAATCCTTGGATTAGGTGGTAAACAACTGGACATATTATGAATTAGTGAATTTTTGTCCCGAAGTTGTTGTTACCCATAGTAATTTCCGTAACCGACGGCGTTTATCCAAAAATATTCGACAATCAACGAAATGTTCTGAATGGGATCAAAAATTTAGTTAACCCAGACATTTCTAAAGAGGAAGAATAGACCTTCAGGGCTATGTTGTCGGATTTTTGAGACTTGTTAAGATTACGTGATTAGAACACCGAATAGGGGACTTTATCGGTAGAACCTCCATAAAGCAAAGTGTGACATCATGTTGGTGACATGGGATGACAAAGGGGTACAAAATTTGTGGTGGAAAAATGGAGGAGAAAACTTGCTTGCTAAGGTTTCAAATGGAAGGCCAAGATTGAATCCCATAAAGTTGATCCAAGGGTTGAAATTCATGGTCTTTTTCTATAAATAGCCTTGAATGCTCTTCATATTTTCTCACCAAAAACCTCTTAGATTTCGAAATAGAGAGAGAATTTAGAGAGAAGGAGGAGCAAGAAAGTTGTAGTGAAGTTCTTCAAGGGTAAGTTCTTCAGTTCTAGTCTTTAGTTTGGTAGTTCTTGAAGTTCTAGGGTAGAGGTTGTTTTGATCTTTAATCTTCCAGTATATTTTAGATATCATGTTTTAGGATTAAATATGATATTTATTTTTAAAATATGTTGGAGTTAGAGATATGGCAAAATTTTGGAAGATTAGAAACAAAGTAGCAAAGCTCTGGCGAAATTCTGCCGATTAGGGGGGATCAGGGGTAAAATGGTCATTTATGACTAAAATGTTCGTCATAATGTTTGATCATTCATAAATGCGCTATTGTCCTTATAGGATATCCCTGATTACGTTCTGACCAACCGTCGTACCACATATCGTCAACGAAGTACGTTCGCGTACTAGTAACACTAACTCTGATGGTTATTGTATGCATATATGTATTTCCTCCGTCATGCTGTATTTTACATGTGACTGTATTGTTGTTGCCGTCCATATCCGATTATGTCCAATGTCCATTGTGCCTTAACTCTATATCCGACTGTTCTGTTATTGCCGTGCATATCTGATCATGTACATTTCTCATTGTGCCTTAACCTTGCATACGACTGTATTGTTATTGTCATACATATCTTATATGTATACCCTATGTCTGACCGTAGTAAATGTTTCCAAAAGTCTATGAATGTCTGTCGTACATATATGGTGTATATAAACATGAGGTTAACCGTTACCTGAGGTCCGGATGCATCGGATCTCAGCCCTTAATATAGCTTCAGGGTCGGGTGGACCGAGGACCGAGGAGAAGAGTAAGCAGCATGCATAGAGACTCAGCTGCAAACCATCTTTTGTTGCCACGGCGTAGGGATCGCCAGGGAGACACTTTTGATGCAATTACGTTTTTGTTGAACCACTAATGTACCGCTGTTAAAACCAGCCAGATATACTACCGTGGTATTTTGAATATATATCAGTTACTCTTACGCTTCGGTGCTCTACTCTGATGTTTACAAATGATGTTTTGAAAGAAAAAATTATACTGCTTTTGAAAACGGGATGTTACAGTAAGTATACGGGTCGTATCAAGTAATAAAGTGATAAGAAAAGTATCGTTCCCACGAGGACTTTAGTATCAAAACTTCGGTTAAGCATTAATTTTACACTTTCATTTAACTTGAGCAAAACAAATTGAGTTTAATTAAGATAAAAGGAATTAAAACTAAAATTAAAATAAACAAACTACAACAATAATCAAATGAGCAACCCAGACTCACTAATCCCTCATTAGCTCCATAAACCTTGATTTCACTAATTTAATTAGCCTTAATATCAATTTTGTTAATCTCGAGTATAATTAGCCATAAGTGTCTGTCGGTCCACTTATAACCCTCTCTTGAGTATAACTTGTTATGTCTAACAAAATTACTCAAGAGGCAACAAAACTTGGACACACTGTTCAACAATTACATGGGGCCATTAGGTATATGTCTATCCTAATCGCAAATTAAATCGTAATCTAATCCCATATTACTTAATCTCAGAGCCTAATTAAAATCCCCTTCGTCAAGGTTAGGGGTGAGTAACGGGCGGGCGAGGCTACCCCGGGGGGTCAACCCGTGTCTCGCCGTTTTTTTGCCCACGGGTACAGGGCAGCCCGTACCCGTGGGAAACCCCGTTTAACCCGTATAAACGGGTACGGGTTAAACGGGTATTAATAAACGGGTCCAGGGAACCCGTTTATGAAATCTGGGCTTAAAAAAAATCAATTTTTTTCGGCCCAGAATAGTGTTTTTGTCAAAAACAGTTTTTGGCCCCAAAACAGATTTGTTTTTGCGTCTTTTGGGCCTAAAACAGGCTTTTTTTTTTTTGCGTTTTTTTTTACCTATTGCCCAGCTTTGGCTTTATTTCACATGACTTCCAAGCTGACTAGGACGTACATATTAATTTTTGTACTCTAATTAGACTGGAGGTAACGAGATTTAGACCCATACATATATTATAATGCCCAGTAAATTATAATGGTTATTTACCACTCATCTTTATCTGATTTCGTGAGGATTTAATTTTTTTATTTTGGCTGACGTAATGGTTATTTTGAACTTGAATTTATATCTCATCCTATCTTACTGTTTAAGACTTTAAATTTCCGTACAATTATTAAAATTTTAAACTATAAAACCTTCACATTTTAAAATTTAAACTACCTATTGCCCAGAAATATAGAACAAAATATGTGGTGGGAATGAAAACAAATATGCACATAGCTATTAATGTCTTGATGACTTCAAACACAAAAAAAATAAAAATAAAAAATTACTAAACGGGTAACGGGCAGGCACGGGTAACCCGTGCCTCAACCCGTTACCCGCCCGTTAAGTATAAACGGGTAACGGGGCAGCCCGTTCCCGTGACGGGCCCAATTTGGGCGGATTTAAATCCGGGGAATTTTTACGGGGTGCGGGCGGTTGGGCGGGTTGCGGGTCACTTGCTCACCCCTAGTCAAGGTAAATCTTAATGCTTAAAATCATATTCAATGGCCGGTCACTAAATAAATAAAACTAAGCAAGATTAAGTAACCAAAATTAATATTAATTAAAACTAAACAATGAAAACACAATCTAATCCACTTATAAGTTCATAGGTCCTCTAGGTTGCAAACTAAATTCAGCCACACATGGCTATAAACAGATCCATCACAGCAACAATAAATTCAGAGTTCAAAGCTATAAAAGAAATCAAAGGCAAAAGATTAAAGATAAAACAAACAGCCCCAGTATCTGCACATCTGCTTCCTCCTTCTAGCCTCCAACTGCTGCTACTCTGCTTTTCGGTGGTCTTTTCTGATTGCCGGAACTCAGCCTTGTGGTGGTGAGAATGGAAAGATGGACGAAGGTCGCCAGCGACGATGGAGGTGTGGCCGAAGGTCGCCGGCAATGGAGAAGGTGATGAAGGTCTGTGCGTTTCTTTATTTTCAGCGAAATCGTCTCTTCCAATTCGTTCCCACTATGCGTTCTGTTCGGCTCCTTTTTTTCAATTCCGAAATGACGCTCCCCCCTTTCTCTTTCCGCGGCTGCTCTTCACAAACATATTCAACTAAGACCAGTACTCATTCCCAGTGATATATATCAACAATTAGTTAAAACAAACCAAAGAAAAGTAGAAGGAAACTCCCCTATTTCTGTGACTTGCACTTTCAATCCTTTCTACCAAAGTGGAACACATCATCAAGGGCTTTCAACAGTCCTACAAAATCAAATAAAGCATCAAATCATACCTTGGGTTGCCTCCCAAGAAGCGCTAAGTTTAAAGTCTTCAGCCAAACTTCTCAAAACAACTTCTAATCATAAGTATCAAACACCATAATTACCTTGTCTTCATTTCTTTTTAAACAACAAGGTATCACACACAAAAATTGATCATTCAAGTTAATTACTTGTACTTCCTTAATCATAGACAATCTTGGATTACAAGCAATAACTGAATTCAAATGAAGCACAACATGCATATCCTTGAAAATAAATATAGGCACTTCCAAGAATTTAGAGCATCCAATAAAATCAACTTGACTCTCATCAGTAAGAGCCAACACTTCAATAGGAGAGTCATGAACAACAACTCCTGGGATATCCACATGAATTTGGTCACCAAAATCACAATCATTAGGCTCCATAGCTGGAACCTCTTCTAGACACCCATTATTCTCATCTAAATCAATTTGAAGCTCACAATCACTTTTACCATTATCCATAGTCTCATGTGATTCCACACCTTCAACTTCCTCACAATAATCATTATCAGCATAAGAAGTGGTCATCAGGCTTAAGGAATTATCTTGCACCACAGTTTCAAGAGTTGAAACAATTTGACTCGCATATACCTCAATATTTTGGACACTTACCCTAATATTTTGGACACTTGACTTAATGCTAGTGACAATCTCCTTTTGCTCTCTACTAGATCTCTCTAATTCTTCCGCACACTCCTCAAATAATCTTTATAAATTAGATTTTTCATTATACTCAATAGTGTGTTCTTAACAGGTGGATAAGAGTAAAAATGAGGGGTATTTTCATGAGAATAATAGACATGTGGATCCCTAAAATCATGTTGCTCAAAACTTTCACTAGGACAAAATGAGTTATCAAAACAATCTTGGTTCCTATTGAAATCATCTCTCACAAAATGACTAGTTGTAATATACGGACAATGCTCATATAAATGACTCTCTCCACAATAAGCACAATACATGCAAACATATTGAGAAGAATCAACATATGGAAGACAACTATCATTTATGCTCCTTTGATGTTGCCTATATTGATTCAAAGAATTTAAAATAGCAATCAGTCCTTCTTGTGTAGAAGACAAAGAATTCATCTCCTTCTCAACATTAAGACTAGTTGGTTGCCAATTGAAATCCCCTAAATAATGCATCCAAATTGATATCTCTTAAAATCTCAATAAAATCTCTTCAATTTAGTATTGATGACTTCCTAAATATATCAAAATATGTCTCAAATCTATTAAAATTAGGAAGTCATCAACAAGCCAGGCCATAAGCCGCCTAATAGGAGCCTGGCCTATTTTCACCCCTACATTTCATTTCATCCAAGTCTTTCGCGACACTTCTGGTTTGCTTCTTTTGTTACGTCTCGGCATCTTTTCTATGATCTTCCCAGTGATTCATATATGAGCTATAGTCGTTTCATTCCAATTAATTGTTATGATATTCCATATTAAAATAGGGGAGATTCACAGACAAGTATTGCGCTATTTACTAGTAAGAGGTATTATTAGACTGATCCTTTGATAGGAAATGTTCTTCATTTTAAATAATGAAACCATTTTATTACTACCAACCCAAAGAAATACAACCTTTCTGAGATATACGGTTTATGCCAGAAAGATACTAAGTTGGACTAATTTGGAATATACCCACTATTTCGTCTGGTTTTTGGTTCCTAGTCTTATTTTATTAGTAGCCATGATTAGGGCTATTGTACTGATTATGCATAGAACTACTAAGGTGAAAAAATAGGATGTATACCAACGAAATGCCATTGATTTTAGGAGGACTATAATGAGAAGGACGATAGACCCACTCACGATCTACTAAAAGAAAAGTAGCCTGGAATATTGGTTCAAATCCAATTTGTAACATCCCGTATTTCAAAAGCAGTATAAAATTTTTTTTCATCAGAGTAGAGCATCGGAGCAAGAGTGTAACTGATATATATATTCAAAATGCCCACTGGCTAATTACAGAAGCGGTACAGTAACCGAGAGTTTTTAAAGTAAACAACAACAGAAGTGTTTCCTTGATTCCTATGCCGTGACAACAAACGATAGTCTTCAGTCGAACCTCTAAGCTTGCTGCTTTCCTCTCTCCTCGGTCCTCCTGACCCTGACGCTATGTTGAGAGCTAAGATCCGCACCGGATCTCAGGTAACAGTTAACCTCATATTTACATACACAACATATGCATTACAGATAATCATACAGCAAACAAGCATATCCCAACAGCACATAATCCCCTAACAAATGTGTTACACCTAGCTATCGGGTCACACCTAGCATACGTTTCAGACCTAGCCATCGTTTCACACCTAGCATTTCATACCTAGCAATCGTATCCCAATACCCCGCAAGCATAACAATAGTACATGAACATATCACAGAGCTATCAGTTACTTCATGAAAGCATACCATACACATAGCACATATACGCATACATTAAACATCATATTAGTGTTACAGTACGCGAACGTACCTTCGTTGACGTTATACGGTATTTCTGGCGGAATACGGTATGACAGTAGGTCAGAACGTAATCAAGGATATCTCAGAGCTTCGCTAAAAATTTCCCCGGACTCCTTCCTCCTCCTTGCTGCTCCAATTTCGAATTGAGCTATTGGTTTTTGGTGTCAGAATTCAAATGGGAGCAAATGCCTATTTATAGGCAAATTCGGTGCACTATTCATGCTTTACCAGACGGATTCTGGACCATAGGATCGCACTTCATTGAAATGGCACAATCTTGGCCATCCAATCCACCTCCTTACATCATTCTTCAAGACCATGATGTCATGTCAATGATGTCACCCATGTACTTTGATGATGTCACTTACTTCCTCAAGAAGTTTTATACCGATAAAGTCCCTGTTCGGTGTCCTAATCGCGTAATCTTGTAAAATCTCAAAATTCCGGGAACATAGCCCTGAAGATCTCTTCTTCCTCTTTCAAAATACTTGGGTTAACTAAATTTTTGATCCCATTCAAGGCCTCTCCTATTTCGCCGAAGATTTTCGGATAAATGCTTCGGTTACGGAAGTCACTTCGGGTAATGTCAACTTCTGGACAAAAATTCACTGATTCATAAAACGTCCAGTTGTTTATCAACTCATCCTCAGATATTGAGTTAGGATTTATTTTCTATAGGTTTTCATTTCTACTATCTGCCTTATTTCTTTTTCGTCTTATTACAAAAGCATTCTGCCGGTCTTGGAAATGACTTCTGAGACAGCTCAATCCGAGATAAAAATTCACTTGTCTATAAAATACTCTGACCTTAGAAACCTTATTCATTGTTTTCTAGATAAGATTTAATTTCTATCCGTGGTCATTTATCCTATTTGTTTTTTTCACAAAATATCCCAATTTATATAATATATACAATAATATCATGATATTTTCTTGATCAAATCTTATCACCTTATCCCTTCAAGATTTTCGGCCAACTCTTGTCCTTTTTTTTTATTTAATTAATTAATATTATATAAAATAATTATTTAATAATTTTTTATATAATTTTTTTACAAAATTTTCCTATTGGTACATACATGTTTTTAGGCTTAAAATTACTTAATCTCATATATTTTTCTTCATATTTTCCAATTAATTAGCAAATATATTTTATGTTATTTTTAGCCATAAACCACTAATTAAAGGGTTTTACATAATTATCTTTGAATTTTCCCTTAATCCAAGCTTAACAATTAACCAAAAATTACTTAATTAATCCCTTACCAATTTTTGATACTTTTATTAATTAGAACTAATCATTATCTCACAAACTTTTTACTGACATTGGTATTTTACGCTCCATGTAAAATATAAAAAATCATGGGGTCAATTATGGCCCCACAATACTTTTTTATTTTTCTCCTTTAATTTTTCCAAGGTAATAATTTAACAAATTACCTAAATTAGGGAAAATATTCTTCCCTATTTCAAATAAATATTTATTTGCCTCTTTATAATATTTTCAGCGTATTTTATAACCCATAAATATTTTAGGGAGCTATTTGCAAACTTTCAAACGTTTTAGGGACCTAACTGCACATTATCTAATTTCAAGAGAAATTACCCTAATAACAAGATAAATTCAATACAAGGTGTTTGAGACCTCATATTCACCTATTTTTACTAGGCATTATTTACTGAGATTTTTAGGGTTTCACACAATTCGTGAGCACATGAACAATACGTAGAGGAGACCCTTCCTCCTATGAATTGTTTTTTTAGCGGTACGATTACGATGCTTTCTCCGAATTACAGGGGGACGGCCTTCCAAGACGGACTCCATCTGATCCCCTGACACATGGGGATGGAGCCAATCCGAGGTACATAGGTACGAATTAGACTCTCCCGGTAGGCAGTCTTCTTTATATTCATCTCCTGCTATAGACTATCTCTGAACTTATCTTATTAGGCATCCTAGCGTTTGTGCTAACATTGATGAGTTTGATTGCTGAAGAAAATTTTTAGCTATCCCTATCGGTCGAGCTTAATATTCTAACAACGAAGCAATTGAATACACTCGAGCAAAGCAAGAGGAAGAAGGAAAGCATAAGCTTTGTGTGATGAACACAAGCCCAAAGGGAGAGCCCAATCCCCAAAAGCTAGCCTATGAGGAGGGAGAACCCAATGGACTTATAAACCTCACTACAAGAGTTTGGCTCCCCGATGTGGGACTCATTACATAGTCACCCCCTTAAGAGCCGACGTCCTCGGCGGCTCCACTCCATGGCACTTCACTCGGCCTTGCCGGTCAGAACCCTCCGCGCACAGCACTTCACTCGGCCTTGCCGGTCAGAACCCCTCCGTGGGTAGCCCTCTCCGGAACACTGACTCTCAATCAATGAAAGCACCAATGTGATGAACACAAGCCCAAAGGGAGAGCTCAATCCCCAAAAGCTAGCCTATGAGGAGGGAGAACCCAATGGACTTATAAACCTCACTACAAGAGTTTGGCTCCCCGATGTGGGATTCATTACACTTTGCCATGCCATGCTTCCTTAAAAACTGGAAATGAGCCCTTGTAATCTTAGGCTGGCCAGCTTCCATATCTATCATTTCTTTCCTTCTCCCCGCCCACTGCCCTCTCTAATGCTCTCTTCACTTGTTGCTTCCCTACTGACTAGGTAAGAGCTTTCTTGTTTGTGAAATTAGTTGATTCGATGGCTACTATTGAATAGTAGATACTAGACCTAGCGATGTCAAAAGGGTGTTATTAGTTGTAATCATGACAAGGCAAAACAAAACTCATCTAAAACTGTTTTAAAACGATTCAAATAAACCTGTAATCATTGAAGAATTGCAGGTAAAATTATTGTCATTTTCTATACCAAACCTTTGTTATCATTTTTTCTACTGAAATTTTACATGTCAACCACTTATTATGAAATTTTCGTTAACCAATATTTCAGTAATTCTGTCATGTATTTTTTATTACAGGTGGCTACTGTTCATCATGGCCATATGAGCTCAGATTTAAATTGCATGATCTACATTAATGGATTGATAGATGATGACGGAGAGATGTGTGAGAAGAAAAAGATAGTAAAATGTTTATCTATATTAAAAATCTTTACAATTAACACACCAAACACAACTTTATAAAAGTTTGGATTAATTTATTTTAAATGATTTTATATTGTATGGAGTAAATATTTAAATAAAAATTATGACTCATCCTTGCATGCACCTGGTTGGCGCATACTGAATTTTTTGTACTGCTATGTTCTTTTTTTTAAAAAAAAAATTAATATATAATGTCATAAAAATAATATATTAATTTATTCATATTAAAAAAAAAAAAAAAAACACACATCCAAATTACCAGGTAAATACTGATTTTTTTCCCGGTAATTGGAGATTCATTTGAAGCGATACAAATGAGTGGGGTGTGTCTAGTCATTATTAGGAGAAACTATTTAAATACTCTTGACTTCTTTAGGTATCATGTTATTATTTTCCTCAACGAGATACCGTGTTATTTGTACTTTACTAGTAATCTGATGAAGGAATATAATAAAATTATAAGAGAATTAAAATCATATCACTAGAAATATGTATAGATTTATGTGGATCTTCATAACATGTTTCCTTTTCAAAATTTAATGATAAGGCACAAGGAGTGTACTTGATATAGTAAAGTCTAATGTCTTTTTAGATGTTGAGAATAAATGATAGATATTTTTTAACAAAATTGTCATAGGTATATATATATATGTCGGGGTTTTGAACCTCCAATCACTTTCTTCTTTCTTCGATGAAACGAATACTTATCATTCATGCCAACGCCAACTTGGTGAAAACAACCTCATTTAAATGACTAGGGTCTTTAATGCTTAGATTATTTTATACTCCTATGCAGTGGCAGAGCCAAGATGTAATGTTTGTGGATGCACAATTAGTGGTGGGATTTGGGGGTTCGGGGGCAGCATCCCTATAACATCTCATTTTCAAAAGCGGAATAAATTTTTTCCTTTCATTAAAACATCAAAGTAGAGCATCGGAGCATAAGAGTAACTGATATATATCCAAAATAATTATTGTCGTATGTCTTGCTAGTTGCAGTAATAGTACATTGATTCGAATGTCTAATGTAAACGTAACTACATAAACAAAAGACATCTTCAGCCGGGTCTTTATGCGTGTTGCTTGCCTTTATCCTCGGTCCTCCTGACCCTGAAGCTAAGTTAAGAGCTGAGGTCCAATGCACCGGACCTCAGGTAACGGTTAACCTCATGTTTACATATACAACATATGGATTACAATTACTCATAACGTAAACAGAATATATGCACCCAACCAATGCCGATAGACCGCACGGAGCGAATGCAAATGTACCGCACGGAGCGAGTGTAGATGTACTGCACGGAGCGAATGTTCCCTTACAGATATGTCACCCATAGTGAATGTACCCCGAAAGCACATAAACATACAACAGATCATCAACCACATATATGCAAACAATAATCATAACACATATACGCATACAATAACCATCAGAGTTAGTGTTACAGTACGCGAACGTACCTTTGTTGACGGAATTTCGGTACGACTGTTGATCAGAGCGTAATCACAGATATCCTATAAGGATAACAACGCTTCTATTAATGATCAACATCATAACAGTCATTTTAGTCATAAATGACCATTTTACCCCTGACTTTACTAATCGACGGAATTTCGCCAGAGCTTCGCTACTTTGACTCTAATCTTCCAAAATTTTGCCATATCTCTTTCCCCAACATATTTTCTAAATAAATACCATATTTAACCCTAAAACATGATATCTACAATATATTGGTAGATTAAAGATCAAAACAACATCTAAGCTATGAACTAACCTAGAACTTCAAGAACTACCGAACTAAAGACTAAGAACCGAAGAACTTACCCTTGAAGAACTTCCTCTTCCTTCTTGCTCTCACTTCTCTCTAACTTCTCTCTAGGATTGCTTAGTGAATTGGTGAGTTTTGAAGAGAAATGGAAGGGCTATTTATAGCCAAAGAAATTACTATTCACAACTTTTTCTACTTCACTGTGAGCCTTAGGATTTAGGGTATTTTTGAAACTCCAATCCCCACCATTGATCCCTATGTCAATGTGCCGACCTCCCCCTCCCCTTTTTCAACAAAATGAAGTCATCAAAGTGATATCACTCCTTTGCTTTATGAGTTTCTACCGATAAAGTGCCATGTTCGGTGTTCTAATCGCGTAATCGTAAATAATCTCAAAAAATTCATTAACGTAGTCTTGGAGGTCTATTCTTCCTCTTGAGAAATATTTGGGTTAACAAAATTTATGATCTCATTAAGGGTATTTCCTAGCCTGTTAACCATTTTAGGATAAACGCCGTCGGTTACGGAAATGACTTCAAGTAACACCAACTTCGGGACAAAAATTCACTGATTCATAATGTCCTGATGCTAGCAACCTAGTTCAAGGATTTCAAGATAGGATTTAATTTCTATCGGTTCTCACTTAGCCTGTCTGCTTTTTCAACAAATATCTCTTCTTTAACCAAAATATCATATGATATTATCACTTAACCATTTTCACACTACATTCAACATTTTTGCATTCACACACACACACCACCAATTCGGTTTTCCCCCTCTCCCATTGACTTGTCAAACTTTGATTTTACTTAATTAATCCATGCTTTAAGTATTTAATTAAGTAATTATTCCATTGGTTAATCTTATGTTGGTTAATTAAGCTTTAGGTATTTATATTTAGGCTTTAGGTATTTTATATAATTCATCTTATACATTTTCTTAATCATCTCTAATTGATTAACAATTATTCTCATGCTCATCTTAGCCATTAGTCTTTAATTAGGGTTACAACTCCTAATTGTGCCTCTGTAACATGTTGATTAATCTCTAATAAATAGGGATTTAATCATTTACTAATTGTTGATAATTTTCTTATTTAAGATTAATTATTTCCTCACAACTATTGTACTGACATTGATAATTTATGCTCCATGTATTATTTTAAAAATCATGGGACAACTTATGTTCCCCAAAATAATATTAAATTTCGCCTCATTATTTTCCAAGGAAAATAATCCCATAAATTATTTAAATTAGAGACAACATACTTTCCTATTTTTAATAAATATTTAATTGCCTCAAAGGATTTATCATAATATTCTCAGGGTATTTTATGACCCACAAACTCACTTAGGGACTTTTGGCATTTTATTTCTTTTAATTGCAAGGGAAATTACCCTAAAAAAATAAGATTATTACCTCACAGGATTTGAGACCACATATTCACCTATTTCCAATAGGTATTATTTACTAAATTATGATATTTATCATAAGTGAGATTTTAGGATATTACAATCCCCGAATTTTTTTTTTTAAGGAGGATAAAAGGCAACTCACTCCTTCGTAAAGTTTAGGACCAGAAATGGGGTTCAATTGAAAAGTGTTTCCAAAGAAATCAATTTAAACAGAAAAATATACTATAATCCCACGGCATACAGATACGCAGATGTCACAATTAAATTCCAAAGCAACATGCAAGGAAAAATTATTATAGTTTTTCATATGTGATAGGATATTAAAAAGTCAAATATCAACGAATGAGCAAAGGAGCATAACAAATGTTATAACTCACCAGGCTGTCCACCAGAGAGCATGACACTTTCAGTAGGTTCAACACCAAACACCTATATAAAGGAGGAAGGATAACAATGAGAACACAAATGCATTACAAAATCAAGTTATCCTCCATTTTCAAAGAAATGGATGCACAGACATTCTGCTATGCACATCGATCAAATAAACTAACCTTAATGTTGGGATTTTGTCCTATAAGAAATTTCCCAGAACTTGTTATTGTGCCAACATAAAGGAAAGAATGCCTCATGAGATATAAATCAATTGAAGCTATAAGATAAGATCAGCAAAGATTATAATTGCTCAGTTTCTCTGGACAAGAAAGAAATAAAGTCCTGAGTCCCAATATTAACCACTGTGCATCCAATTGCTTTAGTAGAGTTTAGGCAAAGCGTGTGGTTTTCATTCCTTTCCCATGGATTAAGTATTCTCTTTTTATTGATCGCGTGTTCATCGATTGTACCCGGAACTGCCACATTGATAAGCTTACTGCAAAGAGCATGTACATTCCATTTTCAAAAGACTGTACCGATCTAAAGAAATAAGGAAGAATAAATGAATAAATTTATATATATTACCAGAGAAGAACACCATCCTTTGCAATCTCAAATAGATCATTAGTTGAAGGATCAATTGGTAGGTATTTCTTGAGGAAGCCATCTTCTCCAAGATAGTTATTTATATATGCAACATATGATGCCTTCTCTGACTCACTTATGGTGTGAAGCAAGTTGGTGGTAGCAGCCTTTAGGAATGCAGATTAATTCTTTGCACTATTTCCTGTCCTTGAACTTGCAAAAGTTTGTAGCTTTAAGTAAACCTGTAACATTATGGCACCCTCATTTGTCAGTAAACTGCAATTTAAATAATAATCCAAATACAATCTCAGAATTAAAGGTATATATAGCTTTCAAGAAAAGTCCTATCAAATCTGCTTAAGCTATTTTGATAGAAAACAAACCTAATGCATATCCAATCATTAAAATCTAATAAGGTTAACATATGATGCAACCAATTCAGACTGCAAAAGATCTTATGCCAGAATTTCAAGATCCTTATGCAATGTACAAAGATGAGCATTATTCCTAATGGGAGGCTTTGAAACTAATAGCCTATTGTTTTATGGTTAAAATGTTGTTATATTTACAATTTACAATTCAAATCAAAATAAAAGTTGATTGCTTTGGAATCTTCAGAGAAGTTCCACTGGCTCTATCATCAATCACAATAACAGGATGAGAGAATCTAAGAGAAAAGCAAAAAGTGATGTATCTTGGAGATAGAATTTCCATAAAACAAGAATACAAATTAAACACCAAATCTGAGATGACAAAACAAACCTTGAGAAACAATTCAAAATCGACCTCCTTTCTGTGTTCGGATACAAATCCTGGATGAAAGAGGCTCTTTCTTCCTCCGCAGATTTTCTCCCACAACCTTCATCCTCGACATCTTCGAGGCCAAGTCACCAATAATAAGCTTCCCACTCTCCCTCCTCAAGCCCATGAACTACAGCAACCAATAACCATCAATCAAACAATCAGTGGTCTTAGTATCACCCAGAAACCCAATTGCACGAAGCTCAGAAAAACAATCAAAATAATGCTCATGATGATCCAAAGTTCCAAACTTAATGGAGAGAAAGTGGTAAAGTATTTTTGGTTTCTTAAAATAATAAGATTCCAAAGTTGGCATTCCAACACTTTCTTACAAACCAAACAGAGGATGAGAACCAGAATTCGATTCGGAACATGAAAAACAAAAAACATAGAGGATCGGAAACTGGATTCGATTTCTTTTTAGAATGTTCTGGAATTAAATGCACCAGACTGATACTGAATCAAGAAAAAGTAGGAAGAGACATGCAATGAATCAATGGTGATGACAGAAAGAAGGAGAGATGATAGGAAGGGAGATGATGAAACTTACGTGGGATTTCAAGCTTCTAAGTTCGACTTGAGTGAACTGATTTTGAAGCCATGGATCTGAAACATCTTCGAGCTTGGAATGAGAGGATCGGCGTTGCAAGAAGAAGCATCGACGTCGATTAGATCGGAGGAGGAGGAGAATGGTTGATTGGATTGGTTCTGAGGAGACGAGAAAAATGAGAGATGGAGGTTAGGGTTTGAGCAATGAAGTCTTGCATGAAGTCATAAGCATTGGAGTTCAATTGATAATTTGCTTTATGCTAACTGATTAATTGATCTAGTCTTGCATGAACTAATAAGATGTCTGGTTGACTCCAGGAGTGACTAAAATCTCTAACAGAGTGCAAAAAGAAGATCAAGTATACATACCCTTGGACACCGAGCAATACTTGGTTGCTTCAGAGTATGGGAAAACCTATTTGACCAAGGTAGCTTTTCAAGATCATTAAGCCTTCGGCAGTTGCAGAATTCTTCTTTAGAACATCTATTGAGCTCGTCAATTTCTGTCTGGGTAACAAAGGCCAGAAGAGCAAATATGAACAGTGATATTTAATCATGTAGCAGCATTATGCCCTCAGAAAACCCTATCTATCAAACCCTCAGGTGACATAGGAACTACCTCATTCCGTCCCATTAAAGATAGATACTTGATTGCAGCATTATGCCAACAGTGGCTGCAGTGATAGTTCTCAACATGTTCAGCAACTATGAACTGCTTCAGACAATCCACCAGTGTATGACCAAGGGGCTGTTAGCATCAAACGATCAATAAGTCATTGCAGGCACAGCTTCCACTATCAATGGATTAATAAAGTAATTTGAAGTCCATGATACTTGGAGGCATAGGATGCCACCATTTTGGTGATTTCACATACCACTAAAAAAAATTAAAGGAATTTCATATTTTCTGAATTTTTAACTTCATAAACTCTAGTAAAATGTTAATTGTATTTGTACCCTTTTGGTAACTTCCAATCATCATATAAAAAATAAGAACCTTTAAAGTAAGGTATTAATACACCATAGGATGTGAAATACCAGTGAACGAAACTATTTCAACACTTGTAGACATCCATGGTGGAACCACCGGTAACTTTATCAACTCTTGTAAAAAGCTCATTTTATTTGTACCCTTTCGCCAACTTCCAATCATCATATAAAAAATAGGAATCTCTAAAGGTATCTGATACACCAAAGGATATAAAATACCAGCGAATCAAACTATTTCAACACTTATAGACATACAATGGCTGAACCACCAGTATGCACTGTTGAAAGTGGCAAACAGTCAAAAGATTCAAAACTCAACGAGATCTGCAAAAGGAAAAAATAACAGATTCTAACAGAGGTATATAGCCATAATCAATTTAAATATAACATAGAGAACTTTATCAACAACTGATGATTTAATTACCATCCTGGCATGTGACCATGTATCTCTCAAAAAGATGCGACAGACCCAGATTGATCAGTAAGTCATCAAATTAAATGGAATATTCGAAATAATTAATTGTAATTATTTCAGTCATTCAATAAGTTGCATGTAGCCCAATGTTTGAAGTAATTAAGAGTAATTATTTCGGTCATTCAATAAGTTGTATTTAGCCATAAATCTTGTCAAAGCAGTCCAAGAATCTAAGCTGACATGCTAACATTGTGATCTTAAAATTTATCTTCTCAACCACTATTTTATCTCTTACCAAGCCAGCAACAAAATGCCAGAAAAATAAAAAATCAGAATAGGGTCAAGACTAAGCCAGTCTTTTCTTGTTTTCTAGCACCCAAGTCATGCTCCTCAACTCATAACCCCAAGTCCCCAATCATAGCATTTCTCTTGATCCTAAGCCAGTAAAAAACAACAACCTTTATTCCACCTAGAGTATTCTACCAACTAGCACTGATGTTAACCTTAAATGTTATGGCTTCAAATCCTAGAGTATTCTACCAACTAGCACTGATGTTAACCTTAAATGTTATGGCTTCAAATTCAACAATTTCAAATCATTTTGGCCGCAAGTCCATAAAACTCCTTTTCTGAAACATAGCCCAACTGTTGACCTGTTATTACTAACAAAAAAATATCTGAATCCTAATAGCCAGAGAAGTAAAGCAGTAAACTTAATTATGGTATTGGGTTGGAAGCATTCTAAACTACCATGCAGGGACAATGAAGCATATAAGCATATGCATATCATTGACCAAAAAACATGTATACATTACAACTATAGTTGCCTTCAGGAAGGGCTCATGAACCTGAGATGAACAGCTTTGACAAGTTAAAGTGCTACCAAGAATCCCATCAAATGGCCCAAGAAACAGCTGTTGCCATCTTTCCCGCTCAGTCGGCCAGACCCTCTGTTCTGGAGTAAGGATTCTACAATTAGAAGCAACACTATCTGCTAAAGAACTCACTTTTGGGGTGTAAGAATCTCCAAACTCTTCTGTCAAAGAGCATAACAGATGATTAAATGCTTCAGCAGCATCCTGCAAGGGCAAGAACTAAGTATGAATGATACAGAGAGCTAAAGCATTATTTGGTTCACAAATTATTGAATAAACACAATTCTACCTGCTGGCTTGTGAGATTAAAGTTTGGAATGTAATCTGACATGGCAAGCATCACCTTTTGTGGGCTCAATAGAACCTTTTCTGCACTAACAAAGCTCAATTCTGCACATACAGAACAATAAATCAACTCTCCAACAAGCTTATAACATGATGGTTTACCAAATTTGGTGCAGAAACTGCAACTACAAAATACGATGGCTCAAGGGCAATATTGCTCCAGAAAATTTCAAAGGACTTCAACATTCACAAATCATCATTTTTAAAACATAAATCTACAAGGGGTTATTTTGTTACACAAAGAATGTCATGTAACATTGTAGGGTAGGAAAAAAGAGGGTGAAAATGGGGGATTCGAGAAATCAGATCCTTGTATAAACTGGGGCTTGGATTGAATTTTTTCGCATAGAGGCAAGCTTAAAATACACTCTAAATTGTAAGACAATAAAATACCATGAGGAGAAGATGGCATAAAATAAGTCAGGCTGCCAAGAACTTAGAACTGCTACAAACTGAAATAAAAGCCTCCAACGTACAAAACTTCTCGACATAGAAATGTGATAGAAGCAATTCACTTGGTAAGGTCCTACCTTCTAATAAACTAGCTAAAGAAAATGTAAGAGGCTTCGTGATGTGGAGTCCTCAATTCCAGATTATTGGATCAAGCTATTAAGAAAAGTCTGGAAGCAAGAGCAGCTAGCCAAAGTCTGCAACGAATCTCAACTTAAGTCATTTGCCCACTGAAAGGGGAAAAAAGGGAATTGGAAAGCTAATGTTTGACTTTATGGTTCTCCTTATTGCTAATAGTAATACCCCATTCAAGGTAAATTCTCAAAAGCAAGGATAACAAATAAACGGTAGAAAAGAATATTTAATGAACAAACCTGTAAAACGACATTAAGGAAACAATTGTTCCCAAGGTTTTGCAGCCCTGGCACGAAGAACGACTTCTCCGATCCATTCTCTCCACCAAACGACCATGGGAAGCTAGTTGGTATCCCCATTTTGCTATCTTTCACTGCCAATATTGCCCCAATGATACTTACAACGGCAGCAATTGATACACTTATATCAGAGGCTACAGGCCAACTGATCTGAGATAAAGTTCGAAACCTATGCCAAATAGTTCGACTCAGAGTAGCCAAATATACAGTGCGTTCCATTCCCTTTTAAGCGACCAACTTGGATTTGTTTAAACACTCAGAGACAGCAAACAGAGGAACTGGGAGCAATGCATGAATGCAAACACGAATTGTAAATTTCAGCACTGAATCACTCGCAGCAATAATACTAAACGAACAAGAATTAAAAGAAACATTGAGAAATCAAACAGTGCATGGAAACCCTCGGATGATTAGCCTAGCGCCACAAGGACTCAAAATTAGAGCTGTTAAAATGGGCGGACCTGCGGGTCAGTCCATTAAACCCCATTTTTAGCCCCTATATAATGGGTTAATTTTGGCCCTAACCCCAATCTTATGGGGCTATGATAGGGCCAACCGCGGGCTTGCTCAAGAATAAAGAGCATTATAGCCCATGTGGTGCACCACCCTTCACGCACCACTTCGTTCGCTTCGTGCCTCACCGCTCCTCCATATCAAAAAATTATTATTTAATTAATTCTATTATAATTACAAAAATAAGAGTTCGACATTAGATAATATCGTCTCACGATTCATGCATCGTGGGCCTTATAGTTATACGAGTAAATATTTTCTTTGCACTTGAATAATGAAATTTATAGTGGTAAAAAAGAATAATGAAATTTAAATGGGCAGGATAACTGACTCTTTTTGCTTCTAGTGCCCTAACCTTTTCTTTAAAAAATGTTTGACCGGATGAATGGAAAAAGACAATTTTTTTTTATGAAATTAACAATACACCAATAATCAAAACCAAGTTGAAGTGTTACTCCTTGTGGCCTGAATTGATTTTAAAACAATAATTTATCAAAATTAATCATCAGGTTTGTCAATGGGGCACGTTTTGAATATAATAATAATAATAATAAAGAATTTTATCGATGAACTTTTTTGGTTGGGAAAATTGGCCCAGAGTCTTCAATTGAATAATTTATTAGTGTAAAGGACCTAATAAATTATTATACACATAAAGTATAACATTCTACAAATTTTGTACACATAGTTTATAGGTACTCTAATTTAAGCCATTTACACCAACAAACTTTTGAATTGAATACTTTATTATACACATAAAGAATATTTTTTAAATATTCTTGTCATGAAATTTTATATTAAAAATACAGAGTAAAAGTTTCTATGATCAAATTATCTTCAGAAGAAATTAATTGCAACAATAAAATTACTCCATATCTCATTACTTTTTTGAATTTGATAAGGATTCTATAAAATTTGAGTAACTATATTCTATAGAATTATATGATTTTTGGCCCACAGGCTGGCCCTAACTCTTAAGGATATATGATTTTTTGGCCCATGCAGGTTGTTTAATATGCAGCTTTTTGGCCCTGTGGGCTTTTTGGCCCTAACCTGTGCGGGCTAGGGCCTAACGGGCCGGGGTGGCCCGTTTTGACAACTCTACTCAAAATTAAGTCTTCAAATTCTAGTATAACAATAGCGGAAATCAACCTATAAAAGTTTTATGTAGTGCTCGTTCGAAATTTCTTACTTCTAAGGTTTCAAGATGCAAGAAGTTCCATGAAATAACAAATAAAGCTAGCTTGGACCCATTTCACAACTTGCCCTCCACTAGGATGGGAAGAAAAGTTGGGTGGAAAGAAAATATAAGGAGAGAAAATGATAAGAAGAGAGCAGTGAATGTGAATTTCAGAAAAATAGAGAGACAACCATGGTTATTAAACCCGGACCGGACCGGCCAATTCGGACCGGAAACCGGCGAACCAACCATGTAACCGGTCCGGCCTGCCATAGGAACCGGGGTCAAGCCTTTTTTTTTTTAACGTCGCGGAGCTCCATCGAAAGAGAAAGATGAACAAAGAGAGAGATGCACAGAGCCGGTAGCCAGATCTCAGATCGACAACTTTCTAGGCTCATATGAGTGAAAAACAGAGAAGCAATGAAGTATAGAGGTAACCGGAATAGGAGCAACTCCTACGACTTTCCCCTCAAAAACCGCTGGAGATCGACGATTGCAGATGCACCGAGGTGCTGTTCGACGGCGGACGACCGGTGAGACCAGAGAAAAGACAGGCAGCGAGAAGAGGGAGCGAGACCAACGGAGGCTACATCGATGACGATTAAAATCAGAGGCGAACGATGTAACACCCTAAATTTGACACCCAAAATCTTAGCCAAAACACTTGAAATATTTCAAACAAGGATGATCAACATCCAAATCATTAAAATACATAATTAATTCAAATCAAAATTTATTTTTGAGTCAACATAAATTTCCAAAATATTTAATAATAAAATACAAAGCGGAAGTCTTAGAGTCATGGCAAATAAAAACGACATAACATAAGTTCTAGGAGTACAACCGAGCCTTCAAGGCTCACTCCATAGATTCCTTCCCTTTCTCCCTACTAGAATAATCACCTTAAAATTTTGTTAATGTTGGGTGAGATTTGACATCTCAGTAACTACTGAAAGTTTCCACCGTATACAAGCAAGTCACATATGACAAAAAACAGGAACTGATTACATATATATTTGTATATACCATAATTTCATACAACATAAATCATCATGATGTCAATGTGAAACGTACTATTATACAATATGCGATGCACCTCCCTTATATCACCGTCCATCCTCAACCACGATCAAGCCATAGGCTAACACATAGTCCAATAGAAACTCATCCATGTGACTGGATTGTCCCAAGCTCACCAAAACTTAAGATACACCCTACCAAAGGTATAGAGCTTAAGCATGGACTATGGCTCCTCCTTAAAAGAATATAACTAAGGAGGTGTCACATGTCTCACAGCTCCAATGCAATCCCGCCAAAGGAAAACATGGAAGAAGGGGCTCGACAAGTGTCATCCACTGTGCACAGAGTGATGACATACCACGTGGTAAAAGATCTCAATATACAAATCTCTCCTTACTCCAACCCATCACAAATACACCGCCATGACAAATATGTTCAAGAACAATAAATCATACTTCAATTCATATAAAATATCAATTTATAATACATACACATATACATATGATTCAGTCCTTTAATTTTTAAATAAAATATAGTTACTCACAATCACACACAATTTACAAGTATATGGAAGAATATTCAGAGTTACCTGTTACTCTCTAACGTACAAGTAACACACAAGTGTCACTCCAAAGCTCTTAATGAGAGTCTACAAAATCACACACATAAATTTCTATTAACATATTACTCGAACTATTCTAAAACCTTAAACTACCCTTTAAAATTGATATTATATATTCACATAACTCTCACAATTCCTATAACAATATTTTCTCGAGTAAAGTTTTATCTGCACATAAATAAATATATATAAACAACCTTAATAGATACCTTATCTATATATGTGTGTGCGTGTGTCTAGAGATATGACACTAAGTATGTATAAACATTTAGCTTAGATGGGTTCATGTATATTTCTTTCTATATATATATCTAGACATAAAGCAACGCATAAATATATATGTTGTACAGCAAGTTCCAGATTTGATTCCCTTTTCCATGATTCATGCGTTGTAATATGCATATATATATATATATATATTATATATATATATATATATATATATATATATATATATATATATATATATATATATATATATATATATATATATATATATATATATATATATATATATATATATATATATATATATATATATTATTTGTTTAAATAATAGCAACTAAGAAGTTAGTACCCAAGATCATGCTTCCATCAAAAACAAAATACTTATGTTTATATGACAACAATTGTTTTTCTTTTTCTTTTCTTTTTTCTTTTTAACTTGTACAACTATACACACACCCACAACGTTTCCCATTAATTCCAGCTGTAGCAACGTGTATCAACCTATACACTAAAAACATGATTTCATTCTTTCTTTTCTTTTCTTTTTTTTTCTTCTTTATAGCATCATATATATAATCTCACGCGCACACACACACTTATGACACAACAACTTTTTCTTATATACATATATCACCCACAACAAGCTTTTTGGTTCCTAAACAATGGTGTGTGTATATACACACACACACATCATTTTTCGTATCATTTCCAAGTTCAGATATATATATATGCCATGCTGGAGAGTTTTTGTTTCAGTTCCTAAATCAGTGCTATTTATATATATCAGCAAAGTCAAGTTTTGGTTTCCCTAATATATACATATACCAGTCACAACATGACAAAGAAATGAAACCGATATCAACAAGTCTCTTCTCCCCTTAGATATGCAGCATATATATATACTCGTTCAATGGCTTAGTATTCAAGACTTGAGTTTGATCCATCATGAAACTAGAAAGAGCAAACCTAAAGACTTACCTAGATTAGCCTTCTGGATTGTATGATCCGAATTCACTGATTTTTCTCACATTCACAGTCACGGCTCCCTCTGTTTTCGTGTTGCAAAAGAGCTAACACACCAAGCTCTCACTCACCCACGCTCTCTCTCCTTCCTGGCCTTGCAAGAACTCTTGGCTCTCACTCTCACTTGGTTCTCGCTCGCTTTGGCCTTGTGGATGATTAACAAGCAAGGAGCATGGTTATATAATAAACCGAGGGTCTAGTTTTGAAAAAGATTACACAGTGGTTCAAAGCATGAGATTGAGACGCATGAGGGTCCGTGCTTGCCGATATAAGAGGTGTGACTTTGCTGTTTGTGTGCACAGTGGATGGCCAAAGGAGATCAGCAAATTGAGAGGGATGGTGTTACCCGCCTCTTCCGTAATTAACGCTGTGTATGGGTTCAGTTTCCTCCAAAATGAAATTCTCTTTGCAGGCCTTTGACCAAGAT
The DNA here is from genome assembly GCA_025563575.1 of Acacia pycnantha. NCBI lineage: Eukaryota > Viridiplantae > Streptophyta > Magnoliopsida > Fabales > Fabaceae > Acacia > Acacia pycnantha. Next base: position 699,204 of record JAMWYP010000065.1, read on the forward strand.
GACATATGATCTCTTTCTCTGCACACAAAGACGTTGTGTTTGCTTCTCTCTCTCTCTCTCTCTCTCTCCCTCCCTCCCTCCCTCCCTCCCTCCCTCCCTCTAATATATCAAATGTATTTGATGCATTTTGGATTTTGGGAAAATATTTGGACTTTGTATTGCTGCTGGGCTGAATAAAAAAGATTTTGGGTTTGGTGATTTAATTGGTTAAAGTATTCTTATTTGTAGATTAGGATCATTGCTTATATAATTGTAATTATTGAAAAAATAAACAAATCCTTAATCCCATATAAGGATTTTTCTTTTCCCAATTAATTCCTCTAAACCATTAAATTCTAAAATTTCTAGGCCTACATTATTCCTTAATTTATTCTTTTTCCCAAAATAAATTAAGGGAAGAATAAGCCTAACTTTCCAATAATTATTCTCATAATTCTTTTAAACCAAAGTCCCATAATTCATTTCCACAAAATATCTAAATTTCAAATCCCAAAATTTGGAATGTTTCTTTTAAACCAAAGTCGCATAATTCATTTCCACAAAATATCTAAATTTCAAATCCCAAAATTTGGGATGTTACAAACGATGGGCAACGGTTAGAACCGCATGAAATCGAAGTCACAGTTCTTCTCTCTAAGACTCTAACCATTTTCTCTCTGTAGTCTCCACACTTTCACCTTTCACCTTTTCTTATCTCAAAGGAACAAATGTCTAGGCTACTCCTGACATAACGTGTTCAAGGCTTCAAGCATCAGAAAAGTGTGGCACATTTTCCCATCCTTCAAATCACCTTAATTATATATAAATATTAAAATATAAATAAAATTTTCACTGGCCATTATTTTCTCCATTTAATAATCACCTTATTTTCTTATATAATTTTATATTAATAATATGAAATTTTCATTTCTTTACCGGTTTGACCCCGGTTTAGTTCCGGTTTGACTCCAGTCTAACCCACTGACCTTTAACCCAGTACCGCGATCGGTTCAGTGACCAGTCCGGTTTTAATAACCTTGGAAATAACGACTATTCCTTCAACTGAACGAAAAATGTTTGCTTCATGATCGAACAATGAATCTGGTAACTAAGTCACGTAGGTCAAAAAACTCTCTTCTATTGCATGAGAAAGAGCGTGAGACTCAAGCTACTAAGCTACCTCTCAAGGAGAATGAAAAAGCAAACCCCTCGGCTGATGGGTGCAAGGTCAATCATGAAAAGGCCATAGGCCCTAAAGCAAACTCTTTGATGGGTGTTGACTTTCATTTCATTAGGAATGGAAATAGGTCAGGCCAGACCAAACTTTGGCTAAATAGGCCTGAGCCTACATACAGGTTTTTTTTAGGTTCAGGCTTGAGCCTACATGAGGCCTAGGCAAGCCTGAAGCCTTTTTACAGGCTTACTTACAATGTAGACCTTTAAAAAGGCTTTATATTGTAGGCCTTGAAAACCATAAGTAAGCTTTGAACCTACTAAAATCTAAATAAATGTAGGTTTTTGATAGGTTTCAAAGCAAATCATATTTACAAATTGTGCCGTACACTTAGAGAAAAAGAATCATATTCATTCAAAATAAAAATGACTATTTTTTTTTTTTTTTTGTATAACATTAGGGCATTTAGCCCATCATCATTCCTGGATCAAAACATACCGTGGGTGTGCAACACCCATAAAGTCACTGTACAGATACCTCATCACAGCTAAAGGAGGTCTGTGAAAAAACATATAGTCATCTCCTTGCCTAACACACATATTTGCAAGCATGTCTGCACAATAATTTGCTTCTCTAAAGACATGTACAAATTGAACATCATGCAAACTATTCAACAATCTACTAATATGAACTAAAATCATCGATTCAGCAGCTCCAGTCACCTGCAAATCAGTCAAAATGTTTACCACAGAGACAAAATCAAACTCAACAATTATGTTATCAAAATTGAATTTTACAGTCAGCTCCAATCCAATCCAGTCAAGACTGCCCAAATCTCATCCTTTTATTGCAGTCTACGCTCCCAAATTCCTAAATTAGAATTCATGAATTGTTCAGAACATAAAATTTAATTTATAACCCTAAACTAGAGAATAACAACTAATTAAAATAATTTCATGCGAAACCCTAGATCCCAAACACATTCAATAATTTCATGAGGAACGGCAGCCGCATACCTTCTGTTGTCAACCGCTTTGGCGGCATACTTGATCTGGAAAACTCGGCCATCGGGGGAGAAAGTAGTGACTGAAAGATCATTCCTGTTCCGATGCTACTCATTCTTCCGAACGATCAATTTCCACCAAATCTTCATCGATCGAATGTCACTCTGACTTCCCGAAGCCCTACTAGAGCCCAGATATAAGAGGGGTAACAAGCATAAAAAGAAAAATCGAAAAGTAGAGGAACGACAGCCGCGCAAACCCGCTGTTGTCGACAGCTTTGGAGGCATACTTGATCTGAAAAACTCGACCATCGGGGGAGAAAGTAGACGACAGAACAAGAAAACTGACAAGAGGAATATGGAGTGACAAAACAGGAAAACTGATGAGATGAGTAGATGACGTCTAGGGTAGAAAAGGTTGAATAAACAAATTTAAAAAAAAAAAAACAATAACACTAGGTAATATAGTTAGAGGTGGAAATAAGTCAAGCCTCAATCAGACGGCCTATGGCCTGGCCTGTTTAGGGCCTGGTCTGGCCTGTTTATTAAAAGGTTCAGGCTAAGGCCTATTTAAAAGCCTGAATGTGTAAATAAATCATGCCTATTTTGTTAAGACCCGGCCTGTTTACACAAAAATTATAATTTTATATATATAATTTTTAATTTAAAGTTTTAATATTTAATTACTATATTACCCAGTGTTATTGTTTTTTTATTATATTTTTTATTCAACCTTTTCTTTTTCTTTTTTTTATCAAAGCCAAAGGGTCCTTCTCACACACATATTTTTGTGTATTTGCATTCTTCTTTTAGACATACATAACGCCGGTAGATTACATTATTTTAGTGATTTTAAATATATTATAATAAACTAAAAATATCTAAAACCCACGAGAAAATTATAGTTAAAAAAAAAAAAAAGGGATAACTTATTGAGCTTGATCAATGCATTTTATTAAAACAAAAAATGAAAAGGAACCCATTATTCCCGTGCTATTTGCAGGGTCCTGTCTTGAGAGATAATTTAATTACTTAAAAAAATGCAAACAAAAACTGAAAACAAGAAGGCCAAGGTTCGGAGTGTAACACCCACTTTTCCACAACCAAATACTTAACCCAAAGTATTTGAAATATTGCCAATCAGCAAAACTCATTTTTATAAGACCGAATTGATTTCCCAAAATATTTACAAAATATTTAGTGTCAAAGTAAATTTTAAAAATATTGCAGAGTTGATAAAATGCAGGAGTATTATAGTCATGACAAATACAATTGACATAACATAAATTCTAGGAGTACTAAAGAGCCTTCAAGACTCACTTTATAGGTGCCTTCCCTTGATCCCTATTAAAATAATATCCTGAAAAAATTTAATATAATAACCATAAGATCAAAGGATCTCAGTAACCATTGATTATTCAGAAATATACATGCAAACCAAGATCGAGAACATATGGTTCAAAAATCAAGTTTAGCTCATAATAATTTATTAATGCTATCAACATAAAACCTTTCACAAACTAGTTCTCGATTTGATTAACAAAATCCCTTCCCAAAAAAGGGTTCCAAAACTATGGAACATCATTTCATTTTTTTTTTTTCAAACATCTTTCACAAGAAATATCATATAATATACCATACAAATATGCAGTATGCAATATACAATATGCCTTTCTTATATCACTGTTCATCCTTAACCGCTGACTAGAGCCATAGGCTAACACATAGTCCAATAGAAACTCATCCATTTAACTGGATTGTCTCAAGCTCACCAGTTCTTAAGATACAGTCAGCCAAAGGTATAGAGTTTAAGTCTGGACTATGGCTCCCCTCCTTAAACACAATTAAGGAGGTGTCACATGTCCCACAGCTCCAACGTAATCCCGGCCAAAGGAAGACCTGGAAGAAAGGGCCCTGACAAGTACCATACACTGTGCACTGAGTGATGGTATAAAGAAATCTCATCATAAAAATTCCTCCTTATTCCAACCCGTCACCAATGTACCACAATTCATATGCATTAATGACAAACAATCATAATAAAATAAGTAATATTCCTATCATAACACATAAGCATGCTTAAAAAAGTTTCCATGATATATAACCATGATTTCTAATATACAAGAAGCATGCTTTAAAAGTTTCTCATCTCATCAATATAAATTTTAGTCAAATACATAATTCCAAATCAAGCCCTCCATAAACCCTGTATGTAGCTACAGTGACCGAAAAGAAAGTGGGTGAAGGATTGATGACATTTAATACCTCTATACTTCTACTGTAGACACACATATAGACAAGACGGCACATCATGGATTTTGAAGAAATAAAGAAGAGAGTCAAGGAACAAAGGAACAAAAAGCTTTGATGAGACTCCTCTTTATTTTTTTTAGTACAGTAAAGGAAGAGAAAGAAAGAATTGAGATGAAAAGAAAAAAGGGAGAATTACACACAGGTCCCAAAGATGATAAAAAAATACAATGAGGTCCCAACAAGAATTCACGTTACACAAAAGCCCCTAGGGACTTCTGTGTAATTATATGTGAATGTAAAATGATCATTATGGACAAAGGAAATTTACAACAGACAAAGTATAAATTTATAACAGACAAAGTATAGATTTACAACAAAATTTGAAAACGAGTTTTTTTTTTTCCATTTTTGACTTCCAGAGGCTATTTACAACAGACAAAGTATAAATTTACAACTGAAAAAGTATAGATTTACAACAAATTTGAAAACAATCGTTTTTTCCATTTTGACTTCCAGAGGGTATTTACAACACACAAAGTATAAATTTACAACTGAAAAGTATAGATTTACAACAAATTTGAAAACCACCGTTTTTCCATTTTGACTTCCAGAGGCTATTTACAACACACAAAGTATAAATTTACAATCGAAAAGTATAGATTTACAAAAAAATTGAAAACCACCGTTTTTTTCCATTTTGACTTCCGAGGCTATTTACAACACACAAAGTATAAATTTACAACCGAAAAGTATAGATTTACAACAAATTTTAAAACCATCGTTTTTCCATTTTGACTTCCGAGGCTATTTACAACACACAAAATATAAATTTACAACCGAAAAGTATAGATTTACAACAAATTTTAAAACCATCGTTTTTTCCATTTTGACTTCCAGAGGCTATTTACAACACACAAAGTATAAATTTACAACTGAAAAAGTATAGATTTACAACAAATTTTGAGAATTTTGACAGCAATATAATTTCAAAGTATTAAGTTTTATGAGTAAGTGGCTATTTGCACCCACTCCTTATGTATATATATACAACCCAACCCATTGCTTTCTATTTACAAGTCTTCTTCTACAATCGTATCTTTCCAACGCGTTTTTGCTCGCGTTGGATTCTCGCCGTCTTCGTCGTCATCTTCACCTGACGAACCAGTCCCTCCGGCGAGCAACTTGCGTGATGAGGTTGCTGCAAATCCTTCATCTCCATACACGTGAAGTTTAAGATCGCTCCTTGTTGCGTGAAACAGAGTGAGTTTTTATTTGCACCTTGTCGTAGCACTGGAATTCACCAATTCCTGGAAACCTCCAAGTTCCATTGGAGTAGAAGAAGGAGAGAAGAAAGAGAGAAGAAAAAGGGAGGGAGGAGACAGAGAAATCATGACGGAGAGAGACAGGAGAGAGGAGTAGAGAAGGAGAGAGGAAAGAGAGAAGAAAAAGGGAGGGAGGAGAGAGACAGGAGAGAGGGAAGGTCAAAATGGTAGTTTTACATTCACAAATAATTACAACCAGGTCCCTTGGGACTTTTGTGTAATTTCATGATTTCAAGGGACTTTATTGTGATTAATTCCCTTCCTTGGGACCTGTGTGTAATTCTCCCAAGAAAAAAACCAATGAACCTGTGCGTGGAGAGTAGAGCGGCGCCGGAAGTGTGGAGAGAGAGAGAATAAGGATATGTTTGGTTTGGGGAGGGAAAGTTGAGAGAGAAATTTTTTTCTCTCATCTTTACAAAATTGTCCTTAGATAATTTTCAATATTCCTAAAATATACTTTTAATCAAAAAGAATATTCTATTTATTAATAACAAAATGGTCAATATCTTTCTAAAATATTTTTTCTCTCCCCTCCCCTCAAACTAAACATACCCTATCTATGGAGAGGGTTTTAGGATTTGGCTCTCTTATTAAAATATGATTATTTTAAAAGATATATAATTATTTTCTGGTTTACCTCTTTCTTTATATATATATATATTAGATTATTTCATGAAGATATTTCCCCTATATATTTTCTTATTATTATTATTCTTATCAATATCATTTGTCATTATTGATTAATCAACTTTAACTAAAAAAAAATTGAGAATATATTTATTTATTATTATTATTATTGTTATTTTCAACTCTTAATTTTATACTTGTAGATCTTCTCTAAACCCAGATTACTTAATAAATCATATCCTAATATCACTTAATTACTATTAGAAAAATTAACATGTTACACGGAGTTCACATGTGGTAATGTCAATAGGATGGGTAACACCTAATTAATTATAGCATGAGTCTTTTCTTATTAAGCCAATCACCTTACTCGTTTAAATAAATGAGAGAGATGAGAAGAAAGTTTTGTGACTTAGCTTGGGAGAGAATAAATGCCTCAGAAAGGAATGTAATAATTGCCTGCGTAGTTGTTTCATGGACCATGACTTTGTTTTTTAACTCATATCACAGAAATATATATATTATAAGAACCTTGTTGAATGCATGACAGGAACTGTTTAATGTTTAATGTAATATTTAAAATACCTTGCAGATTACTGTCCATTTAAAACGGGGTCAATTTTTTTGTTTGCACAGTGATTCTTTCCTTGTCCCTTAACAACAAGCATCCAAGTACTCTTGCCATTCACTGGGAAAAGTTGAGTGTCCGGTCCAATTCAGTTTTTGTACTGCCATGCATTGTTGGGTAAAGTTAAAAAAACCGTGGGCGCTGAGATAAACAGAGTGTAGCAATGGTTTTCAAAAAAGTACATGTGGATTATGTCCTTTCCCATATCCACAGGTCTCTTTAATATTATATAACATGTCAAAGTGATTAACCATATTTGAGTGGCTGATTAATATTACTTAAAGACACATGTAATATTTAATGCTGAGTTTTAGTGTTTCCATTACTTTTCGCCAGGGCGGACCCAGGAATGAAAATTAGGGGGGGCGAAAATTACATAATAAAACCCAGTGGAGTAAACATTTGAAATTAGGGGGAGAAAATTACAGAATTAGACCCAAAGTTTTTGAAAATTATGATTTAACCTCATAAATATTTCAATATTTTCATTGTAGTCCCTCTATGAGACTTTTTAATAGGGACTAAACTAAAAAAATTGAAACTTTTATGAGGCTAAATCATAATTCTAAAAAATTTTGGGTCCAGTTTTGTAATTTTAGGGGGGCGGGGGCCACCCCTAGCCCCCCCTTGATTCCGCCCCTGCTTTTAGCAAGTTATATCGAGATTAGCGATTGTTAGTTTCATTGCAAGTGTGATTTGATGTCCCTTTTCCTTAACACTAAAACTCAACATTAAATATTACATGTGTCTTTAAAATGATGAATCACATTCCTATCTTGATTGATTGATTGAATTTAATATGATGAATCATATTTATATCTTGCTTGTTGGATTGAATTTAAGATGATAAATCACATTTATTTCCCCTTTTTTATCCTCAAAAAACGCCCATCAAAAGGGCACACTAAAAATCAGCACTTTATAAGAGTCTAACCCTAATTTAAGTATTTACAAGAAAGGCTCAATCCAAACTTGAATTGGAAAAATCCAAATCAATTTTTTGTCATACACAGACCCTTCATTTTCTCAGAAGCCTGACGTATATCAATTTTTTTTTTATTCACGATAGTTTTATATTCCTATACATGAACTCAATGACAATGTGCGCGTCTAGCATTAAAAAAACAATACTGATATACTTGGACAGCTTTTAAGAAAGTCTAATCCAAATTAACTTTCAATATTCACAGCTTCAATTTATTAATTTAAATTTAAATTTTAAGCTTTAGATCATAGCGTGAGATCATCTCTAGCTGCAAAGGGAAAATATGTCACTGTGACTAAAGAGTAAAGAATCAAAAGGGCATTGTAAAAGGTTGAACATACAAAACTCAGAATAAATACAGTCAGTGAAACCAACTTTTCTTATTTATCTAGAATCTCAACATTACAGATATATATTATTTTTTAAAATTTTTAGTTGTAACAATAAAAGTATTCTTGGACTCTATCTAAGCTAAATTTTATTCAACAATTTTGAACGCGCACTTGACTCAACCCAAAATGTTATCTCTTCCGACATAACCATTGTCCATCATTTTACATTTTGTTCAGATGGTCATGTTTAGTGGGCCATGTTCATGATCTTACATTTGGTTTCCCACCATATATATTTTCAAGAATACATTCCTTCTTTTTGAGTTCAATATCCCAGCTTTGGGTTTTCCTTTTCCCTTCACATCCTTCTTCTTCTTCCTTTTCCTCTTCCTCTCACCCTGTTCCCTTCTTCTGCGAACCATATATCATGAACAAAAATGGATACAGATATGAAAAATCATGCTGCTACTTCCACCCCAAACATGAAGTTGTGTAATACCCGGATAAATGAAAGGGGTATTTTTGTAAGCAAGTATATAATCTCAAGACTTGTGATAATATAGTATATTTTTCTAAGGAAAAATCTCTTGGAAATTAGAGAATCTAAGGGCCAAAGTGCCAAATGACGAAAATGCCCCTAAGGGACATAAATAACTTAAGAAAATTATGAAAAATCCTAAAAGGTGAGGAAATAATTATTAAAATTGAGTGAGTTTATTGCCTCTAGTTGTGATAATTGAATAAATTACAAACTTGGATAAATTGAATAAGAATGCTCAAAAAGTGGTAAATGACCAAAATACCCTCACAAATTCTAATATAATGAAAGAGACATGGAAACACAAATGTCAATGTAAGTGTTATGAGGTATAAGGTATTCTAATTAAGAAAATTATCAACAAGTGATAATTAAGTAATTAGGTAATTACTGGCTAATTACTTAAGCATAAGCAAATGAAATTCAGAAATAATTATGTAAAACCCTAAAATTAGTGGTTTTTGGTTTAAAATTAGTAAAACTATATTTACTAATTAATTGGAAATTTTGAAGAAAAATAGATGAGTTTAGGTATTTTTAAGCCTAAATGCAAGAATGGACCAATAGGAAAATTTTGTAAAAATTATGTAATAATAATAATTTAATTAATTAAATAATTAATCAAAATAAAAAAAAACGAAATAAAAAAAAATTGGGCAGAAAAAAAAATGAAAAAGAAATGAAAAAAAATAATTTTTGCAAGTTGCAAATATTTTAATAATATAATTAATTAAAGTAAAAATGATGAATAGTAATTTAGAAATTAGGAAACGGATCCTATCTAGAGATCTAGGAATGAGATTTCCAAAGTCAGGGTAGAATATTGATCAGTGGAATTTTATCTTCCGTTAAACTCTTGCGGAAGTTAATTCTGAAGCCGTTTGTGCTTTTTCCTAATAAGACGAAATAGGGAAAAATGCATATAGGCATATTTTTGATTTGAAGAAAATAAATTCTAACTCAACATCTAGGAATGAGTTTGAATTTATCTGAACATATTTGGAATCAGTGAATTTTTCTGAAGAAGTTGGTGATTCCAGAAATACGTTTCGACACCGGACGCGTTCGGACACGTTTCTCGAGAAAACTTCAACTGGACTGTTGGAGCCCTATATGGAATCAAAATTTAGGTTAACTTGGACATTTCTAGTAAAGGAGAACATGTCTTCAAAGTTGTAAATCCAGAATTTTGAGATTTTTCCGAAATTACGCGAATCGGGTACCGATCGGGGTTTTATCAGAGAAAACTTCTAAGACAAGTTGATGACATCATCGGGATGACTTCATCTTTGGAAAAGATGACATATGGACGTTTTGGTGGAGGAGAAGGAAGGAAAATGAGTGATTCTCAATAAGGCCACATCTACCATCTCCGAGCCGTCGATACGAAAGAAGATCCAACGGTTGAAATCCATAACTTTTGCCTATAAATAAGACACCCTTTGCTCTTCATTCTTCACAATTCAAGAGAGCATTTCGGTTTTAGTGAGAAGTTAGAGAGAGAAGCTCTGGGGAAGGAGTCCGGGGAATTTGCAAATAAGCTCTGGGTAAGTTTTTCTGCACTTAAGCTTTCGTAGTTCTTTCGGTAGTTAGAGTAGAAATGCTAGAGTAGTCTTTAATCTTCCAAGTGTGATTAGATATCATATATTAGGGTATTTTAGTCATTATTTCGAAAATCTTGGTGGGTCGAAGTTCTGGCACTGTTTTCCGTAAAACGTGCCGTTTCCGCCAGAAGTACCTACGCTCGTCAACGAAGGTACGTTCGCGTACTGTAACACTAATCTGATGATTATTGAATGATTATATGTGATAATATGTTATGTGAATAGTTTGGTGCCGAAGGCAAGGCTAGTCTATGTGGGTGTGCCATTTAGTCGCCGTAAAGTCGGTGAGGCCCCCCATGATAGACACTTACCTGGCCATTCTATTCGGTGCTAGATGCACCGTATCTATGGAACCGTACTTAGATACCCCGTGTCTAAGGAATCGTACTTAGATACTCCGTGTCTAAGGAATCGTACTTAGATACTCCGTATCTATGGAACCGCACTTAGATACATCGTGTCTATGGAATCGTACATGGATGCACTATGTCTATGGAACCGTACTTAGGCGCACCGTGATTTTAGTTTTGTTGTACTTACGTTAAATGTAAACACTCGGAGGAATGTACGGCCTTATGAACAGCCAGATACACTGTTAGCAATGTTATTCAGTTACTCTTTATTATGAAAAAAAAAATTTGTCGCTCAAAACTCTGATCAAAACGCTATAAAAACAGTTGTGAAAACTGGGGTGTTACAAGTTGTAGGGGTTTGTCCTTTATGCTTAAATCAGAGGCTTCTCGTGTTGGCTGCCAAACAGGGCCTTAATCCCTAACTCCACAAGCAAGCTTCAAACTTCAGCACACAGAAAGACTCAGGCTTCTTCTATTCACAAGATCTTTGCTTTTGGTTCTCTTTTCATTGGTCCGATTCCCAAAGACTGGAAATCTCAGACCTATCCGTATGATGATTCTTCTCCCAGTTCAAAAGGTAATAATACCTTATCTTACAGATCCAAAGGTATTATTACGAGTTTATTTTTTGGGTTCTATAGAATTTATTGGAAAAAGTCGCATTGTTGATTAAATTAAGCATGATTTTACAGAGGTGGAGGAAGTATGGCTACTATCAGCTTACTTTGTTGGAGCACCATTGCCCTCCAATTTTTGAGAGGAAAGAGTGCTTAATCCCTCCCCCAAATGGGTATAAGCCTCCGATTAGGTGGCCAAAGAGCAGGGATGATTGTTGGTACAGGTACAAATATGCTTTCTTCAGATCTAGAATTCTAAGGATGGATTGTTTTTTTTCATAAGAGAATTTAGAATACAAATTAAATATGAGTATTTTTAAGATAAATAAAGACATAATTTACAAGACAAACATGTGAATAACCCTTTGAAAATGCTCATATGAAAAAATTAAATAAGGGTATTATTCTTAATATCATTGTTATATTCACTCCCAAAAAATAGTTTATGCCCACATTTTGGACCAAAAATATATAATTCTTTTGAATGCTCATAATGAAATTGTTCATTGTAAATTTGCATCTTCACCCTAAAAACAATCTTTTAGTTTTAGAAGGGGTCAACTTTTAAAATGTAACAATTTAGTATAATAAAAATAATGTTGGAGATTTACTATTGTAAATTACAATATCAAGTGTGGACCTACTGAATTAATAGTAATGATATTCACAATTTGTCAGACATGGATTATCCCCACCACGTTGATACTGGATGGAGTGTTAGTTACATTACATCACACTCTCCCAAGTTCCTAACCCAGTTAAGCTGTTGCTTTTGTCTCTCTATCACGTGCATGCTTATCACATTCTCATAATTCATGATATTTCCTTTGTTTTCTCATTGAATTAATATATTTTTGAGTAAATACCCTTTTTGGTCCCTGAAATAACACGCGCTACCCATTTTGGTCCCTGAGTAAAAAAAAGAAGAAGTCATTTTTAGTCCTTAAACAGTAAAAAAAAGGTCTCTTTTAGTCCTTTTAGTCATTTTTTGTGGGCATTTTAATCCCTCACAAATTCCTAAAAAACCCTTTTTAGTCCCTAAAAAGGACCGAAAATGACTTTTTTTTTACTCAGGGACCAAAATGGGTAGAGCGTGTTTTTCCAGGGACCCAAAAGGGTATTTACTCTATATTTTTATAGACAAATTTCTCATAACAAATAGAATTTTTAGGGGAAACAACTGTTTGGGGTAGTTTAAATCCCCCCTTCCTATATCTATATGTATGTATGTATGTATGTATGTATGTATGTATGTATGTATGTATGCACACAGATATACATATATATCTATATATACATACATATATATGTATATATGTGTGTGTGTGTGTGTGTATGTATCTATATGTATGTATATAGATACACACACACACACACACACAGATATATACACACACAGATATATATATATATATATATATATCTATATGTATGTATGTATGTATGCACACAGATAGACATATATATCTATATATACATACATATATGTGTATATATATGTGTGTGCATGTGTGTGTATCTATATAGACATACATACATACATACATACATACATACATACATACATACATACATACATACATACATACATCTAGAGCTGAAGAAAGCATATTTGTACTTGTACCAACAATCACCCCTGCTCTTTGGCCACCTAATCGGAGGCTTATACCCATTTGGGGGAGGGATTAAGCACTCTTTCCTCTCAAAAATTGGAGGGCAATGGCGCTCCAACAAAGTAAGCTGATAGTAGCCATACTTCCTCCACCTCTGTAAAATCATGCTTAATTTAATCAACAATGCGACTTTATCCTATGAATTCTACAGAACCCAAAAAATAAACTCGTAATAATACCTTTGGATCTGTAAGATAAGGTATTATTACCTTCTGGACTGGGAGAAGAATCATCATACGAATAGGTCTGAGATTTCCAGTGCTGGGAATCTGGACGGCTGAAAAGAGAACCAAAAGCAAAGATCTTGTGAATAGAAGAAGCCTGAGTCTTTCTGTATGCTAAAGTTTGAAGCTTGCTTGTGGAGGTAGAGGGATTAAGGCCCTGTTTGGCAGCCAACACGAGAAGCCTCTGATTTAAGCATAAGGGACAAACCCCTACAACTTCATGTTTGGGGTGGAAGTAGCAGCATGATTTTTCATATCTGTATCCATTTTTGTTCATGATATATGGTTCACAGAAGAAGGGAATAGGGTGAAGAGGAAGAGAAAGAAGAAGAAGGATGTGAAGGGAAAAGGAAAACCCAAAGCTGGGATATTGAACTCAAAAAGAAGGAATGTATTCTTGAAAATATATATGGTGGGAAACCAAATGTAAGATCATGAGCAGGGCCCACTAAACATGACCATCTGAACAAAATGTAAAATGATGGACAATGGTTATGTCGGAAGAGATAACATTTTGGGTTGAGTCAAGTGCGCGTTTAAAATTGTTGAATAAAATTCAGCTTAGACAGAGTCCAAGAATACTTTTATTGTTACCACTAAAATTTTTAAAAAATAATATATATCTGTAATGTTGAGATTCTAGATGAATAAGAAAAGTTGGTTTCACTGACTGTATTTATTCTGTGAGTTTTGTATGTTCAACCTTTTACAATGCCCTTTTGATTCTTTACTCTTTAGTCACAGTGACATATTTTCCCTTTGCAGCTAGAGATGGTGTCACGCTATGATCTGGAGCTTGAAATTTAAATTTAAATTAATAAATTGAAGCTGTGAATATTGAAAGTTAATTTGGATTCGACTTTCTTAAAAGTTGTCCAAGTATATCAGTATTGTTTTTTAATGCTAGACGGGCACATTGTCATTGAGTTCATGTATAGGAATATAAAACTATCGTGAATAAAAAAATTCGATATACGTCAGGCTTCTGAGAAAATGAAGGGTCTGTGTATGACAAAAAATTGATTTGGATTTTTCCAATTCAAGTTTGGATTAGGCCTTTCTTGTAAGCATTTAAATTAGGGTTAGACTCTTATAAAGTGCTGATTTTTAGTGTGCCCTTTTGATGGACGTTTTTTGAGGATAGAAAAGGATAAATAAATGCGATTCATCATCTTAAATTCTATCCAACAATCAAGATATGAATATGATTCATCATATTAAATTCAATCAATCAATCAAGATATGAATGTGATTCATCATCTTAAAGACACATGTAATATTTAATGCTGAGTTTTAGTGTTAAGGAAAAGGGACATCAAATCACACTTGCAAGGAAACTAACAATTGCTAATCTCGGTATAACTGGCTAAAGATAATGGAAACACTAAAACTCAGCATTAAATATTAAATGTGCCTTTAAGTAATATTAATCAGCCACTCAAATATGGTTAATCACTTTGACATGTTATATAATATTAAAGAGACTTGTGGATATGGGAAAGGACATAATCCACATTTACTTTTTTGAAAACCATTGCTACACTCTGTTTATCCCAGCGCCCACGGTTTTTTTAACGTTCCCCAACAATGCATGGCAGTACAAAAACTGAATTGGACTGGACACTCAACTTTTCCCAGTGAATGGCAAGAGCACTTGGATGCTTGTTGAAAAGGGACAAGGAAAGAATCACTGTGCAAACAAAATAATTGACCCCTTTTTAAATGGACAGTAATTTGCAGGGTTTTTTAAATATTACATTAAACAGTTTTTGTTTGCATTTTTTTAAGTAATTAAATTATCTCTCAAGACAGAACCCTGCAAATAGCATGGGAATAATGGGTTCCTTTTCATTTTTTGTTTTAATAAAATGCATTGATCAAGCTCAATAAGATTTTAACTATAATTTTCTAGTGGGTTTTAGATATTTTTAGTTTATTATAATATATTTAAAATCACTAAAATAAGGTAATCTAGCGTTATGTATGTCTAAAAGAAGAATGCAAATACACAAAAATATGTGTGTGAGAAGGTACTGTTTGGCTTTGATCACTTGAATACCTCAATGTTGTTAATGTTCTCTAACGTTGATTTACACGGCTATCCCCCGATAGCAACGAGAATCCTTCTCTTCAAACCTCCTGCTCCTTGGATGCTTACTAAGCAAAGACAAGGTTGAGGTTTGGTTTCTTTGGGTTTTTCTCTTTTCAAGAAGATTGTGGTTTCTTAGGATTAAGTTAAAGATAGGATGAATAAGGTTGAAACCTTACCCGGTTATGGATGACACCTTTTCCTCTCTAAACCTTTGATAAAGACCAAAATTTAGAGAGCATAAGGATGTTTGAAAAAACATCCAACCCTCCCCCTTTTATAGCCTTGGTGGGCTGAAAATTCCTAGCCTTAGGAATTTTCAGCTTATACACTAAGAAATGGTTTTAGATAATAGGTCCACTACTTGTCAACCAAATCACATTAAATTCAAATATTGATTGATTGAATTTAATATGATGAATCATATTCATATCTTGATTGTTGGATTGAATTTAAGATGATGAATCACATTTATTTCCCCTTTTTTATCCTCAAAAAACGTCCATCAAAAGGTCACACTAAAAATCAGCACTTTATAAGAGCCTAACCTTAATTTAAGTGCTTACAAGAAAGACCCGATCCAAACTTGAATTGGAAAAATCCAAATCAATTTTTTGTCATACACAGACCCTTCATTTTCTCAGAAGCCTGACGTATATCAATTTTTTTTTATTCACGGTATTTTTATATTCCTATACATGAACTCAATGACAATGTGTCCGTCTAGCATTAAAAAACAATACTGATATACTTGTACAGCTTTTAAGAAAGTCTAATCCAAATTAACTTTCAATATTCACAGCTTCAATTTATTAATTTAAATTTAAATTTCAAACTCCAGATCATAACGTGAGATCATCTCTAGCTGCAAAGGGAAAATATGTCATTTTGACTAAAGAGTAAAGAATCAAAAGGGTATTGTAAAAGGTTGAACAGACAAAACTCACAGAATAAATACAGTCAATGAAACCAACTTTTCTTATTTATCTAGAATCTCAACATTACAGATATATATTATTTTTTAAAAGTTTTAGTGGTAACAATAAAAGTATTCTTGGACTCTGTCTAAGCTGAATTTTATTCAACAACTTTAAACGCGCACTTGACTCAACCCAAAATGTTATCTCTTCCGACATAACCCATTGTCCATTATTTTACATTTTGTTCAGATGGTCATGTTTAGTGGGCCCTGCTCATGATCTTACATTTGGTTTTCTACCATATATATTTTCAAGAATACATACCTTCTTTTTAAGTTCAATATTCCAGCTTTGGGTTTTCCTTTTCCCTTCACATCCTTCTTCTTCTTCCTCTTCCTCTTCACCTTGTTCCCTTCTTCTGTGAACCATATATCGTGAACAAAAATGGATACAGATATGAAAAATCATGCTGCTACTTCCACCCCAAACATGAAGTTGCAGGGGTTTGTCCCTTATGCTTAAATGAGAGGCTTCTCATATTGGCTGCCAAACAGGGCCTTAATCCCTCTACCTCCACAAGCAAGCTTCAAACTTCAGCACACAGAAAGACTCAGACTTCTTCTATTCACAAGATCTTTGCTTTTGGTTCTCTTTTCAGCCGTAGATTCCCAGCACTGGAAATCTCAGACCCATCAGTATGATGATTCTTCTCTCAATCCAGTAGGTAATAATACCTTATCTTACAGGTCCAAAGGTATTATTACGAGTTTATTTTTTGGGTTCGGTAGAATTCATAGAAAAAAGTCGCATTGTTGATTAAATTAAGCATAATTTTGCAGAGGTGGAGGAAGTATGGCTACTATCGGCTTACTTTGTTGGAGCGCCATTGCCCTCCAATTTTTGAGAGGAAAGAGTGCTTAATCCCTCCCCCAAATGGGTATAAGCCTCCCACTAGGTGGCCAAAGAGCAGGGATGAATGTTGGTACAGGTACAAATATGATTTCTTCAGCTCTAGAATTCTAAGGATGGATTTTTTTTTTCAGAAGAGAATTTAGAATACAAATATGAGTATTTTTAAGATAAATAATGATAGGTGTAACATACTAACATAGCAAATTAGTTTTGTATTGGTTTAATTTGTTGTAACTAACATTCATTTATGTAAAACAATTATTTTAGTAACATGCATATTGCACATTTCACAACCATAGTTTATGAAACTTGTAAGTACAATCAGGTCAAGCCGGGTAAATTTGACATATAGAAGGTAGTTATGCCTATGGCCTTTCTTATTCTAAAGGAGCAATGTTTTCAATATGGTTTAATATCAAGCATCGTAGTATAGTAAAGATCTGCTCAGGCCTCTGCTTTAGGTGTGATAATATCAAGCATCACAGTACAGGTGCTATTCTGTCAAGCATCGTAGTATGGTAATGTGATTCAGTTAAATGAACACGCGGTATTATCAGAAACATCAATACCCCATTGTTGGGGAGCAGAGGTATTTGGATTAGCCATTTGGGATCTTATTTCGATAAAAAGTGTAATTGATTTAGCACTGCTCCTTTGAGAATATGGATGGTGCAATTCTAATTGTCATCCAAGTTTGAGAATATACAGGGCCTTTCTAATTGTTGTGGTGCAATTGACAGCAGACACATACTGATACTGATGACTTTGCTCTCTACAAACTCTCTCTGTGAATAATGTATTGCGAAATTCTGGTATTAACTTGTCCATATACAAATGAAACCATAAGTGTCCCAAAATATTTCCTGAAAAATAAGTAAAAAAGAATTAAGTATTTAAGTACAAACATACATTGAAATGTTATACTCAACAATATAATCATGAAAATGGCGCATCAAAAATAAGTTCTTACCAAAATAAAACCATGAAAATATGTGCAATCGCTATTATTCTTTTTGCTTCTCTCTTGCAACTTCCATCTACAAATGAAACTTCACAAAATTTTCATCAAGTTTAAAAAGGAAATCACAAACATAAATAGAAAATTTAGAAACGAGTACCTTTAGCATCTAACAACCTATTTTATTATGACCATTCCCTTGACAATAACTGCAAGTGTTTTGTTGTTTTATCGACAACTCTATGCTTGATTTTATTCGTGAAGCAACCTTTGGACGCCCTTTAATTTTAACTGGTTGAGTGGGATCATGCACATCATTAATGAGTGAAGCTTGTGGAATTGTTTGGGTAACTAGTTCATCTTCACCTCTCTTTCTTTTTCTTTCCAACTGTTGTTGCAAAAATTCAGCAACCATAGCATCAAACCTTTTAATCTCACAAATAGAATCACTTGCTTCAGAAATAGCCATAGTGCACTTCGAATGAATCAACTACAAAGACAATGCACTAATTTCATTAGGATTTGTTTCACCATGAATGGATATAAGATTTTCAGCCTTATAGCTTACATTCATGGTCCATCTAGACAAAATATATTTTTCGGGAAGGGTCATTATTTGTTTCTTCTTCATAATGTACGTGTAGAATATGTTTACACAAAATCCCCATAGTCTCAAACTTTGCACAAGAACATTGAGCTGTGAAGCTTTCTGTCAAATGGTACTCAACAATTGCCCACCATTCTTTATCAACTTCAGGAGATCCCACCCTGTACGTAATAAGGTTTTCCTCTATTGCAATTTTTTCATGAAAATAATCAACTATGGCAGCCTTCTACTCCTTTTTGAAAATTTGAAATAATTTTCTTGTTTACCGTTCTCCAGCTATTGCTTCAATAGGATGATTAGTCTCCAAAACTGCTTTTGTATATCTAGTTTTGAAATCCTCATCTTCCTCTGCATCCCTCCAGATTTGATTGCTTTGTCATACTGGATGCAAAAATCATTTAACATTGTGTTAAAGTTGACATATCCATCAAAAAATGCATTGATGCTCTCACTTCGGCCACTTGTGGTCATTCCTGCAAAAAATGTATCTTTCAAGTATGTCTTTGCCCAATGATGACGTGAAGCATACATGTTAGCCAACCAACTATTTGTTTTAATATCAAATTTAGTCCTCAATACTTCCCATTTTCCTTCAAACTCATCAATGTTTCGACTTTTGTACCACGCAGGGAAGTCAACATCAAAACTATCTTTAAATTGTGCGCGTAGTGCTTGACAATGCTTCATAACATGTTTCTTTATGTGCCCAAAACAAAAACGATGTCGTGCTCCTGGAAGTATCTTGGCAATTGCTTTTCCCATAGCTTTATCTTGATCAGTGATAATAGCAACAGGAGACTTGTCAAACATACATGTCCGAAATTGTTCAAACAACCATGTAAATGTTGCCTCCGTTTCATCTTCTAACAAAGCAGCAGCAAATAAAATTATTTGTCCATGGTGATTAACCCCCACAAAAGGAGAAAAAGGAAACTTGAACTTGTTTGTTTTATAAGTCACATCAAAGACAAGGACTTCACCAAAATGAGCATATGCAGTTCTTGACCTACCATCTGCCCAGAATACGCTTCTTAATGTTCCATCTTCTGCTAAATCCATATCAAAATAAAATGCTCCATCAACCATGGACTTTCTTTGAAATTGTTTGATGATGCCCTGACATTCTCGCCCCACATTATTCTTTCGCTGGCTGGATATTATACTGTTGATTTGAACTGGAGTAAGATCAAACTCTTTGTTCATAGCGCTCACAACCTTTGAAATTTTCGAAGATGTTAAACCCTCTTGATAAAGCTTAGAAACAACAGATTTTGTCAAATTCGAGCGTCTCAATTCATTTTGAGAAAGAAACTTCTTCACCTTTGTTGGAGTGTTAATCAATGGATGATTGTGTGTATCATTGAACTTCTCTACTTTCCATAGGCCATCCACCAACTTTACTTGTAACATCGCCAAACAATTAGTCCTTGTATCCCTTTGCCTTTTGACATTATCAACATCAATTCTTTTATCATCTAGTCTCTTGACACCTTGCTTCGAGCACACATAATTCCACCTATATGGTTGTTTTGTAATTGTACTCTTTGTGATGGTATTGCTTACGTATTCCAAACCCCTTATCTTTTGTGTAAGCATTATAAAAAGAATAAGCTTCTTCTAATGTCTCAAAAACTCTAGTTAAAATAGGGGTCTCGCTTAATTTAGTATCAACACCTCCCACAATTTCATGTGCATTATCTTCCCCACATTCACCATCTTTGTTTACTCATGTCATTATCTTCAATAGTTATAATTTAAGAGTGATCCATCATGGAGAAAAATCTCAATTCGTTGCAAGGGCTTCCTCTTCTTAACACCAAACTTGGTGAAACGTCCTCCATTTTTCTTAATATAATCATTGATTTAAGGGTTGATCAATGACTAAGTAATGCATTATCATTTGGCAAAATATACAAAGTAAATCAGAGTATGCAAAATGAGCCCTAATGTGGCAATATACAATCATCCAACATAAACAAAAAAGACAGAAGCACTACTTTTAGCAAAGTAGCCTAAGCTTCCGAGGTCTTCCCTGACAGACCCACACGGGAACTATCACCTGAAAAATATGGTAACCATCAATCCAACTTATTATGAATACTAATATGTGCTGGTGAGGTGCCAAGTGGAACAATTTATATAACAAAGTATTAAAAATATAAATCACCAATATACACGACACAAAATTTCATATCATGAATTCTGTATCAAAATTATGTATTGCAGTTTTCATTAACACAATTTCCAATATGCCTCCCACCAAACCAACCGAACCGCATTATTTCCTCCGACTAGACCCATGGGCTAAGTTACATCCATGTTACTAGTTACTCAAAAGCTCGGCCAAAATCTTCAGAGCACATGTTCCAGACCATGGGTCTTTTCCCCTCATTGAACTAGTGGGGTGTCGTAAGCCCTCATTGAACTAGTGGGCTAGTCCCTCATTGAACATATGGGACAATAGAAAGTCAACCATTGTGCACCAATAGAGGCCTCACCACGTGGTGGAATAAATTACTCCATTTCTTCCCAATTCAACCCTTTCCATAATTATCACAATTCTCAATCATATATTAAAATATGTATATATTTCACAATTCAAATCATAAAGTTCCACAAGGAAATTTCTATTCAAATAGTTATAATCATTTCACAAAATACTCACAAACAACATACTAATACACATAATAAGTGGAAAGTGATTACCTCTCGCCGAAGCAAACTATTACCACACTGCTCCTAATCCAAGAGCTCAAACACACGCCAAAAATCAATCTACCACAACCAATTTACTAACCATTAATAACTCTTTAAAACCCTACATATTCAAAATTATAACTTATAATTTCATAAATAAAAAATATACAAATTTTAATAATAAATTTAGAATGCTTGAAGTGGGCAAATTAGGAGGGGACTGAAATTATCTATTATTTAATAACTCCCTTTTTCCTATTTATTATTTATTCACTTTCCTAATAATAAAAATTATATATTTTATTATTATTTATTTATTCTATTTTATTACTTTTTTTTCCTAATAACAATAATAATAACAATTATTTTTATTTTTATTATTTTTATTTCTCTACAAGTATTTTAAACTTTAAGAGCTTATTTCAATACTTTAAATTAGGAGTTTAAATAAATATTAACAACATAAAAATATATTTTATATCATATATATATATATATATATATATATATATATATATATAGAGAGAGAGAGAGAGAGAGAGAGAGAGGTGTCTGCGTGTTGCATTTAGAATTCAAAATTCAAAAAGATAGAATATGATTCAACTAACTATTCCTATATAATAGGATCTAATCTAGCTCGTTCCTATATTATTTTATTTTAATATTATTTACAAATATATATATATATATATATATATATATATATATATATATATATATATATATTACTTGCATGTACATAGGATAACAACAACAAAAATCAGGTTTCCTATGCGGTGCCTCCTTCTCTTCAGTTTCCCGTGCCTACTTATATGTATAGAGGTAGGACTTAGACGTAGGTAAGTCGGAAGCTAAAGGAAAATTTAGAAGAGAGGGAAATCGCTTGGGAGGGTGCGGTGCCTCCTTATCTTCAGTTTCCGTGCCTACTTATATGTATAAAGATAGGACTTAGACGCAGGTCAGTCGGAAGCTAAAGGAAAATCCGCAGACTTATATTTATCATACTTCTCTTCAGTTTCCCGTGCCTACTTGAATCCGCGGACTTGAAAACATTACAAATCCGTGAAGCAAAAGTTCACGAATCTTTATTAAAGATGAAAAGACATTGCTCCAGTACGCAGACTGGCATCCACTTATAAAAGTAAAGGAATCTACTTTATAAAAGCATATCATTACTGAACTGTGGCAGACATCTTTTGTCACATCGAGCTTTAATCTCTGTCGGCCATGTATTGATCTGTAGAATATGTTGAGCTAACACAGCACTGAATTCTGGTGATTCTAAGTCCTACCTCTATACATATAAGTAGGCACGGGAAACTGAAGAGAAGGAGGCACCGCACCCTCCCAAGCTATGTATCTATATCTCTCATGTTTTCAATGATAAGCCTCTCTATATCCTGTAAGGCTTTATCTTGCATTTCTGTTGTTCCTCTGAAGGGATCATACCCTATGATCAACTGCCTAATCTGACCTGTTACATTTTGTGTATTGTCAGCTGAGGATACTAGCCTATTATATTCTGTAGGAAAAGTGTTAACCCAATTCAAATAATAAAACTTAGTTGTTTCACCCAAAAGATTTTCAATGTAATGAACTTTCATATCCCCGGGTTTTGATAATAAGTTTGGAAGTGTTTGGCAAAATCTGTTACTGTCATCTGCATTTTTGGTGCCATGTATATATATATATATATATACACACACACACACATATAGGGTAAAGGATTTCTCCAGTCACTGGAGATAGAGTTATCTCCAGTGACCCCAAAACTACGTCGTTTTGGATTAATGAAGGGTGTTTCTGTAATTTTGTTTATTTTTTAATCATATAAATTTTACCAAAACACCTTTCATTAA
Organism: Acacia pycnantha; assembly: GCA_025563575.1. NCBI lineage: Eukaryota > Viridiplantae > Streptophyta > Magnoliopsida > Fabales > Fabaceae > Acacia > Acacia pycnantha. The sequence continues at coordinate 722,558 of JAMWYP010000065.1, forward strand.
TTCACCTAAAATTACTAACACACCCTTCATTAATTTAAAATGACGTAGTTTTGGGGTCACTGGAGATAACTATATCTCCAGTGACTGAAGAAATATTTTTCTCATATATATACACACACACACACACATATATATATAAACACACATTATTTCTCTTCTCTCTCCTTCCAAAGGCAACGTATCATCTGGATATACATATCTATCATCTTGTTTTCTTCCTCCCTTTTAATACATATAGTTTATGATGACACAATTTTTTTTTTTCCTTATTATTTCCTAAGTGTATCGATACACACACACACATATATATATATTCCTATAACCATAAGTTTTTTTCTTTTATTTTCAAGCTTAGAGACCTAAGTAGCACGGACACGGCAAAAATTGAAAAAAGAACGAGTCGGACACGCAATATTCACTGACACGCGAATTCAGTGCTGACTCGCGAATTAAGCTGGTCAAAAATTCCAATGGCATTATCGTAATTATTTCAAAAGTTGAAGGTGTATTTTGTGCTCCATATTTTGGCCCTAATTTGACCGAGCCAGTCAAACAGCATCCTCTTTCACAATCCACAACTCCAAAATCATTAATCATCTCTCATCTCAAGTTCGTTCCAACTCGGTGAAATCGAAGCCTCATCTCTCCTGGAACCGAACACCTCCGCCTCGAACAACCTCCGTCTCTGCTGCTGGAATTGAACAAGGTGCGTGATTGTTTTTTGCCCTGCCGTTCTCCCAAATCGCAGCGACTGTCTCGACGCGACGGCTGAGTTTGAGCAACATGCGCAAATCAGTATATGAATCTGTCTTTTGTTGTCGAGTATGGGGTTAATATCTCCCTGATTGTTTGTTTTGTTGTGCATTGTGTAAATCCAGTACTTATGTAGTTACATTGAGAAAGCCTTATCTGAGCATCATCCCTTTCTATCTTCGCTTCTCATAGTCAGTGTCTGAGATCTTATCCTGCTTTAAATAATATTAATTTGCATGATCAAATTTCCGCACGTTCTTCCCCTTGACGGAATATGGCCGAGTGGCATTGTGCTTTACTAGTATTTTGGTAAATTCACCTAAACAATAACTATGACCAAAGTAGAACTGATTTACGGATGTTTCTTTGGCGTCTTAAATGTTAATGTGTGACTGTCTGTCTTAACTTTGACTTCATTGTTTCCAGAATCTTCTTAATGTGTGACTGTCTGTCTTAGATGTTGCTGCCCTTTCCTTAGATGAACCAGAGTTGGAGGCAAATATTATTAGTGGAGATGTAATTTAATTATGCAAATGATTTACGTTTTATTGTATTTTGTTAATGTGAAATAGACTCTTTGTATTACAAATATTTTTTAATGCTAAGACGTGTCGGAACGTGTCGAAATATTAGTATTTTTGAAGTAACGTGTCGACGTCACGTGTCGGTAACGTGTCGAAAATGTCGTGTCAGTGTCGGTGCTACATAGTTAGAGACACACACGTTTTCCGTATATTTTCCAGTGATATATATATTCATATGCGCATGACAGTAACGAGTTCCAAAACCAAAAACTTGCGTCGGACTACGACAGGAAACTAGAGGGAGAGAGTTTGATGGCTTACTTTGATTGCTTGTTTGAATCACCATCGTTACTCCGTAGCACAATCGGACTCTGTTTTAATGATATAAGAACAGAGGAACCGTTTGACTCTCCTCTCTCCCCTGCTCTCTTTCCCTCGATCTCACACTCTCGGTCTTCTCTCTTTCTTCTTTCTCGGCTTGATGAGACAACGTGAATGGAGGGAATACAGGGCGATGCTTAAATAGAAGCTAATGATTCAGTCCAACGTGAAAACGCCAGTCCAATAATTAACGGTCCGACATATTATTCAATCAGAGGGGGTATGGTGTTTTTGATTGCCTTTTTCTTGCGTGTGTTGTTTAACGCCGAAAGGAGGTATGGCGTGGTCTGGATGAGTGTGCAGTGAGGAAGGAAGTAAGCTAATGATGAATACTACTTGTGCTAAATCTTTTTCTTGGCAGCGCGGTGTTGAAATAGGATAATGAGCTGGGTTTGGGTTTGCACCTGTTTTGGGCTACGTATGTGTGTGTGTATTTAAAGCTAATAGGATAATGGGCTGTTGGGTTTTTATTTTGCCTTTATTCCCAGCTGATATGTATATATTTCGTTGGTTTTCTTTTTTTTCATACACACACACACACACATTTTTATGTTACAGGAAAAATTACTTCTTCTTCTTTTTTTTTCACCGTATAATTATCATATAATATTTCTAAATTTTTTAGGCATAAATTATTCTTTATTTATTTGTCCTTAATTTATGGGAAGATATGCCTTAAATCCCAATAATTAATTCCATAATTATTTTAAGGCAAATTTCACAATTCAATATCCCCATTTAATATTCAAATTTCAAACCCTAAAATTTGGGATGTTACACTTGGCAACTTTGATGCTCCTATGAACAGCACTCAACCTTGCAAGGGTTGCCTTCTTGAGATCAGGCCTGTAGTGGTTGTCTGCCACCTACAATGCACAAGGGACTCATATCTTCAAAACAAAAGAGGTGGAAGATGCAACAATTGGAAAATGAAAAATCTTTGAAGGTTAATCAACACTAAATAAAAGAAGCATAACTAGCCAACAACAACAGCAAGTGCATCAGCACAACCATAGATTCAGACAGTAGGGTAACAGGGGAAAATCATCCAGCTTTTTTCATAGTATTTTTATCATACTTGAATTTTGAAAATAATGGCAAGAAAAACTTGAGTAATCAAAAGACGTAGCCCGAAATGATCAAAATGTTATTGTCCTCATTTTTGTTTTACTATATATATTGGAGAGCAAGGTTATTTGACAGAGAAGCACCTAAAGCAGAGGCGTGAGCAGATCTTTACTATACTGCGATGCTTGATATTAAACCATATTGAAAACATTGCTCCTTTAGAATAAGAATGGCCATATTAAAATATTGTTGATTGAAATGTTTAAAGTACAAGGATTTTCAAAGCATCAGTTAAAACATTACAACAACAATCTTGATCATGTTGAAATTATCATTGAAATTACATCAATTAATATATACGTTCTCTGGATACCGGATGGGCAACCGAAAAAAAAAATATATGTTCTCTAAGTCACCCAAACTATATACTAAGCGCTTCAAGGAAGATATATCAGTAAAAAACTTGCATTCCAAAATCATTCTTTGACTTTCAATATATCCCAGGGGCCAAGGAAAATTAAAGTATGAATCATTTGATACTCTAATACAAAACCCAATCAAAAGAAACCCACCTTAGCTTGGTATTCGAATTTCTCACTGCAAGCAGAGATTGAGGCTCTTAACCTGTATCGCCGCATCGCCGATCATGACAGGTGTGAATAATATCCATCACCGCATAGCCAATTCAATAGTTGCCGATCATGGTCGAAGCAAAGAACACCCGAAAGCAAGAAAGGTATTAAAACAGGGTTTATTGCAAAACGGTGTCATTTCAGGCGTTGTATAAGAAGTTTTCTTCTCCTGTTGCATAAGAAGTATAAAACCCTTTTATATCCGAAAAGTAATAATATTTCACAAAGTGAAGTCATGGTCTATTATTACTAGGCATGGAAATAGGTCAGGTCAGGCCAGGCTTTGGCTAAATAGGGCTGAGCCTATAATGGGAATTTAAAGCTTGAGCCTACATACAGACTTTTTTTTAGGCTCAGCTTGAGCCTATATGAGGCCTAGGCAAGCCTGAAGCCTTTTTATAGGTCTACTTACAATGTAGGCTTTTAAAAAAGCCTCATATTGTAGGCTTTGAAAACCATAAGTAAGCTTTAAACCTACTAAAATCTAAATAAATGTAGGCTTTTGGTAGGTTTCAAAGCAAATCATATTTACAAATTGTGTCGTACACTTAGAGAAAAAGAACCATATTCATTCAAAATAAAAATGATTTTTTTTTTTGGTATAGCATTGGGGCATTTAGCCCATCATCATTCCTGGATCAAAACATACCGTGGGTGTGCAACACCTACAAAGTCATTGTACCAATACCTCATCACAGCTATAGGAGGTCTGTGGAAAAACATATAGTCATCTCCTCGCCTAACACACATATTTGCAAGCATAATGTCTGCACAACAATTTGCTTCTCTAAAGACATGTACAAATCGAACATCATGCAAATCATTCAATAATTTACTAATATGAACTAAAATCATCGATTCAGCAGCTCCTGTCACTTGCAAATCAGTCAAAATGTTTACCACAGAGACAGAATCAGACTCAACAATTATGTCATCAAACTTGAATTTTATAGCCAGCTCCAGTCTAGTCCCAGATCTTAGCCTTTATTGCAATGCACGCTCCCAAATTCCTAAATTAGAATTCATGAATTGTTTAGAACATAAAATTTATAACCCTAAACCAGAGAATAACACCTAATTAAAATAATTTCATGGGAAACCCTAGATCCCAAACACATTCAATAATTTCATGAGGAACGGCAACCACATCTTCTGTTGTCGATGGCTTTGGCGGCATACTCGATCTGGAAAACTCGGCCATCGGGGGAGAAAGTAGTGACTGAAAGATCATTCCTGTTCCGATGCTACTCATTCTTCCGAACAATCAATTTCCACCAAATCTTCGTCGATCGAATGTCACTCTGACTTCCCGGAGACATACTAGAGCCCAGATATAAGAGGGTTAACAAGCATAAAAAGAAAGATAAAAAAATATAGGAATGGCAGTTGCATACCCGTTGTTGTCAACGGCTTTGGCGACATACTTGATCTGAAAAACTCGGCCATCGGGGGAGAAAGTAGACGAAAAAATAGGAAAACTGACAAGAGGAATATGGAGCGAGAGAACAGGAAAACTGATGATATGAGTAGATGACGTCTAGGGTACAAAAGGTTAAATAAAATAATAATAAAACGACTTTGGCAGCATACCAGTCATTGTTTTTTTATTATATTTTATTCAACATTTTCTGCCCTAGACTTCATCTACTCATCTCATCAGTTTTCCTGTTCTATCGCTCCATATTCCTCTCGTCAGTTTTCTTGTTTTGTCGTCTACTTTCTCCCCTGATTGCTGAGTTTTTTGAGATCAAGTATGCCGCCAAAGCTGTCGACAACAACGGGTATGCAGCTATCGTTCCTCTACTTTTTGATTTTTCTTTTTATGCTTGTTACCCCTCTTATATCTAGGCTCTAGTAGGGCCCCGGGAAGTCAGAGTGACATTCGATCAACGAAGATTTGGTGGAAATTGATCATTTGGAAGAATGAGTAGCATCAGGACAGGAATGATCTTTCAGTCATTACTTTCTCCCCCGATGGCCGAGTGTTCTAGATCGAGTATGCCGCCAAAGCCGTCGACAACAGAAGGTATGCGGCTGTCGTTCCTCATGAAATTATTGAATGTGTTTGTGTAAACAGGTCAGGCCTTAACAAAATAGGCATGACCTATTTACACATTCAGACCTTTAAATCAGGCCATAGGTCGCCTAATAGGGGCCCGACCTATTTCCACCCCTACATTTCATTTCATCCAAGTCTTTCGCGACACTTCCGGTTTGCTTCTTTTGTTACATACATCTGGGCATCTTTTCTATGATCTTCCCAGTGGTTCATATAGGAGCTATAGCCGTTTCATTCCTATTCGTTGTTATGATGTTCCATATTAAAATAGCGGAGATTCACGAACAAGTATTGCGCTATTTACCAGTGAGTGGTATTATTGGACTGATCCTTTGGTGGGAAATGTTCTTCATTTTAGATAATGAAACCATTCCATTACTACCAACCCAAAGAAATACGACCTCTCTGAGATATACGGTTTATGCCGGAAAGGTACGAAGTTGGACTAATTTGGAAACATTGGGCAATTTACTTTATACCCACTATTTCGTCTGGTTTTTGGTTCCTAGTCTTATTTTATTAGTAGCCATGATTGGGGCTATCGTACTGACTATGCATAGGACTACTAAGGTGAAAAGACAGGATGTATTCCGACGAAATGCTATTGATTTTAGGAGGACTATAATGAGGAGGACGACAGACCCACTCACGATCTACTAAAAGGAAAGTAGCCGGGAATATTGGTTCAAATCCAATTCGTGAGCACATGAACAATACGTAGAGGAGACCCTTCCTCCTATGAATTGTTTTTTTAGCGGTACGATTACGATGCTTTCTCCGAATTACAGGGGGACGGCCTTCCAAGACGGACTCCATCTGATCCCCTGACACATGGGGATGGAGCCAATCCGAGGTACATAAGGTACGAATTAGACTCTCTTAGTAGGCAGTCTTCTTTATATTTATCTCCTGCTATATATTTATCTCCTGCTATAGACTATCTCCGAACTTATCTTATTAGGCATTCTAGCGTTTGTGCTAACGCTATTGAGTTTGATTGCGGAAGAAACTTTATAGCTATCCCTATCGGTCGAGCTTAATACTCTAACAAGGAAGCAATTGAATACAAGAGGAAGAAGGCAAGCGTAAGCTTTGCCATGCCATGCTTCCTTAAAAACTGGAAATGAGCCCTTGCAATCTTAGGCTAACCAGCTTCCATATCTATCCTTTCTTTCCTTCTCCCAGCCCACCGCCCTCTCTAATGCTCTCTTCACTTGTTGCTTCCCTACTAACTAGGTAAGAGCTTTCTTGTTTGTGAAATTAGTTGATTCGATGGCTACTATTGAATAGTAGATACTAGACCTTCTAGCGATGTCAAAAGGGTGTTATTAGTTGTAATCATGACAAGGCAAAACAAAACTCATCTAAAACTGTTTTACAACGATTCGAATAAACCTGTAATCATTGAAGAATTGCAGGTAAAACTATTGTCATTTTCTATACCAAACCTTTGTTATCATTTTGGGTTAAGGTGCAATTTTACACATGAAGTTTACCTTCGGGAGCGCCCAGCACCACGAAGTTTTTTCAGGAGCAAAAATACACACGACGTTATATTTTGGGAGCAAAAATACCACGGGACGTTAGTTGACTGTTAGTTGACCGTTAACTTGGATGTTAGTCAACTAACGGCCCGTGGTATTTTTGCTCCCAAAACGTAACGTCGTGTGTACTTTTGCTCCTAAAAAAACTTCGTGGTATTGGGCGCTTCCGGGGTAAACTTCATGTGTAAAATTGCACCTTAACCCTATCATTTTTTCTACTGAAATTTTACATGTCAACCACTGATTATGAAATTTTCGTTAACCTGTATTTCAGTAATTCTTTCATGTATTTTTTATTACAGGTGGCTACTGTTCATCATGGCCATATGAGCTCAGATTTAAATTGCACGATGTACATTAATGGATTGATAGATAAAGATGGAGAGATGTGTGAGTAGAAAAATATAATAAAATGCTTATCTATATTAGAATTCTTTACAATTAACACACCAAACGCAACCTTATAAAAGTTAGGATTAACTTATTTTAAATGATTTTATATTGTATGGAGTAAATATTTTTTTTAAAGAATTATGACTCATCCTTGCATGCACCTGCTGGCGCATACTCTATTTTTTGTCCTCCTATATTCTTGTTTTTAAGAAAATTAATATATAATGTCATAAAAATAATATATTAATTTATTCATATTTAAAAAGAGCACATCCAAATTACCAGGTAAATACTGACTTCTTCTTCTTCTTTTTTGTGGTAACTGGAGATTCATTTGAAGCGATACAAATGAGTGGGGTGTGTCTAGTCATTATTAGGAGAAACTATTTAAACACTCTTGACTTCTTTAGGTATCATGTTATTATTTTCCCCAACGAGATACCATGTTATTTGTACTTTACTAATAAGATCTGATGAAGGATGTAATACCCTAAAAATCTAACTCATGATAAGAATCATAATTTAGTAAAATATACCTATTGAAAATAGGTGAATATGATGTCTCAAATATTAGAAGAGATTTATCATAATTTTCTAGGGCAATTTCTGTTGAAATTAGAGGAATTTAAGTACTAAAAAGCCCTAAACGAATCTATGAGTCATAAAATACTGTGATAAATCCTAAATGGTAATAAAATATTTGTTAAGATTAGAGAGTATGTTGTCTCTAATTTAGGGAATTTTTGGGATTATTGCCCTTGGAAAATAATAAGGCGAAATTAAATATAATTTTTGGGAGCATAAGTTGCCCTATGATTTTTAATATTTTACATGGGACATAAAATACCAATGTAAGTAAAATAGTTGTGAGATAATGTTTAATTCTAATTAAGAAAATTGTCAACAATTAGTAGGTGATTAAATAGATAATTATTGGCTAATTGTTTATGTATGAGAAAATGAGAAATCCAAGTAATTATAAAGGACCAATGGGGAAATTTTTGTAATATAAATAAAAGATAAATAAAATATAATATTGATTAATTAAAAAATAAATAAATAATGCAAAAAAGGGTGTTGGCCAAAATTTTGGGGGAAAAAATAAAGGAAAATTGAGTGGAAAATAAAATGGAAAACTTAGTGAAGAAGTTATTGAAAAAGCAAATAGGATAAGTGACCACCGATAGAAATTAAATCCTATCTAGAAAACCATGAACTAGGTAGCTAACATCAGGACTTATTGTAAACAAGTGAATTTTTAGCTCGGAGTAGGTTACCTCCGAAGTTATTTCTGTAACCGAAAAGGGTTATACTAGACTGGCTAATAAGCTATCTGATATTCAAAAAGCAAATCAAATAAATGAAAATCTATAGAAACTAAATCATATCTTGAAACCATGGGCTAAGGTGGTAAACAACTGGACATATTATGAATCAGTGAATTTTTGTCCCGAAGTTGTTGTTACCCAAAGTAATTTCCGTAACCGACGGCGTTTATCCGAAAATGTTCGGCAGGCAACAAAATGTTCTAAATGGGATCAAAAATTTAGTTGACCCAGACATTTCCAAAGAGGAAGAATAGACCTTCGAGGCTATGTTGCCGGATTTTTGAGATTTTCCAAGATTACGCGATTAGAACACTGAACAGGGGATTTTATCGGGTAAATCCATAAAGTAAGGGATAGGATGATGTCATCAATGACATCATCAACTTGTTGAAGAAGTTGTAGATGATGTCATCAATGACATCATCAACTTGTTGGAGAAGTTTTGGAAGATTACCAAAATGCCCTCACATAAACTCTATAAATAGCCAAGGTCTCCAAGCATATTTTCACACCAAATTCAAGAGAGAATTTTGAATATAGAGAGAAGGTAGAGAGAAGGAGGAGCCAGGAGGAAGAAGCAGCGAAGCCCTGAGTAATTTCTTCGGTACCGAGTCTTAAGCTTTAGTCTTTCGTTCGGTAGTTATAGTAGAGATGTTGTTTTGATCTTTAATCTTCCAAGTATGATTAGATATCATGTTTTAGGGGTAATTAAGGTATTAATTTCGAAAATTATGATGAAGTAAGAGTTATGTTAAAATTTTGGAAGATTAGAGTCAAAGTAGCGAAGCTCTGGCAAAATTCCGCCGATTAGGGGGTCAGGGGTAAAATGGTCATTTATGACTAAAATGTCCGTCATAATGTTTGATCATTAATAAATGCGCTATTGTCCTTATAGGATATCCCTGATTACGTTCTGACCAACCGTCGTACCGAAATTCCGTCAACGAAGGTACGTTCGCGTACTAGTAACTCTAACTTTGATATTTATGGTATGCGTGTATGTGCTATGTGTATTGTATGTTTATGTATTGTTGTTATGGTTGCTGGGTATTGGGATACGCTTGTTAGTGGCCTAGGTGCCGTCAGGGTACGTTTCAGAAGGCCTAGGTGCTGCTAGGGTACGTTTGCTAAGGGCCTAGGTGCGCGTGGTACGCTTCAAGGGAGGGCCTAGGTCTTTGCTAGGGTAAGCTTCGGGGCCTATGTGCCAGGGATCTGTTGTTTGGGAGATGCTTGTATTATGTGCTCTTATACTGTTAATGTTGGTTGTCTGTAGTCCATATGCTGTATATGTAAATATGAGGTTACCGTTACCTGAGGTCCGATTGCAATGGACCTCAGCTCTTCACATAGCTTCAGGGTCAGGAGGACCGAGGACCGAGGAGAAGAGTAAGCAACACGCTTAGAGAACCGGCAGAAGATTTCTTTTTGCGGCTGAAGACTTTCCGTTGTTGTATTTTACTTTTGAACCACTCGTATAATGTACCGCTGTTATAACCAGCCAGACACACTACTGTTGGCATTTTGAATATAGGGTTAAGGTGCAATTTTACACATGAAGTTTACTCCCAGGAGCGCCCAGCACCACGAAGTTTTTTCAGGAGCAAAAATACACACGACGGTACGTTTTAGGAGCAAAAATACCACAGACCGTTAGTTGACCGTTAGTTGACCTTTAGTTGACCGTTAGTTTTTTAACGGCCCGTGGTATTTTTGCTCCCAAAGCGTAACGTTGTGTGTACTTTTGGTCCTAAAAAAACTTCATGGTGCTGAGCGCTCCCGGGGGTAAACTTCATGTGTAAAATTGCACCTTAACCCTTGAATATATATATCTGTTACTCTTATGCTCCGATGCTCTACTCTGATGAAAAAAAAAATTATACTGCTTTTCAAAACGGGATGTTACAAAGGAATATAATAAAATTATAAGAGAATTAAAATCATAGCACTAGAAATATGTATAACTTTTATGTGGATCTTCATAACATGTTTGCTAATCAAAATTTAATGATAAGGAACAAGGAGTGTACTTGATAATAAAGTCTAATGTCTTTTTAGATGTTGAGAATAAATGATAGATTTTTCAACTAAATTGTCATAGCTATATATATTTCGGGGTTTGAATCTCCAATCACTTTCTTCTTTCTTCAATGAAACGAATACTTATCATTCATGCCAACGCCAACGCCAACGCCAACTTGGTGAAAACAACCTCATTTAAATGACTAGGGTCTTTATTGCTTAGATTTAGATTATGTTATATTCCTCTGATCCTAACTATAAGATATAGTTTGTAGTGCAAACCGAAGGTAATATGTTCGCCATGATATGAAAAATATTAATTTGGCTTGAATATTGGAGTAACGCATACATTATTGTATATTATTTAGCATGGTTTTGTAACAATTCGTTAGTGTATTAAAGAATAATGTTAAAATTAATAAATTATTAATTGAGGTGATAAGTTTTAGCATAATGTCTTCTTTAATATTTGAACTCGAGACTCAAAAGGATCTACTAGGTTTGATACCATTAGACCAACTTTGTGTTGGTAAAATTGATTTATTTTAAGGATTAAGGTGCAAATTAGCCAACGAAGTGTTACGCAAAGAACATTTGACACAAAAATTTTTAGAGGGACAAAAAATACAAATGAACAATTGAAAATGGAAAAAAAATAATAATAATACCAATAAAGGTGCAAATTGGCCAATGAAGTATTACTTTCGTCGTCGACAACTCTCACCATCATTGCAGGCAACTTCCCTTCTTCCTCTTCTCCATCGTCGTGCTTTAGATAGATCAAGAGTGAGAATCAGAGCCACAATTCTTCATCATCAATCTTTTTCGAAAATGAGAGTGGAAGTAGAATAAAGGCATGCTATGTTTTTCTGAAAGCTACGCTGAACGTTGGAAAGATCATAGATGCAGAGCAACTTCACTATTTGTAATACCCGCCGTGGTGTCGGCATTCTTTACCTTAATCTTACGCAGTAGTGTGGCAAAATCAGAAATAGTTCAATATACTGATACAACGAAAATTAAATTTTGATTACATAATAAGGGCATTCCTAGGGCTTATACCCCTTTACAAACATTTACATTCATCACAGACAGTCCAAATTAAATCATGTTAAACACCGTCGTCCCTCGGTTCTTCAAGTTGTCCCTCCGCTAGGCTGCCTTCAAGCAACACTCCCTCCTTGAGCCTTGTGCAACACTTATCTCCTGTGCTCACCTGTCTATTGGTTGGTAGTGGAGGGTGAGATTCTAAGAAATCCCAGTAGTAGACAATACCAATACAGTGCATGCAAGATAAATGTTGATGTATGATATACTTGCCTTGCACAAGCTCATGTTAACATAATGACATTTGCAAGCTCAATGCTTCATGCATCATACTCATGGCCATAGCATAATCATAAACAGAGCTTCAATCATTCAAGTATGTTAAACATAGCAAGCAAGTATAGCAATCAAACATATACATACAAGCAATAATACTCCCTCCGGTCCTAATTATAGGAGCAATTTAACCGATTTTGGGGGGATTAAGGAGAGGAGTTAAATTAGTTAATTTGACTTATTTTCCTAAAATGCCCTTATATAAATTTAAAATGACATAAGTAAAAGTGAATTACAACCCCGCCACATATCTCTCCGACCAATTTTCCTTTCCACACACTTTCTAATTGAAATAATGGTCTTGCTATATAAACATATATGTGTATACATATAGATCTATCTACATACATAGATACATACACACACACACACATATATATAGACACACACACATATATATAGACACACACACACCCATATATCTACACACACATATATATATCTACACACACACACACACACAAACACACACACACATATATATATATATATATCTACACACATATATATGCCACACATAAACACACACACACACACACACATATATATATATATGTTTATGTGTGTTTGTGTATGTACACACACCCCCACACACACACATACATATATATATCTACACACATATATATGCCACACATAAACACAGATATACATATATATGTATACACACATATATACATACACACACACACACACACACACATATATATATATAAGTGCTCCTAATAATAAGTATAAATAGGGGTATTATAGGAAAAAATTGACAAAAGTTAAAACTTGCTCTTATAATTAGGACCAAAACCAACTCCAAAATGTGCTCTTATAATTAGGACCGGAGGGAGTATTAAATACATGCAAATAAGGTAAGCTCACTACCTTTTAAGGACTACCATCCTTACTCAGGTTCCTCTTTTATCAACCGTCGGGGTTGCTTGAATTTCTTTCCTTCTTTCTCCTTATGGCTCTAAGGAGATAACCATACTTTTAGAACCAAGGAAAATGAATGTTTATTTACCTTTTTAACCCTTATTTCATTAGGGTTTAATTAAGTAACTTAAACTTGTTACTTTCAGCCTTTATCTTTGTTGTTCTCAAAAGTCCAGCAACTTCCATTATTTTTAATTAATTACCCAAAAATAATTTTAACGTTCCGTCAACTCTCAAGTGTTCCTAGAGAAGTCCAATTTCATATAAAAATACTTTCAAATGTCATGACTTGTCAAATAATTCCAAGGTTTTACATTTTCACGGACTGTCTTGTTAAGCTTCCATAATTCATTACTTATCTTTAAAACTTCATATCTGGAGTTCTAGATGTCCAATTTAGTTGGTTCAAAAACCTGTGAACTCCTTGTTAAGTATAGTTTTTTTATAAATTTGTTTCCAATATTTAATCACACGTAAATAATTCCCAGTTCCCAAAAACGTCCAGACTGTCCAGATTTGTTTCCAAAACTCAGAGTCATTTTGTACAATTTATTGCTCTCTAACCAGAGCTTAGAAAAATACAAAATACCCACCATTTTAAATATATGCATGTCCTATATATTATGGAATATTTTCATAATTTTTAAAGGACTTTTACTTGGTCAAAGCACACAGATAAGCTCACTGACCTCTTAGTCCCAAAACTGGCAGATTTTCATGTTTTTGAAAAGCTTATGATTTTATGTTTAAAAATGCCTTTAATAAATCATTCTTGACCTTATTCCCACATAATCTTTCGTGATGAACACATTGGTCAACTTAGAATCATGAAAATCCCTTTATTTATGAGTTTTGGTTCAGGCCAAATTCGGGTTTCACAACAAAGAAATTCTAAAATGACAAGAGGAAGGTTGGGATTCTTACCAACTTGGCTTGATCTTTGCTCTTTAAGATAACTTCCTCTTCACTTTTTCTTCTTCCAACTTTCAGCCTTCACCAGAAAAACCACAATGCATGTTGTTTATTAACCATCAACATGACATGCAAGAAGATGAAAGGAATTATTGCAAGTACACAGGCAATTCTTACCTCAATCTTCTATGGTTTTCTTCCACTCTTTTTTTTTTTTTCAATCTATTTCTAGCTGAATATCCAAGTTGAGTGATGAGAGAATGTTGACCGTGAAAGGGATGGAATGGTTGGAGGATTTGGGAGAGTTTGAAGGAAGAGGGAATTGTTGGATGGAGGAAATGGACAGGAATGTGTGTGTAGGACGGATGAGGAGATGAGATTGTCAAATGTGTTTAGGTGGGTGATGTCCGTGTTTATTTAAGGGAATCAATGAATAGCATTTTAAGTGTATGTATATGACGCCATGTGTGTGTAGGTGTCGTGCTTGTGTGAGTGTGTGTGGCGTGATTGTGTGTGTGGGGCTGAACAAATGAGAATGGATAATGAAGGGGTGTGTTTTAGTGTGTGCCCAGTTGTGATTAAGGAAGAGAGGATGAGTTGTCAATTAGATAAGAAAAGGAGTAGGTGTCCGTAAATTAGGAGGAGAGAAGGTTTAATTTAAAGTGTCTTATTCTCACAACATAATGACACTTACCATGTTAGGTGTCTTACTAACAAAGCCTCAAGGTGTCACTTGATTAATTTGCATGGCTTAGTCCTTCTTCTTATGCTTTGGCCCAAACATACACTCCTTTAGGCTTCCTCAAGAAGCTTTAGGGCCCGTTTGGATGGGTTTTTTTCATAAAAAAAAAACACTCTTTTAATGCAAAAAAAAAAAAAAATCTTTTTAATTAATTTATGTGTTTAGATGATATTTTTTTAATGCAAAAAAGCCAAAATGCTGTTTTTTTTAAAAGCTCCAATTTAGAGCTTAAAAAAACACTTTTTTTAAAAGCCTATCCAAACGGGCCATTAATCCTCATGGTGACAGATAGGCATTTAGGACACAATAAGATCAATACAATTCCTTTATGAGACATGTGGCAAATGCTAAAATACAAAGTTTATAAATATCTCTGCCTTTGTCTATGACTTTGCTTGGTCACCAAGACTCCTTCTTGAATGAATGGAAAAGTCCTCTAAGGCATCTTCATGTGTTTTTGCCATGTGTCCCAAACGTCCTGTTTTTCCCAAAAACGCAGGACATACCTATGTGCCTTGAAAAGGCCGTATACTTACTTATACCGACATATTTTCACTCAACTAATTGTCCTATACCTCAGGACATAGTTGGGTGACATATTTTCCAACCGGATGTACATCGTAAAAGTGCTCAGTGCCCCCTTTTTCACTGACACTTTAATTCTATGGCTCATACATACTAGGTCCACTGACCTGTATAGCCGAGTTACTTAGTCCCTGAGAGGCTTCTTATCTCTCGACATTCTTGGGACTCTTCCCGAATTGGGCTTAGCCGTCCGCCTAATTTAGGCTAATTCTCAATTTTTAGGGCCCAAAATTCGGGATGTTACACTATTCATCATCCTCTTCTTTGGAACACACAAGCTTGTTCATTCTTTAATTTTATTTCCCTTCCACCACTTTAATTTTCTACCTAGTGGGATTGAGGAAAGGTTGTGCTGGTGGCACTGGCAACAACGTCGTCAGGTCATTCGTCCTCCTCTTCCATGACCATCGCGAATGAGCTTGAATTCGAGACAGATCCGTTGACTAATGGTATATTGACCAATGACATTAAGTGTGTTATTTTCATATTTTAAATTGTTCATTGGTGTTTTTTTTCCTATTTTCAATTGTTCATTTATATTTTTGGTCCCTTTAAAATATTTTTGTACTAGGTACTATTTGCTTAATACTTCGTTGGTCTATTTGCACCTTAACCCATATTTTAATGACTAAGGTGAAGGTGTTTTTATTCATTTAATTTATTAAAAAAATATTATATATATATTTTTTTAAATATAAGAGATGGCTAAGAAGCCAATACAACAATAAACAAGTACTTAGTCACTAGGGGAAATAAATCTCAAACAATTCTGATCCACCCCAGATCTTAAAGATATCGAGCAATCTCTCAAAATCACAGGAAAAAAAAATATTATATATATTTTTTATAATTTCATAAATTAGAAAGGCCCACTGGGCGGAAGTAGCTAGGCCCATCGTAACGCGAGGCACCATAAAGAGTGACCAATTTCCTCTCAAGCACGTTTCATTTCATTTTGTCAAGCATCGGCGTCCGAGTGTTGAATTGGAGAGATCTCTCACCCACAACAATGGTACGCACCTCTGGTTTTGCTCCTCCTTTACTGCTTTCATTTACTCTTTTCATCCATATGACTTTGAAATTCAAGAACGATCTATGCCACTAGAGATCTAAATTTTTTGAATGAATAGTTGCTTTTTTCTTCGTCTAGCCCTATCTTTGAAGTTGTGAACAACTGAACATCAAGTTTGGAGTTGCTGCTTGCCTGCTTCTCCCTTTGTTTATACTCTAATTTGTGATTTCGATAGCCGGAACTGATTATTTTTGTGAAATGATAGGAGAGCACTGGGAATTTAGACGCCAAGATAGAGCAATTGTTGAATGTAGAGAAGCAGATGAGGCTCGCCGGTGAAGTTTCCGGCACCAAAAAAGCCGTCACTGAAATTTTGCAGCTGTGCTTTGAAGCACGAGCCTGGAAAACTCTCAATGACCAGATTGTTGTCTTGTCGAAACGGCGTGGTCAGCTTAAGCAGGTAAGTACTGGCACTCAGTGCTGAATGATCGTCTTGGGGATATATAATAGTTTTATAGAGGTATATATCGTCTAAGGGATTTAGACGCTGCCTGTCCTTGTTTAGTTCGCTTCAAAATTGGTGGTTGTTGATACCAAATGCTTAGGGATTTAGCTATTTTATCCCAGTTGTCTATTCCAAAATCTTCAGTATCTTAGGTGGATAGTTTATATGAATTTTGTTGAGAACCAATAGGACACTGTACAAGTAAGTGCAATTAGGAAAGCTTTGGATTCTATTATCTTCATCCATCCTTGTGGCAAAAGGTTTGCACCTATGGACAATGTCTCTTCATGCTGGAGTCGTAAGCTAGAAGCTTGTTCATTTTGTTGGACTGTGATGATGGTGTAATTTTTAAATCAATAGTCTCCTACTGTTTAGTTCTACACACAAGCGGGGTATCTTTTAAGCTTGCAGCGGACAAGTTATGGTTTTATTGTGTAGTTAGATGTTGTCTGCGATTCGTGTAAGCTGTTTGAGAAAAATGATATGGTCCTTTACTAACAAGGTTATGTCTTTTTGCACACAGGCTGTAACAGCAATGGTCCAGCAGGCTATGCAGTATATTGATGAAACACCAGACCTTGATACTCGTATAGAACTCATTAAAACTTTAAATAGTGTATCTGCTGGGAAGGTGAGCATTTTCTGTTTACACTTTTTGTTAAACTAGTTATCCTCTGGTACAAACATGGGCTGTACTCTGTACTTTAAGATGTATATTTTATGCATTGTATTTTTTCTTTTTCTTTTTGCTAGATATATGTTGAGATTGAGAGAGCTAGGTTGATAAAGAAACTTGCAAAGATTAGGGAAGAACAAGGACTTATAGCTGAAGCTGCTGATTTGATGCAAGAAGTTGCGGTCAGTGGATTTTTTTCATGATTTTATGACTTTGGAATCCCTCTGGCTTTCGGCAGAAAATAATTGGTACATTTAAGCTGTCAGGTGACTTATGTTTGAGAAATCTTTGCAGGTTGAAACTTTTGGTGCGATGGCAAAAACTGAGAAAATTGCTTTCATCCTTGAACAAGTACGATGCATTCTTCTCTCTTGCCAAATTAGGATATTAATTTTAAGCATCAGTTTCTATTTGCTGCAATTTTGTTTCAGGCGTGACAATCTTTTACATTAAACTTGTAGGTTCGTTTATGCCTAGATCGCCAGGATTATGTTCGTGCACAAATACTTTCAAGAAAGATTAGTCCAAGAGTTTTTGATGCAGATGCATCTAAGGAGAAGAAAAAACCTAAAGAAGGTGATAATATGGTCGAGGAGCCTGCTGAAGATATACCCTCCCTGTTGGAATTGAAGCGAATTTATTATGAACTAATGATTCGGTATTTGCATCCCTATAAGCTGTTGTTGTGCTATAGTGTTCAATCTTGGTTACATTACTTATGAATGCTGTGTCTGAACTTTGGATGTTTGGTGTTTCTGTGATTTCATTTATATACCCTACATTTAAATGTACTCCTGGAACTTATCTTTTGCCTTTTCTCTTCTGTTAAGATTTGGGAGTATACTTTTTTATTGGCTTAAACTAAGAAAATTCTGTAAATTTTTCTATTAGATTTAATAAGGCGCTCTCAACAGATACTATAATAAGGACATTGGCAAACGGACCGTGGCCTTTGCAATCTGTGTATTAATATAGTTTATGAATCAAATGTATACAACAACAAAAAGCCTTATCTCACTAGGTGGGGTGGGGTCGATTATAGTATAACTCAAATGTATATTTGCAATAAACATACCCAGGTTCCTCCTAAAGATTTTGCCCCTTGCTTTTATTTGTTTGAGTTTTCTGCAATGTACTCTGGAATATAAATGCTTCCAACTCCCCCCCCCCCCCTCCCCCTTTTGATTTACAGATTGGTTCTGGCTGTTTGCACTATTTATCTAAGATATTCCTTATGTCTATGCTTAATTTGGCTTGGTGTTATGCAAGTATGAAGCAATAGTACGATGATACTGAAGTGATACTCATAATGTGTACACATTGCTGTATTGAATACTAGTTTAGATATGGGTATGTTAAAATTGTTGAATTTAGAAGGATAAAGCATACTTTATTAAACTCTATTATAAAAGTGAGTACATAGGGGCCTTTATATAGGCAAACCTAGGTCTAACCCTAGAATCTAATCTTATCAGAAATAAATTAAACCTAATCTAAATGATTAAGATATATTATCATAAGATATAATATATCCATATCTTTATCCTAATAAATATCAAATAATAATAACATAATGATTAATCTAAGATAATGATTAATCTAAATAATCCCTAATATTCTAACACTCCCCCTCAAGCTGGAGAGTATATGTTGATCATTGTGACTTGCCTCGAAATCCTTCAAACTTTGTTACTTTGCTTCAATCTTCAAAATCTTTAGGCTTGTACTTCTTGAGTCTCAGCGGCCCATTTATTTTTTGTTTGGGCTTGTACTCTTCTTTAGTCTCAGAGGTCCCATTTATTTTGTTTGGGCTTGTACTCCTTTTTGAGTCTCAGAGGTCCCACATTTTGTTTGGGCTTGTACTCATTTTTGGAGTTTCAGAGGTCCCATATTGAGTAGCAGAACTTGCACAGAAGAATCTCGAGTCCCTTTTTCTAGAAGTCCCAATCGTCCTCTTCCCTTGTAAATTCGGATTGTACCAGATTCACATTGGGGATAGAGTTTGACTTATTCTGCTTCTCAAGTATCCTGCGAAGCACTGGACGATCATCATTCCCAACCGTTAGTTCAGCTAGGACAATGTGACTTTGAAAGTTCGAGATTCCACTTGAAGGTTTTCCATGGAGTTTCCGGCATTCTTCTCTAGTATGACCCTTCTTCTTGCGGTAGTTGCACTTTTGTTCCAGTGTGGTCCCTTAGCTGCAAGAGTGAGCTTTCATTTTGGCTTGGGCCACTTTTGTTCAAGAGTTTTCTACTTTCTTGAACTGTACTAAGTTAACAACATCAAAGAGTTGTGGTAGAGGCTTGATCCCATGATTACGCCCTTATTTCTTCTAAAGCGTCATTTAAGCCTAAAAGGAAATCGTGTATCCTTCCTTCTTCCACAATTCGCTTGTGCAATTGTGCATCTTTGAGGCATTCCCAAGGGTGAACTTCAAACGAGATCCTGTTCTTTGCCACAGTTTTAGCAAAGAATTATAATATTCGATCATGACATGTTACCTTGTCGTAAATCACGGAGTTGTTGTTTTAGGTGGATCAAGGCGGCGGTGTTATCAAGCGAGGAGTAGGTCCTTGGTGCATCCCAAATTTCCTTTCTTTGTGTGTGCAAGGAGGTAGCCCTTCTTGATCTCCACGGTCATTGAGTTACACAACCAAGTCATAACTTGGTTATTTTCGCAAACCATGTGTCGAAATTTGTGTCATTCGGATCGGTTGAGGGCTGCTCCATTTATATATTTCTCCTTTCTCTTGCCACGAATATACCTCAGTATACTTTGGGACCATTGGAGATAGTTTTTGCCATTAAACCTATGGTTGATGGCCATACTATGATTTTCTGAGAAATCTGGTATCATCTCTGTGGTCTTCATCTCTGTGGTCTTAAAAGGCACTGTTTGGTTTGGTGGTTCTGTTTGGGATTGAGAATTCACATCAGATATAGAAGCCGTGGGATAGACTCCCATTGAAATTTTGAGGTTTTAAAACGTTTTTGAGATATTGCACAGAAGAATAAAGGAGAGAAAACGGATGGTCAAAAAAAAGGTTTTTTTTTTTTTTAATGTTCGGAGATAGTAGTTCACGCCGGCGCGTGGGTGTCACGCGCCGGGGAAGACGGTGGCGCGTGGTAGTCACGTGCTGCTCAGATGGTCGTCGTCTCTCAGGGATCAGCCGATCGGCAGCCTCCAGTTCCTTTTATGGCAACGGTGTAGCCAACGCGCGCCTCGTCACCGTAGATGCGGAAGTCGTTCACGGTTTTTTTTTTTTCGTCGTCCTCTGTTTCTGGTCGTGTATCTCCATCTCTCTCCTGCCTCTCAGGTCTCCCACTCCTCTCTTATGCTCCGACGCTCTCCGTCACAGTGCTCTCCCGCACTTTTCTCGGGTTTCCTTATGTTGTTATTGTAACGCAGAGGTTGAACGTTGGAGGGTTTCCTTCTGTTGTTACTGTGACACAGAGGTTGAACGCTGGAGGCAAGGATCTACAGTCTGGAGTTTACCAAAGGTCTGAAATCAAACCTGGCTCTGATACCATGTTGAATTTAGAAGGATAAAGCATACTTTATTAAACTCTATTATAAAAGTGAGTACATAGGGGCCTTTATATAGGCAAACCTAGGTCTAACCCTAGAATCTAATCTTATCAGAAATAAATTAAACCTAATCTAAATGATTAAGATATATTATCATAAGATATAATATATCCATATCTTTATCCTAATAAATATCAAATAATAATAACATAATGATTAATCTAAGATAATGATTAATCTAAATAATCCCTAATATTCTAACAAAAATACATACTTATTTCTCCACCTCCAGAGAAATCTCCAGCTATAGATTTGGAAGTTTTGAACCTAAACCTTAATGGAAGACAACCATAAAAAGGCCCAGAATAACTAGAGTTGTACGCACACCTCTGATATCATTTATATAACTAGTTTTCTATGAACTTTGAATTCGTATCTCAGTATATTATGTAGAATGTTCTTAATCAATTGTTGTTGTAGAATTTATTATGTATTGCATTTAATTTGCTTGATATATGATATAAATTGCCATGTTAAAAAATTATGATATACTTGTATGATTTGAATGTGTGTTGTTAGTCTCCATTTGTAGCATGTTTTTTGCTTCATGATACAATTTCCTGCATTCTGTGTTTCTTAACATGCTAATCTTGTGATTTATAAGCGTGATATCCTGGTTTCTGTTTATTCATGTAGGTATTATTCTCATAACAATGATTACCTTGAGATTTGCCGTTGCTATAAGTCTATATATGAGATTCCAGCTGTCAAAGAAAATCCAGCCCAGTGGATACCAGTAAGTGTTTCTTCATATATTTATTTTTCTAGCAAGTTTCTTTCTCTGTTATTGTTAAGCCTTGTTATAATCTGACATTATTTTTTGGTCTAAATTTCCCACTGCCAATTGCCATAGATCCTGAGGAAAATATGTTGGTACTTAGTTTTAGCCCCACATGATCCTATGCAATCCAGCCTTCTCAATTCCACCTTGGAAGATAAAAATCTGTCTGAAATTCCGAAGTTCAAGTATGTTATCCTGATCTTAGTCTGTCTTGTTTATCTTGCTCTCTGCTCTCTGCTCTGTTTAAGCACTTAATATATATTTGTCATTTACATCTGATATTTTTTATTTGTTATGCCATAGGTTGCTGTTGAAACAGCTGGTCACCATGGAAGTCATCCAATGGACAGGCCTTTGGGATTCCTATAAGAATGAGTTTGAGAATGAGAAGAACTTGCTTGGAGGATACCTGGGTGACAAGGCAGCAGAAGATCTGAGGGAAAGAATTATTGAACATGTAATCTGACTGCCACTATTACATGCTTTTAGGCCTCTTGTTTCCTTTTGGGTTGATAGGGATTGTGGGACATGTGGCATTTGTCTTAATTTCCACATATTATTTGGCATGCAAACATTCATGGTTTTTTTCCCTTGGTAGAACATTCTTGTTGTGTCGAAGTACTATTCAAGGATCACTGTGCAGAGACTTGCAGAGCTTTTGTGTTTTACAATCCAGGTTTGTAACGATTTTTTTTTTTTTTTTTTTGTGCCTAAAGTGTTGTCATGATAAATTATTAATTTAAATGGCATGTGGATCTTAGGCATATGTGATGTGACTAATATTGCAATAAAATAGACAAATTCATGCACAACGTAAACTGAGGAAAAAGGAGGAGCTGGGGTTGGTCAGGATGAAGGACATGTGTTACTTTGATTATGAAGATGGTCAATTTGCTTTTTATTATAGTTTGTCTTGTGGGCATGATTCATCTTCACTCGCATGCTTTGAAATGTTCTGATGCATTCTAATATATTGGTGGATGTACTGATAGGAATGCTGTACGCCCTCTTCTGGTTTACTCAAGAAGAAAGGGATAGACTTAGGAAAGGGTGGTTAATTGCTGTTTAGGAGTTATTTGCTGTTTAGGAAGTTATAGTCTATTATCTGTTTTACAGTTATTTAGTCTTATCTGGTTTTATAGAAGTTATCTTAGGAAGTTAGGACAGACCCTATAAGTATTTGTATTGTGTTTGGAAGCAGATCATCGAATATACATGTGTTATTTCATAATTGTCTTGTTGGCCAGAGTTAGATACTGACTTTGGAATCCCTCTCCTCTACTATATTCTCCCTACTCCTATCAACTTGGTATCAGAGCGGACGAGCTCCGGGCCTGTACATGCCATGGTGAATACCCGGAATTCTTCTTTTGAGAATAATTCTCAATTACAACCAAACCAGAACCCAGAAAACCCCCCACAAATCCACCCCCAAAATGATCCAGCGGTCATTGTAGTACAACACCCTAATCAAACACAATCAGAACCTAATCAACACCACTTAGCGGCAATCCTTACACAATTAAATTTGATGAATTCAGAAATTCAGAATCTGAAGAAGCAAAAGGGACCAGCAACGTTTCAAGGGGAAGCAAGTTATAACAACCAGGGAAATGACATGGAACAGGAAGACGTTGAGATGGAGAATCCTTGGTGGAGCAAAAATCCTAATAAGCGTCCCTACTCAAAAGTTGAATTCCCGAAATTCGAAGGCGGTGATCCAAGAGGATGGGTGTTGAAAGCAGAAAAGTATTTCCGGTACTATCAAACACCCGAAGAATTGAAAGTGGATGTCGCTGCCATTAACCTTGATGGCGATGCCTTGAGACACGTTTACATGGGTCTCGTCGGGCGCACCATTCGCTATTGGGATGAGTTAGTTTCGGTGTTTGGGAACAATTCGGCCCTGCAGAATTTCAAAACCCCGATGTCCATCTCTGCGGCATTAAACAAACTGGTACTGTGGGAGAGTACAAACAGGAATTTGTGCGCCGCCAAGCACAAGTTCAGGGCTGGCCCGAACACTGCCTCCTAGGAGTGTTTATCAATGGGCTGAAGGAAGAATACAAAGCTGATGTGAAAATTCAGAAACCACGCACCGTCTATAAAGCTGTCAGTCTAGCGGTGGAATTTGAAGCCAAATCTCAGTCTCAACAAACTTATCGGTCAAACCCGCGGCAACGTGGCATGGAACAGAATTATTATTATCGGGATAACAAGGGAAATTGGCCACGTCAGCAATGGGACTCTAATTACAATTCAAATTCGGTGATTCCATCGCCTAAGCCGTTATATCCAGCGGTTACGCAACACTCCACAACAATCGCAGCAACTCCGCAAATCACTCCATCACAACGCGCAATTCCGACTACTCCGCCTATCACTAACTCGTCATCCATCACCGACCAGCAGCGTCAATATCGACGCGAGAAGGGGCTTTGCTATAGATGCGGAGAGCGTTTTGCACCAGGTCATCGCTGTCGAACTTCTGCCTTGCAGATAATGGAAATTCACGATGAGGATATGGAAGACAGCGAATTGCCAGAAGAAGAGCAGCCAGCCTCTGAACATTTGGCATCTATCTCTCTTCATGCAATTTTGGGCAAATCGACGGCTCCAACAATGAAGGTCAGGGGAACTTTGAATTCCAAATCAGTGCTGATTCTAATAGACAGCGGTTCCACACACAATTTTGTATCTAACAAAATTGTTGAAGCATTACAATTAAAGAAAACTCCTCTACCTCTCTTCGGTGTTCAGGTTGGGGATGACCGTATGATCTCTTGTAAGTCCATCTGTCAAGAATTGGAAATTACCATGCAAGATTTAACTATCAAGGATGATTTTTTCCCATTCAATTTGGGCGGGGTTGACATGGTTCTAGGCATAAAATGGCTGGCCTCACTCAACAACGTGGAAGCGAAGCGCGTGACTTTTCATGATTTTCTGGTTGAATGGAAAACGGTACAAATTACAAGGAATCCCACAACATGTCACATCTGTAACATTATGCAGTTACGTCTGTCAACAGTTGGTTCAGCAATTTGATGTTTTAGAGGAATTACAGCAACAATATTCCTCTATATTTCAAGAACCACAAGCAGTACCACCAATGAGGCACTACAGTCATGCCATTCCCCTTTATCCTAATGCAGTACCGCCTAACATTAGGCCCTATCGGTACCCATTTGCGGGAGCTTAATCGTCTTACTATTCCAGATAAGTATCCTATACCTACAATTGACGAATTAATTGAGTTATATGGTGCCAAATTCTTTTCAAAGATTGACCTTCGATCAGGATACCATCAAATTCGAGTGCTTCCTTCTGATATACACAAGACCGCTTTTCAAACTCATTCAGGCCACTATGAATTTATTGTTATGCCTTTCGGTCTCACGAATGCCCCTGCAACTTTTCAAGCCACCATGAACGATCTATTCCGTCCTTACTTAAGAAAATTCATTCTGGTATTTTTTGATGATATCCTTGTTTCTGATAAAACATTTGAGGAACATATGGAGCATTTACGTATCATATTCAGCCTCCTACAGCACAATGACTTCTATGCTAACCCAAAAAGTGTGACTTTCTTCAATTGGAGATAGCCTTCTTAGGCCATAAGATTTCTGCTCAAGGGGTAGCTGTTGACTCTGAAAAAGTGGCTGCAATTAAGGATTGGCCATTACCGAAAGATCTTACAGAACTTCGTGGGTTTCTCGGTCTCTCTGGATATTATAGGAGGTTTGTTTATCAATATGGGCATATTGCGAAACCACTGGTGGACATGACTAAGAGGGGAGCTTTTAATTGGGATACTCGGTCCTTGGCTGCTTTTGAACAACTTAAATTATCACTCACTCAAGTTCCAGTGCTGCAACTTCCAGATTTTACAAAGACTTTTGTTGTTGAGTGTGATGCTTCATCCTTCGGTATTGGGGCAATTTTACAGCAAGAAGGCCACCCAATTGCTTATTACAGCAAAGGGTTATCAGCATTTTACCAGCACAGATCTGTGTATGACAGAGAATTGTTTGCCTTGGTGATGGCTCTAGAGAAATGGAAACATTATTTAATAGGGCGCAAATTTATAGTACTCACTGATCATTTCAGTTTGAAGTATCTTCTACAGCAAAGAATCACCACTCCAGGCCAGCAACGACTACTCCTCAAACTCCTTCCGTTTGACTTCACTATAAATTATAAACCCGGAGTCAATAATCAAGGTGCTGATGCCTTGTCACGTTACCCTCATTCTGGAGAATTTTTCAGCCTTGCCATCCCTCAAGTTACTGATTTTTCTGATCTTTCAATGCTGTTACAGCAAAATACATTTACCAATCAGATTATTCAGTCTCTCCAAAACGACCCTCAGTCAGTTCCTCACTATTCCTTAGTGGCAGGAAAACTCTATTTTAAGCACAGATTGGTCATCCCAGCAAAATCCTCTCTTACAACTCTCCTCATTTCAGACGCACATACATCTCTAATTGGGGGTCATGGAGGTGTTCTGAAAACCTTAAAGAGGTTACAACAACACTACTATTGGCCCGACATGAAAAATGAGGTACAAGCATTCATTCAACAATGCTTAGTTTGTCAAAAGAGTAAATACTTGCCTCAGTCTCCTGCTGGTTTATTACAACCCTTGCCCATTCCCCAACATATTTGGGAAGATCTCTCACTGGACTTTATCACCGGGTTACCAAAATCTAATGGCACTGATGTCATCTTGGTTGTGGTTGATCGTTTTAGCAAATATGCTCATTTTATTGGACTTGCTCGCCCATTTACTGCCAAATCGGTAGTTGCTGCCTTTTGTAAGGAGGTGATCCGCCATCATGGTATGCCTAAAACTTTCTTTGTCTGACAGAGATCCTATCTTTCTTAGTTCTTTTTGGCGGGAACTATTCAGTCTCTCAGGCACAAAGCTGAAAATGAGCACTTCCTATCATCCACAGACCGATGGGCAAACAGAAGTTGTGAATCGTTGTTTGGAGACATATCTCCGTTGTTTCTGTCAAGACCATCAAAAAGGATGGTCTCGTTATCTGCATTGGGCTGAGTTCTCTTATAATACAGGATATCATACTTCTACTGGTTATAGCCCTTTCAAGATTGTCTATGGGAAGGATCCACCTATCCTAGCACCTTATGTACAGGGTTCTACCCCTATTGCAGAGCTTGATGAATTTTTCCAGGAGCGGGATGTAATTTTGGAGTTAACTAAATCCAACCTTCAAGCAGCACAAGCCAGCATGAAACAGCAAGCGGATACTCATCGACGACCAATTGAATTTCAGCCTGGTGACTTAGTTTTTCTGAAAATTCAACCATATCGTCAAGCTTCTCTCTCTGGACAGCGGTATACAAAGCTTTCAGCCCGTTACTATGGCCCTTATTCTGTCAGCCAACGCATTGGAACTGTGGCCTATGAATTAGACTTGCCTCCTGGGTCGAAAATACACCCAATCTTCCATGTCTCATTGCTTAAACCAGCACATGGCTGTTCGGGTCAGGTCTCAACCCAACCTCTTCCAGTGAATGAAAATTGGGAACTCACACTTCAACCCGCTAAAATACTTGATTCACGGGTACAACAAACAGCTGGAATTCTAACTATTGAATTACTGATTCAGTGGCAGAATCGACCTCAAGAAGAGGCAAGTTGGGAGTCCTATGATCATATTGCAGATCAGTTTCCTCATTTCAGCCTTGAGGACAAGGCTTCTTTCCTAGGGGAGGGTATTGATAGGAATACTGTACGCCCTCTTCTGGTTTACTCAAGAAGAAAGGGATAGACTTAGAAAAGGGGCAGTTAATTGCTGTTTAGGAGTTATTTGCTGTTTAGGAAGTTATAATCTATTATCTGTTTTACAGTTATTTAGTCTTATCTGGTTTTTATAGAAGTTATCTTAGGAAGTTAGGGAACTAGGAAAGACCCTATAAATATTTGTATTGTGTTTGGAAGTGGATTATGGAATATATTTGTGTTATCTCATAATTGTCTTGTTGGCCAGAGTTAGATACTGACTTTGGAATCCCTCTCCTCTACTATATTCTCCCTACTCCTATCATGTACTAATTAATTTTCCTTACAATATTTAGGAGGCCGAGAAGCATCTCTCTGATATGGTTGTATCTAAGGCACTTGTGGCAAAGATTGACAGACCTTCAGGTATAGTTTGTTTCCAAGCTGCTAAGGATAGCAACGACATTCTAAATGCATGGTCAGCAAACTTGGAGAAATTGCTTGATCTTGTGGAGAAGAGCTGTCATCAAATACATAAAGAAACCATGGTGCGTAAGACTGTATTGGGGATGTTTTAAAAAGGTTCGTGTAAGCAATTCATCGTCCACTCTTGACTTGCTCCAAATTTCCTTCAGGTCATTGTTTTTTTGAGGGCCTTGGCCCTTGAGGGAGGGAAGAGAAATATGTAATTCATGGAAGTATGATGCAGGTTCTTTGCTGTGGCAGTTTCTTTCTTGTTATAACACTGTTTTCCCTGGAATTGCAGGTTGTTACATAACAGATGCGGTTTTGGACTGAAGTTGCATGATCAGGATGATTATCTGAATGTTGGGTCGGCGTGGAATAGCATTGATCGAAGTTCCTTTATCATTTTATTTTGTCTCAGGTGTTCAGGTAGAGTTGGATAGATGCTTTTTTAGTACTGAAAGTAACATTGTTGTATACTACTGGTACGCATTTTACCACCGACTAATGGCAGTGGTGAAAAATTGAGTGCTTGTCCATTTATATTCTTTTTAGTTAAAATTTGTTTCTTTGTATCCTATTTCCTCTTAACGGTAAGTTGATTTAACCACACTGTTGCCCATTTACTGCGCTGATTTGGAGTTCTGAAGCAGAATCTTTTATGGAAGATGGAATTGAGTTAAATGGTAATAATCTCATTATCAATATCTTTAATTACTCCAAGCATTTTGAAAATGTGATCTATGTGACTTTACACTATAGAATAAAGCTTTTTATTGTTGCTGTTTTACTTATAACGCATACCTGAAAATAAGAGATCCTATACTACATGCATAAATCTTTTCCTGATTTTGTAATGAATTGTTTAGTTACAGATGACGTGGCAAATCACTTTCTGATTATAAACAGAATTGAACTCATGACGTTCCACCCAAGGTTTTCAGAGTTGGTCGGACCGTTGCTTAGTCACAACAGCAGCGGCGTATATTTTGCCCGGACCCGAAACCCTTTTATAAAAACTGGACAGGCCAACATAAAAGGATTAGAAAGTTTTAAAAAAAAAAACAACAATTTAGCTGTTTTTTTTTTCCTTAACCCTTATAATTTTATTATAAGTAGGTTAATCTCCCGTCATATGCTTTAAAATGCAAAATATTTTAACAGTTTTCATTTTTTATATTTTTTCCAACACTCATTTTTTATGTTACCAATGTTATAATATAATTATAATTTTAAAAATTTTAATTTTGTTCAATATCAAAAGTGTCAACTAATATAATTCAAAATGAATTTTAGGTATTTAAATTTTATTCATAATAAGTTATATGTAATTAAAATTATTTTTTATTTCATCATGTTAGATATGTTTTGTGACTTTGTTAATTTTTTAATTAAATTGGATTAAGGCCCCCTATCTGCTTAATGATGTGGTTAATTTTTCTTAGTGTTCCGTTATAACTAGTACTTCGTAATATTTCTATCTTATTATTACTATATTTTTTCCTTATAATTTAAAAATATTAAATCCAATTAAGGATTAATTATATTCTAATTATTATATATTTATATAATATTATTTAAATTTAATTGTTACGTCACTGGCTCGACCGGGTGATTATTACGGAATGCTTCATATCCGATCCGACTTTTAAAACATTGGTTCCACCTACATGTAGAGAAGCTTAATGCGGTTAGGCTACAAGTGGGAAAGTAACAGTTTGTATTATTTGGATCCAATTAATCTTACTTTAAAAGCGAAGACTATGGATTTTCAAAAGTTCAGTTCTGATAACTGATTGCAGTAAACACGAATAACATAAAACTTGTGTTTGTTTATATGAATTGAAAATTATGGGTGGCATTAGAATATTGATTAATTCTGGGTTGCTTGTAAATGAATAAACACGCAACTGAGCTGCGGTGAGTGAAGAGTGCTATGGATAACGTACTCATCATTTTCACGAGTAAAGGCAAAAAGATGCTTCAAAGAAAAAAACTTGGGAGCTTTCTTTGCTCAAACGCAATATAATGTAGAATTGTCGTCCAAGTCTCTACTTCTTGTAGAGCTTCGTTTCACACTGTCTTGCTTCTTTACTGATCCCTTTTTATAAAATAATCAAATTCCCTTCCACTGTCTTCTTCTGCTAATTAAGAATTTGGGAAAATCACGTCTAAGGTTCCAATTTAAAAAAATATATATCAGAAAAGTCTTATAGTTTATTAATGATAAGTAAAAGAGCGATAATTGCCATGAATGGGCTACTCCCTCTAGTTCTTATTATAAACCACCAACTAACAAATGTATTGAGTCATTTTTATAAGAAACTTGCTTGTTTCAAAAGGGCATTACATATTTTTTTTCTATATATACCCATAATTAATAAGGGTAATGAGTGAGAGTAATAATTAATATTGTTCTTGTATAGAACAAGATGTCTAGCCTCAATGAACTAGTATGTTTATGTTAGATCAAAAGGATTCCCCAAGATATCTATAAGGTAGATATCAAAGAGAGTAATGGATCACTGTGCACAAGAATGACATTTAATCAAAAAGGGGTGGGGTGTGTGCACAATGAGGCTGAATAGTAAAATAGGGTGAATAGAGAATGTGTACATTTTAGATTAACCTCCTATTTATAGAAGTTACCTTAGGGTTTGGACCTTGGGCTTTGTGCGCCTCCTGACCCATGCTTCCTGCCACCTCATCTGCAAGTTAACTCCTTGATTATAGCATTGATTATAGGGTGATTGGGATCCTCCTTCATTATGGATAGATTCTGGAAGGGTTTTGCCCTTGTTGGGCCTTTTGGTGAATGTTCCTCTTATATGATTCCATAACAAATATGATATTAGAGTTTAGTGCAATTAATATAGGTAATATTGTAAATTACTTAAATTTTAGGACGAATTTAATGACTTTAACGGTTTTTATTGATTTATGAGAATTGTTAGTTGATGCTTTATAATAAGGACTAGATGGAGTACGATTGATAAGTTATGAGACTTTTCTGATATTATTTATCTTAACTAGGACCTTGTTGTCATTTTTCTTAAGAATTGGTCGCTTGCGTAGCCAGCCAAACACTCCCTTATATATTTTATATGTGCTCTTTCGTCAGCCTAATGTTCTTCAGGGTCAAACACTTGGGACCACCAGTCTTGCGTGGCTGTCTAGTTTTTTCTTTTGCTCGACGTGGCTGTCTAGTTGGAGTATAGACAAATATTTGCATGCGTCCCAAATAATAATAAATATACATTTTGTGTCAATGATTTAAACGTAACTGCTGTAATCTCTTCCTACACAAAAATCAAAGGCAAGAAAGATATAATATGTTTTTTGAGGATTTTTTCATACAAAAGGACAATACTTGAAATTTGAATATAAGTCCTTTTAATTAATAAAATTTTTAAATGGGGATTTTTTTTGTCAATTTTCTGTATTATTAGGTGATTACTACTCGTTACATACAAACTATACACGTTTATATACAATAGCAACAACAATATTAAGGGATAAATATCATTTTTGCCATAGAAGTTTAGTATGATGAACACTAGTAACCTGAAAGTTTTTTTTTTAATCAAAATTGCTTTAAAGTTTAAAAACATAGTAATCTTGTCTTTCTGTTAATCTTGACCATTAAATTGTTGCTTTAATTTGTAAGCTCTCAGGGCACAATTTCTCATCAAAAAAACTTTCGGGGCAAAATTGCTCTAACTTATTAACTCCTAGGACAAAAATAAGACCAAAAAAACTTCCAGAGCGACTAATGCTCTTTAAGCTAAATTTTCATAGCAAAAATAGTATTTATTCCTAATATTAATTAATGAAGGTGTTCATGGGGAGATGTAAAAGTTAATTATATAAAAATACCAATTAATCTTTTGTGGATACATTTAAAATACGATATTCAATTTTTTTTTGGGAAGATTCATTTACTTGATAATTCATAGGGAAATAATGCACGTAAAATTTGACAATTCTTTTATAAATTTAATGTTTCTGTAAATAAAATATGCCACACTAAAAAAAGTGAGTAGGTTCCACTAATATTTTCTCTCTCTTCTCTTTATAATAGGCCCGCTTATTTTTATGTGAGTGTAGTAGAAAAAAAAAATTCCTGCAGTAAAAGCAAAAACATTAAACTCTTTTTTTATATAGTTATTTGATTTGATCAAATTTGAATATTGTCATGTTTAATTTGTAATTCTCTCAAATATGTTTTAGCATTTATACAAACTCAAAATCTTGTGTTTAAAGAGTAAAAGCTCGTTCCACTATATTCAAGCTCCCTATGGGAAAATTGGACATTTTCATCATGAAAAAAGAAAAAGTATATATATATAGATAGATTTTTCTCCTCTATAAAATATTATTTCTATGTATAAGGGGTATCATTAGATAAACTTCATTTTTTTTTCTCAATGATTTATTAAATAATAAAATCATGTAACTAATATTTTACAAAAATATTTTATCACAATTAATTAAAGGGTTAAGTAGCAAATTCACTTCAAAAGTATACGCCAAGAGCTATGTTGCCCAGTAAGTTTTTTTTGTCCTCATGTTGCCCAGGAAGTATAAAAACGTAATAATGTTGCCCTTTTCCGTTAAAAATTTAACAATAAACGTCAATTTTTCAACGGTCAACATTAGTTTTACAATACAAAATGACATCATTGTTACGCTTTTAAATTTCCTGAGTGACATTGAACCTGAAAAAACTTTTAAGACAATATTACTCTTAGGCATATACTTCTAAGGTGAATTTGCTACTTAACCATTAATTAAAAGACGTACCATTTATAAAGATATAAGAAGAAGTAGTGTGTATAAAAAAATAAAAATATAAAATGTAAGAAGAAGATAAACAATGCGTTGGGTTAGAGAAATTTTGTGATGTTGTGGGTAGAATACCACATTCAAGTTCACATATTTATAGAGAAAAATGAATTAAGTTGGGTTTTATTAGTATGATTTTACATGAGCTTAATTCTTATATTAAAAACTAAAAGAAATATCTTCTCACACTTCACAATTCACACAGTTGATTGCCTAATGTAATGTAGGAGTTCTGTTATGTCTCAATTTCTTATCATTTTTGTCCAAGTTACAACAATAACTAATACAAATACTCTCTTCATTAATATCGTTCAGAGAAATTATAGTGCACTTGACAAGGGAGACAAACAATACTAGTACTACCTCCGGCCCTAATTATAAGAGCTAGTTGACTTTCTTTGGAGAGATTAAGGAAACTAAATAAGTTACTTAATCATTTCATATGTTGTGTATCCTTATAATATATATTAGTTTATTAGTTAAACTAATTAGTTTGAAGAAAAAAAATAAAAATAAAAATACTCTAAAGTAATTTAATTAACTTCCTTAATCTCTCCAAAAAAAGTCAACTAACTCTTATAATTAGGATCAGAGGGAGTAATAAATTGGGCGTGTGAGTTTGAAGATCAGAGTCATAACTTTAAGTGAGTGCTTTTTACCATTATCCTCGAAGGTAAAAAAAAAAAAAAATAGTTTTAAATTTTGTTAACGTAGTTAAATCGGTTAAGCAATGGAAGTTACAAATAACTCTCAAATACAATTCCGGAGAGTGGCAAGATCGATCAGCCGCCACTTTCTCTTTCCCTTCTAAGAATTGGAGACTATTAAAGGGATTATCAAAATTCATCCCTTGCACGTTCAATAAAACAATACAATATGTAAAATGAATTGATCCTTTATGATTAATTATGGTTAAAAAGATAAAAAGCGATTAAATGATTAATCATGATAGTTATTGGATCATATAGAGGGAGAAGAACTATGACCCGAAGCTGATGACCATGCTGATGGTATGTATTCGGATCCGCCGCTTTCATGACCCGTTTCCGCTATGACCCAACCTGGAAACGGCAAACCTTCTTGCTGAGAGCTAATGGAAGATGCCACCGTCGAAGACGGCGACGATGACAAAGCTGACGGCGATGTCGACGACTGTAAATAATGAGCCATTGAAGATGACATAACCGTCTGATCATAAAAATTCATCGGGAACTCTGAAAACTGCGGGTAGCCATAAAAATCACCGATCGACGCCGCCGGCTGAGGATTCAGGAGAGAGTGGTGGTGGTGAAGGGATTGCGAATGAACAATTGGCTCGGCCGACGTCGGAATGGACAAAAGGGTAGTTGCAGAACCTGAACCTCTCAAATGGGTAGTCGTCATCGGAGGCGGTGCCGGTGGAGGTGGTTGCCGGAGTCTGACATTTTCAGGAAAATTAAGCTTGGCCTTGTTGCCTCTAAAACGGAGGGCAGCTTCGTCGTAGGCCCGGGCTGCCGCCTCCGCAGTGTCGAAAGTGCCCAACCAAACTCGGGCAGCTTTAAAAGGATCTCTGATTTCAGCAGCCCACTTGCCCCATGGCCTCTGTCTCACTCCTCTGTATTTTCTTCTTCCTTCTTCTGAAACTCTCGCATTCTCTGTGTTAGAGCTATATTCATACATTTGAACTCTCTCTCCTCTTGAACCTTCTGTAGCAACACAAGCTTATTATTTTTACTTGTTCATTAATCAACAATAATAAAGACAGATTTGTGTGTGAAAATGATATATAGTTTTTTTTTTTCCTAAAGCATTCTCAATGTATGCACAACATTCTTAATTACAAGTTCGCAGGGACCTGTTATTTTGTGTATTAGAACTTGCTAAACGCATTTTGTTATATTTTTCCTTAATTTTTTAGACATTTATAATCTTCAATATTCACTCATGGAATTATTCTTTTAATATATTCTGAATTCTGATGAGTGTTGCAGGAATTTTCAAACTAAAGGTGAACCAAGTTGTGTTTTATCTGTCAGAAAACTCTTATTTTTCAATTTCTAAGCATAAAAACAAACACCGAGCTATCAACCTCCCAATTTGGAATATAAAAAAAATCAAAATTTATGAGTTTAAATAAATAAAAGGAAAATAGTAATATCACCAACCTGTTTGGATAATAGCAGTGGAAGACGAAGAGCCTCTAACGTTATCTTCCCTACTTCTCTTCAAAACAGAGCTACCACCATAAGACGAAGAAGACGAAGACGGCGTCGTCAAATCCGAGGGCGAGCTTAATGTAACAGAGCCCCCTCCACCGTCACCGCCACCGCCAGAAATCTCAGCAGAATCACCGGGAATATCTCCAGCGACGACGTGGGTCAAAGCAGAGATCATAGTAGACATCTCTCTGTCCCTATCCATACCAGGGAAGACAAGTGTGTTGTGTTCATCAACAACGTTGTTGTGATTGTGAGAGTTATTCGCAGGATTCGCCACCTTTAAGAAGAAACACATGAAACAATGAATGAATGAAGAAGAAGAAGTATGTGTGAGGGATTTGATTACTCTGTTTTGTTTGAGGCAAAATTAAAAATGATGGGAAGAGCAAATCTAAACGCACATGAAGATTTTATATATACACAGAGGAATTATTACTAAAATGGAAAGTTTCAAATTGGTTACCATCACTGAATAATAAGAAGAGTCGGCGTCAAAGGGGAGAGAAACAGAAATCTTGCTTCGTTAGCCTCAAGGAACCTCATTTTTTTAATTATATTTTGTTAAATTAGATAAATATGAAATATCCTATAGGCGGTTTGAAAAATTCCTTTTCCCTTTCTTTTTCTATATATATATATATAGCCTAATTATTATTATTCAAATTTTGAGAAAAAAAATATTTGGGATCTGATAAAATTATGTTAAATTGGAAAATTATCGTATTTAAATGTTTATTTATAAAGTTTGAACTCTCAAATTTAAATTAGGGGAATTTTTTGAGCCCTTTCCACTTGAGTTAATCATTATTGATTTTTTTTTTTTTGGGACCTAACTATTTGATTGAGTCAAATTCGGCATTATCAAACCTAATTAAATATTTTTTGCATTCACATATACTTAAATTTCATCACGTTCTTTCTCTAAATAAAATAAATGTAATCATTACAAAGAAAGAAAAAAAATAGTTTACATACATATTAGATCTCAAATTAGCCTAAACATCTTTTTAGAATATATA
Organism: Acacia pycnantha; assembly: GCA_025563575.1. Taxonomy (NCBI): domain Eukaryota; kingdom Viridiplantae; phylum Streptophyta; class Magnoliopsida; order Fabales; family Fabaceae; genus Acacia; species Acacia pycnantha. The sequence continues at coordinate 758,651 of JAMWYP010000065.1, forward strand.
CATGATACTTATATGTTAAATTATTTTTTTTGAATTTTTACAATTATGTAAGGGGAGTGGAGCCCCACACGTACTTCTCATATAGATAACAAAAGGTAAAGATCGATTATAGAACTTAACCTCTTCTATGAGAAGAGGCATGAGATACAAATTGAGCTATGAAACTCTTGGTATGGTAAAAAATCTAAAAAATGAACAACATCATCATGACCAGTAAGGATAAATTGTTTTCTTTTCAATAAATTTATATCAATATATAATTAATATTCCTCCTGTGACACTACAAACTTAATTTTATATTTAGGAGTGGATGACTAAAGGTAGTATATATACTACAAAATTGTTAAGAAATCCTAATATTTATGAACAATAAATGATTTGGTACACCTTAGAATCTATAAGTAGGTGATGGAATGATAATAACAAGTTAATTGAGAAGGAAGACTAGTGACATTTTGTGCATGTGGTTTGACATATACTCCCTCCGGTCTTAATTATAAGTGTTAGTTGACTTTTTTTTGAGGGATTAAGGAAACTAATTAAATTACTTTAGAGTATTTTTATTTTTATTTTTTTCTTCAAACTAATTAGTTTAACTAGTAAACTAATATATAATATAAGGATACACAACATATGAGATGATTAAGTAACTTATTTAGCTTCCTTAATCTCTCCAAAGAAAGTCAACTAGCTCTTATAATTAAGACCGGAGGTAGTATTATATTCCCCATAAAAAGGTGCAAAAGAATTAACTCTTATAGATATGAATAGGAGTCTCGTCGAAGAGTATTCTCTCCTCATCTTTCTTTTTTTTTCCATATCCCTCATCAGTCTCATCTGGATCGTTGATTGAGAAAATAAGAGAAAAATTAAAATAATAATGTGACTTTTTAGATTGATTGGACGGTTATGATTCAGATATTATGAAAGATGATGAGAAAAACTCAACCCGTTAGTTAACATGACATGTAATTTCTAAACACACCCGTTAGTTAAGTTAGTTAATATAACATATAATTTCTAAACACGCCTTAGTTATTTTCCTTAATTCCCTCTGATCTCCAAATAGGGGTAAATTATTGATAAATATAAAATAGGAAAAATATGTTTTTTATATTTAAGACTTGAGTCAATTCTCTAAATTGGTTTGGTATATCATAGACTGGAGGGAGTATTAACAGGAGAATTTTGTATTCAGTCAGAATCAAGATTACTAGGAATGTAATGAGAGTGTCTTGAGAATCAATTAACAGAAACAAACAAAATAGAACAAGTGGAGAAGGAAGACAAATTGGAAAGGTCAAAATCTTAATTAAAAGGTAATGGGCGTGGTGTGGATATAACCAAATTGACGGTCGGTAGTTCTGCGAATAGCAAACTTAGCTAAATATCTAGTCGGCGTTGAGACATTGAGATTTCACGGCCGACATGTTTCCTCTTTTTTCTTTTTCTCAACTATATTCATATTTTTTTTTTATAAAATACTAATATAATACTCTCCCAAATCTTAAATATAGAAGCTAGATAATTAATATACAAATATTAAAATATTAACTCTGCTTTAATATGCACAATCAATATGGGTATTTAAAAGATATTATAAATTTAAAAGATAAAGTAGGTTTAATCGAACTCCTATATTTAAGAACAAAACAAATCCACTAACTAACACATACATTTAAGGTTATCAAACTCGCGACTTTAAGTAAACTCATGACAATAAAGTAAACTCGTATTGTGAACTTGAATCGTAAACTCATAAGAGTTTACTTTCACTATTAAATAGGCATCAATAGTGTATAATAAATAATTAAAATATAAAAAATGACAACAATTTGATTTAAATATATTTTAAATCTAAATAATTGAAATTAAATCCATAAATTCAAAATTTACCATATTTAACAAAGAATTTTTTATAAAACTCACATATAAAGCCATTGAACATGATCAAATAAAAAAAGTTAACACGAGTTTAATAGTGAGTTAACATGGTTTTGTAAGTTTGAAATGTAAAAACGGTAAACTCAGTGTATAAACTCGTAAGTTTAACCAAGTTTACTAGTGACTCGACTCGATTTAGTAAACTAGAAACGTAAAAACAGTAAATTCGAATACTCACGAGTTTGACAACAATACATACATTTAATACTAAAGAAATTAGCTTACAATTACATGACCAGTTGACCACATAAAAGCATACAAGGGTATAATTAGTCTGTTTATCTTTTTTGGAAAAAGAAGTAGACTATTTATCTCTGCGGTTAAAAGGAAAAATAAATAAATAAATAAATAGCCTATTTATTTAATTCAAGAAGCCCTCCTGCAATTATCAAGGAGAATAAGTTAGCAAAAGTGATTGAACATCCATTTTATGGGCCAATCTGGAGAACATAAACTCTCTAAATAATTGTGATATAAAATGTACGTGTATAATAACAACAACAACACCACTCGAGAGCCGGATATCGGATTATAATAATAATAATAACAACAACAGTAATAACCCACGGTCCAGAAAAATCTTACTTCCATTAATATAATTTCATATTATTCTATATATATATATAGCAATGGATCTCTTCACATACGAACATTCCTTGACCTCTCGTTTAATCATTTTTTTAATTATATATATTTATAGAGTTTGAATTCTAGTATATAAATGTCCCATTCTTGAGAAATTTTTGTGTGAATCTGGTTTGCCATATCATTTATGGTCTAACCAGTTAAAACACAATAACTCAACTCTCATGTGATTCACATGTTTGTTTTCTTAAAAAAATAAAGGGTTAAATATCAATTTCGCTACAGAAGTATTGGTAAGAGGGCACTTAGCACCCGAAAGTTTACAAACATAATGATCTTGTTGATCGGTTGATCTTGACCATTGGATCGTTGCTTTCTTTGTAAACTTTCGGGGAAAATTTCCTCCTAAAAAAAAAACTTTCAGGGCATATTTGCTCCCTTTTGTAAACTTCCCGGGTAAAAATGATACCAAAAAAACTTTCGGGTGTTGAGTGCCTCCTTACCAATACTTCCATAGCAAAATTGATATTTAACTCAAAAATAAATCTTGTGAAATCTTATAATTTTATTAAAATGTCAACTAATATTTAAGAGTTATGCTAAATAAGCTTATGTATTGTTGTAATTTTATTGGTTAGACTACAAATGACGTGACAAACTAGGTTCACACAAGAATTTCGCCCCATTCTTATTATCTCAAGATAGTTGAGTAATTTTTAATCACTATTTTTGAAATCATCAGCACATATTACATTTGCTTTTAGTCAACTCATTACATTTTCCCCTATAATGGATTAGTATATAGGCGTCTACATTTTCAACTTTCAAAACCTTCTACCTTTTTAATTAAATATTACTCCTCCAGTCATAATTGTAGAACATGGTATGGAGGTTAATTTTGATCATAAATATAAGATTTTTTTTTTTCATTTTATCTCTTAAATTTATAATTTTCTTAAAACTAATTTGTATAACTTATAAACTCATATATAATATAATATTATACATAAATATTTTATAGAGATCATGTTACAACATATATTATAATTAAGTAATTTCTTAAAATTATATCTCAAATTAGATAAATATTTCTTATATTAATCATTTGAGAAGTATTATGTATGTCTTTTTTTGAAAAATAGCACATAATTTGACTCTTGACTGTTATCAATGTGTGTGTTAATTTTGAAAAAAAAAAAAGAAACAAATAATATAAAATTATGCATTAATTTTGGGTTCTGATTTTATTTACCCTTTTCTCCATTCTGTTTTTGAACTTAAAACCCCACATTATAAAAAAGAAATAAAAGAGTTTTCGGATTGAAGCTTGAGAAATAGTCAACCCAAGCAAATACATATATAAGTAGAATGTAGAATAGTACGGAGTGGATTTTTTCTTGTTGGTCAAACTATATGGAGGGGACAACTCTTAAAAGAATTTTATATATATATATATATATATATATATATATATATATATATCAGCTCATTCAATGGACAATTTAAAACGTTGATTTTTCTTTTAATAAACAATTATTCCTTTTTGGGGGTTCCTCAAGTCAAACAGGGTTGCCTGAATAGGAAGGAAAAAATTAATTATTTGGGGTTAACTAGTCTAGTGGGAAATTTTTGTATCAAAAATAAAATGAAATAGGGTATAGAGTGGTATGAGTGAGACTATGTTGATCCAAAAGTGTAAAGTTTGCAGGAAAATATAATTTGTGAAAATTAATGATCAACATAATAAGGTGGTTAAAATAGGGGTGATATTACTACGTTTTAAGACTTTCAGAGCAACATTGGAACTATAAAAATTTTCAGAACAACATCATTTCTAGACGTATACTTTCGAGTGGATTTCCTACTTAACCCAATTTTTAAAATGTAACATTTCTATTGAAAAAAAAAAAACGACACACACACATGTTAAGATGAGAAGGGTTGACGAAACTTTTTGTAGTTGTGTGGATAGTGGGGCGTAGGACGGCATGGGAAGAGCATTTATTAATAAGATCAAAGTCAACGTTCCTTCAGTCAAACTGTCATTTCGGCCACGCGTTATCACATCTTCTTCAATCTACGGTTCTATTTATTTCAATTTATGAATTACTACTATGCGGATTAATTAATCTGTCTTTTCTTTTTGTTTTCACATAATCATATACTACGGATTAAATAAATATGTTTAAAATGCTTTACATTTAATTAAGATGTGCGTCTTCTTTTTTAAGAAAATAAAAATATATAACCACAAAATTTGAGGGAGATGAAAAGGTAAAAAGCTTTTTTTAAAACTAGAATAAATTAATAGGTGAGTCAATGCCCCTTAAAATCAACTAATTTTTATTCCACTTCAGGGCATGGGTAGTGACAGTGACCTTATTTCAGTGTTCTTTACGCTATTGGAAATGTTCATGCACAACACAAAAAGTGAACCAAAATAAAATAGAAAAAAAAAAATATGTGAAAGGCCCTTATTTAAAAATATAATTGATAAGGAGTTGGCTCTTGTGGGTTATATGAATCATATCCCACTGTCGATGTGATGACGTTATTGGTGGATGATCTGTAATAACTTTTTTTACCAAAAATAAAAAAATAGAAAGTATCAATACTCAAATTCATGTAGAAATACAATTCTACAACAAGAAATTTTCACCTATTTTCCCAATAGAATAAATGCTTGGATAAAATGAATGAAAGTAAAAAATTTTGAAGTGTGGTAAGAAATTATATATCATGCATTAAATTTATAGAGTAAAATACATTAACTACCTCTTTATTTTACCTAAATTACACTAACCTTCCATCTATTTTAAAAAAGTATGTAGACCTCCTTTAAAATTAGAATGTATGCTACAGAAACCTCCCTTACATATTTGAAATTTAATTTCCATCTATCCAATTGTTAGTTGGCGGTTAAGTTTGACTATTAAAGATTTTTTTTGACCAAAATTCCCCTCTTTCAACAAATGTATGAACATTTATATTTTCCTAAAAATAATTTTTATACTAACAGAAATTATTATAATATATATGTTCAAAATTTGAAATATATTATAAAATTTATTAATTTATATTATTAAAAAATTTAAAATTTAAAAATTTTATCATATCTATTGAAATTTATTTATTTTGTATTCTTTTAAATGACTAAAAACATATTTCTTTTGTTTTCTTAGCCACGACACCATAATTGGTTCACCATATGTTATGAATAATGTAAATTCGAGACAATATATAGCTTATATAAGTTTAAATTTTAATTTTTCAAATACTTTTTTCATAATCATTTATAAACAAGTTTATTTAAGTATACATATATTAAAATAATTAATCACATTTTTCATTAATTTTTTATATTTACATTAATTAAATTAATGAAGTCTCCATCTCAATATGAAAAAAAAAATTAACAGATAACTATTTGCAAAAGTAAAAAATAAATTAAGAAGAAGAAAAAAATCCGAAGTTACTTAAATAATTTTGGCCAAAATTAGGAAATTAATAATGATGAATGGTAAATTAATAAATAAAAATAATTTTAATAGAAATTTTAATTAAAAAATCAAAATCCTAAACGGAGTAAACAATTTGGACCTAAATGTATATTTTTAAAATAGAGAGGAAGTCCTTATAATTAAGGCAAAACACAAGAGAGGTTAGAGTATTTTATTCTAATTTATATTATGAAGTTTCGAAAGGGAAAGACAGAAAGAAAATAGTAGCTAGATATACATTTGTTAAATAAAGTCGACAAATTTGATTCTGTAAATGAAGAAAAAAAAAACCTTCAAAGAACTACTTCCTTTTAGATCCAACAATTAATCTCTATCTATGTTCAATTGTTCAATTGTCGTTAAAAAAAAAAAAAAATCCATTTATTAAATTTTTTTGATAAACCATTTATTCAATATTTTGTATAGAAGTAGAAGAGCACAAAATAAAATAAAATAAAATAAGTAAAATGACATGAGATGATCAAGTGAAAGGCCCTAGTGTGGTTTTGTGAAATACTTCCTCGCTTCTATGTACAAGATGTTTTTTTTAGGAAAAACGAAAATAAAACATTAGTTGAAATAAGTTGTTAATTGTCATACTCTTATAATTATTATATATACTCTTATAAGCAATAAGACTTATTTAAATTTTTAAAGTTCAAGTAGTATTTTCTTATATTTTTTTCCTTCTTTTAAGGATGATATATTTCCATTTATAAGAGATATTAATGGTATATCTAAAATTTTTGGTATCTTTTTTTTTTGTCTCTATTATTTATTCACTAATCTCACAACATTAATTAACTTTTTACTCTTTTTCTTTCTCACTCATTTATTATATCTATAAATAAGATTATTTTTATACATATGCATTACTTTTAAGCAATTTTAATATTTTAATTTTATCGACATTATTTAGCTATTTTTACTTTATATAAATAATTGGAAAGAATTGGAGCAAAGTCAGAGAAAAAAGAAAAAGAAAAAGAAACCTAGTAGGGAAAAAAAGGAGAGAGAGTGGGACATTAATTAAAATAAGAGTACGTCACATGTGGAAGTGTAGTGCAGCTCCTCAACTAACTAACAAGTTTATTTGATTTTTTTTATAAGGCATTTATTTGTTCCCAAAGAGCATTAATTATTCTTTTTCATGTATGCCCATAATAAATAAGGGTAGTGGTGAAAATAATAATTAATATGATATTAGAGTTTAGTGCAATTAGTAAAGGTAATATTTGAAGTTACTTAAATTATATGCTAACTTTATTGACTTTAACTACTTTTATTGATTTGTGAGCAGTGGCGGACCGTGGTTATGGCCAGCTAGGGCCTTGGCCCCAGCTGACCCCGGTTGATCTTATAAAATTTGTTAGTATATATATGTATTTATTATATGATATTTTATTTGGCCACAACTAATTTTTTATCTTCTCTGTAAGGATAATGTTTGTTTCATTACTCATTGGGCTGTAAAAGGAAAATAAAATTATTGTTTGAGATATCGAAAAGGTTAATATCATCTTATATATTGTTTTGATTTATAATTATCGGTTATTATTTATTTGTATTTTCAAGGTTATTTGATACTATTTAATAAATACTCCATTTGATCCTTATTTAAGGAACCAACTAACAATTATTACAGGTCAATAAAACCAGTTAAAGTCATTAAATTTGTTCTAAAATTTAAGCAATTTTCAATATTATCCCTATTAATTATACTAAACTCTAATATCATATTAATTATTACTCTCACTCGCTACCTTTTTAATTATGGGTATACATGGAAAAAATATTTAATACTATTTGGAAACAAGCAAGTGTCTTATAAAATGGACCAAATATACTTATTAGTTGGTGCCTTATAATAAAAACTAAAAGGTGTAGTTCAATATGTTTATTTTTTGGCCCGGGCTAAATTTTTTTCCTGGTTCCGCCACTGTTTGTGAGAATAGTTAGTTGGTGTCTTATAATAAGGACCAGAGGGAGTACATATACTCGTCTAATCCTATTTATCATGGTTTGTGAAACCGGACCGGACCGGCCGGTTCAGACCAGGAACCGGCCAACCGGCCGTGAAACTGGTCTGGTTTGGTGCAAAATCGGTCTGACCCGGTGAACCCGGGTTGACCGGTGAAACACGGTTTCAAGGTCAACCCTGCCCGATATTTTTTAAATTTTTTTATTTTTAAATACAATCTGATTTGAATATCCGAATATGTCACAAGTATTAAAGTATATGGTTATTTTACTACTGATCTAAAGTATTAAAATGATATATAGTACTCCCTCTGGTCCTTATTATAAGACATCAACTAACAAATTTCACAAACCAATAAAAATAGTCAAAGTCAATAAAGTTGCCCTACACTTTAAGTAACTTCCAATTTTTTTATACCTCACCGGTCTAGCCCGGGTTGACTCCGGGCTAACCCACTCTTAACCCAGTACCCCAACCGGTTCAGTCACCAGTCCGGGTTTCAGAACCTTGCTATTTATAAGTCACTTTTAACATGTTTTACACATACTAAGGATAACCTTAATTAAATTTCTTTAACTCTTATAAAATTCAATAACTTTTCAACTTTATCCCTATTTAATATATATCAGACCTAATGAGAACAAACTCAACACAATAAGGGTAAAAAGTACTCCCTCAATCCCTAGCTTTTCAACCGAATCGCGTGATTTAAAAAAAAGTTAAAAAAAGTTAAATGTAATAGTTATATAGGAAATTTAATTTAATTCTTTTTCCAAGAAATACCCCTATATGAATGAATGTGAGAGAGAGTAATAATGAGAAAAAAAATGTAAGTAACATAATAATTAATTGAGGGCAAAATGGAAAAAAAAAAATCATTTATTATTGAGATAAACTCAAGAGATCTTACATTTAAGAACAAGCTTATTAAAAAAAAGGCTCTTATATACCGAGACAAAGGGGGTAGTACATTTTTATGAAAATTTTAATAGTGTAACAGGAGAAAAAAAAAAGTTTTTTTTAAATATCACCAGCTGAGTATTCTGCACATTTGAATTGAAACAACAAAAAACCACTAGGAAGTGCAACAAAATTCAAAGTTTCAACTTTCAACCTCAAGTGTAATTAATTCCTCTCAATTCATTGAATTAATACCAAAAATATAACCGTCATTATTTAGAATTACTCAAAATGGCCCAATGATTCCAGATATTTAAATGTCAACTTAAGCTTGCCTTCAACTTTAATTTAAACAAAACGCCATATAAATTTCAACCCTCACATGATTCTCCCTTGAATAGATATCTTGGAAGAAAACACACACACATATATCCAAAAAAAAAAATATTTTTCATCTCTAAATTAAAAAAGTACTATAATATATGATAACTTTTTGGTACTACGTGTATGATTTTTTGTATAATAATAAAAAGTGATGTAATTACCAAAGATAGTTGGCAAAAAAAAAAAAAAAGGGGGATCAAGTGAAAAAGATTCGATTTTTAAACTCAAAATGGAGAGTTCAAAACTTGTAAATAAGAAAATCAAGTTAAGAAAGTTAACATATGAGAGATAATTATCGAATACATAATTAATTCAAATGAAAATTATTAATTTCTTAAAGGTCTCTTAAGATTTCTAACCTGAGAAGATTCTGCATTGTGTAATGAGTCAAGTATCCTTATATTCCACAGGTAAAAACAAATGTCCTTATATTTTACCTAATCAAGATTACACTTGCATTATATTCATATTTTAATTATTTTTTAAGAAAAATTCACAAAAAAAAAAAAAAAAGTACTAGGTTGACCATTCTCTGTAGCAAAACATGAGTTCCCCCGAATTACAGGGTGGGGTCTAACCCTTGTTCTCAATACTTGAGCAGAGGTCAAAATCTTTTTTTTAAAGAGTAAATACCCTTTCTGATTTCTGACAAAAAACACAGACCTATTTTAGTCCCTGATAAAAAAAATGTCTTTTTTAGTCCATAAAAAGGACGAATAAGGGTCGATTGGTAGACTTTTTGATCTCTCACAAATTTTCAAAATGTCTTTTTTAGTCCCATAAAAGGGACGAATAAGGGTCGGTTTTTTTGTCAGTAACCAAAATGAGGTCTGTGTTTTTTGTCAGGGATCAGAAAGGGTATTTACTCTTTTTTTAATGAAATTATGTTCCTTGCGTCTCACAAAAAAATTATTTAATTAATATAAAAATATTTTATTTTCATTTAAAACATAAAATAAAATAAAATTTATTTTAAGTTCAAAAATAAAAATTTAAGATTATTTTAATAATTAATATATCAAACAATTAATATTATTCATTGAAGCATTAACATGCGCTAATAGTAATGAAAATGACCGTTTAAAGATTGGGTCTTAAGTTTTGACTCGACGCATTTGGTAAAAATTACTTCTAATTGCTCCCGATAATATTTAAATTTATCCCCAATTTAATCTAATAATATTTAAATATGATACGATTAAGTAACAATAAAAATAAAAAAAAAAATTATTATGACCTAGAAAAAGTTAATTTCAATAATTGCAACCTTTGATCAGAAGACCTCCAAATTAAATCACCATCAAATCATCAAATATTACTATGAAAACCCAGTCAGTCGGTGAATGGTTTATTAATGATCGAAACTTCTGCATTGATTAAGGCTATGATTTCTCGTGTACTTTTCAAGTTTACTTTTCTTCGGTTTCTATTTTAAGTTCAAGTTCAGGTATTAGTAAACTCGTGTTAATTATAAACTTTATTAAAATCACGAGTTTACACACTTAGTTTACCACTTTTATGTTTCTAACTTACAAAACCGTGTTACTCACTTTTAAACTTATGTTAACTTTTTCAATTTTGTCATCCTCAATGGCTTTATATATGAATTTTATAGAAATTTATTTTTTAAATATAATAAATTTATGGATGTTGATATATATAATTTCAATTATTTGGATTTAAAATATATTTAAATTAAATTATGTTCATTTTTATATTTTAATTATTTGATTATACATTGTTAATACTTATTTAATGATAATAGTAAACTCTTGCAAATTTATAATTCAAGTTCACGATATAAGTTTATTTAAATTTATGAGTTTAACAAACTTTTAGAGTGATGATGATGATGAGTGTAGGCATCGTAGTGAAAACATAGATTTTACCTGAAAAACGGAAGGAGAATGAAAAATCGTAAAACGTAAAATCGTAATGTAAAAAATAAAAGCGTTTGGAAAATTAGTAAAATCTTTTTAATGAAAAAAATCGTAAAAACGTAAAATCACAATGATAAATCGAGTTTTTAACTACCATGAATGTAGGGCACTTGGACTGTTGGCCATTGAGTTGGCTCAAAGTTTTGAGGGTTTCTTGAGTTTGGCTTTAATTATAACGAACTAACTAATTATTGCGTGGTTTTGACATTTGAATTTGAAGAGTGGGTAAGAGAAGAATTAGCTAAAAGCCTAAAACTAGAGGCGGTGATTAATTCTCAAGTTGACTCTTCAATTAATTGATTTTGTGTTTATCATGTCAAACTCTGCCTTTATCAAACTCTCTCCCTTACTTTTAGGTTCCTCAACCCAACTAACTAAACAATCAATCCTATTTAACCAAATTTTAAATAAATTACTTAATTATAACTCATATGACATAATTTCTCTAAAATGCTTCTATAAAGCATTAGATTATATATAATTTTTTTTATCATAAATTATGTTTCTGTTTATATGTTAAACAAATTAATTTGAATAAAAATAATAAATATAAAAGATAAAACGAAAACATATCTTACATTTGAGATCAAAATGTACCTCAGACTAGGTTTTATATTTAGGACATGAGGAATACATGATATAAATCATTTGGAGAATAATTAATATTTATTTGTCAATTTTGCCTCTATGATCAATGTTAAATATGACTCTTTGTATTTGTATAATTGTATCTCTACTTAGAACATCATTTAATATGGGATAAGTTAACTATCTTTTTATTAAAGCTACACATATATATGTAACTTTAATAAGTTAATTATCATTTTTTATTTTAGAAAATTAATTGAAATGACTTATATTGGAAGGAAGTAGTACCTTTGTTTCTATTACTCCCCTAACCTTATTTTTGGTAAAGAGAAAAGGCTTTTATTACCTATTTATAAAGCATATCATTAAATTTTTCAGGAATATATAATTTTGTCAATCATTTATTATTGTATGAATTTTATACCCTTGTAATATATAAGAAGTATTAAATAGGAATATATTTGAGAAGTAATAAAATTTTAAGATATAGTCAATGAGATTTCAATATTTCAAACTTTTTTCATGATGCTGGTGAAATATATTGAAAATAACTTAGAAATAGGGTATGAGAAGTACTAACTTCATACCTATTTATAATATTCAAATTTAGATTTTTGAATTGGGCTGTTACTTTTTACTTACTATGGTCCTTATTATAAAAAGTCAATTAACATATATTCTTGATCTTTTTTAAAAATCACTTGTTAGTTTTCAAATAGCATTAAATATTTTTTTGTTATGCATGCCCATATTTAATAAGGGTAGTATGAGAGAGTAATAATTAATCCTTTTTTTATTTTATTTATAAGTCACTTTCAGAATATTTCACACAGATAAAAAAAAAAAAACTTAAACTTCATTAATTATGTTATAAAATTTAACAATTTTTCAACTTTATTCTTATTTAATATACTACATATAAGAACAAAGTCAACATTATAATAAATAAAATCATATATTTATATAAAAAAATTTAACAACTGTGACTTATAAATAGGATCAACAGATTAGCCGGGTATGATATTAAATTTTAATGTAGTTATTAAGGATAATATTGAAAATCAAGTACAAATTTAATGTTTTTATTGCTATGGGTAAATTAGTTATAACTAAGTTATAATAAGGATAAATATGGGTGGAAATAGGTCAGACCCTTATCAAGTGGCCTACGGCCTGGCTTGCTTAGGGTATGACCTGGCTTGTTTATTAAAAAGGTCATGTCAAGGTCTGTTTAAAAGCCTAAATGTGTAAATAGGTCAGGTCTAATTTGTTAAGGCTTGACCGGTAAGCTTTCAAGCCTGATCTGTTTACACAAAAAATATAATATAATTTATATCATATATGTATATATACATATATACATATTTAATTTATATTTAATTTATATTCATATTTAAATTTTTTTTCATTCTTATATTTTAATTTTATTTGCCAACTATTATTATATTGTAATTTTTAATTTAAAGTTATAATAGATAATTATTGTATTACCCAGTGTTATTGGGCAGGAGCCATCTGAACAAGAGGAGATTCTTGATGTTATCATGTTGTTTAATTATTTTCTTATACACAATTTTCACTACGGTGATATTAACTTTTTATGATATTTTTATATATTGCTTCGTGGATGTTGAATTTTGTATTTATCACGATATTGATATAAGTATATTTAGTGCTAAATTATAATGGATACATTTTTCTATTATTAGTAATTAGGATTATTTTGATTTTATGTAGGAGCCTACAATTTGTAAATATGTTGACTTTGAAACATACCAAAAGTCTACATTTATTTAGGTTTTAATAGGCAAAGCTTACTTATGGTCATCAAAGCCTGCAATATGAGGTCTTTTTAAAGTCCTAGATTGTTAGTAAGTCTGTAAAAAGGCTTCAGACTTGAATATATCTTATGTAGGCTCAGGCCTAAACTTAGAAAAAAGCTTGCATATAGACTCAGGCCTATAATTTCTATTACAGGCTCAAACCTATTTAGTCAAAGTTTGATATGGCCTAACCTATTTCTATGCTAAGGATAAGAAAGTATTTCAACCAAAACAAAAAGGACAAAGAGAGTATAAAAGACACTTTGGATTTCTGAACAACTAAATTATTCTAAGTGAATTTGATAATGAAAGAATCTCTCTTGCCATGTATGAAAGAAAAAGATCATCTTAGTTGATACTGAAATTCTTCATTAGGCCACCTAATTAATTGTAGTTATAACATTCTAGAAGCTACTTCTAAAGGTGGTAGGCATGCAGGAGTTCGGTGGTGCCTTGAATGAGAGTCAAGGAAAAAAAAAGTCAACCAGACTGCCAAATTAATTTTAAAATTAAAATGAGGACTTTTTTTAAAAAATAAAAAATACTCGTATTATCTCGCTCATCCGTGCAAGCATGCAGTACATTGACCTGTGGAGGTAATGAGAGAAGAGGACGAAAAAATGAAGAATGAAAATTAAATATATATTATTGTGCCGGAAAAGAAAATAAATAAATACTATAAATATTCAAAGCGGCACCGGAAAAATATAGACAATTGTGCATCCATTAGTATTATCACATTACCGAATTTTATCATAGTGGATCAACTAACTGCTTTCCAATGTTTTGAAATCAGTGGTTTATTCAGGCTATTGGATCAAGGGTCAGTGGGTTCAATCGGAGTCAAACCGGAGTTAACTCAAAACTAAACTAGTGAGAAATTGAAATTTTCAAAGTAATTAATATGAAATTCTAAACAACAATTTAAGAAAATTGATTTTTTTAAAAAAATAATAATAACAGACAGAGTTGATGTCCAAACCAGACCGGTTTCCGATCCAGGGTCCCAAGACAATGCTTCTTTAAATTCTTTTTTATACCCAAATTCTTAGATGAGTTGGCTCTCGGAACTCACCAAGGCCATACTTTTTTTGGGGATTATAAATCAATTTCTTACCAATTAGATCAAACCGGAGCAATTATTACAAATATATGGAAAAAAAAACTATAGATTCGAAAAATGAAGAGAAATGATGCCTTATATTTAAAATCAAATACAATCTGAAGTAGCTCTTATATTTAGAAATAAGAGGGGTATTTCTTTTAGTATATTAAATAGGTACTAAAAATAACAAATCTTTCTTTTCTTATATCAAATATTTAAAATTTTGAGTGGTATTAAGTTATTTTATGCATAAAATTGTGTATCAATTAATGAAATATTAGATAAAGCAAGAAATTATTTTGAGTCACATGTTTGAATTAGACTTAGATTAGCTATATAACTCCTTATATATTTGTGATTGCTACAAAAATTATTTTCACTTAAAAAAATAATTATTACAAATGATAAAACAAAGTAGTGGAGGATGCGGGTTATATATTGTTTAATCATTAATTAATTATGAATTAAGCTTTAATTAAGGAAAGGTCAGCCCATTAAAGTCGGCCGGGCCGGCTCCACTATTAACAATTTGGTTAGTCTGAATTTGAAATTAAGAAACTTGACCCAGTAAAGGGATTGAGGCTAAAGGTCCAAAAACAACCAATGAAGAACCAACACTAAACTCAGAAAAATTCAAATCCAAGATTCTTTTCTGCCCAACATTGCTTTTTCAACGGATTCAAATTTCAAATCCCATTGTCGCAAGAGATTTGTTAAGTTTTCAATAAAAATAATCTCATGTCAACTAACTCTCTTTTGTAAAAGGGTCGGACACTCCCACTAAAAGAGAGGGGGTTCGATCCTGGAGTCGGTCAAGGCGTTGGAGAGGCATTTTAGGGGTCTGTGAAGCAACGGTAACCCAGGTTAAAGTGAAGGCATGTATACTTTTAATCTTGAATCCCTTACAGAATGGGTTCCAAGCGCTCTACTTTGGACTGTAGGTGAGCCTAACCTCTCTCCTAAAATTTTATTACAAAAAAAAAAAAAAACTCTCCTTCGTAAGTAAATGGGATCTAGCTTTTCTCTTTTTATTTTCTCATCCGCTCTCATCTTTTACCCTTGCATATTATAGAGTAAAATCTAATTGTCCACATTTGATATTTTATAAAAATATTATTATAATGGAGAGAATGGTGAGAAGGAAATATTAAACGTGGACTATTCAAAGTTTTGTTCCACAAATTATATCCATAAAACAAATTTATTTGGAAAGATCTACATTTTCCCCTTGAAATACTGATATAATTTGAGTGAGGGCCCGTTTAAGATAGCGGTCATAGAAGTGGCTTTCTTTTGCTGGACTTTTCTTGACTGGCTTTTTTTTTTTCTACTGGACTTTTTCTTATATGATTTGTGTTTGATATCGCGGTGGCAAAAGTGGCTTTTTTCCTAATGGGCATTTGTTTGACATAACTTTTGGAAAATATAGTTGAGATGAAAAATGACTGAAAAAAAGCATAAATCATATATATATATATATATATATATATATTGAATAACATGTGATAATTTGGGATAAATTATTTTAAAATAAATATAAATTTGCAAAATATAGTAAAATTACCATTAAAAAAAATACAATACAATGAAGTGCTTAAATAAACCTATCTCCTACAAGTTAGTTTCTAATTTCATCACAAACACAAGTTATTTGTGTTGAAGATAAATAATGAGGATGCTTCATTGCAAGAAGCAACTTCATAAGTCACTTTAATAAGATCAAAAGCTCACCCATTAGCTTCAGTCAAGAAACAACTTCACAACCAAAAGCCGATCAAATGTTAAAGCCATTTCAAACACACAAAAATCATATTTTTACTTTTGCCAAGCTTTTTTCAGCATCTGATGGAGTTTTTCTTAACAGCTGATACCATCCCAAACAGGCCTTAAGACATTAGGAGGATTTGTGCAAGTTAGGATATAGCATTTCCGGATAGTACAAGTTCATACTTTATTCTATCCTCAATATAAAATATATTTGCATAATTTAATTAGATTAAGAAAGTTGATTAAATTATTTAATATGATATTTATTTACAAAAATATCCTAGTCGTCTTCCTTAATCTCTCATTCCCTCTCCTCCTTGATTATTATTGAAGGAATATCAATAAAAATAAATTAAGAAAACATTAACGAATAAAAAAAAATATGTCTTCCATTTAAAATTAAAATAAACTCTAAATACGAGGAAGTATATCATAAACGCATTTATTAATCTGCGTCACGTGTCATGTGATATCAAAAGTTTTAATAATGCGTCTAGAGTGATAAATTTATATTTAAATTTGAGATTTAAAATCTTATATTTAAAATTCATAGTTACAGCCGGCTAGGGGTGGAAACAGGTTAGGCCTCACCTTTAACAAGCCAGGTCTGTTATGCAAGGAAGTGGCCTAAACCTGGCCTGTGGCCTGTTACAGGCTAAAATTTTAGGCTAATTTCCCAGTTTGCCCCTTATTAAATAACTATTTACCAAATTGCCCCTGTCAGAAAACTATTTCCCAATTTGTCCCTGTCAGAAAACTATTTCTCAATCTGCCCCTGTTTAGTCGACTAAAAATATGGTCTAGTCGACTTAATCGCGGGGCCAAATTTTTTTTTGAAAACCCTCGACATTTAGTCGACTAAAACTTAAATTTTAGTCGACTAAACCATGTCGGATGGCTTTTTTTTAAAAAAAAAAACCCAAACCCGACATTTAGTCGACTAAACCGTAAGGATTAGTCGACTAAATGTCGGCAGAGGGGTTTTTTAAAACCCCAAATCGCACCTAGACGAACATTCCCCCAACCCTAATCGACTAAACCTCTCCCCCTCAATTTTTTTGCCCCAAATCCTTGCTCAATCCGTTGGGTAGCGAAGGAAACTTCATTCTTGTGTGATTTGCGTCAATTTTGGTATGTTCTCATCTCCATTTCGAATTTCGACGGTTGTTCTTGCGTTTTTGTGTTTTGTGCTTTCTGCTAATTGCTTTGGGTGCGTTGGGTTATGTTTTTCTCCCCTATTTCGTTGTTGTGTGTGATTTAAATGAGTCTCTGTTTGCTGTTTCTGCTCCCCGATTGAATATGTGGGTGGGTGTGGTGGAATGCATGTAAGTTTATTCCTCTGTTTCAAAAACTCTTCTTCTGATTTCTGTGTACCTGAAAAAAGAAATGGATGTGATTTGTCATTCGTATTATGTGTTGCCTGCCTATTTATTATAAATTGTTTGCATCCTGAACATAAGGTCTTAAATTCTGACATTTATTGTAAGTGCAAAAAGCGTCTTTCAAAAAGTTATTCTCAATTGTCAATTGAAATTGGCAATATTTAAATGTAACTTGATCAATAATCCTATAAAAAATATATTTTGTTGCGGTTGTATAAAAAATTTCAAATTCTAATACTCGTATTTTAGAATACTTTAATGGGATTCACACTTGAAACAACTAGATTGAAGTGAGTCCTAATATATTTAGGTCAGAGTGAGAATTTATATAATAATAAAATATATTTGGATCTGGATCCACATTTTAAATGAATTTTTCAATATTTGAATCGTTGGCCAAATTCAAAGTTTTCTTAAAAGAATAATAATCCTAAATTCATGCCCATGGCTTGCCAGTTGCCACCGTCAAACTCTACCGTCGTGGCACCGCCGTCATCTTGCAACAACAGCTTCCTAGTCCTTATCCACTATACAACTTGCTTCCTTCCTACTTTTTATTTGATTCTATACAAAACCTATAATTTTATGAGAAAAAGATAGAAAAAGAACTTTAAAATTGTAAAATCCTAAATTAAGTTTGTTATTAAAATGTGATGTGAGAATAACAAAACTTCATCAGCAATTCACAACTCATTTTTAAAAAAATACATGATTTGATATTTTGTAGATTTAAAATTCTTTTTCTGTCCCCCCCCCCCATTTTATTGTTATTCCTTCTTATACTTATCATCAAATTATTCAATAAAAATACAATAAACATTATTCAACTAAAAATTTTGTAAACCTATTCGCAGTAATTTGACCATTAATTAACGAAGAACTACTCAAATAGACACACATGCAAAATTAACATTTATATTAAAAAAGTTCATTGCTTACTTTGACAACTTTAACAATGAGTAAAATATTTTGACCACTCTTCTATTTTGCCTAATTACATAGACTTCCTCTTTATTTTGAAAACATATACCGTTAAGAATTTTCCAAAATGATTCTAAAAATATATTTCTTAATTAAAATAAATTTTATTTACTAATTTACCCTTTATCAAATCAAGTCCCAATCAGTGGAAGCAACGATATATGAATTATTTATAAATTATCTTAAACTTATATTATTTATGATATATGATAATAAAAATGTGTTTGAAATATATATTTATCCATTTAAAAAACTCAAAATAAATAAGTTTAAATAAATATGATGAAAAATTAAAATTATAAATTTTATAATATAATCAAAATAAATACGTATTTGCATGCCATGGTTCACCTTCATCTCCTTTGTCTCCCTCCATCACCAAATCTATAATGGCTTGCCACTACTTAAGAACTATTATTTTTCTTTTTGAAATTTGATTTTTGTTTTCAACTAGGAAGGTGGAGGAGGGAGCGGCAACAAAGATCAAAGAAATGGGGCAAGTGAAGAAGTCAAGTACAACAATGATAAACAAGGTCGTTAGATCTTATGTGGTTTTGCAAAGATGAAGGTCACCATCATTGATTACCAAAATCACCATTACTCATTGCCAAAGTTTGCTTGGAGAGATATGGAATTTGTGAAGGTTGAAGTCGAAATGATGACAAAGACAATGAGAGTGGATGGTAGTGAAGGAATTGTTGGGTGGAAAAGGAGAAAGGATAGATGTAGATCCTTATTTCATTAAGACTAAAGTAGTCATTTCATATGGCCACTTATTTCACAGAAGATCTTAAGACTTAATTTTTTTTCTAGGTCATATTCCCCCAAATAATTTCTCAAATGAGGATTTATTCCCAATTTTCCCTGAATATTATATTATGAAACATCTTTAAAAAAATAAACACTAAATAAAACAAGACTAAAGTTTTCCATATAAAAATATTTTCCTTTGTCTTCATTTCTAACCAAACAAGATAACATTAAAATTTCTCCTCTTCCCTCCCTACTTTTTAATCCAATCAAAGTAATATTAAAATATCTTCCCCTACTTTCCCCTCCTTCAAACCAAACAAATCCTAAGGCAAAACAAAATTTTAAGACAACAAATAATGGTTAGAATATTTTACCCTAAAGATAATAGCATCAACCGTATATCATAAGCAAAAGCACCAGTTTGACAGATAATGTTCTGATACATTTGTTTAGCGGGCACAATTCTATTTACTATGTAGACTCAACTATGAAGAACATACAACTACACAATATTTTTTTTTGCTCAAGTACAACTACACAATATTATAACACGAAACTAATACTATATACAAAGTACAGGACATCATTTTAAGCTACAGACAAAAGCATAGTATTCGAATCACGTAAATCCTCGGAGGTTGTACTGCTATTCTTGTAATGATCAAGAGGTAAAACCCCAATGTTGTTCAGATGATGCCATTTCCAAATATAGTATCTTCTTAACTTCCACAAGCCAAACAGTCTTCACGGTTTGTCAGAGAACACACCATTTGTGCCATCTTGGTACCATCATCTTCCTCTTCTTTATCCTCCACCTTTGGACTTTGCTATATTTGCAACAGAAATCTATCTTAGCAACATAAACACTACCAAAAAGAAAGTAGAAATGAAACATTAGATTATAATGAACCTTTCATACCTTGAGAGCAGAGGTATCCACAGTGAACTTGATGGCATCTGCTGCAGCTCGGGATCGGAGATAATACATTCCAGTCTTCAGACCCTATCATACAAAGACAGATGTCAATAACAATTAAGTATCAACCAGAAATTTGTCATAACTTGAGCAAGATTTCAAAATACTGCTGAAAAATTGAATTACATACCCTGGACCATGCATAGAAGTGCAAGGAAGTAAGCTTTCCAAAATTGGGTTGATCCATGTGAATGTTTAAGCTTTGACTCTGATCTATGTAGCAGCCACGATCAACAGCCATATCAACTAAATTCCTTTGCTTGATCTCCCAAACAGTTCTGAACAATACAAATTAGATGTCAGTAAGAATGCATCATCGCCACATTTGGGTTGGTTAAAAATAAAGTCAGTCTCATACTTGTATATGAGTTTCAGCTCATTGGGTATTTCTGAGATTTTCTGAACTGAACCATTCTCATAGATGATCTGATTCTTGACTGTAGGAGACCACAGTCCCATCTCTACTAAGTCATTAAGAAGGTGCTTGTTCACCACAACAAATTCACCACTGATAAATAAACAGGCAGAAGTTAGAAGGCAAGATAGGGCATTAATAAAACTAGACACAATAGTTTGGGAAATTGAGGACACAGACCTTATAACTCTTCGACTATAGATATTAGAAGTATATGGCTCAAAACACTCATTGTTTCCAAGAATCTGGCTGGTAGATGCTGTTGGCATAGGGGCTACAAGAAGGGAATTTCTCACTCCATTCTTTGATATCATATCCCTGAGTGCATCCCAATCCCAAAGCTTCGATGGTACCTCACCCCACATGTCCGGCTGAAGAATTCCCTGACCAATGCAAAAATAATTCAAGACACTTGAAAGTTAAAAACTATCTGCCAATGTACGTTTGGTTTTCACTCATGACCTTTGATCTGAAAGAGAGAAAATGATTTCACAGTTATATATATACCTTGCTCACAGGACTCCCACTATATGTTTCATAGGGACCTTCCTTTGCAGCCAATTCAGAAGAAGTTTTTAAAGCATGATAATATATAGTTGCAAAAATCTCCTTGTTCAACTGCTGAGCCTGCATTCCACATCCAAGTAAAAATATCAAGTTGAAGTAAAGCTAACTTAAAGTGGAGACAAACACCAGCCTCAAGAAAATGATTTACCTCTGGTGATTCAAATGCCATGCCAAGCAGTATGAAAGCATCAGCAAGACCCTGAACTCCTATGCCAATAGGCCTGTGACGCATGTTTGAACTCCTTGCAGTTTCAACTGGATAGTAATTAACATCAATTATTTTATTAAGATTGGTCGTCACCACTGCAGTAACCTGACATCAGCCAAAAGTCCATACAACCATTAAAAGCCATGTAAAGATATGTCAGCACAAGAAAAGTACACAGGTTTTTTCTTTTTCTTTTTGCTTACTTGCCAGCAAAAAGCACCCAGCTCAAAACACCATTAAAGAATTTTAGGAACAGGTCATTTAGTCAACAGTAAATAGTACCTCTGCTAGTTTATCAAAGTCAAAATATCGATTCCTAGAGCCTCTGCTCCCAACAACCTTTGATGGATGAGACTCCATTGGCACACCCTACAATAAGCAAGATAATGAATTCCAAATTGGGAGAAATCTTGTTTTTTTAAAAAAAAAAAAAAATAGAAATTAGTCTTATACATAAAGCATGGTAGAGATGCCCTACCTTCTCTCTTACAAACCGAGGCAGGGCAATTGATGCCAGATTGCATACAGCAGTTTCTGTTGGACTGGTATACTCAATTATCTCAGTACACAGGTTCGAAGACTTGATTGTTCCTAGATTTTGCTGGTTACTTTTCCTATTGCAAGAGTCCTACGAAGAAAATAAATGACTTTAAGCAAGTGGGGAAAATACAGGAGGGATTAAAGCAGAATACTGTAGCAGAAATTTAACAAGTCATGGTAGAGCACCTTAAAAAGCATGTAAGGGGTTCCAGTTTCAATCTGGGATTTAAGAATTTCAAACCAAAGATTTTGAGCCTGAACAACCTTTTTTGCTTTTCCCTGTATCGAGACAAAAGAACATATGATAAACATCACAGCAATAAACTGGAAAGGTGCAGTCAAAACATACAACATATCCTACACAAACCAAGAGTGAACTTACTTCTCTCTCATATTGAAGATATAGTTTCTCAAAATCTTGACCCCAGCAATCTGCCAAACCACGTGCTTCATTGGGACAAAACAATGACCATTCTCCATTGCTCTGAACTCTTTCCATAAAGAGATCAGGCACCCATAGAGCAAAGAACAAATCTCGAGCACGGTGCTCTTCCTGTAATGATAGGACCAATGCATAAATAATAGGTTATTTAAACTAAATTAATATGTGTAGGATAAACTAATAATAATAGCTAGGACCATTTTTCCTTGATAAAAATGAAAGAATGCCATCCAATTTCTTCTTAGCCCATTCATACCTTTCCATGATTTTTTCGTAACTCCAAAAACTCAAATATATCAGCATGCCATGGCTCCAAGTACACAGCAAATGCACCTACAAGTGCAAAGTTTATAAAGGAAAGGCGTTTTTACAGAACATAAGAAAATAAATTATTTCATAGAAAAGATACCTTTCCTCTTGCCACCCCCTTGATCAACATAACGAGCAGTATCATTGAACACACGCAGCATTGGAACAATTCCATTAGATGCCCCATTAGTTCCACGAATATAACTGCCTGTGGCTCGAATATTGTGAATAGAGACCCCAATTCCTCCAGCTGACTTGCTGATGACAGCACACTCTTTCAAAGTATCATATATACCTTCAATGCTATCATCTTTCATGCACACAAGGAAGCAACTACTCAACTGCCAAAACACATAAAGCCAATGTTAACATTTTGTTGCCATATTTATGAAAGTAAATAACATAAAAAGGGAAACATAACCATAGGTCCACAGGACAATGAGATAAAATGAATTGACGGAGGGCAGAAGCATAAGAACTAATCATACCTGAGGTCTTGGTGTTCCAGCATTGAAAAGAGTAGGAGATGCATGAGTGAACCATCGCTGAGACATCAAGTGGTATGTTTGGACAGCAGAATCCATGTCATCCTTGTGAATTCCAACAGCAACCCTCATCAGCATGTGCTGAGGCCTTTCCACAACCTTCCCTTGAACCTTTAGTAGATAGGATCTCTCAAGGGTCTTGAAACCAAAATAATCATAATCAAAGTCTCTGTCATAGATGATCTCACTGTCTAAACGAGCAGCATTCTGCAGCAAAAAAGGAAACGTCACAAACGGGGGACAACATAAATTAAGACATTAACAACCAGGAACAACAATAAATTGCGCATAGCAACCAATGATACGTACTGCACATAAACTAGCAGGGATAAGAAAAGATACCTTCATAATCAATTCATAGACATCATCAGCTATAAGAGGAGCCTTCAAACCAGATCTCTCATTGAAATGATTATACATGATTTTGACCCTGGAAACACCAGATTGACACTACAGTTAACAGATCTACAAGCCTAGATAAAGTAAACATGAATACCATTTCAAGAGATACTTACGTCTCAGAAAATGACTTTCTAGTGTTCTTGTGGAGATTAGAAACAGCAATTCTAGCAGCCAACTGCAGAAATGATCATGGAGAGAATCAAAATCATAGATCTAGTGATATCAAATTGAAGGCAAGTCTACTGGCAATCAAAACGTAATTCGATCTAAAATCAAACGCCGAAATCATAAGGAAGGACAAGAAAAACTCACACAAGCATAGTCAGGGTGGTTGGCAGTCATCGCAGCGGCGGTTTCAGCAGCCAGTTCATCGAGTTGGCTAGTGGTGACACCCTTATAGACACCAGCGCATACTTTTTGCGCCACCATGACGGGATCACAGTGCTCGATGCTCAATCCATAACTGAGCTTCTTCAATCGCGCAGTTATCTTGTCGAAATGGACCGCTTCTTGACGTCCATCTCTCTTCACGACGTACATCATCTCTCACGAAGCACGGATAAGCGTGTTTCTCTGGAGAATTTCTTCGAACAGGTTAAGCGTACAAAGGCACACAAGTTGGGCGAGAAGATTTGGCGCCAATATATAGTAGATAATGGCGGGTGAGGCGTGGTTTTGAAATTTGGAAATTAGGGTTGAGTGCTCGATGAAGCTTCCTGTGGAAGCTTGCAATTTGAAATTTTCCCGCCAGATTGTCCGTGGTTCCGAATTGGAGGAGCTGGCCCTTATCTTTTTCACTTTGTCCCCCCTTTTATTGCGTGGACTGTGGTGGCGGGTAAATGGGGAGGGAGCTGGCCATGTCCGTCTCCGCAACGAGACCGCTAATTTAAAACAGGTTAATGAGAAAAGAAACAATGAATAAAGTTGCAGGTGTTATGAGAATAAGAAAAAGGTAAGATATTGAGATAGGAAAGTCAGGTAGTTGAAGAGAGAAAGAGGGAGCAGTTTCTTATTCATATGGATATAGATGCTTATAATCACTTCATACAAGACCACTAGTCACAAATTCTTAAATTACATTTCAAGAGTACATAAGAGAATAAATCTACATAATTATAAAATATATTGGAAGGTTATATATATCTATTTAAGAAAGTTTCAAGAGACTATTTATTTGTAGGTTATATTGATTTAATTGGAAAATTTTAAAAGACACTTTTGGAAGGCTATGGACATCCACCTAAATATAACAGTATTTATAACACTCTCCCTTGAATGTTCGTAAACAAATATTTTGATTCATTAAAACCTTAATAAGAAAAATCCAATGAGATAAAAACCTAGTGAAGAAAAAATAGTACTCATATACTATACATATTGAAGTTGTCTCATTAAAAACCTTACTAGAAAAATCCAATGTGACAAAACCTTAATTAAGGAAAAAAGAATACAACATTGTTTCTACTCCCCTAACGATAATATCGTATTTACTTCCCCTAAACAACATTAGTTTTACTTCCTCAAATGACAACATCACTTCAAATGTATCTTTGAGCGTATCTCTCATTTAGCCATCGAACTATGAATAATGCATTGTTACTAAATATTCTGTTGACATATATTCCTCTAACATATTTTCGAGATATATTAAAATATCAATATATTTTTCACTACCCTATGCAAATAACAAACAAAACTTATTCTAAAAATCACCAACATGTTCAACTTGTTTTGAACAAAATGTTCTCATGTAATAGTCTCATAGAACTACCACACCAAATATCAATTTCATAGTATCCATAGTGTACCTATATAGGAACTTCTACATTAGCATGATGTGAGTATTCATAAAATATATGGTACTTCTAACCTATTAAATTCAATATATTTTGCAAACAAAATAACCACAGCAAGAATATGTGATTTTGAGATCATTAAGGCATTCAATAACTTGGTTTACAAGTCAAGTGAAATGTGAAATTACTTATTTTTCAATATATTTTTTCAATCAATTATATAGGCTCGACTTATTTTCAAACTTGCATAACATCTTATACTATATAGAATGATTTTCTTGTACATGCTTCTAGTGTTTTATATCCTTCAAGGATTCTCATAAATTTCACTATTCAATGAAACATATGTACAGGCTATAAATATAACAACATCTACCCTCCGTTGGCTCCCATTCATGGAACTTTCCGTGGAATCGCCTATGGTTTCATAGATCAATTCGAATTTTCACCTCTCGTCTGACTGAACCTTTCTTTTCCTAAGTTCATCTGACCTAACCAGAGCTTTTAACGTGGGAGACGACAAGGGAGAGGAGGAGCTTATGTGTCCACCTATATGTCCAAGTTATCTTCTTGCGTGACCTTCCATCAGACGTCATGTGTCATTTTAACGATCCGCGTGGCAATTCCATGACGGTAGGCCATTTTTTGCTATGTTTTCATCCATGGCAAAAATGAGACAAAAAAACTTCTATCTTACCAGTGCTCCCTGGGGAAAACATCTGTGGCAAAATTGGTACTTATGCCTAGTAATAATGCATTCATTTTGTTTTTTCTTTTAGCTATTCAATTTCCCCCCTCGTATTAAGAAAACTTTGTCAAATGACAATAGACTAATCATACAGTATGAGTCTCTTAAATTCATTTGCTCCATTAAAAATATCATTTTATTTCTTTTAGAGACAAACAAGACGAAGGAGGTCCTTATCCAACATTTATCCCAACTTTCTTCAAATATCCATCTATGTGTGTTGTGGTGGATGAATAGAAATAAACATTGCACATTCAAACATTTGATATAGAAATATATGGCTTCTGACCAAAAGTCAATTTTATCAAGAGAATTTTGTTGGCTAGTATAAGTGCTACAATATATAAGATCAAATATGCCAACACTTAAAGAAAAATTTTGTTCTCAAAAGTATTGATCAGGCTATTAATGGAGGCTTCAATAAATGATTTTTGAATCATATAATATGGAAATTGAGTGCTCAACATTATTTATTCAAACAATCTTACAAACTAATAGTAATTTCATTTGTAACCATCTTATATATGTATATATCAAATTTATTAGATGCTTGTATGGTTTACATGCTATTTGAACAAACCCATATATATGAGTTTGATGTATTCCGAGAAATGTGGAGATCCTTTCCAAATCATAACTAGTGATATTCTTATAGTCAATTTTGTTTGAGAACAATCAACACATAATAATTATTGAATTATATAAAATGTTGACTATTCATGAAGAATCTTCTGGTTCTTCAATAGATGTTGATATGTAATCTTCAATAGTTTGTTACATCATATTGGTGACTCAAATGATCAAACAAGTCATGTCAACAATAATTTTTTTTTGGATCAGTAAACTTTTGGTTTACTTAACCAACAATACGCTTTTCAATATCTATAACATATTAATTCAAAATTTTAATCTGACATCCATTTTTGGGAGATCAATTAGGCTTTGTAGGGAAGTATATGAGTACAACTTTTCAATATTAACTCACACTTATACTGGTATTATAACAATCGCCCCTCAAGTGTGAGTCTTAAAAATATACTTCCCTTATACCTATATTACAAAAACAATGATCAACATTTAGTAGGTCAATAATGTATATTGCTCTTAGAAGCCCAAATGCTTTATAGTTCATGTACAATCATAGATTTTCAATAACCTATATGTGCGTATATGTGTGTGTATATTGTTGGGATTCGTACAGGCATCGGAAGCAATTTATCAAAATAAATTATGAATTACAATGGAGGATCTATCAATGACGTTTAAATTGGAGTAGTCAAAATCGTACCTTTTTGTCGTATGCGTCTGGTTCGAATTGTTAGGAGCCAACTGAACAAACCAGCTCCCTCTACCAATATCCACACAAACAGGACCCCAACGCAGGCAACATGCTAGCGCCTCCAACGTCCTTCTCCGTATTCTCTAGGGTTTTCTCTCTCGCGGCTTTTTCTAATACGTTTTGCTCATTGTCTTCTAGGGTTTTCTAACCCTAATAGGCCGTATTATATATTCAAAATTAATCTTAATCAATTTTGAAATTCGAATTAGATTAAAATAATATTAATTAAATCTGTCTAACAAATCTAATTTAATTTATTTATTTAATTTGAATTAAAAGTCAGTTGATTTAATTTATCTTCATAAATTAAATATGAGATATGATATCTATCTATTTAATTAAATCTGAGATACGATACCTCTATTAGATTTAGTTATTTAATTTATCAAATACATTAAATACAAAACAAATACTACATAATAATATTATTATCTATATAAATATTTTTTTCTTATATATATATATATATATATATATATATATATATATATATATCCATTCTCCCTAGATTAAACGTTATATTCATTAAATCTTAGACATATCTTAGATTCAATGAATCTGGACATTAAAGCTTGTGTTGGACTATTCTTGTGTGCGACCCTGTATGCCCACATAAAATTGGTAGCGGGCCAACACTGTATCAGCCCACAAGTCGCAAGCGACCTCTAGTAAGACATTACGACTGCCCAATTTATATGAGGATCGATGATACGATGCTACCATGCCACGTCCCTTTTGTCACAAGATAATTTGGTCAAGGATGAAGCATGGATAGTGTCATCCTCCTATTCTTGACCATTACTTTCTCGATTCTTAAGTGTTAGTTCTCTATGTGTTTTGATAATAACTGACAATTGTAAACATAAATTGAAGTTTGTCTTTGTTAAGTTGAAAAACTTACTGTCAAAGACAAACTCGAATTTTGTTTTGAAAACTCGAGTTTGGACTTGACAGAGAGTAGCTCAAGTTTTATAAACTTAGACAAACTCGAGTTTAGATTTGGAAACTCGAGTTTATACTATATAGAAAGCACCTAAGTTTTTCAAGACAAAGCAAACTCGAGTTTAGTTTTTATGAACTCGAGTTTTGGCTAGACAGAGAAGTTTCAATGTTTTTAAACTTAAGCAAACTTGAGTTTGTATTTAAAACTCGAGTTTGTGTCTGGTAGAGAGTTTTCAAAGATTTTCATCTTTTAAAGAAAACTCGAGTTTAGTTTTGGAAACTCGAGTTTGAACTTATAGAGAACTACTTTGTGTCTCTGAAGATTTGAAAACTCCAGTTGACTTTTGCAAACTCCGGTTTACACCATACAGAGAGTTTTCCATTTTTCCTGACATTTGTGGAAACTCGAGTTTAACTTTGTAAACTCGAGTTTGTGTCAAGCAGAGAGCTATGCTCTATTTGAACCTTTTGAAAACTCCAGTTTGTATTTGGAAACTCCAGTTTGTAGCTTTTGGACTTAAACTTTTTTTCATCATAAAAGTCCAAAACTCGAGTTTGAAACTTAATGACTCGAGTTTTGCTCTTACTCGAAAACTTACTTCAAAGAACAAATTGCGACATTCTTCTCTGGGTGAAGAAAACTCGAGTTTGGTTTTGTAAACTCGAGTTTAGGCTTCTGAACCAAAATTACAAACTCCAGTTTGGATGAACAAACTCGAGTTTGTATCGCTGTGTTTGAAAATCAAACTGCACGAATTTGTGAAATCTTCATGTTTGATCTAGATACTTCTTATCATCACTCATTACTATTCCTAACTATGTTTAATCAGTTTGTTAGTGAGTTTCAGATGATTTAAAGAGTATTAAATGAAGATTTAGCTTAAAGCAAAAAGTGACATCAGCACATTAAATGCAAAGGCCAGAAGACTTGCATTCTTTTGGACAATCATTCTCTACACATTGCAAAGGGATTAATGTTTCATTTCCCTAACTAGAAGATGCTCTTCCAACGGATTAAATTCAAAGGAAGTCAACCCTAATCTTGTGTGCAACTGGATTAACTAAAAAGTAGAGAGAGAAGAGACCAAAGTGTTCCTAACAGCTGCTTCAAAGTCTCCAACAGTTAGATTAATCAATCCAACGGTCATTTAATACTCTCTTCATATATAAGGAGTTGCATTGAAGTCTTCTCAACAACCAATCTGTAGAAAACGAAAATCATTCAAATTTCCAACTACTCTTTCAGTTTTCTACTTAAAATATCTTTTGATACATTTGTACCTCAGTGATTATCTTATCTGCTTTTTGTGAGAGTTTCATTTATTGAAATAATTTATTGTAAGAATCTCAAGTCAGAGGGACTTGAAGATTGAGAATATCAAATTACAACTTGTAAGGGGGAGTGTATCCTAATGAGAGGATAACTTTCGAGTACATAGTGTGTAACTGATCTTATGAGTTAGTGAAAATCCCAGAGTGTCTGGGGT
This sequence comes from Acacia pycnantha, assembly GCA_025563575.1. Lineage (NCBI taxonomy): Eukaryota > Viridiplantae > Streptophyta > Magnoliopsida > Fabales > Fabaceae > Acacia > Acacia pycnantha. Next base: position 789,000 of record JAMWYP010000065.1, read on the forward strand.
CTGGATGTAGGTCAAGGATTTAGATCGAACCAGTATAAATTATCTTGTGCCAAACTCCTTACTCTCCTCTGTTCTGCTCTGTTTTAGTTATATAAAACAGAGTATTCAAAAAAGAATTTTAAAATCCCCAATTCACCCCCCCTCTTGGTGATTTGCTCCATTTACATTAAGTAGTCTAACAATTGAAGTGGAAACTGCTTTCCATTGTAGTATGACCATACATTTCTCAGACTGACTCATCAAGGGTCCTAGTAACATATCTCTACAAATGTGAGGGACAACTCTCATGTTGACCATTCACATTCCTCTGCATGAAAACCACTAATCCCGATCGAAGCCTTTATCATCACTCAGTCAAAGGTGACTTTTGACTAGGTCAAATATTAGCGACTCTCATGTAGGAATCCATGATGATCTCAAGTCAAAAGGCATTGTGACGTGGTTATACATGAGATAAGCTTATGACCTAATCCATGCAGCTTTCTCATAGTGGGTCGTTCCAGCACCTTGTACTCTTACAAATGATTAAGACTTTGATTCGTATCTCCATACCTTATCAAAATCATATTGGTCTTATTTCATCTTCGCTCCTCCACAGATGATCGACCAGGGACATTTAGGACAATCATTATGATATATCCAAGGATACTATCATCATAATAAACATGCAAATGATATGATAATAAAACGGAGAAATACTTTAAATAACAATAATGTCTAAAGTATAATGATTGGCCCCTAGGGCATAATTTCCAACATATATATGGGTCATAATTTTCATTATCCATTCCTTTTCCACTCACAATAAAAAGAACTCATATTAGTTCTTTAAGAACCATAATACATTATTATATGACCATATAATTTCAATACTAATTAATAATATACTCCAATTGTTACCTAACAAGAAGATAAGCATACCTTTTTAATAAAATAGTATTTACTGGTACTGAGAGATGCACTTTGTACTAAGAACTGAGGGATGGTCATAAACAAAAAACACGTGAGTGACATGTAAGAGCTTCATATGACATTGCAACACTATTATAAAATATAGATTTTACTTCTAAAAGGTTTGTTTTTAAAAAATGGAAGTAAAAAAATAAAGACAATGACATTTTTGTAATTTATAGAGGCTTTCGATATCCCAATTTAAAAAATGAACGCTAAAAGTATATTTTTAGCGTCTCAATTTAAAATTTTGGCGTCCAAAATTTTAAAAGGGACATTAAAGGTGTAATATCCCAACTTTTAAAAGCAGTATAAATTTTTTTTATCAAACATCATTTCAAAATGATCAGAGTAGAGCAACGGAGCAATTGAGTAACTGATATGTATATATAAAGTGCCGTAAGTCTGGCTGGATACAACAATGTACGAAACCGCGTGGTTCAAAAGTATATAACAAAGAAAGGCTTCCATTGGAACAACAAAACGGAAGTCTTGGTAGGGTCTTCTACTCGGCCGCTTGCCTCTCTCCTCGGTCCTCGATCCTCCGGAACTCGACGCTAGGTTAAGAGCCGAGATCCGATGCATCCGGACCTCGAGTAGCAGTTAATCTCATATTTACATACACAACATATGCATTACATACATTCACATCACTAACAACATAAGTATCACATACGGCAAGCGCATCCCAATAGCACATAAGCCCCCAGCAGATGTGTGGCCCTTAGCAACGTATTCTAACAAAGACATAAAATGTGTGGCCCTTAGCAACGTATGGCCCTTAGCAACGTTTGGCCCATAGCAGTCGAATCCCAATAGCACATATAATGTGTGGCCCTTAGCAAACGTGAACATATCAACAGTACATAACATATCACAGAGCAATCAACTACCACATACACTACATATAGCACATACATGCATACCATAAATATCAGAGTTAGTGTTACAGTACGCAGACGTACCTTTCACCGTGTAATGGCCAAACGTCCGGCCTTCTAAACCCGACTCCGGACCTCTCGGATATCCTATACGTTATCGTCGGATTATTCCTTTTCCCATAATATCACAACTAATATTCTATCTCTTAGAATAATATCAAAAAGGTTATTTTCACCCACTTTGACATTTCTACCCTTGGGGTATTCATTATTACAATTTTGCCCTTACATTTTCTCAAAAACGAAATACTGAATTTCTGGGCAGATTTTCCAACAACTTTGAAAAATCATAATTAATTCTACAAAAATAAAAACGAGGATCCGTAAAATTCCTCGAAATCCTTAGGATGTCTAGTTTCAAAGAAAAATATTAATTTTCGCCCAGATTTCCTGAGTCATTCCCAGGTTTAAGGTTTCTAAATTTTGCCCAGAATTTCGTCTGAAAAAATGGCCTAACTTCAAGGATTTATATCTCCTTCTGCAGAACTCCAAATGATACATATTTTATATATTTGGACAGCCCCACATGTCTATTTTACTCATGTAAAATTTTATGATTTTTGAAGATCAGGTGATATATAAAATAATATCTTAAATAACGCTGCCTTCAAAAACTTTCAACCGTAACTTTTGTCAGAATTTCGCTATTTTGATCTTCAATCCTCAAGAACTTTGCTCTACCATATTTTCTATCATATTTTCGAAATAATAACATTTCTAACCATAAAAACATGATAACAACACTACTCTTGAATCTTTAAGATCAAAGCATAAACTAATTATGACTACAAAAACTACAAAAGCTAAAAGACTAGCTAGAACACTTACCCTTGAAGAACTTCCTCCCCATTCTTGCTTCCCACTATGATTTTCTCTCTACTCTTGCTTCTCTAAAACTCATCCACTTTGGTATGAGTTGGTGTGTGAAATTATGAAGAACCTAAGCTCCTATTTATAGAGAAATCTTAGGACCCATTTGGCATTACAATTTCCCCATCTTTTTCCCTTAGCCATGCGAAATGTTTGGCTCCCATTTGGCCAAGGATATGGCCTTGTTGGCCCCTTCTCCCCTTTCTTTAGTAAAGTAGATTTTGTGGCTTTAAATGGAGCCTATGTGTCTCCTTTAAATTCTCTCATTTTTCCCTTTGAATATGTGATAGAAGTTTAGGCCACATGACCCTCTTCTTCCTTCAAATTTTCGTCCTCCTCCCCCTCTCTCATTCCCTCTTCTTTTTCTCAAGCCTTGGTGGCCTCTCCACCATCATGCATTTCCCAACTTTGTATTTTTAATTCCTAGTTACACTAAATGTGTTTGTAACTAGATGACTTTGGTAGTTTTAATTAAGTTTCTTCTTCAATACTCTAATCACAAAATCATGGCTTTATTAGAAGTCTCTAATAGTCCTTTAATCATTTTAAGATTAATTTCAAAAGTTGAGAAAATGATTAATTACTTAATTTAATCCCTTACTAATTTTTGACAATCTCCTTCGCTTAAGCTTAAGTAATTAGCCAATAATTACCTAATTACTTCCTTATCAATAGTTGATAATTTTCTTAATTAGCATGCCTCATTACCTCATAACTTTTGTATTGACATCTTTGTTTTTATGTCTCTTGCATTATCTTAGCATTTACGGGGGTATTTCGGTCATTTCTTTACTTTTTGAGTATTCTTCTACAATTTCTCCAAGTTTATAACTTAATAAATTACCTAAATTAGGGACAATACCCTTCCCTATTTCAAATAGATTTTTACTTGTCTCCTTTATAGCTTTCACCGGGTATTTATAACCTACAATGTGTTTAGGGACCTATTTGCAATTTCCCAAACGTTTCAGGGACCTAATTGCAAATTATCTAATTTCAAGAGAAATTACCTTAACAACATTGTAAACTCAATACAAGGTGTTTGAAACCTCATATTCACCTATTTTCAATAGGTACATTTCCCATTTATGATATTTTCCCTAAGTCAGATTTTGGGGTATTACAAAAGGTAAGCTTTAAAATTGGGACGCCAAAAGTGTGGTATTCTCACTAACTCTTCCTATTTACCTTACTTATTCATCACTGACTTGATCTACGTCAAACCATCTTCTTTGCCCTCTCCACCTTCGTTCACTCTCTCAACACGCCGTTGCTTCCCTTATTCAGCAACGACGGTTTGACCACCAACGACAGAGATCTACAGGCTTGTTAGGCACCAACAACGCAGATATACAGGCCGTGAGGCACCAGTAACAGAGATCTGTTAGGACTCAAAACATCGATTCCAACCTCTCCACTTAGTCGCTCCTCTCGAACTCTAGAGTTGTTTTAGATCTTTGCGTCTCTGCGTCACCGAATCTATTTTGTCTCTTCGATTCTTGTTTGCTTCGTATCTATGCGTCACCAGAGCCCGTATTGACTGGCCATCGTCTCAGCTCTCTATTATCATTTGCCAGGGAAGTTTTGTTTGATTTAGTACATATTTTATTTTGATGTGGTTGCGCTCCAAATCTGTGCTTGCGCTCGACAATTCTGATATGTTATCGTCTTGCCGTTGAAGTTTTGTCTGATTTGTGCTTGCACTTGGCGATTTTGAAATTTTTTTTTTTTTAAAAAAAAAATCTTTAGGTGTCCCAAATTAAGAGGGGATGCCATAAGTCTCTACCTACTACGTCCCAAACATAAGCATCCTCTTAAAAAGGGACGCATAAAGGGTTAAAAAACAGACATAAAAAACATTTTTTGTAGTACTATTGGAAGTAAATACCTGGCCTATAATCTGATTCAAAAATTGAAGAGATCGAATTTGCAAGCCAATAAGCAAATTCATGTCAACCTGAAACTAAATCTTCATACTATAATCCTTCATAACATAAATATCTTTTGACATTAATTCTATTGAATCAATATAATTAAATGCATGTTAGATACATATTTAAAGTATGACAAGTTTCGAATTTTTCGTCACATATTTTCTCATCATCGCCTTATTGACAAACTCTCATTTTAGATATATTTTGTAACATCCCAAAACTTATCTATTGAATTTATAAAGAAATTCAAGAGAAATTTGAAGAGATCCATATCACAATATAATACAATGATTCATGATTTTTTTTAGTGATTAAAGAGAAATGAAAAAAATTTAAGATGAAAGTGAATAAATAAATAACAAATGTGACATAAATATATGATATTTTTTCACAAATGCCACATAAAATTAATCTAATTCCAATATATATGTTTGTGACCAATACTTCATTTCATGTTAGGGAATCTATAAATGTGCTAGTGCCTCATTGGGGACGCCAAAACAGTTTTACATCCCCTTAGTAACTTAATTCCACCTCAAACAACATGGTAATGAGACTTATTAACAATGCTTAGGATTCTACTTGAATTGAATTATCTACCAGTTTGAGAGAAAGATTGGTGAGTGTTGGTCAAATTCCTCTTGTGGCAAGCTAATCAGTCGAACAAGTAATAAATAGTGAGTAGGGTATCATCCCACAGAGACTGTTAATGCCAATCATGTATTCAGTTTCTTTGTGAAAGTTGTGTGATGAGAATATATTTGGTGGTTGTTCGTCTATTACTACTAACAAATAAAATAAACAAGTGATCGAGAGTTTAGTTGAGAGATATCAGAGTTCAAATAGGTAGAGCTTGGATTGCATCCTAAGTCGCATTAATCCCCTAGTTTGCATCTGACGCATTGCTACAACATTTTGCTACACAGTTTCTGCAATGCTACAACAATTTGCCTATCGCAAAGTTATTCAATTAACCCACTACTGATTTATACAGAAGCGTCCGCATTCTCTAAGTACACCCCTTGCTCTATTTTTCCCATATTCCTATGGTGATTTTTTAGTTTAAAGTGCCAATTTATCCTAGGTGTATTAGCTATATGAGGTAGACCCATTCCTATAGCCTATAGTTTAGATCGAGCCCTGCACAAGCTCATATAGCACACACTGTTCAACAGAGGTCTAATCTCGACCCCCTTCCAGTAAGCCGAGGCCACCGATCTAGCCCCTCAGCGGCCAACTAACAGACAAGACGATAAATCACAATTGAACACACTGAATTTATTGAATTGAAAACTTTGCAAACTGGGTTCATAGTACAACCTAGGAATTCATCATTGCTCAGCCAATGGAAATTAGTTCATGACTGATGAGGGAAACAAAATAACGATCATAGTAGAACAACCCATGGAAAGATTAAAAAGAAGAAAGTAAAACAAAGAAGCTCGTTGGAGTAGTCAACGGCGTAGGGAGCGTCTTGTCATGCAACATCTTTAAATCTTTTATAGCTCCGACTCATCACTTCAGGAAAGGATTAGGTCTTTTTTGCAACTCTCTCTCTCTCTATGATTCCCGATCTCTTCAACGTAGGTTAGGTCGTATCTAAATTTGTACTATGTATTCTCAACTTTTGGCCCTTTAAGACTACACGATGCTTTATGGTCTAGCCGTCTCTTCCTTTTATAACCAAGTCATTCGCGTCGTATGTTCAGTAAGTTGGGCTTTTCTATTTTGTTAGGCCTGACTCCTAAGATTTGGTTGATTGATCCTTTTAATTACATGGGATTCTGCAGATCTTCTATTCGATTCTCTGCATCTTCTATTTCCGTCTCATTCCAATCAACTGTCGTCTTAACGTCCAACTCGATGACCTATACTTATTTCCTGAAATAACTCGAGAAGAGATCAACATAACATATCGCATAGCAGATCATCTCTTGAGATGCTATAGCATTATGGTGACACTGTGGTGATGGTTTAGAATAAAGATCCAAAATGTTGTAGCATGACATCAGGTCTATTATTCGATCTCAAAATACGTTAAGACGCATATATAGGGAATAGATTGAAGCTGAGTGGAAGAGAAAACAAGAGGTAAGAGTGAGTGACCTTCATATTTTGTCCTTGATTTTAATCCATATATAGGCGAGATCATAAGCAAGAAAGTGACATGCAAGCAAGCTAGCTATGTTTTGATGTCTTGTGTGGCGATGTGTATAGATAGTGCGGAAGAAGCATGCAACAAAGGGTTATAAAAGAGTAGACAACTTTAAGGCTATGAGGAGGACAATGAGTATGACTTGATGAATGAAGGGATGGTGTAATACCCTGAAAAATCTCACTTATGATAAGTATCATATTGAGTAAATAATACCTATTGGAAATAGGTGAATATATGATCTCAAAGACCTTGTGGAGAATTTATCTTATTTTTGGGGTAGTTTCTTTTGAAAAAGAATAATTTGCAATTAGGTCCCTAAAACGTTTGGAAGTTTGCAAACAGGTCCCTAAACGCATTTACAGGTTATAAAATACCCTGTGAAAATTATAAAGAGACAAGTAAATATGTATTTGAAATAGGGAAGAATATTGTCCCTAATTTAGGTAATTTATTAAATTATTACCTTGGAAAAATAAAGGGGGAAAAGTTAAAAAGTATTATAATGACCAAAATGCCCCCGTAAATGTTAATATAATGCATGAGACATAAAATACTAATGTCAATGCAAAATTTGTGAGGTGATAAGCTATTCTAATTAATAAAATTAGCAAAAAATATTAAGTTAATTAAGTAATTATTGGCTAATTATTTGAGCATAAACAAAGGAAAATCCAAAGATAATTATGTAAAACCCTATAATTAGGGGATAATGGCTAAAAATTAGCATAAATATATTTTCTAATTAATTGGAAAATATGAAGGAAAATTGGTGAGATTAAGTAACTTTAAGCCTAAATTTTGTAAAAAATTATGTAAAAATAATTATTAAATTATATAATAATTAATTAAAAAATAAAATAAAAAATATATATAAATTGTGTGTGTGTGTGCCGACATCTTGTGGGAAAAAAGAAAAAAAATATAGGATAAATAATGGTGGAGTGTAAATAATAAACACTTGATTAAAAAATTAATTAAAGTAAAAAGTAAAAAAGTAAATAAACACCGATAGAAATTGGATCCTATCTAGAAAACTATGAACAAAGTTTCTAGAGTCAGAGTAAAATATTACTGAGTGGATTTTTATCTCGGATTTGGTCATTTAAGTCATTTCCGAGATCGGTAGAATACTTAAGTAATAAGACGGAATAGGGTAATCTGTGAAAAAGACAGATAGTCACAAATTTAGAATTTGAAGAAAATAAATTGTAACTCAACATCTGGGGATGAGTTTATGATTATCTGGACATATTTGGAATCATTGAATTTTTGTCCAGAGGTTGATGATTTCGGAAGTTCGTTCCGTAACTGGCACGTTTTTCCGTAAAACTTCAGCAGGACTAGAGAAGACCTGGAAGGGATAAAAAATTTAGTTAACCTAGACATTTCTAATGAGTAAGAAAATTTCTTCAAAGTTACTATTCCGAATCTTTGAGATTTTGTAAGATTACGCGATTCGGACACCGATCGGAGACTTTATCGGTATAAAACTTCTTGAGGAAGTCAGTGACATCATCAAAGTACATGGATGACATCATGGGGATGATGTCATATGGATGAAAGAGAAAGGGTTGGATGGCCAAGATGAAGCCACTTCAACAAAGTGCGATCCTACGGTCCAGAATCCGTCTGATAAAGCATGAATAGTAACCGGGTTTTTGCCTATAAATAGGACACCCCTTTGCTCTTCATTCTTCACAATTCAAGAGAGCATTTCGGTTTTAGAGAGAATTTAGAGAGAGGAGCTCTGGGGAAAGTTGTAGCGAAGATCTTCAACGGGTGAGTTCTTCGGTTCATAGTTTTAGTTCGGTAGTTTTTGAAGTTTTAGTGTAGATGTTAGTTTGATCTTTAATCTTCCAAGTATGATTAGATATCATGTTTTAGGGGTAATTAAGGCCCTAATTTCGAAAATATTGTTGGGGTTAGAGTTATGTCAAAATTTTGGAAGATTAAAGTCAAAGTAGCGAAGCTCTGACGAAATTCCGCCGATTAGGGGCATCAGGGGCAAAATGGTAATTTGTACCTAAAATGCCTATTATGATGTGAATCATTAGTCAATATGATTTATATTTCGAAAATTATGTTGGAGTAGGAGTTATGTTGAAATTTTGGAAGATTAGGGTCAAAGTAACGAAGTGCTGGCGAAATTCCGCCGATTAGGGGGTCAGGGGTAAAATGGTCATTTTGACTAAAAATGTCCGTCGTAATGATAAATCCTTAACAAATACGTTGTTATGTTGATAGGATATCCCTGATTACGTTCGACCTCTTGTCGTGCCGTATATCGGCGAAATACCGATTTCCGTCAACGAAGGTACGTCCGCGTACTGTAACACTAATATGATGTTTATGGTATGCATGTATGTGCTAGGTGTATTGTATGTGGTAGTTGATAGCTCTGTGATATGTTTATGTACTATTGATATGTTTACGTTTGCCAAGGGCGATATATCTGCATGCTTTTGGGTGATATATGTATACATGCTTTTGGGCGATATATGTATGCATGCTTTTGGGCGATGAGTGCACATATACTATTGTTGATATGTTTATCTGTAGTCCATATGCTGTATTTGTAAATATGAGGTTAACCGTTACCTGAGATCCGGTGCGGATCTCAGCTCTTAACTTAACGTCAGCGTCGGGAGGACCGAGGACCGAGGAGAGAGGGAAGCAACAAGTTCAGGGATCCGGCTGAAGACTTTCTGTTGTTACTCTTTACTTTTGAAAACTCTCGGTCACTGTACCGCTTCTGTAATTAGCCAGTGGGCATTTTGAATATATATATCAGTTACTTTTCCGCTCCGATGCTCTACTCTGATGAAAAAAAATTTATACTGCTTTTGGAAAACGGAATGTTACAGATGGGACATTTAGTAAATACAAACGCAATCCAGTCTGTGCTGATGAAAGTGATACTTCTGTGAGATATCTATAAATACATAAAGCTACAAGCCTCTATTGTTATATATATAACCCGTTGCCAAAGGCCTCTTCTATATATAGTTGGATTTTTATGCCTCCTAAATTATGTTCATAGGGGACAGACAATGAGACATATCAATCTCTCTCTCTCTCTCACACACACACACAAACGGAGTATATGTATACAAAAGCCGCCAACGTTCAAGCAACCCAAGAGCATCAATTACACACAAAAAAAGTTCCCATTCACACCCAAAATATTGATTAGATTAATGGTCCCAATGCCATTGAATACATACAAAATGCTTCCAACATAGATGAAGACATAAAAGACTAAATATGATACTAATGATACTAACTAGTAGACTTTTTGACGTTGTTCTTGCTCCTTGTAATCATGCTCTGTCTCTGTGCCAAGAGTTGAGAGGTTGTGATCCAACGCTTTCTCCTCTACTACAGACCTGGGGTGCCTATGGAAGTTGATTTTGTTGAGAAACACTTGTACCAAATCCCTTAAATTGAATCTTCCTGGAACCTTCTGTTTCACTTGAGCTTGCACCCTTGGACTTATCTCAATTCTCACTCATAAGGGATAGGAAATTTGATTTGAGGATCAACATAGTGATGCATATAATCTTATACAATACCCTCTTGAATCACAACATCTAAGCTCAGACTAGGCTTTATAATGAAAAAAAGAAGTGAGCCAGTGTGCATAAAAATCAAATCAACTAGAAATAGCATAATTACATTATAATGAATGAAAAATGACACAATGTATTCAATTCTGCCAGTATCTTCATCATAATGTATACCCATCTTACATGGAGTTCTTGGCATGTGCAAGCACTTTTTCCTTGCAGAATTTCGTTGAGATGATTGAGTGGTATTAGGAGAAAGTTGTATTGGTATTGGTGGAACTTGAGAAAGTTAGGTGGTATTTGGAGAAGGTTGTGTGGGTGGTGTTATAGCTTGAAAGGATTGTTTAGGCAGAGGTGGCTACTTAGAGGATTGTGAGGAGTAAGGTGGTGTCGAGATCTGCTGCTTGATGAAGGCACCTAAACAAATGAGTAAAATTTCATTTAAGGTCACATATCCCAAAACAGATATCGAAAGTAAACAATTTTGATGAAATACTTACCTCTTTACTAGTAGTCTTATTGTGCCCTTCTTGTTTGCAGATGCTACATTTGTTGCATTGGAGGGAAGTTATATGTGTCCCAGAATTGCTTCCCGTTCACTGGTTGCAGCTTTGTCCTATAACTAGCAATATACGTTTCTTTATCGTAATAGTGTGAGATTTGACTTTTGTTTTACTTATGAGCAAATTAAACTTTGTTTTATTTATTAGTTATATTTTAATGTTATTTAATTTTGTTTATTTATTATCTACTTAATGCTTGATCACCATTAAGTATGATCTGAGGAATTTTGATTACTCTTCAGAAAGAGATCGTAATTGGACCATTAGATTGAGTAATGTGGGATTAGAATTTATTCTAATTTGCCATTAGGATATGAATATACCTAATGGACCCATATAATCATATTAGAGTGAAATTGATTTATTATTACCTCTTGGGTAATTATATTAGGGAAAACAATTTTAACTTGAGAGAGGGCTGTAAGTGATTAGGAGATACTTACATATATTAATACCCTAGATTAACAAAATTGACATTGAAATTAATTAATTAAGTGAAAACAAGGTTTATGAAGTTAATAAGGGATTTGTAATTCTAGGTTGCTCTTTTGTTAACTGTGATAGTTAGATTGTTTTAATTTGATTTGAATTTATTTTCTCTCACTTGAGTTCAATCTGTTTTGCTTAACTTAAACAAATGTGTAAAATCAATGCTCGACCGATTTAGGTGCTAAGAACGACACTTCTCTCATCACTTTATTATTTGATACAACCCATGCATTTGGAAAGTCATAGGCTATATAAATTCTGCCCCTATTACCATTCATGCAAATCACCATGAAAAATGAGATTTGAAAGTTAGCATCTATAATTTCAATCCACACTTCTCTCACTATAGTATAGTCTCTCAAAATGTGTAAAGCGTGTTTCTCTATCACGCATATGTAAGAACGTGAGCTAACAATTACAAGTCCTCTCTGAGCTCTCAAGTAGTTCGTAGGTAGTGTATCATGTGTCACTTTCTTAACCCTGGCATGTTCATTCTTAAACGTGTTTTTTTTGCTTTCAATTGATTCAATATAGTACTAGTCATCTTTAAGGACAAGTTTTAAGTGATTAAACTCCAAATCACAAAAAGCATTTTCGTGTCATAAACATTAAATGCAAAGCCACCTCATCCAATCTGAATGCATTTTGAACTCCAATGACTATAACAAGACTCTAACAACTATAATCAAAGCTTCAACAATCATCAAATTATCCCACCTATAAATTCGAAAGCATTCAAGATGGAGCTAATAACCCATCACTTGCATTTACTGTGCAATTAATTTTCTAAATATTGTGCTTTATTTTACTGATATTCTCATGTTTCAGTGATTATTACATTTGCTCTCTAAGAGATAATGTTATACCTCATTATTACACTCTAGTTGAGTTGCTCAAGATAGTGGGATATTAGGTAGGATTGATCACAAAGTGTTAAGGGGAGAGAGTTGTCTTTGAAAGAAACTTGATTGTACTGAGCTAGGCACCAAAAGCCCGATGAATCTTGGTATTATAGTGAAACACTTAGAAGGATTTTTGAAGACTAGATATAGGTCAAGTGGTTATACTGACCTAGTATAAATCCCTAGTGTTTATCTATCTTATTCTCGTTCAATGATATCTTTCTAACTCTAACCTTTTTTATTACTTTGGTTTAAAGTTTTAAATTTTTAATATCACTCAATTCACCCCCTCTTGATTGAAAGGCTTGTCTAACACAAAAGAATTAACCCTTTGGCCTATAGCAAGGCAATATTCCATCATAGTAATGAAATAGGTTTAAATTCTTACACATTGTGTTGGTTCATGGTGGTCTACTTTAGAAAGAAGAACAATGTAGTTGTATTTAACCATTCTCTCACAGGTTGTTCAAAAACTTTGTTTCACAAGGTTGCATTTTTTTCCCCACCAAACAAGTTCCATTGAGAATAGGGGAAATGAGATTGTAAATCATCTTGGGATTTTGGCGCATTGTCCATCATAAATGTTGCATTTTTTTTAATTGACAGATATGTAACTTCACTTTGAATCATATGTTAGGGGCCTTGTCATTCAAAGTAGGAAAATTGGTAATAATGAAACTTCCATGGCAAGTTTGAGTACCTTTAGTGTAGAGTTCTTTGAAGAAGTTAAGAGCCAAATGTCCTATGAATATCCATGAGAGTGAATTTTGTGTGTGGTTTTATCTCCAAATTCATGCCAATTAATTTGGAGATATCTGCCTAGCTTTTTCACAAAGTAAAAAACAACAAATTAAAAGGTGAAAAAGCCTACTGAGGCCCCAATATATTGTTTGAATTAACATTATGATAAAATGACTTATGGGCCAAAAACCCGATTAATATGGAATATACTTCAACGGCTTTAACAAAAAAGATGTGAACCCCAGTCTTTGGTTCAACTGGTAAAAGGGTTGGACACTCTCACCAAAGGGAAGTGGTTTGATCCTGGAGCTGATTAAAGTGCTAAGGGAGGCATCCTAACTCCTGGGTACTTAGGTAAAAACCTGAGGGTAATAGATGGCTCGCCCTGCCTCACATTGATATCACCTAGGATAAATGGAGATTTCGTCCTGCCCTAGGATCGTGGGTGGGCCTAACTCCTTTACTAAAATTTATATAAAAGAACAAAAAAGATGCGAAGAGAGAGGAAAATGACATTGGAGAAGGAAGGAAGAAAATAGGCTTTTTAAAAGTAGGTCATACATGCATTTTTAGTAAAAGAAAATATAAATTACTCCGAAAGACCCAATAACTTGAGGTTTGCAAAAATATCTTAAGAAGGAAAAAAAATGTTAACTAATATAGTATGTTGATTGCATTGGGTATTTTCCACACTGTAAGAATATTATTACATGGTTTTGGCTTAAACAACGATCATAGATATACTTATTGATTACCCACTAACAATATTCTCACATGAATTGTAAGGTTATGAGCCAACTTTTTAAATCTCACGTGGGCGGTGAGATTTATACTCAACTTCTATGTTTTTATTATGTGATAGGATATTACCACTATCATTTTTTGTCACTACCAATGTCACTACCACTTTTTCACCGTTAGATCAAAATTTTAATGGGAGAGATAAATGATAAAGGTAAATGAGATTATGATCTAACGGTGAAAAAGTGGTAGTGACAAAAAATGATAGTGACAATATCTTATCCCTTTTATTACTTTTTTTTTTTTTTGCTGGTTTCATCTTTTTCACCCTGTTGTCTAGTAGATATGTACCAACTCTTATTTTGCTCCTCTCAAAAGTTGTTTGGACCGAAACAGGCTCGCTTTAACTCGATCCAGTAATATGATGGGGTACATTGGACCTTTGGTCCAGATTTTAATCTCTCAAGAATTATTTTTTAAAAACAAATTAACATTGTACCGGGAAAAAAAAAAGGAGTTGAAGTGTCTGTATTTTTGCTTTAGATTCCCTAACATATGTTTCAAAACATATCTTATGTGTCCAAGGGAAGGATCTAGACTAGAACGACCAATATATCCAAGTAATTAAGTTCTATCCTGAGATAACCCCAAAACCCTAGAATTTCCGATTTCCGAAGCCCACACTGTCTTCATCTCTACCTCTTGCAGTTGGGTGAGCTTGAGATTGCGAACTTGAACAAATTATGGACTTTGACGAGTACGATTACCTGGAAAAGACAGTGGAGGAGCTGGGAGATCAAGATTTGACGAAGAGCAAGGGGAAAAACGATAAGAGTGAGAGGGCTTACAGGAAGCGTGACGTCGACGATGATGTTGATGGTGAAGACAAGAAGAGCAAGAGGTCCAGGGGCGACGACGAGAATGGGTCGAGGAAAGATCGTGAGGACCGCGAGAAAGAACGTTCTAGTCGAGAAAAGGAACGGCATAGGAGTAGCAGAGACAGAGAGAGGGACGGTGATAGGGAGCGAGAGAGGAGGAGTAGTAGGGAGAGAGATAGGGAGAAAGAGAGAGATAAGGAGAAGGAAAGAGAGAGAAGGGATAAAGAGAGGGATAGGGAGAGAAGAGACAGAGATAAGGAGAGGGAAAGAGAACGGGAGAGAAGGGAGAGAGAGAAGGAGAGGGAAAGGGAGAAAGAAAGGGAGGAGAGAGAGAGGTCCAGGAGAAGCAAAAGTCGTTCTGATCGAGATAGAGAAAGAGAACGAGAATTGGAGTCTAGAGACAGCCGGTATTTGTCTTTCCTGCCTCATCTTGTTTGTGAATTTTGTTCCCCTTGATACTTTTTTCTTGGTTGAAAGTTCATACGAGGCATTTATGTTACTTGCCATCTATCTGATGAGCCCATTAGCTGACGACGCTAACTGTGAATAACTAGTTCCCGAATTGTTTGTGAAAGCACAGTGAGCAGTTCAGTTACTGTTTTATTTAATGAACTTATCTTTTTCCCTATATCTGTGGTGATTTTAATCTGAAAAATCACTTAAGGACATCGGTTTAGTAAGGAGTCAGATTAGGCTAAATTAACTCGTTCTGAAGTTCTTATTTTGATCGAATGAATGAATGCATCTTTTTACCTGCAGTGCCTTGACTAAACTTTGAAGGCTCTTAGCTAATCAAAGTGAAATTTAGAGTTGCAGCTCTATATATTTTTATTTATCTGATATGTGTGTACATATATAGGAGAAAATCATAGGTGGTTAACCTAATCTGATCACTAGAATCTCTACTATAATCAATAATCAAGGAAACAATAATTTGAAATTTAAACAGATTTGATCACGTAACAGATTAGGGAAATTAGGTTTTAAGTGAGAAGGGCCCATAAGTGACGGCTAGGCCCATTCCGACACTTCCCCTCAAGCTAGTGAATAGATGTTGATCATTCCTTGCTTGCTTCTAAGGGTATGTTTGGTTTGAGGGAAGGGGAGGGAGGGGGAGGGAAGAGAAAGAAAAAAAGGAGAGGAGGGAAAAAAATTTCAAAATTGAGTGTAGTGGGGCCCACAAGTTTTCCTCTCCCTCCTTTTTTTTCTCCCCCCCCCCTCCCCTTCCCTCAAACCAAACATACCCTAAGGCCTTCGAACTTCCCCTGAGTGAGGGACTTGGTCATAATATCTGTAGTCTGTTTTTCTGATGGGATGTATGATAGATCCATCACCTTTGCTTCCAATTTTTCTCTAATAAAATGACGGTCTATTTCCACATGCTTCATTCGGTCATGAAGAATAGGATTATTTGTAATCCTAATTGTTGACATATTGTCACACCATTCTTTTATGGGTTCTTCTGGTTCAGCCTTAATCTCCGTTCAGCCTTAATCTCCTTAAGAAGTCACATAACCTACATACCTTCACTTACTCCAAGGGACATTGCCCTGTATTTAGATTCTGCTGAGCTTCATGAGACTACTGTTGTTTTTTACACCTCCAAGTTACCGGATTTACCATACATAGGTACAATAACTAGTGGTGGAGCGTCTATAAACTTTTAAACCACCCCAATCGGCATTAGTGAACAATTCAACACTTCTAGTGCTTCCTTTTTCAAAAAAAAAATCCTAAGCTTGGAATTTTCGTTGGGTACTGAAGTGTCCTATATACTACTGTCATATGCTCTTTTTGCGGGTTACTTAAAAATTGACTTACCATATGGGGAAACACATGTCAGGTCGTGTGTGAGATAAGTAAATCAGTTTTCCAACTAATTTTTGATATCTTTCTTGATTTACTACTGTACTATCAAGCCTAGTAGTTAATCTTTGATTTAACTCCATAGGAGTATGGGCTAGCCTTGCCCCCAACATTCCAATCTCTTTAAGGAGATCCAGGGTATACTTCCTTTGTGAGAAACTAATCTCTTTGAGTTCTAGCCACTTTCGTTCCTAAGAAGTATCTCAGTGGGCCAAGATCTTTTATCTCAAATCTTGATGCTAAATTTTTCTTTAGCATTATGATTTCTACATCATCATCTCCTGTTAAGACAATATCATCAACATATACAATGAGAATTGTCCTTCCATCTCGGTCCTTTATAAATAGTGTATCATTTGCTTGACATTGTTTATAACTCCAACCCTTGATGGCCCGAGTAAATCTTTCGAACCATGCTCTTGGTGATTGCTTCAATCCATATAATGACTTGTAAAGCTTGCACATTTTGTTGGAATTTTCTGAGTTTCTTAGTCCCAATGGAACCTCCATGTATACTTCCTCTTCAAGATCCCTATTTAAGAAGGTGTTTTTCACATTCATTTGATGGAGAGGCCACTCTAGGTTGGTTGCAAGAGATAGCAAAACCTTTATAGTGTTAAGTTTTGCTACAAGAGCAAAGGTCTCTTGATAATCCAATGCCATAAGTTTGTGTAAAACCTTGAGCAACTAGTTGGGCTTTGTACTTATTCATACTCCAATCAGCATTATATTTCACAGTAAACATCCTCTTGCTGCTGACCACGGATTTCCCTTTAGGTAAATTAGTGATTTCCATGTTCCATTCTTATGTAGAGCTCTCAATTCTTCTTCTATCACCTGTTTCCACTTTTGATAAGAAACAACTTCCTCAAAATTTCCTGGTATGCTTTCCTTCTGAATATTAGCCACAAAAATTTTCATGTGGTGAAAGTTTGTTGTATGAGACGTGCCTAGTTATAGGATGTTGAATGCAACTTCTCGTCCCTTTCCTCAAGGTAATAGGCCAGTACAGATCCTCAAGACTTGTCTCAGGCACAGGATCATGAGTCTGTTGAGGTGTGGAGCTGGCATCTTCCTCATCATGTTGTGCTTTGTGGCTGTATTAGGTTTGTCCAACCTAGTCTCATATGTTTTAGATTCAGAAGTCAAGTTAAGAGGCTCAAAAGGATTTTCTGTTTGGAGTTCAACTGTTTGGGGACTGCGCTGGTGCTATTTCTGGGAGTTTTATGTGCTGAGGTATTAGATTCAAGGCTGTCTCCAATGGAATCAGAGTATGGGACAGATCTAGGAACATAATTATTTTTTTTAGAAGAAATAGGTGAAGAATTTGGAATATGTAGTGGTGTTTGTAGTCCATTAATAGGCTGTCCAGATGAGAAAACATTTTGTTGCTAATGATGTTCAGTTTCATAAACAAGGCATTCACTTCTACTCTCCCCTTGCATGGGTGGTTTTGAAAAATAAGGTTGGTGTTCAACAAATTTCACACTTTAAGTGACAGAATTTATTTGTAATTGGACAAAAACACTTATAACCTTTTTGAGTTGAAAAATAGCCCAAGAAAAAACATTAAAGAGCTCGTGTGTCTAGTTTACCTCCTCCCTCATTGTAAACAAAAACTGCACAATTGAAAACCCTTTTAGAAATAGAATTAATAAGTGGGGAATTTGGGTAAGTTTTTGTAAATGTTTCAAGAGGAGTATGGAAATTCAGTATTTTTGAAGGCATTCGTTTATTTAAGTAGGCTAAGGTAAGAACAACATCCCCCCAAAATCTGCTAGGAACATTACTTTAAAACATAATAGACCTAGTTACCTCAAGGAGGTGACGATTCTTCCTTTTAGCACTCCGTTTTGTTGGGCAGTATGAACACAAGAAGTTTGGTGATGTATGCCTTTTTCAGTCAATTTTTTTTTTGAAGTTTGAGTTTAAGTACTCCTGACCATCGTCACTTCTAAGAATTTTAATAAAGGTTTGAAATTGATTTTGGACAAAAGTATAAGTTTTTTTGAAAAGTGTGAACACCTCAGATTTTTCTTTCATCAAAGCAACCCATGTTAACTGAGTATGATCATCAATTAATGTTACGAACCATCTAGCTTTAGAATTTGTTGCAACCTTAGAAGGACCCCATACATCACCATGATTGAGTGTAAATGGATGAGAGGGTTTATAATAAAGAGAAGGATATGAATTTTGAACTTGTTTAGCAAATTGACAAGAGTCACAATGAAAATCTGTAGCAGATTTATTACTAATGTTTGGAAACAGAAATCGCATAGAGTTGAGACTAGGGTGGCCTAACCTAGAATGTCACAATTTAATGTCTTCAGTAGACATGACAGATAGCACAACACGTGGTTTATTTGAGAGTGATCCTCAGATGTAGTAGAGTCCATTCAACACTTTAGCATTCCCAATCACCTTGCCCAAAGCCAAGTCCTAAAAATTGCATACAGTTTTGTCAAAGGTTACTATGCAGTTTAGATGATCAACAATATGATTTATAGATAATAAGTTGCACTCAATCTCTGCAACATATAAAACATTTTTTAATATGATGTTTTTAGAGATAACTACTGTGCTTGAACCTAGAACTTTTGAAAATTGGCCATTAGCTAGTTCTACTGAATTATGCTTAGAGTATCTAGTAAAATCAGAAAAACAACTCTTTGAAACCTGTTATATGGTCCGTTGCACTAGAATCCACAACCTAGATATCCTTGGATATAGACATACCACTAAGAGCACATGTAAGGGTAGTTCCTGATTTGGCCAAGGTAACAGAAGGAGTGTTTTTCTCAGAGTTTTGCTGAGGAAGGTTCATTATGGTTGTCTAGAATCGCAGAACTATGAGTTCTTTGATGTTTAAATTATCACCTTTAGTTTCAAGGGCGCTAACCCCCAGTCCTTTCTTATCATATATTCCTTTTTGCTTCATGTTTGGGGGCTTGTTGTGTAATTTCCACCACTCTTCTTTGGTGTGACCACTTTTATTACAATGATCGTACCATTTTGTAGACTTTCTTGTCTTTATATTTCCTTGATTTCCACGAAAAGTAAGGGCAGATATCTCCTAGTTGATTTGTGTTTAGCTAGGTGAGCCTTGAGTCAAAAACTTTCTACTTTCCTCACATTTCATCATATTAAACGCATCCTCCAATAAAGGGAGAGGGTTCATACTCATTATGCGTCCTCAGGCATCTTCATATGAGTCATTTAGACCAAGGAGAAAATCACAACACCTATCTTGATCAAGTAAACGCTTATGATCCATGACATCATTATGGCAGGACCATTCATAAGTTTCATATCAGTCTAATCACTGCTACAACTTCATCAGGGTAGTATAGTATTGAGTAAGAAATTTCCCACCTTGATATTGCTCTCGGAGTGCTCGTTTGACTTGGAGGATTGCAACAATATTCTTCCGGATAGAGAATGTTCTTTGGGTAGAGTCCTAAATCTCTTAAGCGGAAGTAGCAAGAAGGTAATTTTCACTTATCTCAACGGTCATGGAATTCAATAACCATGCCATAACCATATTATTCTTTGCACACTAGGTCTCAAATTCAGCAGAGTTGGCTGAAGGTAGATCTTCGGTGAGATAGTTTGCCTTCTTCTTTCCCTGAATGTACATCAATATGTTCTAGGACCATTGTAGATAGTTTTTTTCATTCAACCAATGTGCTATCATTACTTGGGAGAGGGGATCCGGCGTTGCCCCAACCAGACCATATGACAATGATGAGGTTGTACCTTGGTTTCCCATATTATTCGGTGTGTCAGTCTTTTTTGGGCTCTCTGCAGTCGACGAGGAATGATGATCTCCATCGTCAATAGCGAAGACCCGTGACTGACCGTTTCAAGCTGCCTTATATGTCATTGAGCCGATGGGTTGGCTCTGATGCCATGAAATTTAGAGTCGTAGCTCTATATATTTTTATCTATCTAATATGTGTGTACGTATATAAGAGAAAATCATGGGTGGTTAACCTAATCTACTAGAATCCCTCCTATAATCAAGGAAACAATAATTTGAAATTTAAACAGATTTCATCATATAATAGATTAGGGAAATTAGGTTGTAAGTGAGAAAGGCCCATAACTGACGGCTAGGCCCATTCGAACACACAACAATGAGTTTGTTCACCCTCCTTGCCATCCTTGTTTTTTCAGAGGTTATAGAGTAATTTGAGATTTTAGATTTAAATTAGCAGTTAAAATGGCACAGCAGATTCCTTGAGTTTTGGTTTTTTAATCTATAGCAGTACCCCTTGTCCCCTTTTATATATTATATTATATATATATCAATCAAATTGAAATGGTCATATTCTTGTAAGTAATGCAAATTCAAGTACTACATTTTTGTAGTTATTTGTTGAGAAATTTATGCTTTAACTTTAACTTATGTTTGTGCTGGTGATAACACTCAATTCTTTTGTGTTGCTTGCACTCTCTTGCCGTTCTTTCCACTTTTTTCCTTTTAAGAGTATATAATAAATGATCTCTCTATCTGGTTGGAAGAAACACCTTAAAGGGCCTTTTTTTGGATTGTATTAGGATCAAAACTTCCTATATCTTATTACTTTGTACGATGCATGAAATTGAGACCTGCATACTATTACCTGAGAACTGACATCCTTCTCTACTGTGTTTGAGACTTGTACATTTGTGTTGAAATTTCCTACTATGAACTTATTGTTTAATCATAACTAGGATTTTTTTTCATTTGATCTTGATCATTGAGTCTTATTTTGAATAATATGATAGGATTGCAACATGAACAACTCTGAATAAATTTTCACACAAAATTGAGGGGTAAATTCTTGGCCAGAAGCAACGATTGGTATGCATTTATTTGATTGAGTTCTGTTTTGAACTTGAAGTTTGAGTCATTGAGATGTTATAACCTCTCTGATCAAGTGCCATCTTAAAGCATCTGTTATTTAGAATTTCAACTTTATATCCTTATACTCTATAAATATCAAATTTGGCCGAGGCTCATTTTTGCTCAATTTTTCTGTATAATTTGTTGTATGTGCTAAATTTTATTTATATTACAGGAGATTTAGGGATAAGAAAGAGGCTGTGGAACCTGAGGCAGATCCAGAAAGGGATCAGAGAACTGTTTTTGCATACCAGGTTGAAGGGTTTGCATTCTCTCTTTTTATGGTTCACATTTAGATACTTGATATGCATGACTGATGATTTCCATTTTTTGCTTGTGATAATCATAGATGCCTCTAAAAGCAACAGAGAGAGATGTTTATGAATTCTTCTCGAAAGCTGGCAAGGTTAGATTTTAATTTTTTGTAATATTTACTTTAATGGCGTTCTGTTGTGATGTGTTAATTACTTGCATTGAGAATCCTATTTTTGCTAGCTTGCTGATAAAACTATTGGTGCATCTGATTTCCATACTATTGTTGCTGTCATGTTGTTTGAGATGAAGTTAAAGTGTAGTAAATGTTAAATTATTTAGCTAAATTTGGTTGCTGTTGCATTTAGTTTTCCTTTGCATTCAGTTTCTAGTCCTATATTGACTTTCCTGGAGTCTCATAATTCTATTTTGGTCTATTGAGTTGGGTCGAATCTCGATTAGTTGGAGTCAAATGTGGCTTTAGGTAATGGATTGTTGGTCAACAACAAGCCTTATAACACTAGGTAGAGTTGGTTGTATGGATCGCGTGATGCTATAGTGCTCTATCAACGACCAAATCTTTAAATATATTGTTAACCAAAAAGTTCCGTTCAATGACTTCATTGTGCGTTTTCTTCTGTTTTCCTTTGCCCCTTTTTAGGGAACTTCATTCCATATGATCTACCGTCCTCACTGGCGCCTCTAATGGCCTCCTTTGTACATGTTCTAACTACCTCTAATGGTTTTCTACCATTTTCTCTGCAAGAGGCGCCACACCTACTCATTCTTTGATATAATCATTACAAATCTTATCTTCTATTGTATGATTACAAATCCATCTCAACACCCTCATCGTTGTTACCCCCTACTTTATGCTCTTGTCTATTTAGAGCATAACATTCACTACCTTGTCACGAAGAAAGAAAATAAATTATTTATGTCACATCATATCTGTGTGAAGAAGTCATAGGTGGATTTCTTATGTGTACCCCTATCATTTGAAAATTTGATGTGGGAGTGTTAAGAAATAGGCGAGAGTAGTAGGGAAAGAGAAGAGAAAGAAGAAGTCAGGAGAAGAGAGAAGACAAGATAATGCTTTAGTCTATCATCCAATCATACCCGACCTTATATAGGCACTATCATGATTAGAATCCCGCCCCTGGCAGCCTTATTGAATTAGTAAGCACCCTAATTACTAACCTATCCCTACTAACTAGTTAGTGACCTTATAGGCTTACTAAGCCACCAATTAACTACTAATTATTCCTAATATCAATTATTATTAATGTGGGAATATTATGTAATATTATTATATTATATTATTCTCCCTAGGTTGTTGTAACCTATCCTCTATTCTCTCCTAGATTTTCTCCATCAGTTACTCCTTTATTTTCTCCTTAATTTGTTTAGTTTTATCTCTCTATTTATTATATAAGTAGATATTGTATCACAACATTAATCGATCAATGAGAATACAATTCTTCTCTCATAAATTCCACATGGTATCAAAGCAGGTTTAAATTCCTGAAGCAAATTAGCAGTTCCGTTGTGGTTCTCCGGCGCTGGTGACTTGCTGCCTTCCAGAAATAGTTGGAGAGGCTGCAAGACACACAACGCCGAGAGACAAAGCCGGGAGACAGAGATTCATCAACCATCTCCATTGTCTAATACACAGTCGCTAGAAGTCGCGACTTTGTTCTTCTTCTCAACCACTCTGCATTAATTTCTTCACGACCTGGTTCCCTCACGAGCGTCTCTGTAGATCATTCTTGTTTTCAGCCTTTGCAGACCCTCGACTAGTTAGTCTACAGTTGAGCTTCTTTGCAGATCTTGTTCACAATCTCTACAGACCCTCGATTTCGTCTTTCAGTCAGCATCAGCGTCCTCTGGAATCAGCATTGGCGCCCTCTGGCTCTCTCAACGTTCATCATCTTTGATCACGCCAAACTCGTCCGTGGTCATCAACATCCGCACTCCCTGGGATTTTCCGTGAGACCCAGCGTCGGTAGCCTCCTCATCATCAAGTCTTGTCCGACTGTCAAAGATTGGACCGTCTCAAGCTTCGACCAGTCTGTCAAAAGCTCACTAACGGTACTCTCCGTCACCCAGTGACGTCCGATTGAGACGATTCACCTAGTCTCGTCTTTGAACTGATCTCATCTCACTTGACTATCGACTCGTCCGTCGCGTTTTCCGTTGCAATTCCAGAACTCGTCGACACAGTTGGAGTTCGTCCGTCTCGTCATCCTCTCTCTGGTCCATTGTTATCGGATCAATTAAATTCAGGATATACCTCTCGGACTATCTTTTTATCACGTGATATCGGTAATTTTTGTTACCCAATCTTAGGCACTTTTTATCTCGTCTTGCATCAGGTATTCCTCTCAGCTTTCGCGCTCTCAGTTCCAGCTGCTCACACTCACGCTCCTGTTCACGTTACTTTGTTGACTGTGATTCTACCTTTCTGACTGTGACACCTCTCATTGTGACCAAATATAAACTTATCTACACTATTGTGCATCTTTTGTCTGCTAGTGGAGGACCAAACTGTCTTTTTGGCAATTGAAGGACCAAATTGTCATTTCAGAAATTCATAGGCCTCTGAGACTCAAAAAAGAGTACAAGTCCAGACAAAATAAATGGACCTCTGAGACTCAAGAAGTACAAGTCTAAGGATTTTGAAGACTCAAGTAGTTATGGGACCTTCATCGATCTGTCGCAGCCGCTGCCTGTCGATCTTGTCGCAGCCAGGTACTCCCAAAGTTGTTGTGTATCTGCTGCCCGTTCATCTTGTCGCAGCAGTAACTCCCATCATCATCTGAGACTCCAATAAGTTGCATAAGCAAGTTGGACATGATTCACATCCATGGTCCAACTTGAGGGGGAGTGTGGGAATATTATGTAATATTATTATATTATATTATTCTCCCTAGGTTGTTGTAACCTCTCCTCTATTTTCTCCATCAGTTACTCCTTTATTTTCTCCTTAATTTGTTTAGTTTTATCTCTCTACTTATTATATAAGTAGATATTGTATCACAACATTAATCGATCAATGAGAATACAATTCTTCTCTCACAAATTCCACAATTAATATCCATTATCATTATTACAATAACCATATCAATATCCCCGCTAAAGAACCCTTGCCCTCAAGGTCTTCAACCACAAATGAAAGATGCTGCTGCTGCAGTTGATAAAGCAACACCCATGAAGCTTCTTCCTCTGGAAGTTGCTTTCATTTTACCATTACTTGCAATTCGTCCCTTACGAAGTTAACAATCTTTTGTGGTTCTTTAGTTGTAGGCGGCTTTGGCCAATCTAAGGGAGGATGGTGAGGACGAACAGCCGGATCAGGACACATCTTCGACAAAGAAATATGGAAAGTATGGTGGATTCAAACCTCAAGGGGTAGCTCCAACTGATATGCAATAGCACCAATACACTTGAGAACCCTATAAGGCCCAAAATACCTTGGAACTAACTTCTGATTGCTCCTTGCTGCAACTAAAATCTGCCTATAAGGTTGGAGCTTCAGAAACACCCACTGACCCACTTGAAACTCTTGATCTATACGATGAGAATTGGCCCTTCGCTTCATCATATTCACAGCCCTAGCCAAATGATGTTTAGCTATCAATAAAGCTTCCTTTCTAGCAACAAATGACCTATTAGCAGACTGAGGCAAATAAGGAACATAGACAGATGGTTTCTGCCCATATGACAATTCATGTGGGGTAACCTGGGTAGGAATGTTAGGTAGTGTTGTGCCTCCACTCAGCAAGCGGTAACCTGCAGCTCCACTCCTTACAAAGCTCCCAACACATGCACCGGAGGTAAGTTTCTAAACAACGGTTCACAACCTCCAGACTCTGGTTGCCCATTGGTTTGCAGATGGTAAGACGATGTCAATTTCTGGTCAATCTTCAATAGTGAAGGAATTCTTGCCAAAAATTACTAATGAAGATAGGATCCCAATCACTTATTATTTCTATAGGAGCTCCATGCAACCTATAAATTCAATCCAAGAACTGTTGAGCCAACTTGAAGCGGAAAAGGGATGAGAAAATGCTATGAAATGCTCATACTTACTCAACCTATACACAATAACCCATATGGTATCTTTGCCACCAGATTTAGGTAAACCTTCTATAAGTCAATTGTGACACTCTCCCATACTCTACTAGGAATAGGAAGAGGTTGCAACAACCCCGGGTAATGTCCTGAGCACAAACATCACAATGGCGAATAAAGTCCATAACGTCCTCAAACAGATTTTTCCACCAAAAGAGAGACTTAATTCGCTGATAGGTTGCATGCATACCTGGGTGTTCTCCTTGAGCACCTGCATGTAACCACTCCAAAATTTTGTGCCGTGTAGCAGCACTATTTCCAACCACAATCTGACCACTTTTCTTCAATAACTCATCCCTCCAAGTGTATTTCTCTATGCTGCCACTGTTTTTGCTGCAATTGTTCCGGCAGCCTTTTTCAAATCAGCATCCGCCTCCCAGCTGTCTAATTTTCTGCAATAAGTCATCTGAACATCTTGCTAGGGTCAGCTACATAAGCTACATAATCTTCATTTTTGGTTGATGAGGTAAGGCATCAGTGACATTATTATTTGCACCCTTCTTATATTGTATATCATAGTTGAACCCTGTTAGAATATTAGGGAATCAATTGTGGTTATTAGTATCCCTTGATCCTTGCCTTAATTATAGGATCAAGATATCAACTTCATTAGTTTTAATTAACCTTTAAATGTAATCCCTGATCCTACTCCTCTGCCCTGATTCTTCTCCTTTTCTTCATCTATATATTGTAATGTCTTCCGCTGAATAATATACTACAAAATACAGAGTGTTCTTATGCCTTTGAAATAATATGGTATCAGAGCCGAGGACACCCGTCCAAGGCCAGAGAAAGCGAGAGAAACAGTGAGCGACGTGCAGGAGAGAGAAACAGTGAAGAGAGTTTTCCGGCGAGTTTAGGGTCCACTGTAGGCGGCGACTATTTCCTTCTTCCAGAAACATGGATCCCTCTCAGAGTCCTCCTGTGTTCGGAACAATTCCCGGAACATATCCCATGGGTTTTATGACCGGTACCGATTCTCAAACTCAAAATTCCTCTTCTTCTTCTTCTTCTATGCCCATCAACCCAGTACCAAAAAGAACCCCTCAGAGATGGCTTCAGAATTTACAGACCATCACATTATGGCTATTAGCCATAAGTTTAATGGTAGAAACTATCTCCAGTGGTCACAAAGCGTGCTGAGGTATATTCGAGGTAAGAGAAAGGAGAAATACATTACTGGGCAGCCCCTCAACCAGCCCCTGATGATCCTAATTTTGACACCTGGTTTGCTGAAAACAACCAAGTCATGACATGGTTGTGTAATTCAATGACCTTGGAGATCAGTGAGGGTTATCCGCTTGCACACACGGCAAAGGAAATATGGGATGCCACTAGGAGGACCTACTCTCTTGAAAACACTGCTGCCTTGATCCACTTTAGGCGGCGAGTTAGACTACACCGCCTAGCCCAGAAGGACGGGAGAGCTCCGATCGGCGGAACCCCGGAATCCGACGACGATCCGACGACTCCAGTACATTTGAAAAAAGGTCTTTAATTTTTGATCCAACAAATATATCAAACTTTGCTGGTCGGATCTCATAACAAACCTCCTTCCCTCTAGGTACTTGTGCCAATGCTCAATGGGTTGCTCTACCGCCAACAACTCCTTTTTGTAAATTGACAAGCTATGGTGCCTAGGAGCCAAGGCCTTGCTGAAAAAAGCTAAAGGCTGTCCCCCCTGCATCAAAACAGCACTAATACCTATACTACAAGCGTTAGTCTCAACAATAGAAGGTTTAGATAAATCAGGCAATGCTAATACTGGTGTAGAACTCAAGGCATTCTTCAAATTCTGAAATGCACTAGCAGCCTCCTGAGACCATGTGAAGCTGTCCTTCAATGAATTGGTCAAAGGCCTTGCTAGCTCACCATTCCCCTTGATGAACCTTCTATAATAACCAGCCAAGCCAAGGAAGGAGTTAAGTTGCTTAACCGTAGAAAGCTCCAATCACTCTACAACGGCCCTAATCTGTTGAGGATTTGTAGCCACTTGACCATTCTGAATAACATGGCCCTAATACTCCACTTGTGTGGCAGCAAAAAGTACATTTACTTTCCTACACAAAATAGTGGTTCTTCCTCAAAATTTCTAAGACAAGTCTCAAATGCCCAGGATGCAAAACCATATTAGAGTTATACACTAGAATATCATCGAAGAACACCAAAACAAACCTCTTAAGTTAATCTCTGAATATGCTGTTCATGGCCCTTTAAAACGTTGCCAACGCATTAGTAAGACCAAATGGCATTACAAGCCTTTTGTAGTGACTTGAGTGTGTTTGAAAGGATCTCTTGTGCATGTCACGAGGCTCCATTCTTATTTGATGATAACCGGCTCGGAGATTGATAGGAACCGACGTACAGGTAAGGTAATTATAGATTGAGATAACTTAAATTTAATTTGGTACGAGAATTTGAATTTGGGAATAAAAGGGAACAATATTATGGGAAGGTTAAATGTGAATGGGAACCTAAAGATAACTCTAATAGGATAAACTCTGATCTTAGGGAAGAAGCAATAACCTTGCTAATTCAATAAGAACAACTAATCTCTGATCTTAGATAAGAGCAGCCAATCTCTAATTATTAGATAAGCCAAAATCTGGAACTTAACTAATTACTAAAGCCCAGGAGGATACTCCGATGAATTACTCTCTGAAATATTTGACACTTTATTGATGAGGCTTAATGATTTACAGAGAATAGACTCTATTCAAAATTCAAATACGAAATCTTAAAATATATTTAAATCTAATATTTAGATAACTAATAATCATAAATCCTAACAACTAAATCTTAACTAATAAGATATTCCTTATTTCTTAATTCCTAAAGATAATAATAAAAGATAATCAAAATAGACTCGATTATTAAATTAATTCCTAATAAACTAAACCATAGCGAGTTGGATCGCTATTAGAGATCAAGTTTAGTAAACCACCTAGCTTCGCGAAGTTCATCCAATAACTCCTCTCGTAGAGGAATTGGATACTTGTTCTTAATAGTTCGCTTGTTGAGTTTCCAAAAATCTATGCACATCCTCCATTTCTCATCTTTCTTCTTAACCACCACAATAAGAGAGGGAAACAAAGAGGAATTTTCTTGGATCACCTTACTTTCTAACAAACCCTTGACATTTGATTTCGTCTTTTTGCTTAGTTGGGTAGCGATAGGGCCGAAGATTCACCGGATCAGCCCCTTCTTGAAGTACTATTGGATGATTATATCCTTCCCTTAACGGAGGTAAGGACTTGGGTTCTGAAAACACATCATTAAATTCTTTGAGAACCCCCGTACCCTTGCGCCAACTTCTTTAGGATTGTTATGCAGAACACAACTTGTTTGACTTGGATCTTCTATTGCTTGGAGAAGGAAGAGCTGACTGCCCTCCTCTACATGATCTTCATGATGTCAAACGAGCTTACAACCCTCCTTAGGTGTAGGCTTCAAGGTGCAAATAGACCTATTGTACCAAAAGGTCATTGCTAAGTCATCATGGTTCCATGAAGCGTGATGTACTACCTGTTGCAGCCATTGTAAACCAAGTAATAAATCATAAGTTTTAATATCTGTCACCTTCAAGTCAAATTGAAATTCTTCACCCTGCATTTTGCATCTGAAGTTCTTCCAAGTACCATATGACTTCAGTCTGCCATCCCTAACGACTTCAACTTCACCTATGGGCATTGTTGGTCCTTCCACCGTAACTGTTTGGCCAATGTATGATCCAAATATCCATGGGAAGCCCCATTGTCAATTAAAATTTGCACTCTTCGTTTCTCTACATATCCTTGTATCCGAATAGAGGTTACTCCAACCCTGCCTTGAACTGTGTGAAGAGATATTTGGAGGCATTCAAAAACCTTAGTGATATCCTCTTCGTGTTGTAGAGGTTCCTCCATGCTGTTATCATCCGATGCCTTAGTGTCAAGTTCGATTAGTTGAAGTTGAAATCTCTGTCGTTGGGAACAAGTGTGGCCTTGGGAATTGGTTAGTGGCAATAAAAACAGAGATGTTTAGCTCTATTTGTTGAACTGCTCCCATAAGATCTAGCCCCGTTGGGAATTTTGCTTTGTAGAAGTCGTTTGAGTCGGAGAAATTATTTTTGGCCGAATAAGAATTACCTTTGACAGAAGATGTGGCTTTGTTGGAAGTCGATAGGGTCCCACCTGAAAAAGATGCAATCTTGGGGTTGCGCCACATCGTAGAAAAGTGTGTCACATCGCTAGGGAACCCATTCCCTTGTTTTTTTTCCTTATCATCATGGAGATTCATCTTGAAAATCTTGGCAATGCTTTGCGCCTCAATAATCGTGTGAAGACGAAAAAGGTGAACTTGTTGAGCATACTTCCACATAAAGCCTGAGTATCGAAATCATCATTTTAACTATCTAGTGAATCTTTCTGGTGCAAACACTTAAACTCGGCCATCAGTGCTTCGTACAGGTTCCCAAAACGCATATGCAGAGCGTGTTTATACTCTGACCAAGTAATTGGCTGACCCTCTTCTTCCTCTTCATATGCCTGATGCTAGACATAGCCACGGTCATCAAGATCGATGCTTGCTAACCGCACCTTCCAACCTTCCGGAGTGCGGTCGAGTTTGAAATAGCGCCCGCACTTCTGAATGCAACCTTCAATAGCTGACTTTGGAAGCGCAGGAAATTCATTTTGGTAGGCCGTGTTGGAGGATGATACCCATCATCGTCTATGTGAGGTGGGTGATACTCCAAATGAGTATAATGTTGTGGCTAGTAGGATTCATGTAAATTGTTGTGACCTTCCCGGGACCCAAATTTAGGGGTCAACCTTGAATGGAAAACACCCTCGACGCCTTTGCCATGAATTCCTGATTCTTGGTCTTGACGTAAGAGAGCCTATTCCATGGCAAGATTTTGATTGACCCCCAATAAAGAACTCAAATCTTGTACGATTGCCGGTAGACCTCGAACTCGAAGGCCTTATTATTTAGACTCAATCGCTGTGTTAGCTTGATAGGCCATATTGGTAGAGCATTCTTGGAACGTGTAGATACCATGAGCAAAGGTGAAGAATGGCCAAGGAGCCGAAGCTCTGATACCACTGATGTGGGAGTGTAGAGAAATAGGAGAGAGTAGCAAGGAAAGAGGAGAGAAAGAAGAAGTGAGGAGAAGAGAGAAGACAAGAGAATGCTTTAGTTTATCATTCAATCAACAGAACCTTTAGACTGGTATACCATTAGGCACTGCCATGATTATAATACCGCCCCTAGCAGCCTTATTGAATTAGTAAGCCACCCTAATTACTAATCTACCCCTACCAACTAATTAGTGACCTTATAGACTTGTAAGCCATCTATTAACTACTAATTATTCCTAATATTAATTATTATTATTATTACAATAACCATATCAAAATTCTTAAGAAGTCATTGGTGAATTTCTTATTTGTACCCTATTGTTTGAAAATTCTGAAGTTATATTCTGTTCTAATGTTTTCATTTTCAGGTGAGGGATGTTCGTTTGATCATGGATAGGAATTCAAGGCGGTCTAAAGGAGTTGGGTATGTGCCATCTAATTAATAGATTTAGTTTATATCTGTGCCCTATTATGGTATTAGGATATGAATTTTAAGAATCATATTTAACTGTATTCTTAAATGAACTAGCATTGCGATATGATGAGGGATGATGGAATACCTTGCTCTCATGTTTAATCAATTCATGCTGCGTGCCCAAGGTAGTATAACATGACCCTTTTTCCTTTCCCAATTTTTGTCCTCTATGTTTGCCATCCAATGAGGATATCAATCTTATATGATGAGCCTTCTCATTATTTTTGCTTCCCTTATGATTTGAAGGCCGTCTGTGCAAATTATAGGTGGGATTTTGATGAAGTTGATGCTAAATCTCATTGGAGGAGTTCCTTTGTTTTAGTTTTTGCTGGTTTATTGTTGGATGTGTGACCGATGGTAGGTTTTTTGATGATGTGTGTGCTGTTTAGCTCTTGGAATTAGTTTATAAGGTCATCTTTGTTGACAGTTAATTTGTCATCCAAGGCCAACTGCCTCTCAATAAGTTGTTTGTTTTGGGATTTGATCTGCACGTGAACATAATCAAATGGAGACGACCTGCTACCCAAGACTTTCTAGTTCTATGGTTATTGTTGGTGTCACCAATCTCATTATATCACATAATTGAATTATTGTTATTTATGCTTTAGGTTTTTCTATTTTTATTATCTCACTGACTAATACTTTCTTTGCATGAGTCAGATAAACAAAAGAAACTCAGTTAGAACTGTCTGCACTAGAGTTCTTGTTTCTCTATGCTTTATGCATTGTAAGTCTTAATTTCAACTTTTTGAATGTTATTGGTGTGGAAACTTATGTAAGTTCT
The DNA here is from genome assembly GCA_025563575.1 of Acacia pycnantha. Classification (NCBI taxonomy): domain Eukaryota; kingdom Viridiplantae; phylum Streptophyta; class Magnoliopsida; order Fabales; family Fabaceae; genus Acacia; species Acacia pycnantha. The sequence continues at coordinate 821,256 of JAMWYP010000065.1, forward strand.
CGGTGTGGATGCAGGTATATTGAATTTTATGATGTGATGTCGGTGCCAATGGCAATTGCTCTTTCAGGCCAACTGCTTCTGGGACAACCTGTAATGGTCAAACCTTCAGAGGCTGAAAAAAACCTTGTTCAGTCTAATACTACCAGTGGAGGTGTAGGAGTAGCAGGACCATATGGAGCAGTGGACAGGAAACTGTATGTGGGGAACCTTCACTTTAACATGACTGAGGGTCAGCTGAGAGAGGTAATTGGTTCTGTTCATAATTTTTTCTGTACATTGACTTATGAGGGACGGGCCAAGAGATCTATTTGTCATGAATGCTCTTACTGTTGATCAGGAATACAAAGGACTGACGTTTTTAGGACTCTTTTAACACATCAAACTTCACACCCCTTCATTACGAATGAATGTTTCCTTGACACTGGAACAGTGGATCAACAATAATATTTATATAATTAGTATGTTGATAAGTGGAACCTTGATTTATCACTCATGAAATTTTGTGGTTACTTGTTTCTTCTTTGCTGGTTAGATTTTTGAGCCGTTTGGTCCAGTGGAGCTTGTTCAGCTACCCCTTGACTTGGAGACAGGACATTGCAAGGGTTTTGGCTTTGTACAAGTTAGTTATCAACTCTGTCCGACTATTAAAGATGCCTTTATGGATATTGTAGTGTTATTTATCCATTATATTTATTTGGACAGTTTGCTAATCTCGAACATGCCAAGGCAGCTCAGAGTTTGAATGGAAAATTAGAAATTGCTGGTAGGATTATCAAGGTAGCAATCGTTATCCCTCGTGTGTTCCAATGTGTTGATGATCACATTGCTAGCTCCTGTTTGAATAATTCTGTCTATCATCCGCAGGTTTCATCGGTAACAGATCATGTTGGAGGCCAAGATACAACTGCAAAATCTGCAGATTTGGATGATGATGAAGGGGGATTGGTAAGTTAAAACTTATTCTTTGAAGTACTGCAAAATTGCTTTGCACTGGATGACTATAATTGAAATTTTGCCAAACAATATTGCTACCTTAGTTAATATTCCCTCCGGTCCTAATTATAAGAGCTAGTTGACTCTTTTGGAGAGATTAAGGAAGCTTATTAAATTACTTTAAAGTATTTTTATTTTTATTTTTTTCTTCAAACTTATTAGTTTGACTAATAAACTAATATATAATCTAAGAATACACAACATATGAAATGATTAAGTAACTTATTTAGTTTCCTTAATCTCTCCAAAAAAAGTTAATTAGCTCTTATAATTAGGACCGGAGGTAGTACTAAGAAACTGAAAATGTTGGTGAATAGCAACTATATAATTGACACTGCTTGGCTGGGTGGAATTGGGTTTTAATATTATTCAATTGGGTATAATTATTGAAACATTTAAATTAAATATTGGCAGATTGCCAAGACCAGTTCTGTATGGCAGACAAGTATAATGAAGTTTTAGTGCTTTTAGGAATTGATGCCTTATATTTTTTTGGTAAAAAAGCACTCAATATTTTTCTTTGCTTTCCTGCCATAATTGAATATATCAGACAAATGCTAAGAATCTTTTCATAGATTAATGTCCCCCCCTCCCTGTTCATCGGGCTTAAATTTGATATAGCTAGCATCTATGAAGCACGGACACTCCGACACCGTCCGACACTCGGACACCATTCGACACTCCTCAACACTCTTATTTTTTAAAAATATGTGTGGCTTTGAATATTACTGAATTGATGGTGAATTTTTCTTTTGTATTTTTTTTTTTTTACAAAAGGAGGCACGACTTTTATAATGAGACCGAATCTACGATGAGCCAAAGCTGAAAGCCAAGATTTTACGGAATATTTAACTTGAATGTAAATTATTTTATATATATATATATATATAATATCAAAACGTGTCCTAACGTGTCAAAATTTGAATTTTTTTTAGAATTAACGTGTCAGAGTGTCGAGTCGTGTCATGTCTCGTGTCGGTGCTGGTGCAACATAGGCTAGCATTACTTCGAGCATTCCTTCTTTCCTGGTCTGCTGGTTACATGTCAGTTTTCCTTGCTCAACAGTAGCCTTTTAAAAAAAAAGGTAATTGACTGATGTATTATGCTTTTTATATGCAGTCATTGAATGCTCAATCAAGAGCGATGCTTATGGCGAAGTTGGATCGTTCTGGTATTGCTACAAGGTTTGTCTATAATATCTATGTGTATGCACGCTAGTGTGCGTTTCTATCTGATTATCTTGTTTATCAATTTAACAAATATGAAATGCTGCAGCATTGCAGGGTCTATGGGTGGTGTGCCTCTTGTGAATGGCTCAGCCCCTGCCCAGCAGGCTGTTAGTTTGCCAGTTGGGGGTCCAGGTATTGTACCTGCATCAGCTCTCCCAACAACCATTGTGCCTACCCCAGGAGCAGAGCCAGTTGGAACCCCCAGCGAGTGTTTGCTGTTGAAGAATATGTTTGATCCGACTACTGAGGTCTGCCTTTTCATGATATGCTGTTCAATTTTTTGAAGTAGCGTTGCCTTTTCTCATACTGATACCTACTTTTATAATCAGACGGAACCAGATTTTGATGATGATATTAAGGAGGATGTTGCAGAAGAATGTTCTAAATTTGGTCGGGTGAAGCATATTTATGTTGACAAGTAAGTTTCTGAATGCGTGCTATTCATCCACATATCTGTCCGTGGATCTACTTGGTTCTTTTTCCACTTTGAATGGAAAATGCAAGTTATGTGCAACAACTTAATTTGTCCATCTTGCGTGCAGACATAGCGCAGGATTTGTGTATCTACGGTTTGAAACGGTGCAAGCAGCAAGTGCTGCTCAACAGGCAATGCACTTGAGATGGTTTGCCCGCAGGTTGATTTCAGCGGTGTTCATGGTAATTACCGTACTGCTTTTATTTGTTTTTCTTGTTTGGTATCTTAGAAACATTATGATGTTGAACAATAACTAGTAGGGGGTGAGGAAAAAGAAAGTGGGAGGAACAAAAGTAAAGAGAGTGAGAGGGAAGTTGAGGGACAGATCTGAATAATTCTAAATGCTGAAATTTTCTATTTCTGCGGAACATGGATAATAAATAAAGAAAAAGCACTGGCTATTCGAAACAGGTTCTAACTAGCAGTAAACCGGCGTTTCTTGAGGCGAACTGTCTAACCTTATTCATGAGGGCCATAATTCATCATGCTTGGATTGATATACCCATTTATTAGGCGTCTTGATTTTCATTGTATGTCGCTGATCTTTCTGTATAAATAAAAGTTTAAACCAGTCTTTGAAAATCTTGTTACTGTGTCTTTTGCAGCAACCTCAGGTATATGAAGCGAAGTTTAGAGGAGAAGCTTGAATAAGTGCTCGACATTTTCATATTATTGGATGAGTGCTCAGGAACTGAGTTATAGTTTTGGTAAACTGACTCATGAATTGTATTCGATGTAGCAAATTGTGATTTCTATTGGCCAAGTAAAGAATCAATTGTGTTGTCTATTGGTGACCATTAAGAATCGTTTTGGCATAGTCCATCTCTGTAATTTCACTATCCTGCTCCTCGTCATTTTTTTTTGGCCTTCGAACATTAGGACTATTAGGTCGTTATACCTTTTTACGGGATGTCAAGTGGCGGGAGTACCTTTTAAGGTTTTTAGTACGAGTTTTAATTCAAATTATGATGCTCCCTCCTGCCTTTAATATAAGACTATAAGAATTAATTGTGAAGTTGATTTTAGTCGTAAATATAATTTATATTTTCCATATTTGTTTGTATTTTTTCAATTTATCTCTACTGATATGTGGGGAATTTACGAAGATTAGGGTGTTTGATAGAACTTGGAAAAGGAAAAAGGGAAAAGACAAACCAGAGCCAGTGATAAGACTGAGCTTCCCAATAATACTTTCATGGATTTACAATCATTCTTTATAGATTTACGACTTAATACTTAATAACTAACTGATACAAGCCAACGAGGAGTGACATAGTTGGTTAGGACGTCAGCTTTTATCCTAAAAGGGAAGAGGTTCGATACCCGTTGGTTGATGTGAGGGTTTTGTTGATGGGCGATCTGTAAGTATCTCTGTAAGTATTCTTTGAGCTTGGAGGCATGCCCTGACCCTGGTAGGTTAACGGTGTGAGGTGGCTACCCCCACCTAAACTTCTTTATATTAAAAAAAAAAAAAACTAACTGATACAAGATAAAGATTAACTTAGCAATTGGCCTAAACTGCAACAAAAAATAACTGCCCTGTAATCCTAATCAAATCTTAGGAACAAAAATACCTAACAACCACATCCACATGTTTCCTACTCGAATAAACCAAAAGAAGACGTGGCGTTCTATCATCACCCCTGGAAAGCAGCCTTGTCCTCGAGGCGAAATAAGGGAAATTAAGTACTAATCAGATCATACAGCTCCCAGCTGCATTCTTCTGTTGGTCGTCCCTTCCATTTAACAAGTTCTACTTCCTGTTGGCCAGAAGAATCAGCTGAACTATCTGCAATTCTGGATGATAGAATCTGCTCTGGTTCTAGTTGAGCTTCCCAAGGAACATTGATACGTAATGGAGGTTAGAATAATGAATTATAGACATGTGCCTTCTTGAGCAAAGAAACATGAAAAATAGGATGGATATGAGGACGGAGAGGAAGCTTTAATTCGTATGCCACTGAGCCAATTATTCGCAACACAGGATATGGTCCATAAAATCTTGGTGCTAGCTTTTCAAATACGTATATGTTTGGCCAATGAACGCTGCTTGCAGGGATGAATCTTTAGGAATACCATGTCTCCATGTTGAAATTCAACTTCCCTTCGGTCAGAATCCGCATATTTTTCATCCGATCTTGTGCCATGACAAGATTATTGTGAACCTCTTAAAAAAACATAGAAGAAAATAATCTCATTAATGATGATTGGAGGTCCAAATTGGCTAGTGAGAATCTACTACACTTATTCATCACATGTTGTCTTATGGCTTAAAAGGAAGGGGCTAGTACTTTAGGCATATGTCACTTTCTCCTTCTTCTTCTTTTTTTTTTTTTTTTTTTTTTTTTTTTTTTAATACAGAAATTTTAGGAAAGGGGTTGGGTTCGTCCACAATCTAAGGGTAGAGTGAAATCTCCTTTCTTCTTAGGGTGACGAGCCGTCCATTACCCTTAGGCGTTTACTTAGGCACCCAATAATTAGGATGCCTTCTCTAATACCTTGATCAACTCCAGAATCGAAAAATCTCATGAGATAGCGGCATCAATATATCTATTCCCTTTCACTTCTCCTATTCCGATGGTTAAATGATGGAGCTTTGATCCTCTTGATACTATCACTCACGGTATAGTAGAAGTAACCATACTTGCTTTGGCTTAAATGTTGCTGTGGTGGTACATACATCCTTCATGTTTTTTTTTTTTTCTTTCCCCTCTTTTCATATTGTTGTTTTTGCTTTCTCTCTCTCTCTCACCTCATCTTTCGTGCAGTACACAAGGCTAGGGAGCATTCGATTATTTATTAATTAATAGAATCATGAACATGGGTGGCGTATGGTGACATATAAATATGCTTGTGCCTTTTCTTTTCTGTTTTTCTTTTTTTCATTTTTCTCACAAAATGTTGAGAAATAATTATCATTGCTTTGCCTTAGTACGGTGCTTGTGTTGATGTGTGTCTTCTTTACTTTTTTAATTTATTTATTTTGCTTTCTCATTTCACCTGGTGCGCCATAACTAGAGTTGGGAATCAGGGATGACCTAGTCTTACAAGGCTGGCCCTTAAAGGGCCAGTCCTTTTAGGCCCGGGGTAAGAAAAATATTTGTTTTTCAAGGCCCGACTGAGAGCATGCAAAAGTTATTTTTTTTCTCTAAATTTTAACTATTTTTTCTGTGTTTTTCTTAAAGAAATATAATTAGTAAATTACAACAATTAAAGTTCTAATTTATCAAATAAATGTTGTCAGCATTAAGGTCTAAACAACACATATCATACAACAAACAAACACAGTTACTAATTAATAATAAGTAAAGCACTGATAGTCTGATGTCGTGAATCCATGATGCACTAATGTGTAACTGTGTGTGCTGAGGCCGAGACATCAAGACTGAGGTGAGTGGCGTGAAAAGAATGACAGAAATGAGCGACTCCACCTTGAGTATATAGCCTTCCACAAACGTGGCACAACGCAACAACTCTCCCAACAATAACAACAATGCTTCTTATGACTCAAACAATCAACTGATCATCGGATTGTGGTTGTCAATTCTAGCCCCTCCCCCATCGACAAGGCTTCAAGAAAACTTTCTCTTACCAACTTGCTTGGTCCCTTGAGAAGGACTTCAAAGATATTACTACTGAAGCTTGGCAGGAGGAAAATTGGCTTGACGGTCTTCAAAATTTTAGGGCTTCTGCTTTGCAGTGGAATGAAAACCGTGTTGGTAATTTCTCCAGGAAGAAAAAAGAGTTGATGAGGCGATTGGAGGGTATTGACAGAAGTAGGAAAATGAACATTCAATCTGGTCTTTTCCGCCTTGAAAAAAAGCTCTGGGATGAGTATCATAAAGTGGCTTCTCAAGAAGAAATTGTCTGGTTCCAAAAATCTAGAAGTAAATGGCTTTAAGGTGGTGATAGAAATACAAGATTTTTCCATGCCTCAACCACGATCAAAAGGAAAAAGCAGAGAATTGGTGGCATTAAAAATGACGAAGGGGAGTGGATTGAAGACCACGACACTTTGAAATTGATGGCCGACGACTAGTTCAAAAATCTTTACACTAAGGATACCTCTGTGAGCAACCCTGAGGGGTGGTATTCCAACTTCCCTGATATTGATGAAAATACTATCCGCTTTCTGTCTAGAAGCATGTGTAAGATTGAGATTAAAAATGCTGCCTTTGCTATGGGAACCTTCAAAGCTTTGGGCCCGAACGGGCTCCATGCTCATTTCTTTCAATCTCAATGGTCTGTTGTGGGTGACAAAATTTATGATTTTATTGATCTCTGCTTCATCAATCCCTCCAATCTTTCGAGCATCAATCAATCCAAATTTGTTCTCATTCCCAAAGTTGACAATCCTGTCTCTCTGAAGGATTTTCGTCCCATCTCCTTATGCAATGTGAGCTTTAAGATTATCACTAAGCTCCTTGCTAATAGGTTAAAAGGGATCATGCCTCACCTTATTAGCCAAGAGTAGTGCAGCTTTATTGCTAACATATCTAGTTGTGATAATATCCTTATTGCCCAGAAAATAATTCATTCCATGGAAATATCTGGGAGAAAGAAAGGATGTGTGGCTATCAAAATTGATATGGAGAAAGATTTTGACAGGTTGGACTGGGGGTTTATCCAAAATACCCTCAAATGTCTCAACTTGGAAAACAATCTCATTGACCTTATAATGGCCTGTATCTCTTCTACCTCTATGTCTATTCTTTGGAATGGTGACGATTGCCTAAGTTTTAGCCCGTCTAGAGGTGTTAGACAAGGCGACCCCCTAAGCCCCTATATATTTGTCTTATGTATGGAGCGCTTGGGTCACCTCATAAAAGTTGAATGTCTTGGCCGTCACTGGAAACCTTTTTTTTTCAAACGCGGTAGCCCCCATATTTCCCATCTTTTCTTTGTTGATGATCTCATTCTCTTCATGGAAGCCTCTATTAGCCAAATGCTTGAAGTTCGTAAAGTTATGCAAAGCTTTTGTGAAGTCTCTGGGCATCGTATCAACCTTGACAAATCCTGAATGTTCTGTTCTAAAAAAGTTAATTTTAACAAGGCTCTTGAGTTGAGTCACACTCTCGGGATTGGAATTATTGCTGATCTTGGTAAATATTAGGGGGTTCCGATTATTCATAAAAGAGTTTCCCAGGCTACTTATCACCCTATTGTGCAAAAAGCCAGGAAAAAGCTGTCCATGTGGAAGAGTAAATTCCTCACTATTGCTGGTTGCTTTCTGCTCATCAAGTCTGTTTTATCCTCTTTGCCCAGTCATTGCATGCAATCATCTCTTCTTCCTATTTGCACCATTCGGGAGATTGAGAAAATTTCTAGAAATTTCCTCTGGTCCCAAGATGAAGACGTGAGGAAAATGCATCTTATCGCTTGGGAAAAAACTGTTCAAGCTAAAAAGCAAGGAGGTCTTGGTTTCAAGAATCTTCGTCGCCAGAATAAAGCTTTCATTATGAAACTTTGCTGGAGCCTCCTAACTAAGAAAGATGCCCTTTGTGTCCAATGCTTATGGTCCAAATATAACTGTGGCGATCTTCACATGCCCATTATATCCAAAAAGAGACAATCTTCCCCTGCTTAGAAAGCAATTGTGGGAGTATTTCTCTCCGGTATTGGTAAAAAAGTCAACAATGGGGAAGGAACCAAGTTCTGGACTGACCTTTGGCTCCCTCTTGATCAGCCCATCATCTCTTTTGTCCAACATCCCTTCTCTGTTAATGAAAATGAGATGGTTCGGGATCACCTTCTTCCTAGTGGATCCTGGGATTATCACAAATGGGTTGGTGTCATCCCCTTGAATATTATTAACACCATTATTAAAATGAATACCCCCTCCAACAATTCCCCGTATTGCTTTACTTGGAGAGCCGCTAAGGATGGGGGTTTCTCTGTCAAATCGGCCTATCAATTTCTTTCTGATAATGCAGAAACGACCACTAATAACTTCTGGTCCCAAATGTGGAGATGGCATCTTCCTGAGAAAGTCAAATTCCTCATGTGGCAAGTTGGGCATGAGAGGCTTGTCACCAACTCTCTTCGTGCTAGAAGGGGCCTTACCAATGATAATGGCTGTCCTTTTCAATGTAATTATGAGGAAAGTGTGATTCACACTCTTCGTGATTGCGACCGTGCTAAAAACTTGTGGAAACATATTTTAAAACCTAACTATTACTCTCAGTTTTTTTCTGGCAGCTTGCAGGTTTGGCTTAATTGGAACACCAATCATAAGCCCGGCAAAGGACGTTTAAAAACTTCTCATGGACAACAGTTTTCAGTTTGGGGTGTTGGATCCTTTGGACATCCAGATGCAAATTTATTTTTCAGGGGGAGAACACAAAAACCAGAGAGATCCTACATCGCTGCAATTACCTTCTCATGGAAAGTGGAGCAAACTAGAGGCTTACTCACCTGATTTTCCACCTCGACAAGCCAATTGAGGACTCTTGGACCCCCTCCTGCTAATACAGTTCGCATTGATGTAGATGGCTCGGTGCGCTCTCATCACCAAGCGGCTTGCTGGGGAGTACTAAGGAACTCTCATGGAGATTGGCTGCTAGGTTTCTATAAATCTCTTGGCCTCCGCTCTGTTATTGAAGCTGAAATCTACGCTATCCTATTAGGGCTCTAGACTGGTCTCCATATGGGTCTTCAGAGAATTGCCATATACTCTGACTCTCTTGATGCTGTCAATATCCTTATGAGGGATTCCCCTATTGATCATCCCCTTAAAGATATCATTGGGGAGACTCGTGATCTTTTATTCCGAGACTGGGACGTGGAACTCCATCATACTTCTAGAGAGAACATCCCCTGTGCGGATTTCATGGCCAAAATGGGTCATTGTTTTGCTGTTGATGCTGAAACAGACTCCCTCAATTCCCAGAGGTTGTCTTGATGTGGTTATGAAGGATCAGCGATCCTGCCACTCCTAGCTTCTCTATTTTGTTGTAGTTGGGCTAGAGACTTATAATCTAGTTCCCTTTTATTCAAGCTTCGGCTTGCCTTTTATATTAAAAAAAGAAGAAGACCAAAATGAATTTTCTAAGAAAGGGACGAAACATGTCATTCATGGCAGCTTTAAAAGTGCTTGGAGCATTTTTAAGTCCAAAATGAGTTTGGAAAGCTTTTTTATGCACATCTTCACAACGAACTCGAATTTGGCTCTATATAACTCATCAATCAACTCTGGCCAGTAATGTGATCAATTTCCTATAGTCAATGCATAGCCTCTATGAAGAATTCTTTGGCACAAGGAGAACTGGGCTAGCAATTGGACTTACACTAGGCTGTATAAATCCTTTGTTCAAAAGTGCAGCAACTTGTCACTCTATTTCATCCTTCTTGGAATGAAGATAGCGATAGGGACGTATATTAGGAGGGACAACTTTAGGATACAAAGGAATTGCATGACAGTGGTTTCTGAAAGGAGGAAGAGTCTGAGGGTCTTCAAAGACTTCATGATATTCCTGTAGTAATGCTTCCAACATCTCAAATTGGTGAATGAGGTTGTCACTACGAACAACAATAGATGAATCTGGTTGTGGCGATGGGTGAGGAAATAGGAATGTTAGTGCTGCGAAGAGGAGGAGAAGAATCTGGTTGAGGAGAAGAATCAGCGCCCATCCACAAAAAAATCATGAACATTTAATTTGCTGCCAATTTGCCTCAACTATGTTTGAAGAAGCCAACCATTTAATTCCCAGCACCATGTCTACGCTTCCAAGTGTGAACGGGAAGAAGTCGTCTTGAATTGTTAGGATTTATGCGATTGTTGCGTCAAAATCTTAGCCTCAAATTCTAAGGCTTAATTCGTGGCTTTGTAAATGGTTCTAAGCTTCTGAATTTTAAACTCGGATTTCAAATCTTCCTTCAACCGGTTGATAAAAACCCCTAATAACATTGGTTTTGGCCATCCTTGGACACGTGAAGATCTTCAAACGAACTCCTTCCTGTAATCTTCAACGTTGCTAGTTTGCTTTATTTCACATAGAAAGATATCAAGATTTTGGAATTTTTCTAGTCCAAAATGTTCTTGGAAAATCTGAATTAGTTCTTCCCAAAAACGAATGGTTCCACTACATGAGACCCAAGTAAAAACATCCAGAGCGTCTCCTTCCAAATTCATGGATGCAACTACTTTCAAATCTTCTGGAGTTTGGTAATATTTGAAGTACTTTTCTGTCTTCATCACCCAGACTCTGGGATCGATCACCACCCTCAAATTTTGAAAAGTCTTCTTTGATATGTGGTCTCTTGCTTGGATTTTTGCCCCACCAAGGTACTTCAATGTCGGTTTCTTCTACTTCTTCATAATTCTTTTGCGTCTCCTTCACATCCTGATCGATCACTATGGCTGTGTTATTCTGTTTCTTCATCTCCTTCATATCTGCATGAGGCTCTGGAGTTTATTAACAATGAAAGATAATTGATGTGAAATATCGTCTGGGGTTGAGGAAGTTTCATGATCATTGGGTTTGGAAGATTTTGCTTCTTAGTCAGGAATAGCATAATCCGTAGATTGATTTTTCTTCCTATTGTTGCCCATAACACCACAATGGTCGAGATTGTATTACCAAAATGATAGAACTTGGGAAAAGAAAAAGGGAAAAGATAAACTAGAGCAGGACAAGACTAAACTTTTGAATAATTGTTTCAATATGGATAGCAAATGAGTCTTACAAACATTCTTATACAGACTTAGGACTTAATAACTAACTGATACAGGATGGGGATTGACTTAACAACTGACATAATGCAATAAACCAAAGATAAGTACCCTTTAATCCTAATCAGATCCTAGGAACAAAGATAACTAACAACAACCACATCTAAACACATGTTTCCTCTTGGAATAAACCAAAAGCGGACATGGCCTTCCATAATTGTTTTAGAAAAAAAGTTATATTAACTACTTTAATTAATTTCTTAATCTAATTAAATTAGATAAATATGTTTTGTATTAAAGATCGGAGGGAGTATAATTTAATTTGGGCTCTACATTCATGTGAATTTTACTAGAGAATGAAAGAGGGAGTTTGAGTTAGCGTTAAAAGAAGTATGTTCACCTAAGTCAAGACAAAAACTCTTTTATTTACTTGGTACAACGTAAATCATGTTGGAAAAGTAGTTTATACCGTTAACTCAAAAATGCCAGTTCAGCCATGGTTTAAAGATCTTCCAGCTGCATGTATAATCCTCATCATTTTTATGAGATTTTATACTTAAATACCACGCAATGTCTCGGATAAGATTACTTTAAGAAAAAATATCTATGCTTATAAAAAAAGACCACATGTTTTCCAAAAAAATTGACAATGGCTTATACCCATGACAAAAATTTACAAGAAGATTTTCTGTTAAATATAGATAATAATAAGAAATAAGAAATTACCCACGACAAAATTTGGTAATTTGGTTTGTGAATTGGACCTGATTGATGCAAATGGACAAAATTTATCCTTTTTATAATTAGATAATTATACGTTAAACAAAAAAAAAATCAAATACTTAAAATTATATATTTAATTCTATTAAAGCAAAATAATGAAATTTCAAATTAAGTTAATGATAATTAATTACATGGTAAATAATGGGTAAATAGTTCATTTATTTTAATTTGATTGTAAGAGCCTACATAAAATTGGGTAACTTATTTTTCTATAAAAAATAAAGGGAAAAGTATTTCTCCAGTCATTGGAGATAAATTATCTCCAGTGATCCCTAAAACTACGTCGTTTTGGATTAATGAAGGGTGTTTTTATAATTTTAGGTGAATTAATGAAGAGTGCAAAATTACATAAACACCCTTTATTAATCCAAAACAACGTAGTTTTGGGAGTCACTGGAGATAATTTATCTCCAATGATTGGAGAAATCCTTTACCCAAAAATAAAATAAAATAAACCTTTGAATTTTGGGTGTGTTGCGAATCACTTCTTGATTCCCTCACCTTTAAAAGTTTAAAACTAAAACCCTGAAGTCTCATACTTTAACTTTTAACTCTCCTACCATTAAGACCGATAAATTTAACGGTTTGTACCATCTCACTTTTTATAAGTAGAGTAATTTTCCATATCACTATAACAAATGACACTTAGCATTGATATGAAATTTTAAGTATTTAATTTTTTATTAAGAATTAAAAAATGCTAAGGCTATAGTGTCAATTCTATGCTAGAACAGGTTTTCTCCCCCATCTCCCGATTATCAATTTAGTTTTGTTTGGAGATCTCACTGATCGTTGTGCCCATATCATTGCGGTGGAGGAAGGCGATCTCCTAATTGATGATGATAAATTTACCCCTCGTTTTTGGGTTGAACTGGTAAAAGGGTTGAACACTCTTACCAAAGGGAGATGATTCGATTTTGGAGTTGGTTAAGACGCTGGAGTGACATCCTAGTTTCTGGGTCTCTAAGTAAACGCCTGAGAGTAATAGATGGCTCGCCCTACCCAACATTGGTATCACCCAGAGGTGGAGCTAGGGGTATAGATAATAACTCATATTCTTATAAAATTATATTTCAGCCTCATACAAATTTCAATTTTTCGCTTTAGTTTCTACTATTTGTTTCGCGAAGGGACTTAAATGAAAATATTGAAATTTTGTGGGGCGAAATATAATTTTAGGAACACTTAGGTTTTATTATGTAATATTCGCCTCTTATTGCAATTTTTGGCTCTACCTTGGTATCACCTAGGATAAAGGGAGATTTCGCCCTACCCTTAGATCGTGGGTGAGTTCAACCCCTTTCCTAAAATTTAATTAGCAAAAAAAAAAAAAAAGATGATATGCAGCTTCACGCGCTTCCTCCTGAACCATTAAATTTAACAGCAATCTTAATCTTAATGGCAGAGGAGTTAATGAACAAAATATGAAATTTTAGGGTCTTAGTTTTAAGCTTTTAAAACTTAGGGAGCTTTTTTATATTTTTGCCGTAATAGTATGTATGGTCTCTCTTCTAATTTTTGTCTCCTCGAAATATATATATATTTTTTGGTTCCCCCTCCCCCCGGTTCACCGGGGCTTCCTCCTCGAAATATATTACAAATTTATAAAAAAAAAAACTCAGATAGTTAAAAATAGCCCAAATGTTTGTGGTAGGTCCATCAGGCCCATCTCTTGGTTTTGCGTTTGGCGGTCCCTTCAGCGATAAGAGCGCGATCTCATAGCCCTACTCCATTGGTGTGGAGTGGTACGAAGCTTTCGGGGTCTAACTTCAAATCAACACCGAATCTCATAAGGATCGTTGGAGCGAGTGGTTCTGTTGTCCCCTCTGGTCGAATCTTCAGGCATTCGCTTCTTACTTGCGCACTCAGAAACGGTGAGATAAACTTGTAAGCCCTAGAAGGAATTCTTTGATTTTGATTGTGTTTGGAGATTGTTGAACGTTATTAAAACATTATTTCTGGAACTCGGGATTTTGGCTCTGCAAGCAGATGGATAGATATCAGAGAGTGGAGAAGCCCAGGGCTGAGACTCCTATTAACGAGAATGAGATACGCATTACTGCTCAGGGCAGGATGAGAAACTACATTACTTACGCCACCACTCTTCTCCAGGTATTCCATTATCCACATCCAAATTCATATAGCAAACTATGAGTTCAGTGTTATTTTCTCGGGGAAGAGCTTCTCTAATGTCGGGGTTTTAAGATACCTATAATTTTATGTGCCGTATTTATGCTTATGAGTGAGAAATTGAGAGTTGTGCTCTATCTTTCTTTTCCTCTTAGGAGGGCTAGTGCCTAGTCGAACCTCTGTATTAGATTTGATTTATTTTAGACTCTAGAAAACTTACCACCTGCAAATTTATTTTCTTTGTGGGTAGTTGTCTCCCCCACCCTCACAAGCAAAAAGAAATTATTTTTGGGTTGCATGGATGTGTTGATTTATCTAGGATTTAGCCATATGTTATCTTCTCGACTTAGATTCTCTATTTGACTCTTGAATTTTCTGTAGGAGAAAGGATCTGATGAAATTGTTCTAAAAGCAATGGGCAGGGCTATCAATAAGACTGTTATGATCGCTGAACTGATCAAGGTAGGACGGCAGGCATCTCTATATTTATGCTGTTAGTGCTTGGTTCTATGTTTATCGGTTTCTCTTGCTTGGAGAGTAATCTTTTTCCTCCTTTCAGCGAAGAATTGTTGGTCTGCACCAAAATAATGCAATTGGTTCAACTGGTATCACGGACACATGGGAGCCTCTTGAAGAAGGCTTACTTCCGTATGAAATTGTTTATTCTCTCTCTTCCTTAGTAAATGTATTTTTTTGGTGCATGGTAACGACCCTTTCGTCTTTCCATTTTCCCACAGTTTGGAGACTACTCGCCAGGTTTCAATGATCACAATTACATTGTCAAAGAAACAGCTGGAATCATCCTCCCCTGGGTAAGAAATTGTTTAATACTCTCTGACATGAGTAATATTATTCTTGGATACTCTGTTGCATGGATAATTTATAATGGTGTAAATGTTTCTATGCTGTAGGCCATACATCATAGGTTAAGATTATCTTCGTTAATTTTAGTTATGAAGCATGACTTGAGCTTATATATAAAATATCTTTTTGGCTGCTTCTGACGTCTAGTGATGGATGCTGTAATTGCTGCTTTGTTTTGTGAGCCTGCAATATGGTTTTTATTGCTTAATTCTTCTGTCATTATGATAGCTGTAGCAAGTATGAATCCTTGCTGTTGTGTTGAGTTAATTTTTTCAGAAAATGTATTGACCAAACAGCAATTCCTGTGCCACTACTTTGTTTCTGAATTGCTAATGTTTGATGCGCCAATGTGTTAGCCATATCTTACAATGGATGTGCAATTGAATATGACGGCTGTAAATGGTTTGGCAAATTGGGGATTAGAGATCAATGTTTTTAATATTGTTGAGTAAATTAAATATTTTCCTCCAGTTCAACAAAGTTCATGGTCTTATTATTTTCAATATTCATCAGATCTCCAATTTTAATAAATTATAAATTCGTTGTTTTCAAAATTTTTAGAGCCTTCTGTATTGTCTTTTCAGAAATGACTGAATGCACCCTTGATTTTATTTTAAAGTTTTAAATATTGGAGGCATGTGATAATTATGTAATTATGATAGGTGAGATTTTTCATTTTGACTACCGCTTTTTTCTGTCTCTCTGATGCGGTGTTGGGGACTAGATATGATACGTTAGATATTGACTTTAAGAGGCTTTGAATGAATGGCTGCTATGCTGACACGCCAGTTCATATTTTCTCAATGTCCTCTGGTTCTAACTTCTAAATTTCTTGTAGAAATAAAACACTTAAATTCCAAAAACTTTGCAGTGTTCTGGTTGTTGGTGTTTGTTCACTGTCACTTTACAATGCTGCTTTCTGTTGGTTGATTCTTCTGCTGGATTGTCACTGCTTTTTTATGTCTGGATACAAATTATTTATTTTTTATTCTGTGATGACCGAAGACTTGTCCTTTTGGATGAGAAGTTTGATTTCTTATTTTGTGTAGATGTTGGGTTATGCCATTATCATTTTGGGTTTTGTAATTATTTGCTTGAGGTAATTTAGGAAATAAAGAGGGGTTTGAACAAAGGCATTTTGCACGGGGATGTTATTCCATATCATTGTATCTCCGTAGTTTTCTTCAATCCTTTCTGGTTATGCAGTATTAACTATTAACACATGATAACTGTTTTTATGAACTTTACTGTTGCCTAACATTTTAAGGTTCCTCTCATGTAGATACCAACCCCCGCTTCCAGCTGATCAAGTAAAACCTTTAAATGAATATGAAGAGGAAGGAGGTGAATGGATATTTGCTTGATTGAAACTTAGAATGCATATTTGGCTATTATGCCCTGAGTTACTTAAATTTGATCTCATGCAGAAAGCTCACCAATGGTGCGAGGAAGGGGTCGAGGTCGTGGAAGGGGCAGGGGCAGGGGTAGAGGTATTACACTATTACCAACCACTTTATATGCAGATATTTAAGTGTAGTTGGCTCATGGTTGTGTTGTCTAAAATTATAAAAACTATCTCTTGTTTCATGTACTTAGGACATTACAATGGAGGGGTGGAATATTATGGAGATGGATGGGATGGTGGGCGAGGCTATGGTGGCAGAGGCTACGATGGCAGAGGACGTGGCCGTGCAAGGGGTCGTGGTAGAGGACGGGGCTATGGGGGCCAGTCTATTGGGTACTATGATTATGTTGAATATGATGCACCTCCTGCACCACGTGGTAAGCTTACATATTGATGGCATCCAGCCTCCTACATATGGAAGATAAATGTTGTGCCTAGATTGGAATTTTATTGTATTTTCAATGTAACTTTGTTTATCACCAAAAAAAAAAAATTTATGCCTGGTGGGTTTGGCCTAATAAATGGTTGTTTTTGTTTCAATTCTATATGGAGGTGTTTGTTTTAAGTCACTGTCATGTATTTTCATAATTCTGTTTGCTTTACAGGGGTTTCTCTTAGGTCATGCTTCTGATGAAAAGGGCTAAAATTTATCGAAGCTGATTCCACAAAGTCTAATTTTCTTTGTTGTCTCATACAAAATGAGACTGCTTATCCTTTCATATGGACTTAGTGTGCTTTGTGGCAAATCTTATTGCAGGTGGTTTTGCAGGGCGAGGCCGTGGAAGGGGAAGGGGCCGCGGACGTGGTCGTAATAGTAGATTAGATGGAGCAGGTCGTGGTGTTGCTGCATGATGAAGCGGGTTGCTGCTTGTCGTGTATATTTTCAGTTGGAAGGTGGTTTTCGTCTGCTTAGTTCCTTCTGAGATTTGCTAATATTTTGGTATTTGTCTGGGGTTTAGTGTTGCAGCCTGGTCTTTTGCAGTTTTGCCCAAGCAATTTATTTTTTCCTTGACCTTCTCTTTCGTAGTCTCCAAGTCATAAATTTTGTCCCAATTTTTAGTAGGTGGCAGGTTAGGTATATTTCCTTTATATAACATAAAATGGAAAGTGTACAATTTCTTTTTTAATAGGAATTTTGTTAATAAATTCTTTCGATTTTGACATCTGTGGATGTTGCATTGACAAACTGTAGTCTGTACCCATAATTAGATTGACAGAATTTTGATCATCTTTGAATTATTATGGAGTCTTTAATTTGCTTCCCGAATAAAACATTTAATCACTAGCTTGGACTTGGGATTAGCTTTTTGGAAGTGATTTTATGGTGTATGATGTAAGAGTAGTCTAGGAGTCTTGTTTTGTTGTGCGTAAAAGCAATTTTTTATTATCTCCGGAACTAAATATAAGACCTACTTGGCTGTTTTTTTTTTTTTGAAGAGATTAAAGAAGCTAAATAAATTACTTAATCATATCATGTGTTGTATATAATTTGATTATATATTAGTATATAAGTCACGCAAATTAGTTTGAAGAAAAAACTGATAAATATAAATATTTTAAAGTAATTTCTTTAGTTTCTTTAATATTTTTTAAAACAGTCAACTGGGTCTTATATTTAAAATTGGAGATGGTACCTTCGTAGTTTTTGTGGGATGCATGAGCAAAGCTTTTGTGGTATATGCTAACAAAGGGATGCCTTGTTTTTTTTTCGAGTCGAAAGTAAGAAAGGGACGGCTTGAATGAAAGGTAGAACTAGAAATGAAAGAATTGCACAAAGGGTAAATTGCACTACAAGATGGGTTTTATATTTAGAGTCGGACGGACTGAAAAAATGTACAAAAAAAATGTTGACTTGACGTCAAGTGACCCAGGCTTGTAAGGAAATGTTTCAAATTCAAGTTTGAATTTGAATGCTGAAAATCACGTTCAACTTAGGGAGCCAAAGCCATGGTCAGTGACTAAGGTTTGGAAACGCTCTAGAAATGTGTTTGATTTGTCATCCAAACAAATTTTAATTTGCTAAATTGTTTTTCTTAAAGTATTCAAACATAAATCTATGTCATAATAAATTCTTAAGCTTAAGTCTATAAACTCTAGCTTGTACAAATGTAGTTTGGCACATGTTAATCTAACCGCATACAAAATCTTACATGCGATTCACAGGATATTGTGACTGACGTTGCTGGAAATTAGTCTTGAAATAGAAGATTTAGAAGCTTGTGCAAATATTTCCTCTTATCCTAATTATAAGAACTATTTATCAGAATTTGAAGAGATTAATGAGAGAAGTTAAATTAGTTAATTATAATTATTTTCCAAAAATAGCCCTACTTAATTGTGGAGGAAGTATTAGTAGGGGTGATATGGGAAAAATATGATAAAAATTGTTCAAAATTATTGTATAAAAAAAGTATAATTGAGGTGTATATGATATTAATGAGTTGCAAACATTATTTACTTTATAAAATATATAGGTGTATTATTAAATTATTATTGAGAAAGTATACATAGGGGTATTATAAGAAAAAATTGACAAAAGTTAAAACTTACTCTTATAATTAGGATCAAAATCAACTATAAAACGTGTTCTTATAATTAGAAGCGAAAGGATTATTCACCTACTCTCATTTGAATAAGGTGAGCTGACAACTCTTACTTGTCTCAATCGTCTCAACTGCTTGACTTTTTCAGTCTCACTTCTCTCAAAGAATTTGTTGGAAGGTAATTAAATTAAATTCTTCAAACATTCAACCATTAAATCTTAGCTCAGCATCTCACTTTAGACAGGCTTTCACAATATTAACATTTTGTTTTAATCTTTTCTCAATGTTAAAAATATACTTATCTGATCTTATTTATAAGACTTCCAAATATTTCATACAAACTAAGAAAAAATTTTAAATTTCATTAAATTTACCTTAAAATTCAACAACTTTCCAATTTTACACATATTCTACAACTCTCTAACAAAATAACCATCTACACAATAATAAATGAATGGTAAAATTGTACATTTATATATAAAAAAAGAGAGAGTAAAATACTCTAACCACCCTTCTGTTTTGCCCTACTTACACAAACTTTTCTTTTATTTTGAAAATATACATTTAAGTTCAAACCGTTAACTCCGTTAAGAATATTATAAAAAGATTCTAAAAATATATTTTTAATTGAAATTTATATAAAAATAAAATTTATTTACTAATTTGCCTTTAATGTTAGAGCCTAAATTTTAATTGACAACTTGTAAATATTACAAACTTTTAAAATTTTGACTAAGTTTTGTTTTTAAATATTTGTAGAAATAAATTCAAAAAATATATTTAAATGACTTAATACAGTTTGTCAAATATATATAGTTTATTATATTTGTTCCCCTAAAAAATGTGTTTGATATATATATTTTTAGTCGACTAAAAATAAATAAATTTCAATAAATATGGTAAAAATTTAAATTATAAATTTTATGATCTCAATATTCATAATTTTTTAACATAGTAGAAAGCAAAAAAATCTATCAGGATACAAATTTGGTAGTATGTGTGTGTGTATATATATATATATATATTTCCCACATACATATATATTTGTTTTAAATAATTCTAATGTTAAAGAAGGGGCATTTTGGTAAAACAAAAGTTTAAAAAGTCAAAGTTAAAAGTCAACGAACAGTTTGGGTGGATGAAAATAAAATATTAAAATATAAGGAAAGTTTGTGTCACATAAATTTTAATTTTAAGGGATTTTGTATGGGTTTTCAAAATAGAGGGGATGTTTGTATAATAAAAGTAAAATAGAGGGGTGGTTAGAGTATTTTACTCAAAAAATTATAGACGTGCATAAAAACAAATAATATATTCGTTCTATGCCTGATAAATAGGACCAGATGAACTAAATTATGCTTTTCATGCATGTAAGAAACATTCTCATGGTATAAAAAACGTGGTGGCAATTATTCGCCACTCTGGTCTCTATTATATAAGTTACTTTCACTATGTTTCGTCAAAATTAAGGAAAACCTTAAAATTTATTGACTCTATAGAAATTGTTACGGATCTAGTTAAGGCCCACTATCTCACTAGTCAGTGCAGGGGGCAACCCATGTAGTGGGCACAACCCACTAACCGTGGGACCCAGCCACGACCAGGGCGGTTGGCACGATCCCAGCCACGACCAGGGTGATTTGCACGATCCTTGGACATGCACAAGATGGGAGCCAAGGAGCTAACCGACTGTATACTCTATATATATAGACGGAGGAGATAGGCGCTGTGTACACATCTCTAGTCTCGTACTTTTACATACCGTTACACAGTGCACACACCCCACCCCTTGGCGAAACGCCCGTTGTGTACTGTGATCAACCTTCCTTCTGTTTGCTTGCACAATAAGCTCACAGGAGGGACACCTCGATCCTATATCAATCAACGGCTTACCATCAAGCCGGACATCTGTGTTCTACATCAGAACAGTGGCGCCGTCCGTGGGGATTGATAAACTTTAATTCCCGAGACCATGAGGATAAACACTCGTGCTTCGAGCCATAAGCAGATGGAGACGGACCAAGTAGAACGTCTACCACCTCGGCAACCACAACACCACAACCAGTCGGAGGACCTTCACGGTAACTATCAACATGATAATGAAGACCGGCTATCACAGCCGGAAGAACCTCGCATCCCCAACAACGACCAACCCTCGAATGACAACCCGTCTGACACGGAATCTTCGGCTCCGCGAAATCATCGCCGCGAGCCTCAGAACTCGAACCCGGATGGTCACCAAGAGAACCCGGTCATCGAACCAGATTTCTGCTCTCTCCAATCCGGATGCTAGCAATAATGAGACGTATGGACTACATGGACAAGCGCCATACTCTCCATTTCCAACGATGGGAGGAACAGCAGAAGAAAAAAGAGAACCCGGTCTATTCTGACGAGGACTGGGAAGATAAGTCTTGGAAGGAGGACGAAGAAGATGACGGCTCGGACCATAGAAAAAGTAATAGCAAGGTAGACACCGCACATAAGAAGAAGCCGACTTCCTCAGCAAGACACCCGGTCTCCAACCGGCTCCAACGGCGAAGATATGTCATCGCCTTCACAGTCCTTTTTCCGACAAGATTCTCAACGCTCACTTTCCACAAAAGCTGAATCTAACCGAATTGACAAAATACGACGGCACTCAAGACCCGACGACTCACTTGGAGGACTTCGACATGCACATGGAAGTAAGGGGTCTCGAGGAGCCAATCGTATCGCGGATTTTCGTTGCAACCCTCAAAGGACCAAAGACCGAAGTGGCTCCATACCCTTCCAAATGGGATCCATACATAAGTTTGAAGATTTAGCAGAGGCCTTCGAATTGCATTTTGCAACCAGCAAACGGCAACCGAAGTCCCAATATTCTCTATCCAAGATCAAGCAACGACTGTGCGAGACGCTTCAAAGTTACGGATCGCTTCAAGCACGCGGCCCTACAGGTGCGAGGATTAAATGAGGATGTACACGTCCATTTACTGGTCGACGGCCTTGACAAAGAATCCCGCTTTGGCAGAATCATTCCTGAAGGAACGGGCAAAGAATCTTAATGACTTCATAACACGTTCGAAGAAGTACCTCGAGGTGGAACAGATGCGCGTATAAAATGACTTTAGAAGAGACCAAGATAGGGCCACTCCACCCAGAGATAGAGATTATACTGAAGGAAGGAGAAGGGACTCTCGTAGAAGGGGCTCTGAGAACAGGAACCGCGGTGGGAAGTTTGAGCCGAGAAGTAAATATGAGAAATACACAGCCTTAAACGTACCGCGGTCACAAGTGTGGAAGGAAGTTGCATCAACCGAGATGAAAAGGGTCGATCGACCTAGATTGTCTTATCGAAGATCCGGAGTCGACCAGTCCAAATACTGCGCGTTTCATGACGGACGAGGTCACACCACGGATGAGTTTGAAATTATCTGGACATATTTGGAATCAGTGAATTATTATCCAGAGGTTGATGATTCCGAAAACGAGTTCCGGCACCGGACGCGTTCGGACACGTTTTTTGAGGAACTTCATAACCCGACATTTCTAATAAGTGAGAAAATGTCTTCAAAGTTGTAATTCCAGATTTCTAAGATTTTACAAGATTTCACGATTCGAACACCGATCAGGGGATTTTATCTCCGTTTTGCCCTCGTGTATTTGCCTATAAATAGGCATGCACCATTCTTCATATTTTCACACCAAGAGCTCTTGCTCATTTCGAAATTAGAGAGAAGGTAGAGAGAAGGAGGAGTCCGGGGATTCTGCAATAAGCTCGAGTAAGTTTTTCGGTACTTAAGCTTTCGTAGTCCTTTCGGTAGTTAGAGTAGAAATGCTATACTAGTCTTTAATCTTCCAAGTATGATTAGATATCATATGATAGGGGTATTTTAGTCATTATTTCGAAAATCATGATAGGGTCAGAGTTCTGGCAAAATTTTGGAAGATTAGAGTTAAAATAACGAAACTCTGGCGAAATTCCGCCGATTAGGGGCATCAGGGGCAAAATGGTAATTTTTACCTAAAATGCCTGTTATGATGTAAATCATTAATTAATATGATTTATATTTAGAAAATGATATTGGAGTAAGAGTTATGTTGAAATTTTGGAAAATTAAAGTCAAAATAACGAAGTGCTGGCGAAATTCCGCCAATTAGGGGGTCAGGGGTAAAATGGTCATTTTGACTAAAAATGTCCGTCGTAATGATAGATCCTTAACAAGTACGTTGTTATATTGATAGGATATCCCTGAATACGTTTTGACCTACTGTCGAACCACTGTCCGACGTGCTGGTTTCCGTTTTCCGTCAGAAGTACAGTTTTCCGTAAAACGTGCTAGAATAACATCAACGAAGGTACGTTCGCATACAGTAACACTAACTCTGATATTTATGGTATGCATGTATGTGCTATGTGTATTGTATGTGGTAGTTGATAGCTCTGTTATATGTTTTGTACTGTTGATATGTTGGTGTTTGCTATGGGCGATATATCTGCATGCTTTTGGGCGATATATGTATACATGCTATTGGGCGATATATGTATGCATGCTTTTGGGAGATGAGTGCACATATACTGTTGTTGATATGATTGTCTGTGGTCCATATGTTGTGTCTGTGAATATGAGGTTAACCGTTACCTGAGATCCGGTGCGGATCTCAGCTCTTAACATAGCATCAAGCTCCGGAGGGCCAAGGACCGAGGAGAGAGGCAAGCAGCCCGAGTAGAAGGCCCGGCTGAAGACTTCCTTTCGATGTTGCGGCGGAAGTATTTCCTTTTGTTATTGTACTTCACTTTTGAACCACGCGGTTACTGTACCGCTGTTGTAACCAGCCAGACTTACGGCGTTTTATATATACATATCAGTTACTCAATCGCTCCGGTGCTCTACTCTGATGATTTTGGAAATGATATTTAAAAAAAAATTATAATGCTTTTGAAAAGTTGGGATGTTACACAATGCACCCAGAAGACAGAGAAAAAACGGCCTTCATAACAGATCAGTCCAACTATTGTTACAATGTCATGCCATTCTGACTCAAGAACGCAGGAGCAACTTACCAGAGGATGATGAACACGGTTTTCGCTGACCAGATCGGACTTAACGTTGAGGTATATATCGACGACATGATTGTTAAGACTTTGGAGTCACAACACCATGTCAAGGATTTGCAACAGACATTCGGCAAACTCAGAAAATACAAAATCCGCTTGAACCCGGCCAAATGTGCTTTCGGGGTCCCGGCAGGAAAGTTCTTGGGTTTCATGCTTACCAACCGAGGTATTGAGGCCAACCCGGACAAATGCCGAGTAGTGCTCGATATGGAAGCACCGAAGAACAAAAAAGAGGTCCAGCAGTTGACAGGAAGATTAGCCGCTCTAACCAGGTTCCTGCCAAGATCGGCTGAGAAGGCCTTGCCCTTGTTCAGGTTGTTGAAGAAGCAAGCTTCGATTGAATGGAATACAAAATGTGATGAAGCGTTTGAAGGAATCAAACAGTGTCTGGAAAATCCGCCAGTCCTATCGGCCCGAGCCCGGCGAAACCCTCTACTTGTACTTGTTAATTGGTGAGGAAGCTATCAGCGCGGCGTTAGTACGGGAAGTAGATCACAGCCAGTTACCAGTGTATTTTATCAGCAAGACCCTACAAAATGCTGAAATCCGATACCAGAAATTGGAAAAGGTAGCCTTTGCCTTATTCACCGCCGCTCGCTGACTGCGACCTTATTTTCAGGCTCATCACATTGTTGTTAGGACCGGCCAGCCGATACGACAAGTTTTACACAAACCAGATTTGGCGGGGAGAATGACTAACTGGGCAATAGAATTGTCCGAAAACGACATCGCTTATGAAGCTCGCCATGCAATTAAGTCACAAGCCTTAGCCGACTTCGTCAGGGAGTTGACACCAACAAGCTCGGCTCCCAGTGAGGGGACAAACGTCTGGAAAATATATGTTGACGGATCGTCAAATACCAAAGGCAGCGGAGCCGGTATTATCGTTGAAAGCCCAGAGGGTGTTACGATCGAACACTCTCTTCACCTAAAATTCCCAACCTCGAATAATCAAGCTGAGTACGAGGCCCTGATAGCTGGACTTCAACAGCAAAGAGAACCGAGCCACAAGAGTTAAGGTTTTCACCGACTCACGCCTTGTGGCGGCTCGGATTGAGGGGTCTTATCAGGCAAAGGGCCCGCTAATGGCAAAATACCTCTTCAAGGCCAAGGAGATGATGGCTGAATTCGAGGAAGCAAGTGTAACACATATCCCTAGGGGGGAAAACGTAAGAGCCGACATCCTTTCGAAGTTGGCCAGCACTAAGAGTGCAGGGTGTCATCGAACGGTGATTCAACAGAACCTCGAGGACCCACTCTGCACCATGGCCATCTCGGTGGAGGCAGATTGGAAAAAGCCAATTGAAGATTATTTGGAGCGCGACATCCTACCTGACGATGCCATGGAAGCTAAGAAATTGACTCGAGAAGCGGCCAAGTACACTATGGTGGAGGATCGCTATATCGGAAAGGTCTTCATTCTCCCATGCTAAGATGCTTAAATCCGAATGAGGCGGGGTATGTTTTATCCGAGATACATGGAGGAGTGAATGGCCAGCACATGGGCGCTAAGGCACTCGCCAGAAAAACCTTACGAGCGGGATACTATTGGCCGACCTTGGAAGCCGGGACCTCCACTTCATCTCGGCCCCGTGGCCTTTCTACAAGTGGGGTATGGACATACTAGGTCCATTCAAGACCGCTCCAGGACAGCTGCGATGGCTGATCGTCGCCGTCGATTACTTCACCAAGTGGATCGAGGCCGAACCACTTACGACAATTTCTTCGGCTCGCGTACAACGATTCTTTGAGTTCAACATCATCACGCGGTTTGGAGCTTCGGCCGAGATAGTCACAGGCAACGGAACTCAGTTCACCGGTAGCGGATTCCGAGATCTGGCATACGAGTTCGGAATACAACATCATTTTGCTTCTGTGGAGCACCCACAATCTAACGGACAGGCCGAAGCTGCAAACAAGGTCATTTTAGACGGGCTAAAGAAGCACATGTTGGAAGCAAACACCGCCTGGGTAGATCAACTACCCTATGTTCTTTGGGGGGGACAACACCCCAAACGTCAACTCAAGAAACTCCCTACGAATGACTTATGGGTGCGAGTCCATGATTCCGGCCGAGATAGGATTACCCTCATGGCGTAGGAGAAACATTTTGTCACAAGGGGAAGCGGCCAACAACCGGGCGTTGGTCGCCGAGTTAGACCTTGCAGACGAGGCTCGAGTAACACCACCGCCGAGACATTGCCACAAAGCAACTCATCGCGGCTCGCTATAACAAGAAGGTCGACCCTGACTTTTCAGCCAGAACTCGTCCTTAGAAGGGCGGACATCGGAAACAAGATTGCCAAAGACGGCAAGCTCGCGGCAAATTGGGACGGCCCCTATCGCATTCGGGAAGCACTTCAAAAAGGAGCGTATGTACTGGGGACCCTAGACGGGAATCTAATCCAGCGAACATGGAATGCGGACAAGTTAAGGATTTATTACAGTTAGACTTAGCTTTTGATCATTCCTTCTTCTTTTCATTTCATTCAGCATTTGGATTCAAATGTCGGCCATACGACCTCTTTTCCCTTGTTAGCACTGCACTTGTTGAATAAAAGTAAGACTCTCGTTCGAGAGCATTTTAAATTGCAAACGTGGTTAATATACTACTCCAAAGAGCTATCGCAGCCCGAACACATATTTACTCCGGTATCAATAGAAAATGTCATGCACTCGATCAGTCAAAATGCTCGGACGCTATCGGGACAAAACCGAACCCGGGCAGTGGCAATTTTCATTTGCCTTTGGATGACCCGGTTAAAACACCGGATTTTTCTAAGACAGTGTAAACACTAGCACTTTAAAACGAAATGGTTTCATCACCAAATGCGCGTTCGCAGACTCTGCTTACTTTCGTATGACCATGGCCCGGTCAGCCACGATTACTGCCAAAGAAAGGTTCTTATCACATGATGATTACTAGGTTACCGACAACCAATAATTACGTGCAAAAGGGGCCAAATTGGCCAATATATTTAACAAAGAGTTTAGACCCAGAACATAACCTACGGAATACACAAGTTTAAACAAGAAATCAACCCACAGGCTTGGGGACAGTCGAGACTTCTTCACCCTGCTCAGCCTCCAGCACGGTCGCATCACCATCTACTCGGGTCTCGGAGACAGCAGGAGGATTCACGTAAGGGATAATCTGCCCATCTTCAACGTAGGATCGAAAGTGATGCCCCGTGGTGTTGAGCTCGACCCCCAGGTTCAAAGCTTGGATCTGGGCCAGAGAGTTCCTAAACGCCTCTACCACGGATCCTAGCAAGAACTCTTGAAGCCGGGTTACCTCCTCGCCGCGATGCTTTGAGGACGCCTCCCCTCGGCTCTAATTCTGTCCTTCTCCGCCACCATGGCCTTCAACTCTTCTTCGCTCTTAGCTTGAGCCGCTTTCAAACCCTCAATTATCACATTGGAATCAGCCAAGATCCCCTGGGTTTCTTTCAGAGCGAATTCCACTTTCTCCAGCTGGACTTCACGAGCTTGGAATTCATTATAAGGGATCTGCCATTGCTTTAAAGCCTCATCACGCTCCGTCCTGGCACGCTTCAGGTCAGCAGCTGCCTCCACATACTTGTGGTGAAGAGTAAGAAAAGCTTGGGTCAAGCTGGCTCCTCTCAGGAAAGCATGTCCAGCAGCTTGAACATCTCGGACATCTACCTCCAGCAGGGGTACGGGCTCTTGATAGCGGGGAGGAGGCAAGAGTGCGACGCTCAGTTCTTTTGTAATCCCCTTACTCCACAGAAGGGAGCGGGGAAGAACAGTTGGAGGACGAGGAATAGCCGAGGTAGTCTGCACTGATGAAGGCCCAACCTTAACCGACTTGGGAGGCGGCATGGCAGCAGTGGGAGAGGATCGAATAGGAGAGGCCGGTGTGGCGTCAATCGAGGGGCCGACCTTGTGTTTCTTTGATTCGGGCTGGCTTCGAGGACTCTCCAACCTTCGATTTGCCCGCATCACCAGCCGACCTCTTTCTCCCTTTGGCAGTCGGTTCCGGGATCCCAGATAGGTATTCTGGCCCTTTCATTTTGAGACCTACACAAAACAACGACATCATTTTAGTTACTAGTAAGGAAAACACAGTACTTGACTAAAACACGGAGCGACGTCAGTATTAAGCAACAGAAATGTCATACTCGGCCGCGATACCAGCTCTTCCTGGTGCCAGACCTCGTCCCGATACTGGGCCACCAAGGACGCGGCCCCAACAGTACCGTGGGCCTTCATGTGGTCGGTTATGGCGTCAATGGCTTTCTTCTCATGCTTCATCAGAGTGGACCGCTCCACCTTATAGGCGCTAAGGGAAACATCATGATGATCTTTACACCAATACAGGTTAAATTCCCATTCGACTTTTGCAGAATATGGTCCTTTGAGGAACCAAGGTTGTACGCCAGACTTAGCGACCACCTTAAAAAAGTTACGTTTGAAGTACTTGAAGGAGTCAGAGACAGGGGTAAATAGACACCGATGGGGTATACCCTGGATGGACGTCCAGCCTTTGAGCTCGGGTGGTTCCCTTCCAGAGCGAGCAGTGTGGGGGGTGAAGAAGTAAAAGAACATTGACGTGGTGCAAGGCAGACCAAGGGTCTTGCAAAACCATTCAAAGGCAATCACGTACCCCCATCCATTGGGATGCAACTGTGAGGGAGCTACGCCAAGGAATTGGAGGATTGCCGTCTGGAATTCAGAAAATGGAAAACGAATTCCGAGCCTGGTGATATAATCAAGGTAGAAAAAGAAAAAGGAGTTGTGGCTCCCCTCCCTTATGGAGCACACAGGCTCTTCCTCTTCCGGGAGGCAAAAAGAGTAGGAGCTAGTTTCTCGTACGGGGAGATTTTCCAAGTCGGCCATGGTCAGCTTCGACCGATAGGACAATACTTCATGGGTAACCCAAGGGAATCGTTCAACTAAATCCTGTGAGGGGCTAGCACGGTTCGCGTTTCCAAACCCTGACTCTACGGTATGCGAAGAAGAGGATGACGCCATTATACCTACCACAAATAAATAAAAAAAAAACAAAAAATAAACGATCAGAATCTTCCTAGCATACCTGATGTCAAAAATTGAAGGCGGGATTCCACAGTCGAAGTAAGATTAAAGTCTAAGTCAGCAGGACTCGGCGATGCGGCTGGAGGAGCCGGACAAGATTGTGTTGGCGGGAGCCCAAAAGGAAGTCGGGCGTGGAAGAATCCCGACGTAAAGAAGTCGCGAGCATTCATACGAGACAATCATAGCGGGGGCCGATATAGGAATCCACCTCGGCCACAGGACCCGAGCTTGCCACATCATCGTACGGGTCGATTGGGAGGACCGGAGAAGCGGACACGTCGAGATTTCTTGGAAAGCACCCTCGGATTGGTACGGAGCGAGGGGGAAACGTTCGGACTTCCCCTTACAGATGAGATGCCTTCTCGAATCTTCGCCTGGCCGCCACCAGGAGCTAACCCCATGCCTCCACGGTGGTGATCGGCTAGCAGGGCGGGTCGTGCAGATTTATCGCCCCAAAGCCACCAACGGGCTATTCCCGGTTCTTCCAGTTCATCGGGGGTCATATCCTTTATGTCCTTCGACATTTAGAACCACTCTCCCAAAGGATTCGGCAATCAATCCACCAATTGAAAAGGTTCACTCGAAGAACGGGGATTTGTGCAAAAAATGTGGGAATTATGAGCAGGACCATGCAGAAATTCACTTAATGAAGAAATCTAACCAGAGATTCAACTAATTACAGACGCAATTTAGTAGTGAGACAGAGATTAAGGAGGCTTGGACGAATGGCCACAAACAGATTGAAGAAACTACAAATCAGAGCAGAACCAAAGAGAAAGGTAGGGAAACAATAATACATGTCTAAGAAACGGGAGGTTGCTCAAGAAAGTGCGAAATAGAAGCAGATTGCTCGCAAGATTGGACTTCCTCGCGAAAGCAGAGAATCAGTAGGAGAGAAAATCTTCAGAGCAAAAGGAGTGAAAGTGAAATATGGAAAAGATTTGGCGGGTATAAAGCTTTCGAAAACCCAAACACCGGGGGCAAAAACGCCTTTTCACTCTATAGTAAGGGTCACGACTCCCGCACATTTAATGCGCGTCTGTCAGGCATTAAATACGCATAGGCTAGCATCTCCCCGATTCGGCTTCACGACAGTCGAGGGATGCCAGCTGGTAGAAACTAATGATGGCTTAGAGAAGAGGAATCGACGATAGAAAATGCCCGGGAACAAGGGGCAGCGCTTATAGGGAAATGAAAGGACACCGTATACCACGGCTGCCCGCTAAAGTCAACTATCCCGGCTCATAGGGAAAGCTGATCCGCTATCGAAAGACCTCGGTCCTCGATCGCTTCCTCATATGATCTCGGCAACTATGATGACCAAAAACCCAATCTGCTCCTTTTCAGGAAAGACACTCGGATTTGGGGATCTTGACCATGCAAGAAAAGATCCCGGATACCCGGAAAATTGAAAAACAGCGAGATCTTGACGATCGTGAAGGTAACCCGGACCACTTGTCTGGGGGCAATGCAATCAGAAGACAAGTAATTCCGATGTTCTTTGAAGCTCGGATAGACACTTTATCAAAGTCAAACGAACGGTAGCAACTCCTATACGAAATCCGGATTCAACAACATATCAACCCCGGCTGACCAGAGACCTGGACAACCCGGCTGGGGGGGCAAGGATATCACGTTATCTCGCGATCAGATGTTATCTCGTGATCAACAAAAACTCGGACGTCCGTACTCTAGTCAAACAAATAACTAAACTCGGTAGCTCAGAGACCTGAACAACCGAGCTTGGGGGCAACTGTTACGGACCTAGTCAAGGCCCACTATCTCACTAGCCAGTGCAGGGGGCAACCCACGTAGTGGTCACAACCCACTAACCGTGGGACCCAGCCACGACCAGGGCGGTTGGCACGATCCCAGCCAAGACCAGGGTGATTTGCACGATCCTTGGACATGCACAAGATGGGAGCCAAGGAGCTAATCGACCAGGTATACTCTATATATATAGATAGAGGAGATAGGCGCCAGGTACACATCTCTAGTCTCAGACTTTTACATACCGTTACACAGTGCACACACCCCACCCCTTAGGCGAAACGCCTGTTGTGTACTGTGATCAGCCTTCCTTCTGTTTGCTTGCACAATAAGCTCACAGGAGGGACACCTCGATCCTATATCAATCAACGGCTTACCATCAAGCCGGACATCTGTGTTCTACATCAGAACAAAAATGTAATAAAATTTCAACTTTACCTCTATTAAATTTACACAATTTAAAATTTATTTTTCTAGTTCTCTTTATAACAACGTTTTTTGGACCGGAACTGACGGTCGAAACTGGTCCAACCGTCGACAGGAGGTAGGGATGGAAATAGGCCAGGCCAGGCTAGGCTTTGGCTAAATAGGCCTGAGCCTGTAATGGTAGTAGAAAGCCTGAGCCTGGGCCTGAGCCTGAATACAGGCTTTTTTTTAGGCTCAAGCCTGAGCCTTCATAAGGCCTGGTCGAGCTTGAAGCCTTTTTAAAGGCCTACTTACAATGTAGGCCTTTAAAAAGGCCTCATATTGTAGGCCTTGGAGGCCATAAATAGGTTTTGTACACTTTGAGCCTATCAAAACTATATAAATATAAGGTTTTAGTAGAATATAAGAATGAAAAATAATAAATATTATATTATTTATATAATATAAATATATTTATATTTATTTAATGTGTAAATAGGCCAGGCCTGAAAGCTTACAGGTCAGGCCTTAATAACATAGGCCTGGCCTATTTACACATTTAGGCCTTTAAATAGGCCTTGGCCTGACCTTTTTAACAAACAGGCCAGGCTTGACCAGGCCCTAAACAGGCCAGGCTGTAGGCCGCCTGATAGGGGTCTGGCCTATTTCCACCCCTAACAGGAGGGGAGGGCGGTCTGTTTTCTTTGCTTTAGACCGTTGGAGCAATTAAGCCGGGATAGACCGCTATGAACCAGTTTTTGAGCCGGAGACCAGAGCGAGTTGAAGAGAACCGGCCGGTTTTTAGTTCGAAGGAAAAATCGCAAATTGAAACATGAAAAAGAACAAAAAATGGAGCGGGGAAGAAGGATGAAAATCAATAAAGACGAGGAACTACAAAGATCAACTCATTAGCTTCAGATCTAAATGTGAAACAAGATTTATTTGAGTTTCGAAACTACTGTGGGGGATGCAGAGAGTAACATCCGTCTTCGGATCAGAACTTTGGAAAACAATGAAAGTAAGGAAGAAAAAGCTTGTTTTGGAGAACGTGAATCATGGATGCTAAAATTGTGGGAATTTTGATTGTGATTATATTAATTAAGACTTATGTATAAAAATATGGGATAGGTTATTCTGCCTACTCCTATTTTACCTACCTCTGTCTACCCCTCTCAATACCGTTAGATCATGATCTCATCCGACGGCAGAGATTTGAAGGATAAAATAAACATTTTACCCCTTCTCCCTCTCGGGTTTGGCTATGGTCCATTTCTCTTACCATCCACTTCCCATCATCTTCTTCATCCCAGCCGTTAGATTGAAATCTCAATGGTTCAGATCTAATAATTTATAAAAATATTATTTTTGAATATTTTAAAATAATTTTTTAATATTTTTATAAATCATTAGATATGAACCGTTGAGATTTCAATTCAACGGCTGAAATGAAGAAGAGGATGAGAAGTGGATGGTAAGAGAAGTGGACCATAGTCAAACCCATCCCACGCTCCCACCCTTCTCTCTCATTTTACCGTAAAATAAGAATCTCATTCCTGCTCTGTTTTACGATCAATGTTTTGTTTCATTAAGTGAATTAATGTTCAAATCAAAGATTAAATCAGAGCAACAGTGTTACAAACAAGACGATCATCATCATCCAAATAAGAAAACTCAATTTCCAGTGGAGGAGAGAGAGAGGGTGGGAAATCTTGAATCTGAGCAGTAAAACCGCACCCTAATGAATTGAAAGGAAAGAATTATATGAATCAAGTAAAAAACTTGGGTTCAAATTGTACAAAGGGGGGAAATCAATCTTCCATATACATATAAACCACAAAAACTCAGATCTGAGAGGGAGACGGTTAAAAAAATCTTGAAACTTAGCAGTAAAATTGCAACGTAATGAATTGAAAGAAAAGAATCATATGAATCAAGTTAAAAACTTGGGTTCAAAATGTACAAAGGGGAAAAAATCAATCTTCCATATAGATGTAAACCACAAAAACGCAGATCTGAGAGGGAGACATTTACAGCTTCGAATGGAAGATATTTTCGCAAGGTCATCTCAGTGAAGGAGATAGGAAGGGAGGGAGGAAGGAGTAAAAAGATTTATTTTATCCCTCAAATCTCTGCCGTTGGATGAGATCATGATCTAACAGTATTGAGAGGGGTAGGCAGAGGTAGGCAAAATAGGAGTAGGCAGAATAATCTATCCCTAAAAATATACCAAAAGAAAAGGATTTAGTAATAAAGATATTTTTTTGTTGAAAGTAATAAAGATATTTAAATTGACGGTGGGTACAGAATTTTTTTCCATTATAAATATAAATTGCCGTTGTTGTTGTTATTATTATAAACACTTTTTCAGAAATGAACACATCAAGGTTGATAAATGTTGATATGATTGTGTACGTACATAACAATACTTTCAATTAGATTAATCATGATTATATAATACTACCTCCCGTTTTAATTATAAGAATATTTTTATAGTATAATTTATACTACAAAAGTGTTCCTATAATTAGGACCGGAGGGAGTATATATCTATATAATATTAGTTTAAATTTAATTATTGCATCACTGTCTCGACCGGATGCCTCAACCGATCTAACCATTTGGACTGTGACCAGCTATCCTACCCGGCTCGTTGTTCAATCTAGTTTTTAAAATACTGATTTATAAGTTACTTTCAACATGTTTTATCAAAACCAAGAAAAACTTAAAACCCAACTCTTTTTCAAAATTTAAGAATTTTCTAACTCTATTCCTATCAAATATACAACACCCATTCGATCCACAATATAAGTGTTTTCTAGAAGAATGTCTTGGTCCACAATATAAGTCACTCAGAAAATAATTAATGTTTTTTTTTTTGCCAATTTTGCCCATACAATTAATATGACTTATTGTATTTCTCTCTCACATTCAAAGGCTCATTTAATATAGGTAAAGTTGGATTATTTTTTCCCAATTTAGGACAAATTAAATGAGTTAACTACCATTTCTTGATTATGATAAATTAATTAAAGTGACTTATATTGTGGATCGGAGGGAGTATACTCCATGAGAATTAAATTTGTACAATACTTCTTTTGGTCCTTTTTATAAGCAACTTTCTCCCTCTTAGAGTTGGTCCTTTTTATAAGCAATTTTCTCCTTGTGTATTAAAGTTTAAAGGGAAAATCCCCAATATATAAATAATCCAAACCCATTCATAAGTTCAAATAAGGAATTGGCAAGTTTAGATAAATAATTCACAACTTTTGTTTTTTAACTAAAAAATTCACTTACTCTTTACGGTCATTCACAAGTTCAGATAAAGAATTCACAAGTTCAAATAAGGAATGGACAAGTTTAAATAGGGAATTGACAAGTCTGGATAAGGAATTTGCAACTTTCGTGTAAGTAAAAAATTCACTTATTCTCTTAGGTCATTCACAAATTTATATAAGGAATTCACAAATTTAGAAAATGAATTCATAAGTTTATATAAAGAATTGATAAGTTTAGATAATGAATTCGCAACTTTCATTTTTTAAATAAAAAATTCACTTACTCTCTCAGGCCATTCAAAAGTTTAAATAAGAAATTCACAAGTTTATATAATGTTGCGTTCCAACTTGATTTGATGCAAATTTGATGCCCACGTTCCAACTTCGATGCCCGCATTTCAACTTGATTTCTGGTGCCAACTATCATTCACAACTTTCCTCACAATACTAAGCCAACCTAATTCCCATATATAAGCAACATAACCACTATATTTTCTATATTAAAAAAACCTTTAAATAAATACGAGTATTCAGCTTATATATTTTTAAAGTAAAAGCCTATCATTAATCCACTTGTTTCCTTTAGCTCACACATAAATAGTCAGATTCATTGTATTTGTTGTCTTCACATATCATATAAATTTCAGAAAATATACACACACAAAATTAGAATGAAGAATGCTGTGGCTAAGCTGTTTACCCACAAAAGGTTAATTTATATATTTTTGTTTTTATTCACATTAAATGGCATTGGTGGCTCAATAGTCACTAACATCTTATGCAACAAGTGGTGGGGGTGGGGTTTGAACCCCACCCCACCACTTTGGGAATATTTATTTCCAAGTCCCACCAAAGGTCCGACCTCGGCCAGTCGTCGAAGCTTTGGCAATTGTCAGTGGGGTTTTTTTTTTTTTTTTAAATAAAAAAATATGTAAGGGCAAATTTGTATTTTCCTTTTAATTTCAATAAAGACAAATTGAGCCTAACATTTTTCTGAAATTATGAATATTCGAAACACCTTTTTGTCTTTTAGTATTTTTAAAGTTCTTTATTAGGGATTTTTCAAAATTTAAACTATTTTTTCCTTTGGGAGAATTCCATATAAAGACAGTTGAAATGAAAAAATCTCATTTAAGGCTGGTAAACTCAACAAATCTTAAATTAAGTCAATGACCCAATCTAGAATATTTAAATATTTGTTATTTTCTAATAACACCCTTACTAAAATTTAAAATTGAGTATGAATTTCTTCTACTATTTCGGTGATTTTACATCCAAAGTCTTCGGAGACCGCACTACTCTATCTTCCAGTCCAACCCTACCCTCTGACCTCTGCATGAAACCCCTTTCTGCGATCAAAACTATCAAAAGCATGGTTTGATCGCTTCCGAACCAAGCAGGAGCCTTCCCGATCCTCATCCATCGTTCACTCCCTATCAGTCAAATCAGAATAGGACCCAATACTGAAATCAGAAACAGAAAGAACCCCAAGATTCTGATTCTGCAATCTTGCCAAAGCAGAGGATCGGACCTGTGAATGAATCGATTTCAATTCTCAAAAAGGGAAGAAAGAAGAGATCATTGGAGGGAAATTAGGGTTTCTGAAATTGTTGAACAGTTTTGAGAAATTTAGGAAGAAGGTAAAGCAGAATCTGAGCCCACAGCGGAAGGGTGATTGGAAAGATTTGTCGCTTATGAGTTTATCTTTTGTTGTTTATGTGTATATTTCCCAGAAGCTTGTCTGTGCTTATTGTGCTTGGACTTCTATTACCCAAACAACCATGGTAGTTCGTTGTGTGTATATGAAAATTCTCCTAAGCATAAATGAAAATTATGAAAATAAAATTGATACTTCATCTTCTTGCTCCCTTGTGAGTATGTCCTTTGTTAATCATTTGATTCCACCATTACCCACAAAACTTTTCTTAAAATCAATAATAACTAAGGGATATAGAAGTAATTTGACCCAAATTCTAAATCCCTAATTGTGTCACATAACTTAATTAATAATTTTAAGTTCAGTAACCCAAATTAGAATTTAGGTAATGGGATTCTCCCTTTTCCTTTTTCACCCATATTAAATACACATCTTTATATTAATTATTCCACACTCATCACTAATTCTTTTTCATTAGCTCATTTATTACATATTTTCTCTCATATTTTATCCTCATACTCTCTCATATTTGGTACTCATACTTTCTCCTATGTTTTTCCCCCATAAATAAGGGCACATTTGAAAGAAAAATGACGATTTTGGACACATTTATTGTTTTTAACTAATCTTAACTGCTAGCTCATTTGCACAATAAAGATGATAGTTATTTATAAAAAGGATCGGAGGGATAATACATAAAGGGTAAAAGTTTATATTCGTATAAAACATTTAATGACGTGATTTATAAATATAATTAAAAAATCCTTTTCTCTCTCTCTCTGCCTTATAAGGTGTAAATAACAAAAACCAACAAGTAATGAAGGGTATAAAGGAAAACTTTTGATAAACAATTAATGACATGACTTATAATTTAGAAAGAAAAAAAAAATCTTCTCTCAAACTTATTAATGCGATAGAGGGGCGTGTATAGAGAGAGAGCCATTCAGTCTCTAGTTATTATTTATTTATATGTTCCAATATACAACACTAATTAAAAGGAGTTTTCTTTCACGAGAATGGCTTTGGGTGCTTTCTATTAACGTAATTTCGGCAATTATTTTATCAATTAAAATCAATTTCAACTCCTTTACATAGTGTGTGTGAGTAATATAAAGGGATTATACATCATTTTGTCAATGGAAAAGAAGGCTGCTTAACTTATAGTAAAACTACAGATGTACGGGGAGAACATCAACATTGCATATAGAGATAGGCCATGAACAATTTAAATTTGAAATGACTGAGATTGAAATTAGAGGAAAAAGCCTTTTTATTTTATGGCATAAAATTAAAGCACTGAATTAAATTATTGATAAAAAAATTAAATGAGTATACATTGAAAAAAAACCAGATTTGGCTATAAAATGGAGAAGGACCAACATTACCTATTTTAATTTGATAATCAAGGCTTGTCTGTCCAATTTTTAACGAACAACTCAACACTTATATATTTCCATGACTTCACTAGATTATTGTGGGTTGATACTTTAACTCACACGAATCATATAAGCAAGAAAGTGCAGTTCTTGCAAATGATCGAAGAAGTAAGAACAAAAATGGACAACCAATTAAAACTTCATTGTAAATCTAAAGAAAGTGAGATTGTAATAGAAGCTTGGTAATTTACACAGCAAAATCGAGCTTGCGATGAAGTAATAAATGGGTCAATTTGGTATACTCCCTCCTATCCTTAATGGGACTTGATTGGGAGTTGATGTATTCATATAAGAAATATTTTTCATGTTTGTCAATCTTTTTATACTTTACCTTTATTGAAGCGTACTCAACAATAATAAAGAGAGATTGAAGGAATTAAACTTATCTAACTTTCTTAATCTAATCAAATTATGTAAATATATATATGTCTTATTTTAGAGACAAGAGGGAGTATTATTTTACGCTGCTAACCTTATATAGAATCAAAATAATAGTCACAAATCAAACAAGCAATGAGTGATAATTACATTGGGATTTTGTTGACGACTCTGGTTTTATCATCTTCAACAATAATAACAGGCATGGTGGCCATGTAAATACTCTCAAGCGATCGATATTTCTTCTGCTTCTTCTTGTGCCTATCAACAACAACCTCGTCATTCCCGAAAATCTCATGAATTATCGTACAAGTCTCATCGTTCAAGCTTCGAGTTTGACCCCCCTCTTCTTTTTCTTCGCCTGTGATTCTCTCATTCTTCTTGTCGTCTTCGTCATCGCGAAGCTGCTGGTGAGCCGATACGACGTTGTTGCTCACAGTAGAACCCATCTGCGTTTTGCTTTTGTACGATGAAGCAGACGCTTCAGCCATATGGCTAATTATCAGTGTTGGTTGATAATAGTAATTAATTAGTAATGAGAATAATCTGAGACTCTTTATTGAGAAATTTTGGTGGTCTATATATATATATGTGTGTGATTGTGGTAGAGCGTGTTCTTAAGGGTACGAACGCGTTGATTCAGAATTGGCTAATAATGAGAAAGTGCGACGTTGGTTCGTTGAACATGCCCACCGTTTGGGTTTCAGAATCATTAATAATTTATTAAAGCGTTAATTAATTAGCCTCAACAAGTTCTAAATTCTGAGAGAAATGAAATATAAAAAAAAATATGGATTTTGTAATTACTTTGTGCAAAAATTCTAGATAAGTTCGAAATATTTTTTGGAATTATTTTTTTCGATAAAATAGATTTTTAATTAATACTTTTATTTTTGAGATGGAGTAGGGATTTTATTCCTTTAAGAAAAAGAACAATATTTTATTACTTCCAAGTATTTGGTCCGGGCGTTTTAATTCAATGTCACCAAATTCCTCCTTTAAATTTTTGTCAAGCCTGAGATTATGAGTTTAAATCCTTTATGAGTATAATCCACGCGTGAACTATGATAAAAAAATGTTATTTTTTTTTCGTTAAATTCACTAAATAATAATTTTTTCAATGAAAATATATGAAACTTCGTTAACATATATAGTAGAGATTCCACACAACCAAGGTTCTCAACTAGTAAAATAAATCCACATATTATTGTATACTAAAATTTACATCAAGTCGCCGTGCTATGCCGGCTTTTCATGAATTTTTAACAACATTATTTGTTTTTAGATTTAATTTCATGCAATGTGGAAAAGCTTGTGCAATTAACATAGACTCTCAATGGCTCAAATATTGGCGTGGCTAAGGATCGGATGGATGCTTGTTGCATTAACAAATAATTAAATAGCCATATAATTTATTGAACATAATTAATTCCTAATATGAATGTAATTAGGCTAGGCGTGATGTTTTGTTGTCTTTTCTCTTTGGCGCTTATTAGTCCATGATTTTTTTTGCCATCTATTAAGCCATGAATTGAAATCATATATGTTCTGTTGTCTTGTATGGAATACATATATATATAATAATTTAAACCCCTCCACATAGACTGTCTTCATTATTTCTATCTCTGATTTACGGTTATTTTCAGTTAAGTTTGCAAATTAAATATTAATTGAAATAATTGTTTTTATTTATTCATTTATTACATCTCATATTTCTTTCTTTCTTTCTTTTTCTAAGATTGGTCTAGGGTACATATAATTAATCCATTTTGAGGCTTATAATGCAAAAAGCTTTTGTCTCTTCCAATAAGTGCGTTTTTTGAGATTTAAATTTGTATTATCTTTCTTATAAGGTGGGGTCGCTTATCATCTCAACTAATAACTTATTTACTTGTTTGTTACTTCTCATCTTTCTATTCAAGATAACTTGTTTGGAACTACTTAATTGAAAAAGAAGCATATATATTGTGTTATTGAGCCTGTTTGGAGTCTTCGTTTAGAGGGTAAATGCGTAGTGGAAGGCAAGCTTCTGAGTGTTGGCTTCTTCCTCACTGAACGAAGGCGTTTGGGTCAACTTTTTCCTCACCGAGCTTCCCCAAAAAAGCTCCAGTTGGTCAGAAGCTTGCGGGTTTTGGAGTGGTGGCCAGCATTACGAGTGTTGCTGTAGACTGTACACCTTCTCTCTTCTTTCATCATGCACGATCTTAGGCATGGAAATAGGCCAGGCTTTGACTAAATAAGTCTGAGCTTGTAACGGAGACAGAAGGCCTGAGTTTGGGCCCGAGCCTGAATTCAAGCTTTTTTTTAGGCTCAAACTTGAGCCTTCATAAGGCCTGGTCGGGCCTGAAGCCTTTTTAAAGGCATACTTACAATGTAGGCCTTTAAAAAGACATTGTATTCCAGGTCTTGGAGGCCATAAATAGACTTTGTACATTTTGAGCCTATTAAAAACTATATAAATATAACTTGAAATTATAATATAAGAATGAAAATCAATAGATATTATGTTATTTATATAATATAAATATAATTATATTTATATAATGTGTAAATAGACCAAGCCTGAAGGTTTATAGGTCAGACCTTAATAAAATAGGCCTAGCCTTTTTACATATGTAGGCCTTTAAATAGGCTTTGGCCTGACCTTTTTAACAAACAGGCCAGGCCTAACCAGGCCCTAAATAAGCTAGGCTATAGGCTGCTTGATATGGGTCTGACCTATTCCCACCCCTACACGATCTCCAAGCTTCTTCCACCTTCGCCCTTCTTATACTCGCCATCGCATCGACTTCCTCTCTCACCACCATCACCACTGGCGACCTCTTTTAACCCTCACCGTGGAAGCTTGGAGGATTAGAAAAGAAGAGTGAAGACTGAAGGCCGCGAGATGTGTAGATCGCACTGCGGAGAAAGAAAAAAAATCCTAACTAGCTTGAGAGAGATCTAGAGTTGGAGAGGAGAGAGGGGAGTCACTATGCGTCTCAGCTTCTCATCGATAGGAAGAAGAAGATGGATTTTGACAAAGGGACCTTTTGAATATTTTAAAAGTTTTCAATGAGGGGCTAAATTAAAAATTGTTGAAACATTTTGAAAAAAGGAAAAAGGCCAATTCTAAATTCAATTACAAATCACATTTACAATATGATATTTTTCCTATCTTACTCCTATAAAAGTCAGATAGAAAATAAGTCACCGCTCTCATTGCTAACCCAAATAGACCTATGTAAATCAGAACCCAATTCATCTTTCATTCTTTGCACATTTATTTTGAGAAAATGAACTACCATAATTCTAGCTATATTTGAAAATATTGAAATACAATAATTCCTGCTATATTAACCCAATGATTAAAGACAGGTGGCTTATACTTTATCATAGAGAAATTTTAAATATAGCAAAATAATGGGAAAATTCAATGCACCCTTCTGTAGCGATTTAATATCAAAGAGCCCAAAACTTTCTAAAATTTCACTACACCCCTATGACAAAACTGAAATTAAGTTTTTAGCTGACACTTATGTCCTTGTCTTATACATGACCGAGATGATCTTGTTAATTCCCACGTGTTTCCTAAATACGTATATTTGACTTGTAAATTCTTATATGTATGTTGTTAATAACATGAATTTTTGTAAATATGCTCCTTGTATGATACATAGTCGAGATGTTCTTGTAATTTCATTTATTTGTATTGTAAATAAGCATATTTGACTTGTAAAGTAAAGACGTAATTAATTTTCACCCAAAATTCTTAATTCCAATTTAATCTCAGGGGTGCAATTAAATTTTAGAAAGTTTTATGGATTGTTTGATATTAAATGGGTACTAAGAGGTGCAGTGAAATTTTCCCCAAAATAATTAGGCCAGCTTTGAGTTCGTTTGAGATCCCTTGGACTAGAAATTTAATCGTAGTCGATCCGTTGGTTAACTTTCAAAATACTTTTACTTTGACTACTTTTGGCGTTTGGTATTACTTTGACCAGTCAAATTAATTAAACAATAGTAACATTCTGTACTTTACAACACACACTATTTTTGACCCTTAATATAAGAGTTAGTTGATGGTTGAACTTCGTTTTTAATATAATACCCCAATCTACTATGTCTCCTTAATTTATAATTGTTTTTTTCAAAAGTATTCCTATTAAATGCATATATTAAGGGTTTTCTATCTAAGATAGTCATGATGAAAGATGTCATTTTAGAAAAATCAACATATATATGTTACAAATCATTAGCATAACTAATTATTTCCTTAATTTACCTAAATTAGCCAACTATTTAGAACATATTTGGGGAGTTGATTTTTATTCTAGATATAAGACATATTTTTCACATTTATTAATATTTTTCTAATTTACTTTTATAGATGCTCTCTTAACAATAACAAATGATGATAGTGAATGAGAGAATTAAGGAAGATGATTAAGGTGTTTTAAAATATACACGTAATATGTTATATTAACTAATTTAATTAACTTCTTTAATTTAATAAAATTAAGGAAATAAACATTATATTAATTAACGACATGACGGATGGAGTATATAGCTAAATATACTCGGCTTTATTTGGTATTCCAAAAGGACTTTGAATGGACTCGAAAACAGCGTAAAAAGGAACAAAGGGTCAACTTGAGAGATCATATGACTTGTTCATCTTTCAGTCAAATTAAACAAGCTTTCGTCAGCTTTTTCACCAGAATTATTTGACCATTTTATAGAGAAACGGTCGCGAGTTTTATATTAGTCTCAAGTACGTGTGAAGACAAATTTCGAGAATATCCCATTAAAGAAAAGAAAACAAGTTTCTATGGTATTTCGTCATGTTTTTTATACATACATGTTAGAATATGAAGGATTAGAGTATAGCGAGTAAACAAGGGCCTCTAAATATTATTAAATCCTTAAATAAAAGAGAATACATACGCTAAAGTCTAATCCTATAAACAAATCAAGTCTAATCTAATCAAATATTAAATCTAATAATGTCTCAAATTTATACTTCTAAGATATATAGAATATATTAAATAACAATATATAATATAATATCCATATCAAATATCTAACCCCCTTCAAACTCAAGATGGCTTGATAGAAAGCAATTTGGGTTTGTCTACTAAAAACTAGAAGCGACGAGCACAGGTGGACTAAAAGTAACATCTTGGAGCAAGCTTCTACATGGACGAAACATAAGACGTCGAGCTGATATGGATGAGTCGGGAAACTAAAACAACTTGGAGTAAGCGTCGATCTAGATAGAACAAAAACAACATTAAGGTGATTTGGACAGAACCAAATAGTCTAAAGATCTAGGAAGAACTAGATGATCTGAGGGTCTGGGTAGGGGCGGAGCCAGGAATTGCAATTACGGGGGGCGAAAATTATAGAATAGAACCTAGGTATTCATGAAATTGCATCCAAGACCTATAAACATTTCAAGATTTTATTTTAGTCCCTCAACAAAACTTTTAGTGAGGACTAAAATGAAAATATTGGAATTTTTATAAGACTAAAATACAATTTCTTAAAATTTTGGGTCCTTTTCTATAATTTAGGGGGCGGGGGCCACCCCTAGCCTTCCCCTCCCTCCGCCCCTGGGTCTGGGCAGAACCAGATGGTCTAAAGATTTGGGTTGAACCAGATGATTAAAAGATCTGGACAGAACTCTGGGATTGAATCATACACTATCTAGAGAACGAGTCAACAAAGGAAAAACACATGCGTAGCAGCGCCCATTACGCACCGGATGGAGGAAGGCAGGGGCGAATTTAGGGGGGACTAGGGGTGGCCCCGCCCCCTAAAATTATAGAATTGGACCCAAAATTTTTTGAAATTATGCTTTAGTCTTATAAAAATTTCAATATTTCACTTTAGTCCTTATTAAAAAGCCTTAAAGAGGGACTAAAATGAAAATATTGAAATATTTATG
The DNA here is from genome assembly GCA_025563575.1 of Acacia pycnantha. Lineage (NCBI taxonomy): Eukaryota > Viridiplantae > Streptophyta > Magnoliopsida > Fabales > Fabaceae > Acacia > Acacia pycnantha. Next base: position 865,358 of record JAMWYP010000065.1, read on the forward strand.
AGGCTAAAGCATAATTTCCTAAAATTTTGGGTCCAATTCTGTAATTTTCCCCCTAATTTCAAATGCTGACTCCATTAAGTTTTATTCTATAATTTTCGCTCCCCTAATTTCCATTCCTAGCTCCACCCCGGGAGGAAGTTGACCGAAGTCAAGAACTCTTTCATAAGCCAAGATGACTAAGAGAGTGCCCAAGATGTGAAGAAAAGCCAATCTTCATGAGTGTTAATCTGAACACTCTAGGAAATACAACAATTAGATAGTAGATCTACCTCTACAGACGAAAAGGAAGGGACGGTTTCCATTCTTCTGCACAATTATCAAATTGTGATCTCCATGCAGATCGTTCGTATCTAGTGAAAGATATGACTTTGTGAACTTAAAAATCTACTTGCAAGAATCAAATTTTAATTAAGATGAAATATTATCATGACACAAAAATACAACATGAAATATTATATCAACAATAAATTACGCTATTTAATTTTTAAATAAAAACTAAAACTCCCTCCGGTGCTCATTAAAAATACATGATAAAAACTTTACATTAATTAATGAAATAAGTTAAAATTAGTTATTTCTTATAAAATATTATAACTACTCACAATAAATGTCGTTTGTTAGAGAAATTCTTATATATAGTTAGTTAGGGATATTAGGTAGAAAAAAACGTCATATCTTTTTAACAAATTCGCCTTCATGATTTCTATAAATGTGCCTACAAAGCGAGTAGCTATAAAGAGAAAAAGAACCAAAATAAATGTTGAACTAAGAACCAAATTAAATGTTAAACTTTAGATTCTTTTAGTTCTTAAGAAAACAAATAGAAACATCGTACTAAAGTGCAATTGCAAGGAAAGGAAGGCAGGAACATCGTCCTTGAGAACACATAAAGGAAGAACTCAATTTAATTTCTTACTAATATGGAAAAAAAAAGATAAAAACATAAATCTAAGATCATAAATGAAATTTTTTGACTAAGACATAGGGAAATCAAATGCCGTGACGGAATTTGCTGGAAGTGTGACTAGCATTTTGCTGCTTGGATTATCAAGTACGGTCGTTTTTGGTACAACCTACACAAAAAACGAAAACAATATAAGTATATATGTATATATATATAAGGATATATAATTTTGAAATGCTTTTATTTACCACTGGTTAAAAAAGAAATGCATCACTAGTATTTTTTTTTATGAGGAAAGAAATGTATTTATTGGCATGTAAGTAGTATTCTCACATAACAAAATGTCAAGATGAAGAAGAAAATATTGTATACCTTTCTAGGCTTATCAAAACTATTCTCATCCCAAACGCTTCCTGATGTGAGTTCTGTCTTTGTTGCACCACTAAAATCCACGTTCTCATTCAAACCATTTATTGTCATCTTAAACCTTGATAAGTTATTATTAAAGTTCACCACCTGTATACAGAAAATATCTTAGATCAAGTAAAACATATATATACGGCTAGTGGAATCATTTAATTAAATTTAAAACCATGTTATCATTTATACATTACCTTGATTCTTAAATAACTCTTCTTAGTCTCTTGATTTTGCCACTTAATTGCAGTTGCAAGAAGTGTAGATGGAGCTTCTAGTTTTGAATTTAAATATGTAGCTCCACTTGATGTGGTAAACATTTGTTGTAGCCAATAACTTGGAATACCATAACTTTGATGAGAGTCAAACATTATTGCATCAGGTAACCAACTGCAAAAGTTCATAAAAATCATCCTCTTTCAGTCTTTACCCCACAAAATAAAAAAATATATAATGAAAAGTAAAAGAAGAAGAAGAAGAAGAAAATATTACCTTTTAATATTTCTTCTCTCATTTGTGTTATAAAAAAGTGGTGCATAACTAACCATTTCCACCAAGTCACTGTATCAAAACGTCAGAAGAATTAATAAAAAGTTTGAATATGGAGTAAAAAAAACAAACACATTAAAGAAATAAGTATAATTATATATAGTTTTAAAAAATAATAAACCTGTTCTTTTCTAAACCCATTAGAAATCCAGCTTCACCCAAGGCTGATAGAAGAGTTCCCTTCTTAGCATCATGCTTCCAAACTGCATACTCACTAACAAAGGCCTTTGTACGAGTACGATTTTGATGATCAAACCAGTTATGCAATGAGGAAATATTCTTGGAAGAAGTATATTTATGGTAGTCATAAAAATCCGCAGGCATCTTCAAGGGATGCTGAGTAGCATCACAATTTGTGATGATTTTGATGTCTGGGTAGTAATGTTTGATAGCATCATAGAACTTAAGGTAAATTTTAAGATAATTAGGCTTGTCACAATCTTCATTTCCAATAGCAACATATCGCAGATTAAAGGGTTTGGGATGTCCGAGTTTTGCTCTTAATTGACCCCACTTTGATGTGACGGGACCTCTTGCAAACTCTATTCCATCTAAAGCTTCCTACAAAATAAAATAGGGATTGATAGTTCCAATGATGAATAAAAAGTGAACTTCATAAAAATAAAAAATAAAAAGATCTGGAAAGTCATAATTCATACTTGCACAAAAGGACCGATGAAAGATGGATCCACTTGTTCATGACGACTAATGCCACTATTAAATACCCATATTGGGAGTGCATTAAGATCCTCTGCAAGCTGTTTAAAAATAAAATTCAATATATGTGTTTAAATAAATATATTAAAGATAGAGAAATCACAATTAGAAAGAATAAAAAACTACATACTTGGAGAAATTCTAAATATCCAAGGCCATCGTCAGTCCAATAACCCCATATATCATTAAAGTGACCAGGTCTTTTTTCCCATGGTCCAACACTATCTTTCCATCTGAATGCATTTCTCAAATGATCTCCTTCAACATAAGTACCACCTAATATATGATTTGAGGAGGGAAAACAGTTATGATGAAATCCAAACCCATAGATTGTTTAAAATAATTATTTATATAGAGATTTTTATACCAGGAAATCTAAAAATCTTGGTTTTAAATCTGCAAGCATTTGAAAAAGGTCCTTTCGAAAACCATGTCCCTGAATTAGAAGAAAATAGAAGAGTCATACACACAAAAAAACAACAAAATGTGCCATTCTGTAATGTTAAAATCAAATATTTTAAACCTTGTGGGTCTCCAGGGGCATAACTGAGACTTGATCCAACCAAAAAGTTCCTTGTTTGGTTGTTGTTATTTGGAGGCTTGATTTAAAATCTGATGCCTTAGCTTCAAGGAGCAGCTCTATCTTTTCCCATTTTGGAAGATGCTTTCTATACGAAAAGAAACATATAAGAAAATAAACATTTTGAAATTAAATTAAAATTTATTATTAATAACCTGATATTAGTAGAAGCCAATTCTTTTCCATGTGCTCCCACAAATGCAACCTTCAAATCAATTGGTTTTGATGCTCTCGCATATAAAGCTACCTTATATTTCTTTCCCTCCTCAATATTCTGAAGAGATAAAATATAAAAATAAATTGTCAAAATCATCATGCCATGGAAAAAAAAGATATAAAATAAATATGAAAATAATATAATCTCACCATGCCCTCCTCAATATTCTGAAGAGATTAAAGATAAAAATATTAAAAAAAATGATATAAAATAAATATTAAAATGATATAATCTCACCATGCCCCAAAACCCAGGGTTAGAGAGACCAACTCCTGTTGATGAATCTTTGAGGACGTCGAGTCTTGCTGCAATTTCATTACGAGGAAAAGGAGAAGATCGTTCTGTCGTGACGCTTATGGTTGATTCATTCCCAATAAGTGACCATGGGAATATGTTTGATGGAAGTTGAGTACCACCGGCTTCAAAACCTTAGTATAGAAGTAGTATTGGGAATATATATATATATATCAGTGAATAATCCAAAAAAAAAACACTGAAAACAATAATAGAAAAACTTTACAGTATATATCAGTGAATAATCCAAAAAAAAAAAAACACTGAAAACAATAATAGAAAAACTTTACAGTACCTCTGTTATTGACAAACTCAGACCATAATCCTCCTGTCCCAGCATGATTAATCTCCTAAAAAACAAATAATCGGTCATTTAACGTTTGTATAAAAATGCATACACAGAAAGAACATATACGCACCTAAAAAAATATTCAAAAAATGTATTAAGCATGTATAAAAAAGCATACACAGAAAGCACATACTCACCTCGAAAAATACTCCAAAAAAAGTTTCTGGAATTTTTCTTCCAGATTGAGCGTTGACAACCAGGGAAGGAGTTGGATTATGATCAGCAAAAGCATGAAAAGCAAAAGAAAATAGGACCAGCAAGAGCATGGTAACTTTAAACGATGCCATTTTTCTTAATTACTCTTGGTTTGTTTTGTTCTTAACGGCATCTGACTGTTTATATAGGAAGAAGAAGATCCTCTTAGAATCTTTTCTCTCATTTTTTTTCGTCAAAATCCTATCTCTATCTCTATTCTTGGATAAAAAATAAATGGTTTAGATTAAATTTTTTCCAATCTACTAATATAGTATTTTATATATTAAATATTTTTTATTTTGTCAGTACTACAGTTATAAATTGTATAGATAAGATTTAACTGTTTAAATTTATATATTTATCATTTTAATAATAATTTCATAAAATATTAAATTTGAACCATCCATTTTTATTTTAATTTAAAGGTGGATATATATGAGATTATGAGAAGAAAAATAGAGAATCCAAGATCATCATTTATTTAGATATTAGGACCGATAAGATATAAATATACCATTATATTTTAAAGATATATTTATTTAACTAACCAGCTTTCAGTCAAAAAACTCTAACCGGCTAAATCTCTATCTCTAAATATCCCGGTTCAGTACCACAGTAAATCTTGACAGCTTTATATAAAAGTTTAATATTGGTGGAGTTAAACAGATGAAGAAATATTAAAATTAAATTTTTTTTTTTAAATTTTTTTTGTTATAAAATTTTGATAGAGTCCAATATTAAATCTAAAATATACCATTATATTTTAAAGATATATTTATTTAATTAACCGTCTTTCAATCAAAAAACTCTAACCGGCTAAATCTCTATCTCTAAATATCCCGGTTGAGTACCATAGTAAATCTTGACAGCTTTATATAAAGGGAAAAGTATTTCTCCAGTCACTAGAGATAGAGTTATCTCCAGTGACCCTAAAACTACGTCGTTTTGAATTAATGAAGGATGTGTTAGTAATTTTAGGTGAATTAATGAAGGGTGTTTCAGGAAAATTTATATGATTAAAAAATAAACAAAATTACAGAAACACCCTTCATAAAATTTTGATAGAGTCCAATATTAAATCTAAAATATACCATTATATTTTAAAGATATATTTATTTAATTAACCGTCTTTCAATCAAAAAACTCTAACCGGCTAAATCTCTATCTCTAAATATCCCGGTTGAGTACCATAGTAAATCTTGACAGCTTTATAATAAAGGGAAAAGTATTTCTCCAGTAACTGGAGATAGAGTTATCTCCAGTGACCCTAAAACTACGTCGTTTTGAATTAATGAAGGGTGTGTTAGTAATTTTAGGTGAATTAATGAAGGGTGTTTCAGGAAAATTTATATGATTAAAAATAAACAAAATTACAGAAACACCCTTCATTAATCCAAAACGACGTAGTTTTGGGGTCACTGGAGATAACTCTATCTCCAGTGACTGGAGAAATCCTTTACCCTTATATAAAAGTTTAATATTGGTGGAGTTAAACAGATGAAGAAATATTAAAATTAAATAATTTTTTTAAATTTTTTTTCTTATAAAATTTTGATAGAGTCCAATATTAAATCTCAAATATACCATTATATTTTAAAGATATATTTATTTAATTAACCGGCTTTCAGTCAAAAAACTCTAACCGGCTAAATCTCTATCTCTAAATATCCCGGTTCAGTAGCACAGTAAATCTTGACAGCTTTATATAAAAGTTTAATATTGGTGGAGTTAAACAGATGAAGAAATATTAAAATTAAAATAATTTTTTTTTAAAATTTTTTTCTTATAAAATTTTGATAGAGTCCAATATTAAATTTAAGTCTTCTTCTGGAATCATTTAATTTCTAGATCCTTTGCATCTGTTTCCATTTTTCTGTACTGATCATTCTCTTGTAAAATTGTTTGTGTGTTTCATATAATATTATTTATCATGTGTTTCATCCATTTTTTATTTTACACACACATACACACAAACATATGATTTTATTTATTATTATTATTATTATTATTATTATTATTTAAAATTAAGTTAAATTAATATATTTATATTTTATTAAGCTCTTGTAATTCATAAAATAAAATTAAATAATCTTAATTAAATTTTTTTAAAATTAGTAATTAATTGTTCACATCGAATTCGCATCACTTGAAGGTAGAGACGTTTATAAAAACTTATGAAAGGAGAGTCACTTTTTACCATTTCAATTGCTTGACTCAATTTCATGTAGCCATGCAAGTATACCATGCACTCGCATTATTTTAGTTGTAACTCTCAGAGCTCGTTTATCTAAGTTTCTTTCATTAGAAATCATATTTTCAAAAAATAATTAAAGTTTAACATTTTTTTTTAAAATATTAAAAATAATAGTCTAAGAAATAAATTTATAATTAGTTTGAGAAGCTACTCAAATCAAAATAATTAAATATGATTGACGAGAAAAATTCATAAGAATATGAAAGTATATGGAGATATCATAAAATCTAAAAATAAATAAATAGTAATCAAATTTTCTGAACGGGATATGCAAAGTTATAATAATTCTAAAAATCAATAAGTAATAAATTAATTCATATGATTGTAACAAAATGCAATACAATTTATTGTATTTTTTCTATATATATATAATATCACCAATAAATTAAGGATAAGATTGCTTCTAATAGGAGGATAAATGTGCCTAGAAAAAATAGTTAAAAAAATATGGGAAAATTACACTCAGGTCCCAAGGAAGGAAAAAAATTACAAAAAAGTCCATTGAAATCATAAAATTATAAAAAAGTCCCAAGAGAATTTTTGTTGTAAATACATACATTTCGTGTTGTAAATACATACATTTTCTGTTGTAAATGGTTTGGAACTTTTTTGATATTATTTGTACGAAAATTTTTAAATGTTGTTGTAAATACATATTTTTTCTGTTGTAAATACATACTTTTTCTGTTGTAAATGGTCAGGTGTTTAAATGTTGTTGTAAATATATACTTTTCCTGTTGTAAATGGTTTGAGACTTTTTCATTCCGTACAAATAATATAAAAAGTCTCAAACCATTTACAACAGAAAATATATATTTACAACAACATTTAAACACCGACCATTTACAATGTAAAAGTATGTATTTACAATGTAAAAGTATGTATTTACAACAACATTAAAAAATTTCGTACAAATAATATAAAAAAAGTCCCAAACCATTTACAACAGAAAATGTATGTATTTACAACAGGAAAAGTATGTATTTACAACAAAAATTTCCTTGGGACTTCTGGGTAATTTTGTGATTTCAAGGGACTTTTTTGTAATTTTTTCCTTCCTTGGGACCTGAATGTAATTTTTCCAAAAAATATATTATATAATATATGTATATCATACACTCATATTAGTCATAACTTTTAGAGCTCATTTATCTAAATAAATTTCATGTCCAAATTTTAACATATTTTTTATAATTCTAAAAGTAATAGAATCTGAAAAGTAAATGGGTAAATTACGTGTAGGTCCCAAGGACCAGAAATAAATACAATTAGGTGCCTTGAAATCACCAAATTACACAAAAGTCCTTAGGGATTTTTTTGATATTATTTGTATTAACAACCGGAAGTGTTATATTTACTACATAAAGTGTCATTTTTACAACAACATTTAAACACTTGACCATTTACAACAGAAAGTGTCATATTTACAACAATATTTAAACGCCTGGATTTTGTTTCAAACTCAAGTCTCTAAACGTACAGAAGTTATTTACAACAAAAAAAGGTTAGAGTTACAACATGAAGTGCTATATTTACAACAAAATTTAAAATTTGACCATTTACAACAGAAAAAGATATATTTACAACATGAAGTGCCATATTTATAACAAAATTTAAAAACATGGATTTTGTTTCCATACAAATAATATAAAAAATATGTGAATTTCTATTGTGACTTTTTTGTTATTTTTTTTATGGTTTTTGGGACCTGACTGTAATTTTCCCAAAATAAATTTGTAATTTGGTTGAGAAGCTACTCAAATCAAAATAATTAAATGTTATAGATGAGAAAATTTCAATAACTCATAAGAATATGAAACTAGATGAAACTAGATGGAGATAAATATTCGGGAAAAATGGGAATAAGAGGAAATGATAATAAGACAAAAGAGAGAGCTCGGTGAAACGAATTCAAATGTATTATTTTGTCAATCACTAGTGCAAAAAAGGCTTTTAAGACCGGACGAAACAGGTACATTAGGACCGGACCCGCGACCAGTCTTGTTCCAGGCGGTATTAAAAGTCGACCTTTAAGACCGGACTTTTACACGGTCTTAAAGAGTTTCTTTAAGACCGGACATTTTAAACATCCGGTCTTAAAAGTGTTTCAAAATAATAAAAAAACAAAAACTCAAATGAAACAATCGGTCCCAAATCACCAGATCCGCAACATTTTGAATGTCCCTCCGTCATCAATGACGGAGAACCAAGAGAAGATTGGAAGCAACAACAACAAGAAGAAAAACAAAAAAATGATTACAAAGTCCAGAAATAAACAAAAATAACAAGAAACAGAAATCATTCACCATGAAAATCGAATTTGAAGTCCGGATCTACAAAAAAATCACAAGCTTAAAGCAACCAAACTGAGCAGATCCTCTTGTCGGTGCTAGCAAAGCTTCAAGCAACCAAAATCGAAATCCAGATCCGAGCGGGAGTGGTCAATGTAGGAAATAAACAAACTTAAGCAAGAAGATATCCGAGTTTGATTTCAAACCGGATCTATACGAAGGCGGCGTGGAAGGACCCATAGATCGAAGAGGAAGGAGCCGCCGTCGCCCGTAATCCTCAAAGTAGTACGCTTTACGTTGCTGAGGATTGGAGTCGACGCCATCGCAAAACCCTCGAAGCATCTCACTGCCAACGTTGCCAATTATTTGATTGTGCGACTCTTATGATGATTTACGAAGATTGCGAGTAGGTTAGATGAAGAGGATGACATTCTTGCTGGGGATTTGCCCGTGAGGCTCTTGGGACACTCGTTGAATCTATAACTAAGAAAATGTTATATCACCAAGAAGACAAAGCAAACTCACGGACTTAACAAAGTTTAGCGAATGTAGTTTTTTTTAACACTTTTAAGACCGGTTTTTTGAAACAACCGGTCTTAAAAGTATATTTTTAGGACCGGTTGTTTTAAACAACCGGTCTTAAAAGTGTTAAAAAAAAAAATTTGACCGGTGGCAATTTCGTAAATATATAGAACACTTTTAAGACCGTCTGTTTGAAACAACCGGTCTTAAAAGTGTTCTATATAAATTTTTTTTTTTACACTTTTAAGACCGTCTGTTTCAAACAGACGGTCTTAAAAGTACTTTTAAGACCGTCTATTTGAAATAGCCGGTCTTAAAAGTGTTCTATATAATTTTTTTTTTACACTTTTAAGACCGTCTGTTTCAAACAGCCGGTCTTAAAAGTGTTCTATATAATTTTTTTTTTACACTTTTAAGACCGTCTTTTTCAAACAGAGACGGTCTTAAAGTATTTTTAAGACCGTCTATTTGAAACAAATTAGGTCTTAAAAGTGTTCTATTTATTTAATTAGTTAGCGTATACGATTATATTGTGCAATTATCTTAATTAAGTTGTTAGAGAGATTTTAGGAATTAAGTTAGCAGATCAAGGTTTTTGAATTTCGTAATTAAATTCCTGATTGTAATCATCTTAATTAAGTTGTTAGAGAGATTTTAGGAATAAAGTTAGCAGATCATGATTTTTTGAATTTCGTAATTAAATTCTTGATTGTAATCATCTTAATTAAGATGTTAGAGAGATTTTAGGAATTAAGTTAGCAGATCATGGTTTTATGAATTTCGTAATATATTCTGATTGTAATCCCTAAATTATAGGAACTCGCCTAGGTTTATTTACTTATTAGCATCTGTATATAATTTCAATTAAGCGAAGGAATAAATCATCGCATTCTCGACTTGATCAGCGTCTTCTCACAATATTTACGAAATTGCCACCGGTCATACTTTTAAGACCGGATATTTTTTAGCCCGGTCTTAAAAGTGTTCTATATATTTACAAAATTGCCACCGGTCATACTTTTAAGACCGGATATTTTATAGTCCGGTCTTAAAAGTGTTCTATATATTTACGAAAGTGCCACCGATCATATTTTTAAGACCGGATCTTTTATAATCCGGTCCAAAAAGTTCTTTATATTTACGAAACTGCCACCGGTCATACTTTTAAGACCTGATTCTCTATAATCCGGTCTAAATGAGACGGTCTTAAAACCCTTTTTTGCACTAGTGAATGAATCATCTGTGCACTTGGCTATACTTTATATAGAAAAAACGAGCCTATACAATAATGACATAGGTAAGTGTGATGAAGAATCTAGAATAAGTGTGAGGATATTTATGTAGGAAATTCACCAGAAACGCGGAAGCGAATCGTACTGACACGATATCGGAAAAGTTAAAACCTTCATCGTTTTGATTACCTGGAAAGATGCAGCGATCTGAAAGCCTCTCCACGAACAGTCCAAGCTCGCTCTATGATCGATCTTCTAGACTATCTCTCGAGGGGGATAGGATGGTTGTGTGGGCAACCGTTCAGATGATGAACGTCTGCCTCTAGGGTTTTTTTCTGATGAAAGCCTCCTTGTCTTTCTGTTTATGGATAACACATCTTCCTCTCTAAACCTTTGGTAAATACCAAAATTCAGAGAGCATGAGGATATATATATATTGTCACAAGCATTCTAAAGTGGGTTTATATATTACTACATCCAAGACCTAACCCCAAACCACATGGGCCATAGAGTTCTTGGGTTGTAGCCTCACTTAAGCCTTATTGGGCTTAAGTGACTAAAGAGCACATTAACCCAACAATCTCCCACTTGCTCTTTAAGATACAAACTTGAGTTCGTAAACCCAAGACCATGTAGCCCATAAGCCATCATCATCTGATATTATACCCCATCCCTTATCTCGAGCTAGCCTGGGGATCTACCCTTTGTCATTTATCAAGGCTCATGATAGTCTATAGAAGATTATCTAGTTCGGTGCTACTCCACTAAAAGCCCGAACGTGAACTCCAAGAATAATGACACTTATAACACGAATATCCATTACCCCTTTATAGAATGTCTATGATTTGATTGACCAGTTTTCTGTAACCCAATCAATTATTTATTCCCTTGACTCGTGATAGTTTCTCTAATGGATTACATGCACCGGCAGTGTCTTCAATATCCAAGTACCAAAACATACCAAGGGGACATTTCCTATAAATTCCATGTTGTTTATCTCATAAACACCGATAACCAAATAGTCTCAATCCCAAAATACCAAGTTATTGGCCGTCATATAGATCAAACCTCACCCGTTGGTAAATCAAAGAATGAAAGCTATTCGACTACCTATTTAAAATAAACTCAGGATTAAGAGCAACTACATGACTATAGTTAGCTGGAGATTTGATTCCTTATGACAGAAAGAACAACCTTAATCAAATCTCTCCTTGATCCATTCAATGTAAGTATTAACTCACACCAATATTTTATAATGATTCGGACAAAACCATTTCATAAAATATTGCAGCCTAAATAAAGTGCCCAACTTAGTTTAATAGTTGTGAACCTATTCATCAATTGTGAGAACCTATGACTATGTCCTCTATGAACGTATCCATATGATCACATACTCCACAATTGATCTGGACCTTAGAGTTTGTAAATAGTGTGCGAAATAAATGAAAATAGACCTCATTTATTAACATTCAGAAAAAAATGCAATGTCATAATGTCTTGCTCAAAGAACACAAAATAACAAAATGAAATAACAACTACCTCAAGCTATAGCAAATTTGGAATTCTCCTAAGACCCATAGATGAAACATGCCTCTCGAACACACGTTCAGACAAACTCTTAGTAAAAGGGTCAACAAGGTTCTCGTCTGATGCTATCTTTGCTACCAATGTATCTCCTTGGAAATCTGAGTCCGTATAACCAATGGTTTCAAGACTCCCACTAGAATAGACCAACATATAATCTCTCGTTATTCGTAGGTACTTGAGTATATGTTTAACTGTTACCCAGTGTTCCTCTCCAGGATCAGATTGGTACCAACTTACTACTCCCACTGCATATCATATATCTGGTCTGGTACAAAGCATAGTATACATGAGACTACCTACTGCTGAAGCATAAGGTATCCTACTTATGCGTTCTCTCTTCTCAGGAGTTTTAGGAGATTGCTCCTTAGAGAGATGAATCTCATACCTGAAGGGTATAATTCCCCTCTTGGAATTCTCCATGCTAAACCTGGCAAGTATTTTGTCGATGTATTTAGCCTGGGATAATGCCAAAACCCTATTATTCCGGTCTCGCAAGAGTTTAATACCAAGAATATAATTGGCTTCCCCCAGGTCCTTCATATCAAAATGCTTGCTCAACCAGGTTTTTATGCCTAACAATACCTCTGTATCATTTCGATAAGGAGTATATCATCCACATAAAGTACCAGAAAAGATACTGCATTACCTTGGATCCTTTTATACACACACGGCTCATCAGGACTTTTCTCAAAACCATAAGACTCAATGGGTTTGCTTGATCAAATATGATGTTCCATGATCTGGACGCTTGCTTAAGTCCATAAATGGACCTTTGCAACTTGCATACCATTTCTTCTTGCCCTTTGGCTATAAACCCTTTTGGTTGCTGCATATAGATTTCCTCTTCCAAACTTCCATTTAGAAAAGCAGTTTTGACATCCATTTGCCAAATCTCATAATCAAGATTTGCTGCAACAGCCTAAGAGAATCCGGATGGACTTGAGCATGGCAACCGGCGAAAAGGTTTCATCATAATCCACACCTTCTTTTTGGGAGTACTCTTTCGCCACCAATCTAGCTTTGAAGGTTTCAACCTTCCCGTCCGATCCTCTCTTTCTCTTATAAATCCACTTACACCCAATGGGTCTTACCCCTTCAGGTGCATCTACAAGAGACCAAACTGAGTTGGAACTCATAGAATCCATTTCACGATTCATAGCCTCAAGCCATTCCTGAGCATCAACATCTCCTAGTGCTTCGTCATAACTCGTGGGATCATCATCTTCATCAATGATGATATCCTGATTTGACTCACCCAACAAGAGATATCTTGCAGGTTTACGAATCAATACCCCACTACGAATTTGTCGCACTTGATGTTGTGCATCTACAGGGGGGTCCATATTTTGTGGGTTAACAATTTCTTGATGAGGACCCTCATTAAGTGGATTAACCAATTCATGATTTTGTTCATTATCATGCTGAACTTCATCATCATGCTGAACTTCTAGTTCTGTCTCTGGTTCCTGTGTATGTTCAGGTATATTTTCCCCTCTTTGAACAACCACAGGAATAAAAGCTGGAATAGCCTGAGGTTGCGGTGAAACTTGATCTGAGACTAGCTCATCAAGAATAACCTTACTCTTTGGCTTATAATTTGTCATATAGTCCTCCTCTAAGAAAGTCGCGTGAGTGCTCACTATGACCTTATTTTCTTTTGGACTATAAAACAACAACCTCTGGTTCCTTTAGGATAGCCTATAAACATGCATACTTCAGTACGCGAGTCCATCTTGTTTGGTTTCTGTTGCAAGACATGTGCCGGAGCACCCCAAATCCGAATATGATTCATGGTGGGCTTACACCCTTTCCATAATTCTATTGGTGTCTTTGAAACCGACTTGGACGAAGCTAAGTTCAATAGATACATAGCAGTTTCTAAGGCATATCCCCAGAATGAATAAGAAAGAGATGAATAACTGAGCATAGATCTTGTCATTTCTAAAAGGTTTCTATTTCTCCTTTCAGCAACTCCATTCTGCTGGGGTGTTCTTGGAGAAGATAATTGTGAAACTATCCCCTCTTTGGTCAGGTAAGACCTGAACTCTCTAGATAGGTCTTCACCCCCTCGATTAGATCGAAGAGTCTTAATTTGAACACCAAGATGCTTTTCTGCCTCAGCCTTGAACTCTTGGAATTTTCCAAAAGCTTCAGACTTGTGACGCATCAAGTACACATGTCCAAATCTAGAGTAATCATCAGTAAATGTGATGAAATACTGATACCCGCCTCTGGCTTGGACATTTATTGGTCCACATACATCGGTATGTACCAATTCCAGTTGAAGTGTGACACGTTTTCCCTTGGCTTTGAAAGATCTCTTGGTCATTTTACCCTCTAAACAAGATTCATATACAAGTATCGATTCAAAGTTCAGGGATTTTAAAATACCACTTTTGACCAAAACTTGTATCCTGTTAGAGTTAATATGACCCAGTCTCAAATGCCAAAGATAAGTTTCATTGGAAACTTTTCTTTTCTTTGATGAATTAATATGCTCAACATCTCTTATTTCAACATGATTAACTTCACAGGGAATAAGATTAAGGAAATAAAGACCATTAAGCTTTTACACTAGAACAAATAAAAGAAGATGAACTTCTTATTGAAACCAAGGAATTAAATTGAACTGTCAAACCTTGTTTATCCAAACAATTAACATAAATTAAATTCCTCTTAAAATCTGGAATAAATAAACAGTCTTCTAAAACCAAAGTTCTGCAATTATCAAAAGATAAAATAACTTGTCCCACTGCTTGTGCAGACACAAGCTCCCAGTTCCAAGCTTCAAATCTCTTTGTCCTTTACTTACAGGCAAGCTATGTTTGAACCACTGCAAAGAGTAACAAACATGGTTAGTGGCTCCTGAATCAACAATCCATTTATCATCGTGATTCTCCACTAAACAAGCCTCAATCACATGTAAATTACCCATAGCAAACATGCCATCAAGAGTCTGGAGCATTGTTGCTCCACTCTCAATCATGCTTACTTGCTCCTGAAGGTGATTGGCGAGACTGGAAAATATAGCAGCGAACCGCCACATTCGCCTTCTCCCATCTTTCCTTCTCCCGCTGAATTTGAGTCCGAATTGCATCGACGCATCTGCAGCAGGCTGCGCTTGCATAGGGGTAGTTAGAACAAAGTTGAGCTTTTCATATTGAAGAACAATATCCAAATTAGTTTTCCATTGTTTGTAGTTTGTACCATCCATAGGTTTTTGGCTCAAGATTGTAGCTAAAGGATTGAATGAAGGCATTTTTCTGAAAATTAAGAAAAACACACTAATTACAAACTATAATTAACAACAAACAGATATAGCGCTAGTAGATTCTAATAACTACTATTCGTTTATTGTTTAACAATCCATTAGTTATCTTTACAAGACTTACGATGGGCAAGATTCTTGTAAAACTAATATTGTTATTTTTGGGCCTTCCGTTCCATTGCCAGAGCCTCGATGGGAGGGTTAACAATTTTACCAAAGTTGAATGTAATTAACCATTGTTTACTTTCAAAATTATATTTAGTGTCTAAGTGTTGTCGACGATGGGCCGTGCAAAACTTTACTAAAATTGTGAAAGTATTAGGGTTTAATCTAGCGAAATCCGATTATCCTTATCTGATGGGGCTTCAGCGATAACCATTTCACTAATAAACCCACAATTGGGGCCCGTAGGTTTTAAAATTAAATGCTTAATTTAAAACCTTCACCTATTCAATATTTTAAAATTTAAAATTTTCAATTTCCAAGAATTTGTTTAATTTAGAGTAACTACTATAATTGAGTGAGATCAACCCATAAATTATTAGGTATCTAAAATCTAGTCATGATGACCATTTTAAATAACCCATAAATTACTCTCAAAAATACAATTCTCTTAGGAAATTTCCAAATTGAGTGTGATCAACCCATAAATTATTAGGTATCTAAAATCTAGTCATGACGACCATTTTAAATAACCCATAAATTACTCTAAAAAATACAATTCTCTTAGGAAATTTCCAAATTGAGTGAGATCAACCCATAAATTATTAGGTATCTAAAATCTAGTCATGATGACCATTTTAAATAACCCATAAATTACTCTCAAAAATACAATTCTCTTAGGAAATTTCCAAATTGAATGAGGTCAACCCATAAATTATTAGGTATCTAAAATCTAGTCATGATGACCATTTTAAATAACCCATAAATTACTCTCAAAAATACAATTCTCTTAGGAAATTTCCAAATTGAGTGAGATCAACCCATAAATTATTAGGTATCTAAAATCTAGTCATGATGACCATTTTAAATAACCCATAAATTACTCTCAAAAATATAATTCTCTTAGGAAATTTCCAAATTATTTGTCTAGATTTTAATTCCACAATTAATTAATCCAATTATTATTCTAGATTTTAATTTAAAATCATAATAATTGATAATTAGTTTAGTGGATAACCTAAATAATCTCGCATAATAATCATCCTAGTCGATTCAAGACATAATAGGTACTATGCTATTATGACATGTGATTATGCAACAATATGGCATCTTCCTATTCTACATGACATGTTATTACAAACATCATGTTAATCGCACATATAATTCATACAATTCAATAAAGAAAAACATTAATAATTAAAGAAAAATAACTTTAATCCATGGCATTCCTATTTAAAAATAAAAATAAAAATAAAAATTACAACTTTGGAATTCCTCTTTCGTCCAGCCCATAATATCTATCTCAAGCCTCTTTAGGGTATTCATGGGCCCAAAAGCCCAAAGACCCACTCCTTAGCGAGAAACCCTAGGATGCAAAAGAGGAACCCTAGCCGTCAGGTCTGCCGCTCCATCATCCGAAGTCATCTCAGCACGAAACTCCAGGGGAAGGACCGCCATAGAGAGACGATAACACGGCCGCAAGAACCACCCAAAAAGGGTGGCCCACGCGCCCTCACGCGCGGCACCACTGCCGGCGCGTGAAGGCCACTCGCAGAAGCTTGTTGCGGCGCGTGGGGGCGCGTGGTGTCTCTCCTGGCCTTGGTCCACCTACCATTTTGTTCGTCTTTCCATCCTCTTTCCAACGACATATGGATCATCCAAATCTGAGGTCCAGAGGTCCACGAAAAGTGTCTGACAGTGTTGAATGCTCATCTTCTTGCAGTTTCTTGATCTCCAACTTTTACAGAAATTTGAAAAATACATAGAAATTTCAAAAGAAAATAAAAAACAGCAAGGTGGAAACCAATCATATGGGATTAGCCTCCTTGTTACAAATCAAGAAATTCATGAGAGAATCTAACCATGGATTAAAGCGATTAACCGATTAAAACTAATATCAAATATGGATTATAAACGAATAATTATCATGAAATAAATAACAAATATAGAAAGAGATGCCATATTTTTCAAAAAAAATTTTGAAAAATTAATCACATGAAAAGAAAATCAAAACTGGTTCTTTTCCTCATTGCGATTCGACTCTAATACCAATTGTAGGAAATTCACCAGAAACGCGGAAGTGAATCGTACCGACACGATATCGGAAAAGTTAAAACCTTCATCGTTTTGATTACCTGGAAAGAAGCAGCGATCTGAAAGCCTCTCCACGAACAGTCCAAGCTCGCTCGAGCACCCAAGCTCGCTCTATGATCGATCTTCCAGACTATCTCTCGAGGGGGATAGGATGGTTGTGTGGGCAACCGTTCAGATGATGAACGTCTGCCTCTAGGGTTTGTTTCTGATGAAAGCCTCCTTGTGTTTCTATTTATGGATAACACCTCTTCCTCTCTAAACCTTTGGTAAATACCGAAATTCAGAGAGCATGAGGATATTTATTTTTTCTTTTTGTCACAAGCAGTCTAAAGTGGGTTTATATACTACTACATCCAAGACCTAACCCCAAACCACATGGGCCATAGAGTTCTTGGGTTGTAGCCTCACTTAAGCCTTATTGGGCTTAAGTGACTAAAGAGCACATTAACCCAGCAATTTATAGAACTGTGTAATTGTATAATGGACTCAATACTACTTGGGCTTATCTTGTCTATGGGTTTCAAGATTCCCCTTGAGTCGAACTGTATTCGAGATACAGTGAAGATGGGAAAACCGTGAAGATAGCAATGGTTTGGTGAGAATATAAACAATATGATCTTTTGAAGAGACATGAAGTATGTTGAGTAAACCAGCGGAGATCCTTTCTCTAACAAAATGATAATCCAAGGCAATGTGTTTAGCACGTGAATGAAAAATAGGATTGGCAACAAGATAGATGGAACCAAGATTGTCACAGTATAGAAAGGGAGCATCTGTTAAAAATATGCGAAGTTCATATGGTAAATTTTGAAGCCAAATGAGCTCACTAGTAGTTGTGGGCTTGTGGCAATTGCCTTATACTCTGCTTTGGTACTTTATTTGGCCGCGGTAGATTGCTTCTTGGAACCCCATGTGACCAAATTAGAACCAAAATAAATAGTATAACTGTAATACCCCGAAATTTGAATTAGGGAATTTAAGGGCCAAAGTGCCAAAATGACGAAAATGCCCCTAAGGGACATAAATGACTTAGAAAAATTATGGAAAATACCCTTGTAAATTATAAAATAATGCATGAGGCATGGAAATTCTAATGTTAAGGCAAAAGTTTGAAGATAAAGGAGTGTCTTAATTAAGAAAATTATCAACAAGTGATAATAAAGTAATTAAGTAATATTAAGCTAATTACTTAAGCCTGAGCAAAGAAAATTATGAAATAATTATGTAAAGCTCAAAAATTTGTGGAAAAGGTTTAAAATTAGTAAAAATATGTTTACTAATTAAATGGAAATTTTGGAGAAAAATAGTTGAGTTTAGGTATTTTTAGACCTAAATACAAGAATGGACCAATTAGGGATTTTTGTGAAATTTTTGGGAAAAAGTAAATAAATAAATAAATAAATCATTAAATAATTAATTATATAAAAAATAAATATTAATTAAAATTAAAGAGGGGGCAGCCGAATTATGCTACAAGCAAAGAAAAAAAAAATGAATGAAAATGAATATATAGGTACATATGCAAGTTGGCATTATTTTATATTATAATTAATTAAAGTGAAACTTTGTGAATAGTAATTTTAATATTAGGAAACGGATCCTATCTAGAGATCTAGGAATAGGAATCCCAAGGTCAAGGTAAAATATTGATCGGTGAGTTTTTACCTTTAAGTGACCTCTTCCTAAGTTAATTCCGAGGTAGTTTGGCATTTCCTAATAAAACAAAATAGGAAAATGCATATAGGTATATTTTTGGATATAAGGAAAATAAATTCTAACTCAACATCTAGGCATGAGTTTGAATTTATTTTGACATATTTGGAATCGGTGAATTTTTCTGAAGAAGTTGATAATTTCAGAAATGCGTTCTGAAACCAGACGCGACCGGACACGTTTTCGACTGCCGAAGTCTTCAACGGGTAAGTCTTTCGGTCTTTAGTTTTTAGTCTTTAGTTCAATAGTTAGTAAGGCTAGAATAGTCTTTATTTTTATGATTTGGGTATCATATGGGAGGGCTATTTTAGTCTTTATTTTCAAGAATCATAAATGCGTCGAAGTTCTGGCGAAATTTTGGGAAGAAAGTAGCTTATGTAGCGGAGCAAGTGGCGAAATTCCGCCAAGTAGGGGTATAGGGCAAAATGGTAATTTTTACCTAAAATGCCGCTTATAATGCCAAATCACTAATGAAAGTGATATTACTCCTATAGGACGTCGAAATCCTAATCTATTGCCGTTACAATGCCGAAGTGCCGCTATTGGACGTTTTCACGTTTTCCGTAGAAAAGTACGATTCCGACGGAAGTACCGTCTACCGTCAACGAAGGTACGTCCGCGTACTGTAACACTAACTCTGATGTTTATGGTATGCATATATGTTCTATGTGTATTGTTATGGTATGTTTATTGAATGCAAATATGTTAGAACAGTTTGGTGCCGAAGGAAAGGCTAGTCTATGTAGGTAAGCCATTAAGTCGCCGTGAACTCGGTGAGGCCCCCATGATAGACACTTACCTGGCCATTCTGTTCGGTTTACGGAAGTATGTACGTTCGCGTACTGTAACACTAACTCTGATGTTTATGGTATACATATATGTGCTATGTGTATTGTTATGGTATGTTTATTGAATGCAAATATGATAGAACAGTTTGGTGCCGAAGGAAAGGCTAGTCTATGTGGGTAAGCCATTAAGTCGCCGTGAACTCGGTGAGGCCCCATGATAGACACTTACCCGGCCATTCATTCGGTTTACGGAAATATGTACGTTCGCGTACTGTAACACTAACTCTGATGTTTATGGTATGCATATATGTGGTAGGTGTGTTGTATAGATGTTATACTGTTTGAATGCATATAGTGGTTAGAGGTTATGTCTGTATGCTGGGTGCAATCTGTCGTATCTTGGGTGCAATCTGTCCGTATCCGGGTGCAATCAGTGCGTATCTTTGGGTGCAATTTGTCGCATCTTTGGGGCAATACATATGCATGGGTTGTGAAAGAGTGATAGTATGTGCTGATGATGTTGTGGATGTCTGTCGTTTGTATGTGTATACATAAACATGAGGTTAACCGTTACCTGAGATCCAATGTGGTAAATTGGATCTCAGCCCTTAACATAGCGTCAGGTTCAGGAGGACCGAGGACCGAGGAGAGAGGCAAAGCAGCCTGCATAGAAAGCCTTTTGATGTTGTCCTTTATTTCTGAAAACGCTCGGTTATTGAACCGCCTTTGTAATCGCCCGATACACTACTGTTGGCTTTTTGAATCTATATATCAGTTACTCTTCCGCTCAAATGCTATACTCTGATGGTTTGAAAAGATGTTTTAAAAAAAAATTTATACTGCTTTAAAAAGTCGGGTTGTTACAATAACCACCTGTGGAGCGACCGGGTTTCCTCCCCAGTCACACTACTACAAAAAATTACTTTTACTTCCCTAATTGGCGTCCTAATTTAAAAAAGGAAGTAAAAAATGCGGTGGCATTTTTGTAATTATTTGGAGAAAATTTGATATATTAGGCGTCCTAATATTATCTAGGACGTGGAAAGTATACTTAAAACGTCCTAAAATTATATTAGGACGTCAAACGTGGCCCAAAGAAAAGGAAATGCCGCGGCAAAGGAAAAGATAGGCGGGAAGTTGAAGAGTTATTTAGCTTTTTGGCGTCTAAGTTTGTTATTAGACTCCATAACTAGACTTTTTGGCGTCTAAATATGATAGCTAGACGTCAAAAATACTTTTTTGACGTCTAAAAAAATAATTACACGCCAAAAATATAATATTTCATCGGGTTAATTTTTTCCAGGGCCAGAGTGAGCGAACAATCAGTACGAGCAAATTGAGAGCAGGGTGTAGCGTCTCTTCTCCATCATCTTTCCCTCCAAGTCGCATGCCCTCCTTCTTCCACCTCTAGCTGCCACTCCGTCGGACCTCCCTTCTCCCACCGTCGGTGTGCTCTCTAGCGTCTTCTGGGTTCCACAGTCAAGTCGGCAAAAAGGTACTCTCTTTTCTTCCAGATTTCTCTTCCAGATCTCCTAATCTAGGGTTCCTTCATTATTGGCTGATTAGGTCACTTCTGTTTCTTGATGGGTTTTCCTTTTCCATGCATTAGGCAGTTGATTAGGTCGATCACTTCAGTTTCGATTTCTGAATGCTTGTTTGATTTCTCCATTTCGGTTTCAGTTCTCTATTTTTCCCTATTTCTGATTAACTTGAGGGGGATTTTACATGGCAATTGAAAATTGAAGATGATCCGTTGGGGTATTTATGGAGAGACGATGATGGGAACCTCTAGGAGAGCTATGCCCCTTCAAGCTTTTAAGTTTATCAGAGTTGAATCTCATCTATCCGTCGATGGACTTTGGTCCCATGCCTTTCGATGGTTCATAAAAGAAAAAATTGACTCCAGCTAAGCATATCATCGCTAAATTACCAAGAAATGATTATAGTCCCGTGAAGGGAACCCATGGCACTGATATTTCCTTTTGCTTTGGACTTTTGTTATTGTTTGTAGTAAATATGTGGCTGTATCCTTGTTTTCATATAGCATATTATTTTGATTGTGAAACTGAATATATATGCAATTAGATAGAAAGGATATGATTAGCGTATGCTCGCAAGGGTAAATATTTACTTTACATGGGTTCCTGAAGATTCCATTGTGAAACTGAATATATATGCAATTGCATCGATTTTTATTGTTCTTTCTGAGAATGCTAATTCTTAAGGTTTTGAATGACCATTTTACTTTGGTTTGTAACTCTCAGTAGATGATCCAAAAAAGGTAGACCATTTGCTCAACCTTGATGGTGCGAAGGAGAGATTGCACTTGATTAAACCAAATCTCCTGGATGAAGGGTCCTTTGACCCTATTGTTGAGGGGTGTGAGGGTGTCTTTCATACTGTGTCTCCCTTTTATCATGATGTCGAAGATCCCCAGGTTCATTCCTTTTTGCATTTGTTGATGGATAATGAAATGTGGTCTGTCTATTGTAAAGCATTATGTTTTTACTTCTTTAATATGCTTGAACAGTGACTCCTTATGTCTAGGAAGGTGAGTGGGAGTGGGGGGCAAGAACCATTAAGATGAGGTCTTCTTCTTTGCAATTCCAAATGAGAAATCAAAACCGTAGGAATCTGAAGGCGTTGGAATAAGAGAGCCAGAACCCATAATTATAGTATTTCATTTTCTCCGATAAGCAGGCAGTTAATTTCTGAACACTAAAAGATTGACATGTTGACAATTCACAAAATTTTTCACTTGGAAAAAAATAGCATGATCTCATTGATTTAGTTAAATGAAATGAGTTAATAGCATACTCTTGTACTAGAAGGTAGGAAATTTTTAGTAAATGGGAAAATTCTTAGAGCTGTAAGCACAATATCCTAAAACGATTAGAATGTCATGCCTTAGGGAAGTTCTATTCTTGATATATAATTATATTGTTAAAATGCCATAAAATTGAAGAGAAGTATAACTGCACTTGTTGCCCATATCCTATTCAAATGGAACTTTGTATTTTATATCAAAGAAATGACTAGATTAATGTCTCTCATTTTGAATGTCCTTGTTGATGAGTCATGGTTTTCAGATCCTGACTTTAGTAGGGCATCTCAGGTATCCACTATATTTCATTGGATCAAATTACTGATATAGACGTTATCATGCTAGTTAAATTTGTGATAGTGAATGTTCTATAGAGTTGGGATAGCTATTATCTATCTAATGGGAAAATCAGAATGGCATGATATACTGTATGCTAAATGAACATTATCAGTGGTGGCCACCACGGTGGAATGGCTAGATATAGTCAGCTATTAACTATGTTTTTCTTTTCATGTTTCCCCAAGTTTTTTCTGCTTTGTTGATTCCCCCCCCCCCAAAATCAAGGGAAATACTTGTATGTGTCAAATTAGTAGCAAATGACCTTGTTGTGAATATTCAAGTAGACGTATATGATGTAATCTAACAGAAATTCAATGTTATTAAGCAAGTATGATGTTGAATGTGCTCTATCCATGAACATAATTCCTTTGATTGATATAATTCGGTTATTATGTTCTTTCAATCAATTATTTTTGGGTATTTTTTCCATCTTACTTACTTTCTCTTTGATGAACATAGGCCACTTTGTCTCTATATGCTGCAAAACAAACTTTTGGAATAGCTGTTAATGTTGGTTTTCAGGTCACATCTATTGTTCCAAGTATGCCTATAAATTCCTTTCTATATATTGCCCTGCATTCTTTAATATAATATTTTATTTATGCATACTATTAAATTCTTGCATGTGGAGCTTATTAATGTGCTGTCCTTGTGGGGATGCCTGATACTTTTTTGTTTCATGCATGAACAAATGGCTGATAATTCTTAGCCATTCTTTGTCTGAAGCAGTACTCATTTTTTTTTTAAAAAAAAAGGAGGAAACATAAGGCAAAAGAAATGCTAAGTTTAGATTTTTCTGATGGGAATATAGTTTACTTGCATTATCATTTTGCAGGTCTGAATGGTAAAGTTATGCGCAAGGTGGGTGTGGAAGCAACAAAGTTACTTTTTTGTGGTGATTGTTGTACTTAGTAGTAGTAGTTACCACTTGAATTAGCTAGAGCATATTGGTTAAGATGATTTGAAGTTAGGCACTTACACTTTGTTGTTACACTTTCGAGCAAAAAATATAAGGTTTGTTGTTGACCATATGAAGGGATATATCTACATTGAAGCTGAAAAGCAATATGATATTTATCAGGTAACTCATGTATTGGAAATGTTGATAAAATAATTGATATCAATCAGTTTTGAAATGTTACTACTTGCTGCTAAATCTTTTGATCAGTTCTTAATAGTATATTTCAGGCATGCAATGGGATCTCTAGTATTTATGTTACTCAAGTACATCCTCTTCCAAAGAATGAAATTCATCATCTGTTCTCTATACGAAGCAGAAGCAATGAAGTTTCTGTGGGCATGTGGGCTTGGGTGAAAAATGGGAAATACAAGGGTGACCTAACACAAAGCCGTACTAATAAAATGTTGACTTATATCTTCCTAGCTAACATATGAAAAGCTTATTGCTGTTTATCAATTCGTTTCGCAGGTTGTGGCATGAACAACACATACAAAAAAGTGACAGGGAAGCTTATTCTGAGAATTGATCTACAAGTAATGGCTGCCAAATTTGTAACAGATCTTCACAACTTATTTTTTTTAGATTTTTCTTTTTTTCCTGTCCTTTATATACTCGCTGTGGTGGATGTTGATTATTTTCATTTGGAGTAAATACCCTTTTTGGTCCCTGGAAAAAACACGGATGCCCTTTTTGGTCCCTGAACAAAAATAAGTCACTTTTAGTCCCTAAAATGGAAAAATAAGGTCCCTTTTAGTCCTTTTGATCATTTTTTTTGTACATTTTAATCCCTCAGAAATTCCCAAAAAGGTCCTTTTTAGTCCCTGAAAAGGACCAAAATGACATTTCTTTTACTCAGGGACGAAAAAGGGTCAAATGTGTTTTTCCAGGGACCAAAAAGGGTATTTACTCTTTCATTTGAGTACCATATAGGTATCTATTCCTAATATTTATGTATTGCATGAAGCTGTTGGCCTGAGTACATTAGCAAATGGTTGCTCCAAATAAAATCAGAACCGTTCTTGAATTAATGAACAGTTCCTTAGTGGAAATTCAACTTCAAGATTACTTAATGACATGCCATGTACCTACAAGGAAATGGACCAAGACTCGGGTTGTTCGACCCAGTCATACTCCAACCACCGGTACAAAGCTAACACCGGGGCCAACAAGCCCGGGTCCTTAAAAACTACGCGAGGCCGCTGTTATCAACCCTTGTTAATATTTTGATGCATCGAAATTTACACCTAGATAAGAAGGCGAATAGTCATTCCGGACCCTGATCAGGTCAAAATGTTTAAATGTGCGTCCCTACGACCACGGCTGAGCATGTGACAGTTTTCCCTTATCCTAATTAAGATACCGGACAACAGATCCGGAACCCCGTAGCGTGGTTAATTCGAAAACCCCTACCCATACACCTGGTCTCTAACACCAGAATAGTACAAGTGGACTTTACACAATTAAGACCCTGGCCCGGTCATAAAATTACCGACACGCATTAGACGCGTAAAAAAGATCAAACACACGAGGAACGAAGAACATAGAAGTAAATTTTCATTAACAAAAGAGTAAATACCCTTTTTGGTCCCTGAAATAACACGCGCTACCCATTTTGGTCCCTGAGTAAAAAAAAAAGTCATTTTTAGTCCTTAAACAGTAAAAAAAAGGTCCCTTTTAGTCCTTTTAGTCATTTTTGTGGGCATTTTAATCCTCACAAATTCCCAAAAAATCATTTTTAGTCCCTAAAAAGGACCGAAATGACATTTTTTTTACTCAGGGACCAAAATGGGTAGAGCGTGTTTTTCCAGGGACCTAAAAGGGTATTTACTCTTAACAAAATAAATTTACAAGCTTCAATTCGTCCACAGGACAACAGTTACATTGAGAGAAAAACCGGTATCAGACACCGACACAAAAATAAATGAAGTCCTAACTGGGAGGGGTCGCGTCTTCCAAAGTTGCTCCATCCCCTTCAGGCGGGACTGTCGAGGAAGCTTCTTCACCGACCTGGCCACCTTGGTCTTCATCCGCAAGGGATATTGAATCATCCCTGGAGATGAGGGCGGCGGAACCAGCACGCCATCTTTAATGAAGGCCCAGTGGTCATATCCGGTGACCTTTAAGTTGACCCCATGGTTCAGATGGCGAATCTGGGTCAGGGCCATCTTAAAGCAATCCTCAGTAGCCCCCTTCAGCGTCTCCATGAAATCGAGGTGGGCTTGTTTCTCCTCTTCAAGGGCGGTCTTGGACGCTGCTAGCTTGCTGGCTAGATCGCAGCGTTGTTGTTGCAGGGCCTTCACAGCGTCCATGCTGTTGGAGTGAGTCGCCCGCATACTAACCAGTTCCGAGGTCGTCCGGTCAGGGGCGTCCTTCGTTAGAAAAGTTCTTCGGTGGCCTTTCCAACGGCGGCTTTGGAGGTATTCAGCTCCTCCTCAGCCCAGCCCTTCTCCTCTTTAGTCCGTTTCTTTTCTTCTTCGGCCCTTTTCTTCCCCTCCACAGCCTCGTCCTGCTCCAGCTTTAGCCGCAGCCCCAACGTACTTGCCTTTCAAGTGAAGGAGTGCATATGCCAACCCGGCGGACTTACAGGCATGATCTGCAACGTCATACACCAATTGCTCATCTGCGTCGGCGAGAGGGAGGACATTCATGAATTGGCGAGGTGGGAGAAATGCCACGCTGAGTTCTTCTGTGACCCCCTTTTCCCACGCAAGCCCACAGGCGATTTCGGTGGCAGGAGGAGCAGCAGTAGGAATCTGAGTCAGAGACGGAGGAGGCGGCGGGGTCGAAGAGGAAACCTCCCGAGACATTGAAACCGGGGGGGAATCTGGCCACCAGGAGGAGACGAAGAAGCTCCTTGACTTTCAGGGGCTTTCGTTTTCTTGGTTGTCGCAGCCTGAGATGTTGCGCCAACCTTTCCTGTAGCGGGCTCAAGGGCGACGCGCTTCTTGGTCACCCGCATACTAGGTGCGCCGGCACCCGGGTTCACGTACGACAGGTACCGTGGCAGCCCCTCCATACGTGGATCTGCAAAAAAAAACGCGGAAGATCAGATACAGAATAAATAAAGTCAGACACACAAGTTAAATAGCGAACAGTAACAAAAGAAACCGTACTAGATGCCGACCCCAACCTGGCACCGGCTCGATTAATAAAAAAGGCTGCACTTTTAACTCCATGTTCTGCGACATAGGAGGTCAGACGAGCTGCGGAGGGAGCCTCCTCAGCAGGAAGGTCGTCAGTGTTGACTTGGTAAGAGGAGGAAGCAAGCTTGTGATGGTTGACGGTCCAGTATAAATGGAACCGGCACTCCACATCTTTGCCCTCAGGACCTTTCAGAAACCAAGGTTGCTCATCGACATTGGAGATCACCTTGAAGAAGCTGTTTTTGAAGTTTTTGAAGGAGTCGGAGTAGGCGGTCAAAAGTTTCTTTTCGAGATCGCCCCAGAAGGAAGTCAACCCCTTCAATTTGGCAGACTCCCTACCCAAGCGAGGGGTGAAGGGACAGAAGAAATAGAAGAAGAGGGCGGTTGTACAAGGAATGGGGATTTCAAATGAGCCGCACAAGCACTCGAACGCCTCAAGGTAAGCCCACCCATTAGGATGAAGCTGAGACGGGGCTAGGTGAAGGTGATTGAGGGCAGAAATTTGGAACTCGGTAAACGGAAAGCGAATACCCCAGCTCCCGAGTAGAGCAATTCGGCTCGTCATCCTCGGGAGGAATCAGGAAGCATCCGGGCAAATTCGGCACGCCTAGTTGATCCACGTCCGAGGTAATCATTAGGGAACGCGTCATTAGGACTTCATGTGCCACCTAGGGATATTTGTCCAGAAGAACTTGGGGAGGACTGGTGGAACCCGACTCTCCGGCGTTGGATCGAGACTTATGGGGAGAAGACGAAGACTCCATTTACCTAAAATAAAAACAAAAGCTACAATCAGCACTGAGGGGTATACCAGACTGAGGCAAGCTACTGCGTGAAGAAGGAAGACTGGTTGTATTCGGCAAACATAGACTCCCAGCAACCGGGCTAGGCTCAGACGACGACCTATGACAACAAGATCCTAAGGTACTGTTGGCCATGGAGTCGTTCCATTCGCAATATATTGGGAACTTAGAGCAATGCACGCCCAGCAGGGACCAAGGTACCCGTTAGGAAGGGACTCCGACCCTGTGCGACAAGGCGCCTCATAAAAGCTAATGGGCTCGGCCGAGATGATCTCGGCTTCGCCTTGACTCTCGGGACCAGGCCTAACGAGGTCGGAGCCAGGATGGCTAGACCTAGGAACGGTCGGCTGGGACCCCTCAGTACTCCTTCCACCGGACCTACCTCAGAGAATGGAGGCTAGTTTCTACTCCTCGGACAGGGGAGAGCTTAACAGCCAAAAACTAGTCTGAGTATAACGCATACGCAGGGCTTCCTCCTCTTTCGGAGTTAAAGGCTGACTCGAAGAAGGTGGACGGTTAACCTTACCCATCAATGCCAGAGGTTCAAACCTAGAAAGAGATAAAAGGTTTGATAAGGAGGGGGGAACCAGAAGAAATAAAGCTAAGCGGCATACACCCCCTAAGCAAGGACGTATGGGTACGATAACGCTGACCCAGAAGCAACCCAGAAACGCTAATTGAAAACTCACCCAGAAAACCCAGAAATCCCAGACACTAGCCTACTAACGGCAGGAGAAAGAAGAAGCGAGAATCAAAAATTGCAGAAATAAGCGTAACGTCAAAATAAAATCAGATAAAGGTAGGGAAGAACTAGGCATACTTGAAGATGTCAAAGTTGGAAAGTTGCGAAGCTATAGAATCTGGGAATTGAGGAGAGCCTTCTGGTGCGAGAATGCTAGAGTTTTAAAAAGTGAAGTGAAGAATGCCAAATGCAAATGAAGTAAGGAGAATGGAGGGAAATAAAAAAGACACTCAAACGATAGGGGCACAAGAGACTATTCACCCTAAAAGCAGGGGTGACGTACGGCATGCGAGTGGTGCATTAAATGCGCACGAAAACTGGAGGCGACTAGGCGTGGCGGTTGCAAACTGTCGCCAATCCAGTTGAGCCAGGTGTCAGGAGGCAATGATGGCAAATGCAGAGGGGTCACTTCCCCGAAGTCACGCAGCGAATGCAGAGGGGTTACTCCCCCGAAGTCACTCGGGGCCCATGGCAAGTACCCTGGATCCTCAAGCCTCTGGTTACTACATCAGAACCTTGAGTCTCTCGACATCACCTCGCACCCCGAAGAGAATGGGGGCCGAAGCCGAGGCCCAAGAAACCTAACCCGACGGGACACGGTATAGTCGCGAGAGAGCCAAGGGCTCCTCAACCTATCTCGGATAACCTGTCCGAAAGCATAATACACCCCGGCAGCTCAAAGACTTGAACTACCGGGCTGCGGGGCAACTGTTACGGATCTGTACAAGGCCCAATAGCAGTGAGGCCCAACAGTAGAGATAAGACATACCCGATCCAATCTAATATCAAGGAGGATCCTAACCCACACATAATCAAGGAATATCTCCAGATATGATATAGTGGTTAGGATGCTTGGGCTGGAGATCACGCAAGCACACACCCCACCCCCTTGGCGAAGAGCTTGGTTGTGTACAGTGATCCTACTTTCTCATGGCACTAGTGCAAAAAAGGGCTTTAAGACCACCTCATTTAGAGTGGATCATCGACGCCCCGGTCTTAAAGGTGTGACCGGTGACAGTTTTGTAAATAAAAAGAACTTCTTATACAATAAAGGGCTTTAAGATCGCCACATTTAGACTGGACTATCGAAAGACCGGTCCTAAAGCTATGACCGGTGACAGATTTGTAAATATAAAGAACTTCTTATACTGGATCATTTTTTCATAGGTCTTATCCAGACCTGTTAAAATAACAACCGGTCTTAAAAATGTTATTAAAAAAATTGAAATATCAATTACTTTATGGAGAAATCTCATTCAGCCAGAATTATATTTTCTACACTCCAAAATAATACGGAAAAATTTAAATATAAATGTATTAAAGTTTTAAAACCGAACATTTATAATACCCGGTCTTAAAAGTTAGACTTTTAAGACCGGACTTAAAATATGGCTGGTACTAAAGTTTAAATAAAAAATTAATTAATTTTGAGACCGGAGATAGAGATAGACCGGTCTTAAAAGTTAGACTTTTAAGACCGTTCGTATAATCAGGCTGGTACTAAAGTTTAAATAAAAAAATAATTAATTTTAAGACCGGATTTATAGAAAGACCGGTCTTAAAGGTTAACTTTTAAGTCCGTATATACTCATTTGTCCGGTCTTAAAAATGAGGCGCCAAATATACGTTTCATCGCGCGGAAGCTTTTGTCACTCTCACTAAAGAACGAACCCCTGTTCACGTTGCGAAACCCTTCCTGTTGCATTACCTCTCTTCCTCGCCCCACGTACCGTCAGCCTCTGTTACTCCCTCATTTGCTCAGGCATTCCTCTCTTACTGTCTTGAAAATGGACGGTGAAAATGATTCCAGTCGTGTTCTTGGAACTCCAGATACTGGTTTGACTGGTGTGGGTCAGAACGAACCCTCTTCATCTCACAATGAGCCTCCTCAGCGCCGTGTACGCCGTGGTAGAAGCGGCACACGAATGATGGATGTATCCCTTAGTCGGAATTCCGGGACGAAGCTCGAGATTCAGTTTGATGAAAATTTGCAACCTGTCGGTCCTAATAAAACCACATATACTAGTTTTGTCGGCGCTCTAGTACGCAGCAAGGTTAGCATCTTGACAGATGAGTGGAAAAATGTGGACAAAAGCACGATAAAGGATCCTATTTTGGATACTATACGGCTTACATACACTGTCCCTGACTCTGAAAAGTTGAAAGACTCAACATTGTCTTATTGTGCTGAGCGGTTTAGGAAGTTTAAGACATTTCTAGCTAACACGTATATTTTTGCCGAGGAGAAGCCTGACCATAAACCCTGGCACAAGTACAAATTTATTGATGAAGAGATTTGGCAACAATTTGTTCACCGCGGACCACTCTCGAAGCTCGTGAGTTTATATTTAGTTTTGTTTGCACTTTTGTTTGCTTATTAACCTGTGCGGATATGTGAATGTTATTGTGTACATCTAATCCTGTTAGTTAAATGGTTTGGTGTGTGAATAGAAGTATACATTTCCTGCCTTTGTCCTGCATCAGAGGAGCATGTCCTAATTCCATGCAAGTCTGATATGTAAACTGTGTAATATGGTTAGACGTTGCTGTTAGTTAGTTAGTATGTTAACTGTGTAATGGTTTCGGTGCAAGTAGTTTGTTAGTTATTCTAATATGTGTGTAGGAACCAATTATGCAACTCCCTTTCCTTTGGTTCTCCCAATTTCTTCTACAATGCTACATCTTCCTTAAGTAAAATGTTGAAACTTGATTAAGTGAATTTGACTAATGTTTGACGTTCATATCAAGCAGAAGTTCTCTAATTTCTGTTAGTGACATGTCTGGAATTCATAATTGATAGTTGTTTTCAATCTTGATTCACAGAAAAGAAGGGAAAAATACCAAGAGATCGGGAGAAAGAATGATTGCCCACACAGGCTTCTCACGGTGGATATGAAAAGACCGAAAAGATTTGATGGCAAATAAGCGGAAGAGATTGGAAGATGAAGCTGAATCCAATCCTTCTGCGGTAGTTGACCAGCCGCCATCTCCAATACGTCGCGAGGAGTTGTGGTTGTATATTCGGCAAAAGCCAAGCGGCGCCTACACGAGTGAACAAACTTGTGTAGTTGCTGAAAGAATTGTAAGTATCGATATTGTCATTTTTTACTTACTAAACATGTTTCATTACTAAGCTTCTCGTTATCTGTATCTTACAGGAAGATCTTAAAAAGAAGGAAGCAGAGGGATCTTTTGCGTCGGACGGGAGGAATGATGTTCTGACCGTTGCGACCGGAAAACCAGATCACTCGGGGCGTGTAAGGGGGATTGGAGGACGGGTAGGCCTAAAGCAATACTTTGGTAAATCCAAACGCCATAGACAAAGTGTGGTTACCCGGGAGGAGATGGATCAGACGGTTACCAAATTAAATGAGGAATTAGCGGCCAAAGAAGCTACATTGAGGGCAATGTTTCAATCTGAGATGAGCAAGATGAAGGAGGAGATGGAGAAAATGAAGTTTCTCCTGAGCTCTCGGCCAGAGAGCAGTGTGGATCCCTTGACACCTTTAGCTGCACCTATGCAGCAACAGAGCACTAGAGGGAGCTGCATTGTTGGACAGTCAGAGCAACCTTGTCATCTGTATGTGGAGGATAGTGATAGTCATAGACAATTGGTTGCTAAAGGGACTGTCCACAACTTGGGATCAACTGTACACCACCAACAAATGGATGATGATGAAGTCGAGTGTCGGTTGAAGAGGTGATCTTTGATGCACTGTCCCTCTCCCAACTGATAAGCTGAAGATTGTGAGTGATGTCAAGGGAACCTTCATCTCTTGACCAGTGAAGCTTGTAGATGTCTCTACTCCTGGTCAAGCTCCATCCCCTCGTCAAGCTCCATCCCCTTCTCAAGCTCCACCCCCTCATCAAGCTTCACCCCCTCCTCAAGTTCCATCCCCTTGGTAGCCAACAAATGGTTTAAAGATAAATCGTGGCCTTTCAATGAAGTAGTAGGCCTCCCTCATCCTGAACCGGTTTACATTGATAATGCCGATTTAGAGTCCATGCTGCTACATATATACTAATTCCCTGATCGATGTCATTCTTGTAGGTGCATGCATGAGAAATTGGTTCAACAGGGCAGAATCGATGATTTTGGATTCTTGTGCCCAGTCTATGCAATTACAACACCTCTGGATTTGAGACAATAGTACATATCAAAGAGGTTGTGTGAAGTACCAAGAAAGGTGTACTTGTTTCCACAATGGCTCGGGTACATATCACAATTCTAGTCTGCAATATAATTCACTTAATTCTGCTATATATATATCACTGAGTACTTTACTGCTTTGAATTTTCAGCCACCACTGGCAGTTGGTCGTCATGAACATGGAGGCGCACACAGTTATCTTCTTATGCTCCATTCACGACGATGCAAGGCCTACGTTGAAGCAGATTGTCACCAAGTAAGCATGTCATTTTGATTGTCTTGTCTGAAATCTTTGCTGTGAACTTTCAGTGAACATTAATGATAAATTTTTGATTTTGATGATAGTGCCATGAGGACCTTCCAAATGGAGGTAAAAAAAAGCATGGGTATGAGCTCAAAGATCCTAAATGGTTCCAACCAAAGGTTAGTACATATTTGGACACTGGCATAACTGCCTTGTGAACTTGGTCAGTAAGTTATATATGCTCTTATATATATTTATTATTATTTTTAGACCCGTCGGCAACCGCCAGAATCGAACTTATGTGGCTCGTACGTCATGAAACACATATATGATATTGTGACAGATGGAAGGACTAAATTCGGTACAACGGTAAATGTTCTGGCTGAATTCAGTCACTGGCTTAATGTTACATATGAAATATGCACGTAAGTTACTTATGTTTTTGTCTTTGATGTTACAGAGGTTTGCATGTGCAAAGCCATTTTCTGATGATGAAGTGGAGCACATACGCGATGTGTTTTGTGAATATCTATATATACAGGTCTTAGAAAAGCTAAGTCAGGACAATAATTAATGTCCTAAATTAATTCATTTGTAAATAATATATGTTGTAGCAACAATAGCCTTCTGTACATACATTTGTTTATTTTTTCGACTAATTCATTCATTTGTAAATATAACGCAATGTAATTCAATAATAAAATTGTTTATTTTTTTGAACAATTTGTGTGTGTCCATTTTGGGTTTCTGAATGAATGGGATGGTGGATAAAGCTATTTAGTGCTTGAAATTTGAGGTACAGGCGGATGTAAATGAGCCATTAGAGACTCTGAAAAGTATTCGCGACTTTTAGGACCGTATATTTGTTAAAAGTCCGGTCCTAAAGGTCTTCGTCCATTTTAAGACCGTATATTTGTCAAATATCCGGTCCTAAAAGTCTTCGTCTTCTAAAAAAAATATGGGTAGACTTTTAGGACCGTATATGTGTCACATATCCGGTCCTAAAAGTCTCTAAAATATACGGCTAGAATTTTAGGACCGTATATTTAATTAATATCAAGTCCTAAAAGTCTTCGTAAAATTCCAAAGAATATGGCTAGACATTTAGGACCGTGTATTTGTTAGGAGCCAGGTCTTAAAAGTCTTCGTTTATTTTAATATTGCCGAAACTTTTAGGACCGTATATTTATTAATTTTCTGCTGAGTAAATACCCTTTTTGGTCCCTGGAAAAAACACGGATGCCCTTTTTGGTCCCTGGAAAAAAATAAGTCACTTTTAGTCCTTAAAATGGAAAAATAAGGTCCCTTTTAGTCCTTTTGATCATTTTTTTGCACATTTTAATCCCTCAGAAATTCCCAAAAAGGTCCTTTTTAGTCCCTAAAAAGGACCAAAATGACATTTCTTTTACTCAGGGACGAAAAAGGGTCAAATGTGTTTTTCCAGGGACCAAAAAGGGTATTTACTCTTTTCCGCTCCTAACTTCAAATTTTCGTTTATTTTTAAAATATAGCTTAACTTTTAGGACCGTGGATTTGTTATATGTCTGGTCCTAAAAGTCTTCCTTTAAATAGAGTTGGTGACTTGGTTTTCAGACAAATCATTAGGGTTCAAGACAATCGAGTTTCTGGCGTACGTTCTTCTCAAGCTTTGTGCTTCGTTGTCCTCGTTTTTACTTAACCTAGATGTGAAAATCATCATTGGTGTCCCTTTTCTTTTTGTCGGAAAAAGAAAGAAGATAACGAAAAGGACACTGAAAATTTTCACACTAGGGGAAGTCAAATCGACGACAACGATGGTCCAAACTTGAGAAGAATCGTCTCTGTTTGTTTTTATTCGAATAAGGTAAACAATGTTTTTTTTTTGTATGGTCCTAACTGTTAACTGTATTCTGCAAACTTTTAATGTTGATCACCACGAAGAGGACAATGTTTTGTTTGTTTCCTTTTTGTCGGAAAAAAGAAAAGAACATCATATAGACAAGTACAAGGAAAGCGATTGGGATCTAAACATTTTATTTTTTTTCTGCCTTGAGAGGCAGGAGTAGTACAAAAAATATATATATTTCTAATCCTCCCCATCGTTGTCGAAGGGGA
Source organism: Acacia pycnantha (assembly GCA_025563575.1). Classification (NCBI taxonomy): domain Eukaryota; kingdom Viridiplantae; phylum Streptophyta; class Magnoliopsida; order Fabales; family Fabaceae; genus Acacia; species Acacia pycnantha. Next base: position 900,791 of record JAMWYP010000065.1, read on the forward strand.
GGGAAGGGTCAGAGACGTCGTCATCAGAGGTATGGTACTCAACGTCATAGGCGTTGAGTACCGCGTTCAGCTTCTTGTTGACGGCGTGATAGACCTGAAACAGTTGGCCCAAGCATCGGTCTATATGATCAACGCGGGCTATCATGTGCTCCATCATCTGGTAGAATAATGGGTGGTGAGGCAACGGAGGAGGGTACGGAGGTGGCTGAGGATTTCGTCGAGAAGGAGGACCTCGTGGTGGTGGAGGAGCCATTACAGTGGAGGTTGTAGGAGGAGATGGAGATGAATGTGAAGAAAGTAAAGTAACAACGAGTTTAAATAGAGAACCCATACTGAACAATGTGATACGTCGGAAACATTAATGGGGAGACGCATAGTTCCTCAGAATACGAGGAGACGCCTAGTTGGGAAGTTTGTGTGGAAGCCGAAGAGACTCTCTGAATCATTCATTGAAAAGAGGCAACTTTTAATACCGGATACTGTAAAAGATCCGTTCTTAAAAGTAATATTTTTTAACCAAAAATTCTTACTTGAATGAAAAATTGAATTAAAAAAGAAATGAGTTTTAGGACCGGATAAAAGATAAAAACTCGGTCTTAAAAGTAATTGAATTGAAAAAAATGAGTTTTAGGACCGGATACAAGATAAAATGTCGGTCTTAAAAGTAATTGAATTGATTTGAAAAAAAAAATGACTTTTAGGACCGGATATTTATATAAATACGCTCTTAAAGTAGAAACACTAAATTCATTTGTACCAATTAACTTTATCATCACCGATGCGTATCTCTCCTGCTCTCTGTCCTTATTAACTCCTCACACGAACTCTCTGTCCTTATTAACTCCTCACTACCTCGTAACTCCTCACTACCTAGCTCTCTGCCCCAACTGCTTAAAGCCTCAAACAATGGTTAGATACAAGCAAACTGCTCGTAGGGGTACTCGTACACCTCAAGCTCGTGACATGGGTAGATCGTTATACGGTGCGCCTACTCCAGCGAGAGTGCGTCCTATTGTGGCCGAAGGGTCTCGGGTCGTTGGACCCATTGTTATTTCTGATGATGAAGAGATTTCCGTACCCCCCCTCGATCCTTCTGCCGACCCTGTCCTGAGATTGCCAGCCCCCTCCAGCCTTCAGACCATGCAGAGGTTCGTGCTCCCCCACTCCAACCTATTGGCCCCAGCGCGCCTACCTCTGACCCCTCTCCGCTTTCCTCTAATGAGAGATTCATATTGAGGCTGGAGCAACTAAGACAGAACTTGCTGATATCCGGCGAGAAATTAATGCTCTTCACACCGATATCGCCAAGCATGTTCAGTCAGATTCTCGTGGATGATAATTTTCAGCTTTTTTTTCTTTTGTTTTTTTTTCTTGTGTACGTGCATTCTCCAGTAATGTAAGACCACATTAAGAACATAACCCTTTGATATTTTTTTTTTGGTTGTATATTGTGGATGATAATTTTCCTTTACTTTTTGTCCAAAAAAAAAATTCCTTTATTTTATTCATTCACCAAGGCTGTTAAGACCGGACATTTTATAAGTAACGGGTCTAAAAAGAATTTGAATTTTAGGAACGGATGTTTTATAAAACTCCGGTCTTAAACTTAAATGACTAATAAAACTTTAGGACCTGATACTCTTAGAACTCCGGTCTTAAAAAGTTAGTTATAACTTTAGGACCGGACATTTAATAATTAAGCGGTTTTAATAAAATCCAAAAAGCTAAATAAGGTGTCGATGTCGCGCGAAAAATTAAATTTCCCCACTCTGAATATCTCTTGTCGTGCCGAAAGTGATTACTCAGGTTCCGACTCCGGTGTTTGTGGGTTGCTTCGTCGCTGCTTCGCGTACCTCTCTTGACAATCACTCTCTAGTTCCTTAGCTAAACGTGTATAGACGAAGCTGTAAGAGGTGTTTCGGTTATATAACTTTATTATTTTCCAGCTTATCGTTCTGGGGTTTTCATGGGTTTAACGAAATCGATGAAATGTTCTTGTGGGTATTATATGTTGTTAATGAATATTGTTTTTCGTAGATTATATTTGCACTTAGACCTACCGAACTGACCAACAAGTGTTTTTAGGTTACTCTTCCTGTCTTGTCTGCAACATCAACGTTCGTTTCCGAAGAAGTAAGTCTCAGCAAATGCATTTGAATTTATATGCTACAGGTGAGTCCACAAGACCTTCATCCCATGCATTTAATTTCCTCGTCTTGCAATTATTTTGGTTCTTGGATTCACTGTGATGCATTTATGACCAAAAGTGATTCTTTTATGCATTTAATGGGCAAGTTCGGTCTTAAGAGTGATTCTTTGAGCATATATTTGCATTTGGATGTTGGCTTATTTTATATGCAAGTTTAAATTTTTTCGGATTATGTATGATCAATGATTTTCATCTATATATAGGAATTCTACTATGGATCACAGTTGGATAAATGCTTTACGAACGAGTGTTGAATATCAGAATGGGGTGAGGGAATTTATAGAATTTGCTAAACAAAATGCCCATGATGATAGGGGAAGTTTTATTGCCCTTGTGTAGAATGTTTGAATGAGAGTCGACTAAGTCCTGAAGTTATACACACACATTTAATTTGTCACGGATTTTGTAAGACCTATACAGTATGGGTATGGCATGGTGAAAAAGTGCCAAGCGGGTCTCAACATGGGGAAGTGGCCTTTGATGATAATGACACGGATATGGATGATCGCATAGAGGACATTATCCGTGATGTAGGAGAAGATGCTTTTGAGCGATCACGTACATATGGTAATATGTGCAGTGATGCAGAGACACCGCTATACCGTGGGTGTAAAAATACCAATTGTTGAACGTGTATTGAAATTGGTAAGCTTGAAGGCACGTCATGGATGGAGCGACAAGAGTTTTTGAGAATTGCTTGAGGCTTTGAAGGACATGCTCCGGATAGTAATGTGTTGTCGCATCGCTACTATGATGCTAAGAAAATACTTTGTCCACTGGGGATGGAGTACAAAAAGATCCATGCATGCCCGAATGATTGCGTACTGTATAGAAAAGAGTTTGAAGAGAAGCAAAGTTGTCCGATATGTGAAACCCCACGGTACAAGTCAGATAAGGGGCCTGCAAAAGTGTTGTGGTATCTTCCAATCATACCAAGGTTTAAGCGGTTGTTTGCGAATGAAAATGATGCAAAAAATCTGAGGTGGCATGCAGATGAGAGGATTTTGGATGGACAGCTTCGACATCCGGCCGATTCTTATCAATGGAAGAAAATCGATCAATTATTTTCGAACTTCGGTGAAGAACCTAGGAACCTCAGGCTTGCCCTTAGCACGGATGGCATGAATCCCACTACTACAAAATATGGCTTTTACTTCCCTAATTGGCGTCCTATTTTAAAAATAGGAAGTAAAAAACAAGGCGGTGGCATTTTTGTAATTATATGTAAGAAAAGTTGACTTTTAGCGTCTAAGTTTTGTAATTAGACGCCAAAAGTAATACTTTTGACGTCTAAGTTAGATATTTAGACGCTAAAAATGAACCCTAGCGCCCAAAATACGAAGCCTTGGCGCCAAAAGCAACACTTTTGACGTCTAAGTATTATAATTAGACGCCAAAAGTGGACACTTCAACGTCTAAGTTTAAATATTAGACGCCAAAACACATTCAAAATTCCACCTACCTCCTTTGAATTAATAAATGCCTCCACCGTACTTGCACTGCACCACTGCACCACGTCCTTTCCTCCTTCCTCTTTTTTCTTTTTTCTTTCTTCTTTCCTCTTTCTTCTTTATCTTCTTTGCACAGACCCTCTCCCGCCAGACCCTCTCCTCTCTTGCCTTCTTCACTACATCTCTCTCACCTTCCTCATCGTCTATCCCTCTCCCGCCGTCCCTCACCGCCATCCGTCGCCGTCATCCCTCACTCGTTCACTCAAGGTTGCCCGCCGTCCCTCACTGCCGTCGCTCGCTCGTCACCGTCGCCCGCTCGTGATTGTCGCTCGCTCACCGTCGTCGCTAGTTCGTTAGATCAGTCGCCATCCCAACTTCGATCAGCACAGTATAGCTCTTCGATCTGCCTCTGAAACTTTAGTTTCTTCAATCTGTGATTTCTACATGAGATTAAATGTGATTTCTTCCTTCTCCTCTGAAACTTTTTTATTTCTTTGTTTTAGGATGATTTTGATTTTTGGATTGTTTATATATATTTGGAATTTGTGGATCTGGAATGTAGATCTGGAATATAATGTGTGCTTCTTCCTTCTCCAATATGTGTTTATATGTATTTGGAATGTGTGATCTGGAATGTGAATGCTCTCTCTCTTTTTTTGTTTTATGCAATATTCACCGTTTTCTGATCCAAATCGAAGGGAAGGATAGCAGTGGGTGGAGATCGATCTGGGGCTTTTTTTTTAAAAAAAAATATATATTTGGCGTCCTAAAAAGTCTTAGACGTTGTAGGCTTTGAAATATGACGTCCTACAACGGTCTAGGACGCCAAAAGCCTTGTACTTTCTACGCCCCCTAAATAGACGTCCCTACAAAAAAGGACGTCGAAAGGGGGAAAAATAGGACGTTAAATAGCTTTTTTGTAGTAGTGTCCCTATGGAAGCCTTAGCAGCATACATAGCTCATGGCCTGTACTCTTGATTGTTTACAACTTATCTCCTATGTTATGCATGAAACGAAAGTACATCATGCTGTCTATGTTGATTTTGGGACCAAAACAACCCGGAAATGACATAGATGTTTACCTTGAGCCCTTGATCGAAGACTTGAAGGAGTTTTGGGAAGAAGGTGTCGATGTTTTTGACTCTTTCAAGAAGGAGGTCTTTAAAATGAGAGCCATGATATTTTGTACTATAAACGACTTCCCAGCATATGGGAACTTGTCAAGGTATAGTGTAAAAGGCCATAAAGCATGTCCGGTTTGTGAAGAAGGCACACACTACCATCAACTTCAACATGGAAGAAAGACGGTGTATCTTGGACATAGGAGATTTCTTAGACGGGGCGACCCATATCGTCTATTAAAGAAGGCCTTTTTTGGTGGCCAAGAGTATGAAGAAGCTCAGGTGGCATTGAAGTGTATGAAAAGGTTAAAAATATCAGTGTCATCTTCGGTAAGACTGGAAAGAGTAGAAAAGAAACAAATATATGGAAGAAGAGATTTGTATTCTTCGATCTTCCATATTGGCACAATCTTGATGTGAGACACTGTATTGATGTCATGCATGTGGAGAAGAACGTATGTGATAGTATTGTTGGCACGCTTTTCAACATACAAGGTAGTTCCAAGGATGGTGTGAAGGAAAGATTGGATTTGCAAGCAATGAGAATACGCGAAGACTTACATCCAAGGCCATATGGGAAGAGAACTTATTGTCCCCCGGCTTCTCATACTTTGTCTAAGGATGAGAAACGAAGCTTTTGTGAGTGTTTACATGGCACAAAAGTTCCCTCGGGGTATTCTTCAAATTTTAAGAGGCTTGTCTCGATGAAGGACTTGAAATTAGTAGGCTAAAAGTCTCAAGATTGTCATGGCTTGATGCAACAGCTACTCCCAGTAGCTATTCAAGGCATCGCCGAATATGATCTTCGGGTCGTTTTGACTAGACTTTGTTTCTTCTTCAATGCGGTTTGTAGTAAAGTCTTCGAGATTGAAAAGTTGGATGAATTGGAGAATGAAGGATATCTTATCTTGTGCCACCTTGAGAAGCTTTTTGTTCCTACATTTTTGACATCATGGTTCATCTAATTGTTCATCTAGTGAGGGAGATAAAGTTGTGCGGCCCTATCCATTTACGGTGGATGTACCCTATTGAAAGATCTATGAAATTCCTAAAAGGGTATGTGAAGAACGCGCACGGCCGAAGCATCAATTGTTCAGAAATATGTTTCTGAAGAGGCCATGGAATTCTGTCAAAATTATTTGGCCAAAATAAGACATATTGGGCTTCCAAAACGTCAGCATGCTGAAGGGGGTAGATGAGGGGCTTCGGTAAAGAGTGTGGATCGTCATGAATTGTCACAAGTCCACTTATACATCTTGAATAATGTTGATGAAGTTCAAGCCAGCATATCTTCACATAAAGAACAGTGGTGTTATATTAGAGGCTAAATCTATGCACTTCTCCAGTTCGAAAGACAAGAGGCCTAAATTGGCAGTCATGCCATATTGTGGGGTTATTAAAGAGATTTGGGAGGTGGACTATATCAAAATTAGATTTCCCATATTCAAATGCAAGTGGGTTAATGTCAATAATGGTGTTCAGATCGATCGGCTAGGATTTACTTTAGTCGATGTCAATAGTAGAAGTTTTGGAGATGAACCTTTTATTATGGCAGACCATGCGAAACCAGTGTTCTATATCACCGATCAAGAAAATAAAATGTGGTCCGTAGCTCTCCAAGGAAAGAGGGTCATTGATATTGATGATGAAAGTCATTCAAATTATGGTCTTCCGAGAGTACTCCTTTTCAAGGGGTCTAGGACATGAACGAAGAAGATGAAGCGGATAATGAACCCGGCATAAGAAATGATCATCAAGAAGGGATATGGGGGATATCACTTTATAAAAGAGTCAATTCATAAGGTAATATTCATATGCAGAATTCTTAGAAAACTTTAAGGTTTTAACTATATTATATTCCTTCTATGTTCTTAATTAAACAATGTCATCATTGACTATGAATTTGTTCTTGTTTTGTTTTTGTGGCAGGATCCGATTCAAAGGGGCATGTTATAATAGAGGATGCATGCATGTTACGTTGTTGGGTGGGAATCAGATGAAGGCATGATGAATAATATATTGGACTACATGTATGTTGATTTACGTGTTGCATGTATTTGTAACTCATTGTGATTGTAATTAGTTATCTTAGCTTATTGTATAAATTACTTTAACTGTTGTAGACTTAAGAGGCCACATAACTCATGGTGGATAATATTTGTATTCTTTTTCCCAATTCAATTTATTCATGTTCATAGCTTGTAGCTTAAAGTATATCGACTTTTATGTGCTGTTTTGGATGGTGGATTTGTGTATATATATATGATCAGGAAGAACGAACAGGGAAAAATTCGGAAAATTTAGACCGCAAATAAATAAGACGGTCTTAAATGTTCAAATGTTAAGACCGGATGTACTTCTATGACCGCTCTTAAAGATATTAAGCCGGTCTTAAAAGTTGGTCTTTTAAGACCGGTCCATTCATAACATCCGGTCTTGAAAGTCAGTCTTTTAAGACCGGGTAATTAGTCCTATGGTCTTAGAGTCCGCTATCCTTTGGACCGGATTGATATTTGTCCGGTCTTAATATTTGGATCTTTTAAGAGCGGTCGAGTTTTTGTCCGGTCTTAAAGTTTGAGTTTTAGGACCGAACAAAAAATATTTCAGATTTATTTAGTACGACTTTTAAGACCGAAGGTTTAAAATGTCCGGTCTAAAAGAAACTATTTAAGACCGTTTACGAGTCCGGTCTTAATAGGGAGACTTTTAATACCGCTTGGAACAAGACTAGTCGCGGGTCCGGTCCTAATATACCTGTTTTGCCGGGTCTTAAAAGCCTTTTTTCCACCCGTGTGGGTGCTTGCCTCATAGGCATTCAGGAAGAATCCGTTGATCCAATATCAAAGCACCAGCCCGTCAGACTGGACATCTATGTTCTACACCAGAACAATTTTAAATTTTATGTGGCACATAAAATAAAATGATGTACAGGTTTACATGTTAAAAACGGCCATGCGTATAGCATATAAGGTGATGATCATTATAATTTATAATTAATTTAAAATAAGATGAAAGGTTTATGACTCCGTAGGAGAAAATGGCAGTGCCAACTTCTTGAGCGATTCCACACCATTATTCATTAATTTACTCTCTATTCAGTCGGTCCGTTTCATCAGGAACGTCCTTTTATAAAGCTATCAAGCTACTGCTTTCACCCAAAAAGCTACCTATTTTATTATAAGGGAGAACCAGTTCGAATTGACATTAGAAAAAAATGTAAGGTAAAAGCATAAAAATGATAAATTCAGTGTGTAAACTCGTGAGTTTATAGCTAGCACGGGTTTAAGTACAAATTGACTTGATTTTGTAAGTTAAAAATGTAAAACCGGTAAACTCAGAAAGTCAACTCGTGAGTTTGACAATAATGCTAAGAACCAACATAAATGTTAAACTCTTATATTCGTTGAGTTCTTAAGAAAACAAATAGAAACATCGTACTAAAGTGCAATAGCAAGGAAAGGAAGGCAGGAACAACGTCCTTGAGAACAGATATAGGAGGAACTCAATTTAATTTCTTACCAAGGCAGTAAGAAATTATAATAATTTATGAATGCCTCTTCTTCTTCAGAAACTAATATGGAAGAAAAAAAAAAGGATAAAAACATAAATCTAAGATAATAAATGAAACATTTTGACTAAGACATAGGGAAATCAAATGCTGTGACGGAATTTGCTGGAAGTGTGACTAGCATTTTGCTGCTTGGATTATCAAGTACGGTCGATTTTGGTACAACCTACACAAAAAACGAAAACAATATAAGTATATATGTATATATATATAAGGATATATAATTTTGAAATGCTTTTATTTACCACTGGTTAAAAAAGAAATGCATCACTAGTATTTTTTTTATGAGGAAAGAAATGTATTTATTGGCATGTAAGTAGTATTCTCACAAGACAAAATGTCAAGATGGAGAAGAAAATATGGTATACCTTTCTAGGCTTATCAAAACTATTCTCATCCCAAACGCTTCCTGATGTGAGTTCTGTCTTTGTGGCACCACTAAAATCCACGTTCTCATTCAAACCATCTATTGTCATCTTAAACCTTGATAAGTTATTATTAAAGTTCACCACCTGTATACAGAAAATATCTTAGATCAAGTGTAACATATATATACGGCTAGTGGAATCATTTAATTAAATTAAAAACCATATTATCATTTATACATTACCTTGATTCTTAAATAACTCTTCTTAATCTCTTGATTTTGCCACTTAATTGCAGTTGCAAGAAGTGTAGATGGAGCTTCTAGTTTTGAATTTAAATATGTAGCTCCACTTGATGTGGTAAACATTTGTTGTAGCCAATAACTTGGAATACCATAACTTTGATGAGAGTCAAACATTATTGCATCAGGTAACCAACTGCAAAAGTTCATAAAAATCACCATCTTTCAGTCTTTACCCCACAAAATAAAAAAATATATAATGAAAAGTAAAAAAGAAAAAAATATATATTACCTTTTAATATTTCTTCTCTCATTTGAATTATAAAAAAGTGGTGCATAACTAACCATTTCCACCAAGTCACTGTATCAAAACGTCAGAAGAATTAATAAAAAGTTTGAATATGGAGTAAAAAAAACAAACACATTAAAGAAATAAGTATTATTATAAATAGTTTAAAAAAATAATAAACCTGTTCTTTTCTAAACCCATTAGAAATCCAGCTTCACCCAAGGCTGATAGAAGAGTTCCATTCTTAGCATCATGCTTCCAAACTGCATACTCACTAACAAAGGCCTTTGTACGAGTACGATTTTGATGATCAAACCAGTTATGCAATGAGGAAATATTCTTGGAAGAAGTATATTTATGGTAGTCATAAAAATCCGCAGGCATCTTCAAGGGATGCTGAGTAGCATCACAATTTGTGATGATTTTGATGTCTGGGTAGTAATGTTTGATAGCATCATAGAACTTAAGGTAAATTTTAAGATAATTAGGCTTGTCACAATCTTCATTTCCAATAGCAACATATCGCAGATTAAAGGGTTTGGGATGTCCGAGTTTTGCTCTTAATTGACCCCACTTTGATGTGACGGGACCTCTTGCAAACTCTATTCCATCTAAAGCTTCCTACAAAATAATATAGGGAATGATAGTTCCAATGATGAATAAAAAGTGAACTTCATAAAAATAAAAAATAAAAAAATCTGGAAAGTCATAATTCATACTTGCACAAAAGGACCGATGAAGGATGGATCCACTTGTTCATGACGACTAATGCCACTATTAAATACCCATATTGGGAGTGCATTAAGATCCTCTGCAAGCTGTTTAAAAATAAAATTCAATATATGTGTTTAAATAAATATATAAAAGATAGAGAAATCACAATTAGAAAGAATAAAAAACTACATACTTGGAGAAATTCTAAATATCCAAGGCCATCGTCAGTCCAATAACCCCATATATCATTAAAGTGACCAGGTCTTTTTTCCCATGGTCCAACACTATCTTTCCATCTGAATGCATTTCTCAAATGATCTCCTTCAACATAAGTACCACCTAATATATGATTTGAGGAGGGAAAACAGTTATGATGAAATCCAAACCCATAGATTGTTTAAAATAATTATTTATATAGAGATTTTTATACCAGGAAATCTAAAAAATCTTGGTTTTAAATCTGCAAGCATTTGAAAAAGGTCCTTTCGAAAACCATGTCCCTGAATTAGAAGAAAATAGAAGAGTCATACACACAAAAAAACAACAAAATGTGCCATTCTGTAATGTTAAAATCAAATATTTTAAACCTTGTGGGTCTCCAGGGGCATAACTGAGACTTGATCCAACCAAAAGTTCCTTGTTTGGTTGTTGTTATTTGGAGGCTTGATTTAAAATCTGATGCCTTAGCTTCAAGGAGCAGCTCTATCTTTTCCCATTTTGGAAGATGCTTTCTATACGAAAAGAAACATATAAGAAAATAAACATTTTGAAATTAAATTAAAATTTATTATTAATAACCTGATATTAGTAGAAGCCAATTCTTTTCCATGTGCTCCCACAAATGCAACCTTCAAATCAATTGGTTTTGATGCTCTCGCATATAAAGCTACCTTATATTTCTTTCCCTCCTCAATATTCTGAAGAGATAAAATATAAAAATAAATTGTCAAAATCATCATGCCATGGAAAAAAAAGATATAAAATAAATATGAAAATAATATAATCTCACCATGCCCTCCTCAATATTCTGAAGAGATTAAAGATAAAAATATAAAAAAAAAGGATATAAAATAAATATTAAAATGATATAATCTCACCATGCCCCAAAACCCAGGGTTAAAGAGACCAACTCCTGTTGATGAATCTTTGAGGACGTCGAGTCTTGCTGCAATTTCATTACGTGGAAAAGGAGAAGATCGTTCTGTCGTGACGCTTATGGTTGATTCATTCCCAATAAGTGACCATGGGAATATGTTCGATGGAAGTTGAGTACCACCGGCTTCAAAACCTTGGTATAGAAGTAGTATTGGGAATATATATATATATATATATATATATATATATATATATATATATATATATATATATATATATATATATATCAGTCAATAATCCAAAAAAAAAAAAACAATGAAAACAATAATAGAAAAACTTTACAGTACCTCTGTTATTGACAAACTCAGACCATAATCCTCCTGTCCCAGCATGATTAATTTCCTAAAAAACAAATAATCGGTCATTTAACATTTGTATAAAAATGCATACACAGAAAGAACATATACTCTCCCAAAAAAATATTCCAAAAATGTATTAAACATGTATAAAAAAGCATACACAGAAAGCACATACTCACCTCGAAAAATACTCCAAAAAAAGTTTCTGGAATTTTTCTTCCAGATTGAGCGTTGACAACCAGGGAAGGAGTTGGATTATGATCAGCAAAAGCATGAAAAGCAAAAGAAAATAGGAACAGCAAGAGCATGGTAACTTTAAACGATGCCATCTTTCTTAATCACTCTTGGTTTGTTTTGTTCTTAACGGCATCTGACTGTTTATATAGGAAGAAGAAGATCCTCTTAGAATCTTTTCTCTCATTTTTTTTTTCGTCAAAATCCTATCTCTATCTCTATTCTTGGATAAAAAATAAATGGTTTAGATTAAATTTTTTCCAATCTACTAATATAGTATTTTATATATTAAATATTTTTTATTTTGTCAGTACTACAGTTATAAATTGTATAGATAAGATTTAACTGTTTAAAGTTATATATTTATTATTTTAATAATAATTTCATAAAATATTAAATTTGAACCATCCATTTTTTTAATTTAAAGGTGGTATATATGAGATTATGAGAAGAAAAATAGAGAATCCAAGATCATCATTTATTTAGAGATTAGGACCGATAAGATAAAAATATACCATTATATTTTAAAGATATATTTATTTAATTAACCGGCTTTCAGTCAAAAAACTCTAACCGGCTAAATCTCTATCTTTAAATATGCCGGTTCAGTACCACAGTAAATCTTGACAGCTTTATATAAAAGTTTAATATTGGTGGAGTTTTTTTTTGTTTTTTTATACCATATTGGTGGAGTTAAACAGATGAAGAAATACTAAAATTAAATTAATTTTTTAAAATTTTTTCTTATAAAATTTTGATAGAGTCCAATATTAAGTCTAAAATATACCATTATATTTTAAAGATATAATTAACCGGCTTTCAGTCAAAAAACTCTAACCGGCTAAATCTCTATATCTAAATATCCCAGTTCGGTACCACAGTAAATCTTGACAACTTTATATAAAAGTTTAATATTGGTGGAGTTAAACTGATGAAGAAATATTAAAATTAAATAATTTTTTTTTTAATTTTTTTTGCTTATAAAATTTTGATAGAGTCCAATATTAAATCTAAAATATACCATTATATTTTAAAGATATATTTATTTAATTAACCGGCTTTCAGTCAAAAAACTCTAACCGGCTAAATCTCTATCTCTAAATATCCCGGTTCAGTACTACAGTAAATCTTGACAGCTTTATATAAAATTTTAATATTTTTGGAGTTAAACAGATGAAGTAATATTAAAATTAAATAATTTTTTTAAATTTTTTTTCTTATAAAATTTTGATAGTGTAATATTAAATCTAAAATATACCATTATATTTTAAAGATATATTTATTTAATTAACCGGCGTTCAGTCAAAAAACTCTAATCGGCTAATTCTCTATCTCTAAATATCCCGGTTCAGTACCACAATAAATCTTGACAACTTTATATAAAAGTTTAATATTGGTGGAGTTAAACCGATGAAGAAATATTAAAAAAAAAAAATTAAAATTTGTTTTCTTATAAAATTTTGATAGAGTGCAATATTAAATCTAAAATATACCATTATATTTTAAAGATATATTTATTTAATTAACCGGCTTTCAATCAAAAAACTCTAACCGGCTAAATCTCTATCTCTAAATATCTCGGTTCAGTACCACAGTAAATCTTGACAGTTTTATTTAAAAGTTTAATATTGGTGGAGTTAAACAGATGAAGAAATATTAAAATTAAATAATTTTTTTAAAGTTTTTTCTTATAAAATTTTGATAGAATGCAATATTAAATCTAAAACATACCATTATATTTTAAAGATATATTTATTTAATTATCCGGCTTTCAGTCAATAAACTCTAACCGGCTAAATCTCTATCTCTAAATATCCCGGTTCAGTACCACAGTAAATCTTGACAGCTTTATATAAAAGTTTAATATTGGTGGAGTTAAACCGATTGTTCTAGCGTAGAACCAGAACCCTAACCCTGATGGGGCTAGGATGTTGATGTTGATTGGGGACTTGACCTAGGAATGATTCCTAGGGCCTACGTACCCTGAAGAGGGATCAAAGTCCACGTAGTTCGAGTATTGATTGAGGCGTTTAGCCAAAAGGGGTCTGTGTGCTCGGTGACGGCTGTATGTGAATAGCCGGAGCGTAGACCGTTGTAGAAGATAGATGTAGAAGATAATAGATAATCTGTCCGATGATCCTTAGGTTCACGCTCTATATGTAGATGGCTCCCACGTTGTGCGTGTCCAAGGATCATGCAAACCGCCCTGGTCATGGCTGGGTCCCACAGTTAGTGGGTTGTGATAGTGAGATAGTGGGCCTTGACTCAGTCCATAACGAGTTGCCCCAAGCTCGGTAGTTCGGGTCTCCGAACCGCCGAGATTAGTTGTTTGATTGACTGCGCCATACGGACTTGGCCGAGCTATATCCGTGTGCGCAAACCGTGGAGTTTGCTCATTTCAAATGCTTGTTCGAGTTTGCTTTAATCCGGTTATTGACAATCGTATAGTAATTGCCCCGCACTGGTAGTCCAGTCTCGGGTTCGCCGGGGTGGATCTGTTGTTAAATCTGGATATCGTATCGGAGCTGCTACCACTCGTTTGATTTTGATAGTGTCTATCCGAGTTTCAAAGAACTTCGGAGTTACTTGTCTTCTGATTGAATTGCCCCCAGACATGTAGTCCGGGTTAATTTTGCTTTGAAACTTGTCTGTTTCTTTTTATGATCGCCCCTGAAAAGCCGGGTTCGATGACCCTTTCACGGAGCCCGGACTGTAACTGTATTAACTGTAACCTTTTTCAATAACGTAACGTTTCATCCGTGTCCACGATGAACTGATATAGTGAACTCATTTGTTTTTGGAGTACTATTAAGTGACCGAGCCAAGGTCATAGATGCGATATGCAGAATCTGCGAAAGTGCGAAAGTGCATCCGGTATTGAAACCGTAAAGTGGTGAGGGCCGTATTCTAACTGTCTCGTATAATTCCGAGTTCGTTGACCGGTCATCCTAGGATAAAGGGAAGTTGTCACTGCCGGGTTTGGTTTTTCACCAAAGCGTCCGAACATTTTGACTGATCGTGGTCGGCATGACAGATTCCGCTTGATATCCCGGAGTAAGTTAGGAAGCGTCCGGGCTGCGATAGCTCTTCGGAGACAACTTCCTCCGACCTAAAAGCCGGGTTTTAGTCTTCAGTTTGTATTTGAATTACGACCGGGTTCAGTGACCCTGTATTCGCTCTTTCGTTCATGTCTTTGTCGTTAGAGCAATTTGAGGAGATTGAATCAATGCTCTCGACTGAGAGTTTCTTTACACGGAGCCGGGATTTTAACCAGATTCGGTGTAACCGGGGTCCGCCTTCAAGTTACACGGAGCCGGGATTTTAACCAGATTCGGTGTAACCGGGGTCCGCCTTCAAATTACACGGAGCCGGGATTTTAACCAGATTCGGTGTAACCGGGGTCCGCCTTCACATTTACACGGAGCCGGGATTTTAACCAGATTCGGTGTAACCGGGGGTCCGCCTTCAAATTACACGGAGCCGGGATTTTAACCAGATTCGGTGTAACCGGCAATGTGTGCATCCCTGCCTGAAGCATCTCGGCATGAATAAGCAGACTCCAAAGATGCAACAAGGAATCTTGTGGTGTAACTCAGAGATGCACCAACTGAGTTAGAGCTTGGCAAATCTAGGAAGCAGAGTCCAGGATATTCCGCCGAGAGTCATAGCCAAGGACAACCATGGAACTCGGTCCTCGACGTATAAGAAAGGTATCATAACAAAGATTACTATCTGCAAATATTAAATGGATGATCCATTTGACTTGAGACATGGAAGCTGATATCCCGTTCTTCAGTGTTTTCTTTAGAAACAGCTCCAGTTCCATGATTGAATAGCCCATTTGATTAAAAATCAGCTTCACCCAACAGCGCCCGCTTGCTCACAAGAAGAAGGCAAATTTACTAAAAATTAACCACCGTTCAGATTTCCCAAAGTCTTGTGTGCTTGCTCCAAGCCATGCAACAAAAGCTTGGACTTCACTGAGTTGGTCTGAATACTGAATCATGCTGGCCTGCCCACTCCAAGTGCCGAGTTGGCCCATGGGCCTTAAGCGAAAGGGCACAGCGCGAGGCTGGATTCACAGAGCAGCGATAAATTTTTGCTTTGAACGGTGGAGGGATCACAGGCTGCTGATTGATAATGAATCATTATCGGAACAAAGTCTTGTAGGAATATTTGAAGATTTCCCACTATTGATAACAACGAATACGAGCAGAGGTTTCTCGGCATTTCAACATTATACCTCGGCGTATCAGGACCTCGGTTCATACTTCACCTCGGATGGAGTTAACCACTCAAACCCGGTTCTAACAGTCAAGGCATCCCAGGCCGACATCAAGTGCACTCCTCGGAGGTAGCACCTAGGGCTCGAAGAAAAAGTCGAGCTCTCCGATGAAGCCGTCTTCAAGACTTGAAGCGTTCTTGTTGGCTGAAGAGCGGAGATAAGAAGGATATGTCGGCCGTGAATCAGGGTGAATCAGCGATGAAAAATATAGACAGACAAGAACTCTGCTCTAAATCATTGATCAACTATGCTACTCTCTATTTCTTTTCTTTTCTTTTTCTTCATTCAACTGGATGTGCTCTGGTGACTTCCCAGGATGTTAAAGCCGTTTTCTTAAATCTTGATTCAAGATCCAAGTACTCCCCAATAAGCAGTTGGGAAGGTCTTGGCGTTATGGGCATTGAACGCCCAATACACCAAAAGCATCATGACGTAAATGATTATGATGTAGCCGATGGCGACATTGACGATTGCAGAGAACTGATTTCCGCCAACTTGGCGAAGATGGAGATGAGCAAGTGATCATCCTCGTCTGGGTTGAGTGACAAATCCCCCCGAGGACCTGAACTTGCCGATCAGAGGCGTAGCAATCTGAACTGAGATTATGATGATGACCATAGGTTTGGCCCTGTACCGGAGTAATATGTTGATGAAGGAGGGGAGCGGCACTGAAAAAAGATCTAGAAACCGCATCCGAAATATCCAAACCGGTAGGGTCAGATTATTGTCGGTGGGAACTGTCGCCCGAACCTCCTTGATCGATGATTTGTTGCTGTCCTCTTCGACAGCCGCCGGGTCTTCCTTGGTGGAACCCATGATTCCTGAATTAATTGTAATATCTTCAACGGAGGGTAATCGGTCGAAAGGTCTGAATCTGATGAGTGATGATTCTGATATGCTTGCACTAGGCTCGATTTTGGAAGAATAAAATGCTAACTCCCTGGACTTCAAGGATCGGGATAAACTGAAGCATCTTTGGTCACGGGAATCGAAATTTATCGGTCCCCACGGTCGGCGCCACTGTTCTAGCGTAGAACCAGAACCCTAACCCTGATGGGGCTAGGATGTTGATGTTGATTGGGGACTTGACCTAGGAATGATTCCTAGGGCCTACGTACCCTGAAGAGGGATCAAAGTCCACGTAGTTCGAGTATTGATTGAGGCGTTTAGCCTAAAGGGTCTGTGTGCTCGGTGACGATTTGTATGTGAATAGCGGAGCGTAGGCCGTTGTAGAAGATAGATGTAGAAGATAATAGATAATCGTAGATGATCCTTAGGTTCACGCTCTATATGTAGATGGCTCCCACGTTGTGCGTGTCCAAGGATCATGCAAACCGCCCTGGTCATGGCTGGGTCCCACAGTTAGTGGGTTGTGATAGTGAGATAGTGGGCCTTGACTCAGTCCATAACACCGATGAAGAAATATTAAAAGTAAATAATTTTTTAAAATTTGTTTTCTTATAAAATTTTGATAGAGTGCAATATTAAATCTAAAATATACCATTATATTTTAAAGATATATTTATTTAATTAACCGGCTAAATCTCTATCTCTAAATATCTCGGTTTAGCACCACAGTAAATCTTGACAGTTTTATATAAAAGTTTAATATTGGTGGAGTTAAACAGATGAAGAAATATCAAAATTAAATAATTTTTTTAAATTTTTTTCTTGTAAAATTTTGATAGAGTGCAATATTAAATCTAAAATATACCATTATATTTTAAAGATATATTTATTTAATTAACCGGCTTTCAGTCAAAAAACTCTAACCGGCTAAATCTCTATCTCTAAATATCCCGGTTCAGTACCACAGTAAATCTTGACAACTTTATATAAAAGTTTAATATGGGTGGAGTTAAACAGATGAAGAAATATTAAAATTAAATAATTTTTTTAATTTTTTTTCCTTATAAAATTTTGATAGAGTCCAATATTAAATCTAAAATATACCATTATATTTTAAATATATATTTATTTAATTAACCAGCTTTCAGTCAAAAACTCTAACCTAGCTAAATCTCTATCTCTAAATATCCCGGTTCAGTACCACAGTAAATCTTGACAGCTTTATATAAAAGTTTAATATTGGTGGAGTTAAACAGATGAAGGAATATTAAAATTAAATAATTTTTAATTTTTTTTTCTTATAAAATTTTGATAGATCCAATATCAAATCTAAAATATACCATTATATTTTAAAGATATATTTATTTAATTAACCGGCTTTAGGTCAAAAACTCTAACCGGCTAAATCTCTATCTCTAAATATCCCGGTTCAGTACCACAGGAAATCTTGACAGCTTTATATAAAAGTTTAATATTGGTGGAGTTAAACAAATGAAGAAATATTAAAGTTAATTTTTTAAATTTTTTTTTTCTTTTAAAATTTTGATAGAGTGCAATATTAAATTCAAAATATACCATTATATTTTAAAGATATATTTATTTAAGGGAAAATTAAAATAAAGGACCTAGAGAAAATAATATTTATTATAAAGGACCATAAAAACTGTAATTATTTAGAAGGACCGAACATCATAATATAAATTTAAAATTACAAAATTCCCCCTAATCAAACTTCATAAATTATCTCTTGTATTCATAATTAAAAAATAATAATTAAAATTAAAACTAAAAATTCCCATCATGATATCATCTTAATTTTTTTATTTTCAATATATTATTTAATTAACAATTGTTAAACTCATATTTTTCTGAATTTTGTTTTTCACCAATTTATATCATAAAGTTTCCTGATTTATATTGTCAACGTTGATATCAAATTATCAATTAAGTTTTTTTTTGTAAAAAATAAAAACCAAACTTATTTCATATTTTTCAGGATATAATAGGTGAATTATATTTTTTAATTTTATTAACATTACATGAATTTCTTAACCCACATAAATTGCTTCTAAAACAAAAAATAAATCATACAAAATTTCTTGGTTTAACATATATGATAAATTATATAAGACCTTGATTTTTTATTAAAACTATATAATTCTATTTTTAATTAAATTTTTTGATGATTTTTATAAAAAACATAATTCTTACAAATTGGAGAACGTGTAAATTTTTTTTTCATAGATATATATTCAAGTTATGGAGAATGAAAATTGAGAAAACTATTGTTTAATTTAATGAAACTTAGAATTTTGTATTAATTTTAAAAATAGTTTAGGGAAGTGAATGTAAGAGGGATTGCAAAAGATTTTGTTAGGGGCATTTTAGTACTTTTAATTTTATATTTTTACATTTAGTCCTTCTAAATAATTACAATTTTTATGGTCCTTCTCCATAAATATTTTTTCCTTTAGGTCCTTCATTCTAATTTTCCCTTTATTTAATTAACCGGCTTTCAGTCAAAAAACTCTAACCGGCTAAATCTCTATCTCTAAATATCCCGGTTCAGTACCACAGGAAATCTTGACAGCTTTATATAAAAGTTTAATATTGGTGGAGTTAAACAGATGAAGGAATATTAAAATTAAATAATTTTTAATATTTTTTTTCCTATAAAATTTTGATAGATCCAATATTAAATCTAAAATATACCATTATATTTTAAAGATATATTTATTTAATTAACCGGCTTTCAGTCAAAAAACTCTAACTGGCTAAATCTCTATCTCTAAATATCCCGGTTCAGTACCACAGGAAATCTTGACAGCTTTATATAAAAGTTTAATATTGGTGGAGTTAAACAAATGAAGAAATATCAAAATTAATTTTTTAAATTTTTTTTTCTTTTAAAATTTTGATAGAGTGCAATATTAAATTCAAAATATACCATTATATTTTAAAGATATATTTATTTAATTAACCGGCTTTCAGTCAAAAAACTCTAACCGGCTAAATCTCTATCTCTAAATATCTCGGTTTAGCACCACAGTAAATCTTGACAGTTTTATATAAAAGTTTAATATTGGTGGAGTAAAACAGATGAAGAAATATTAAAATTAAATAATGTTTTTAAATTTTTTTCTTGTAAAATTTTGATAGAGTGCAATATTAAATCTAAAATATACCATTATATTTTAAAGATATATTTATTTAATTAACCGGCTTTCAGTCAAAAAACTCTAACCGGCTAAATCTCTATCTCTAAATATCCCGGTTCAGTACCACAGTAAATCTTGACAGTTTTATATAAAAGTTTAATATTGGTGGAGTTAAACAGATGAAGAAATATTAAAATTAAATAATTTTTTTAAATTTTTTTCTTGTAAAATTTTGATAGAGTGCAATATTAAATCTAAAATATACCATTATATTTTAAAGATATATTTATTTAATTAACCGGCTTTCAGTGAAAAAACTCTAACCGGCTAAATCTCTATCTTTAAATATCCCGGTTCAGTACCACAGTAAATCTTGACAACTTTATATAAAAGTTTAATATGGGTGGAGTTAAACAGATGAAGAAATATTAAAATTAAATAATTTTTTTAATTTTTTTTCCTTATAAAATTTTGATAGAGTCCAATATTAAATCTAAAATATACCATTATATTTTAAATATATATTTATTTAATTAACCAGCTTTCAGTCAAAAAACTCTAACCGGCTAAATCTCTATCTCTAAATATCCCGGTTCAGTACCATAGTAAATCTTGACAGCTTTATATAAAAGTTTAATATTGGTGGAGTTAAACAGATGAAGGAATATTAAAATTAAATAATTTTTAATTTTTTTTTCTTATAAAATTTTGATAGATCCAATATTAAATCTAAAATATACCATTATATTTTAAAGATATATTTATTTAATTAACCGGCTTTCAGTCAAAAAACTCTAACCGGCTAAATCTCTATCTCTAAATATCCCGGTTCAATACCACAGGAAATCTTGACAGCTTTATATAAAAGTTTAATATTGGTGGAGTTAAACAAATGAAGGAATATTAAAATTAATTTTTTAAATTTTTTTTTTCTTTTAAAATTTTGATAGAGTGCAATATTAAATTCAAAATATACCATTATATTTTAAAGATATATTTATTTAATTAACCGGCTTTCAGTCAAAAAACTCTAACCGGCTAAATCTCTATCTCTAAATATCCCGGTTCAGTATCACAGGAAATCTTGACAGCTTTATATAAAAGTTTAATATTGGTGGAGTTAAATAAAATTAAATATTTTTTAATATTTTTTTTCTTATAAAATTTTGATAGATCCAATATTAAATCTAAAATATACCATTATATTTTAAAGATATATTTATTTAATTAACCGGCTTTCAGTCAAAAAACTCTAACCGGCTAAATCTCTATCTCTAAATATCCCGGTTCAGTACCACAGGAAATCTTGACAGCTTTATATAAAAGTTTAATATTGGTGGAGTTAAACAAATGAAGAAATATTAAAATTTTTTTTTTTAATTTTTTTTTCTTTTAAAATTTTGATAGAGTGCAATATTAAATTCAAAATATACCATTATATTTTAAAGATATATTTATTTAATTAACCGGCTTTCAGTCAAAAAACTCTAACCGGCTAAATCTCTATCTCTAAATATCTCGGTTCAGTACCACAGTAAATCTTGACAGCTTTATATAAAAGTTTAATATTGGTGGAGTTAAACAGATGAAGAAATATTAAAATTAAAATAATTTTTTTTAATTGTTTTTCTTATAAAATTTTGATAGAGTCCAATATTAAATCTAAGCCTTCTTCTGGAATCATTTAATTTTCTAGATCCTTTGCATCTGTTTCCATTTTTTTTCTGTATTGATCATTCTCTTGTAAAATTGTTTGTGTTTTTCATATAATATTATTTATCATGGGTTTCATCCATTTTTTATTTTACACACACACAAACATATGATTTTTATTATTATTATTATTATTTAAAATTAAGTTAAATTAATATATTTATATTTTAGTAAGCTCTTGTAATTCATAAAATAAAATTAAATACTCTTAATGAGATTTTTTAAAATTAGTAATTAATTGTTCACATCGAATTCACATCACTTGAAGGTAGAGACGTTTATAAAAACTTATGAAAGGAGAGTCACTTTTTACCCTTTCAATTGCTTGACTCAATTTCATGTAGCCATGCAAGTATACCATGCACTCGCATTAATTTAGTTGTAACTCTCAGAGCTCGTTTATCTAAGTTTCTTTCATAGGAAAATCATATTTTCAAAAAATAATTAAAATTTAACATGTTTTTTAAAATATTAAAAATAATATTCTAAGAAATAAATTTATATTTAGTTTAAGAAGCTACTCAAATCAAAATAATTAAATATGATTGACGAGAAAAATTCATAAGAATATGGAGATATCATAAAATCTCAAAATAAATAAATAGGAATAAAATTTTCTGAACGGGATATGCAAAGATATCATAATTCTAAAAATCAACAAGTAATAAATTAATTCTTATGATTGTAATAAAATCCAATACAATTTATTGTATCTTTTCTATATTGTTATGGACTTTAGACTAGACCCATTAGCTAATCGGCCTAGCAGGGGGCAATCCGTGTAAGGATCTCAACCGACCCATAAGGATCCAAACCGAAGAATCTATTCCCGGGTGGTTGCCTAGATTCTTGGATGCACATCATACGGGGATCAGAAGCTCTAACCTTAAGGTACACTCTATAAATAAGAGTTACACGACGAAAGTACACACGTTCTAATATCTAAACTATTTACATACAGTCACATTGTGCACACACCGCACCCCCTTTGGCGAAAGGGATGCTTGCCTCATAGGCATTCAGGAAGAGTCTATTGATCCAATATCAAAGCACCAGCCTACCGGGCTAGATATCTATGTTCTACACCAGAATATATATATATATATATATATATATAATATTACCAATAAATTAAGGATAAGATTGCTTTTAATAGGAGGATAAATGTACCTACAAAAAATAGTTAAAAAATATATACTATATAATATATGTATATCATACACTCATATTAGTCATAACTTTTAGAGCTCATTTATCCAAATAAATTTCATGTCCAAATTTTAACATATTTTTTTATAATTCTATAAAAGTAATAAAATCTGAAAAATAGATTTTTAATTTGATTGAGAAGCTACTCAAATCAAAATAATTAAATGTTATAGATGAGAAAATTTCAATAACTCATAAGAATATGAAACTAGATGGAGATAAATATTCGGGAAAAATGGGAATAAGAGGAAATGATAATAAGACAAGAGAGAGAGAGAGAGCGGTGAAACGAATTCAAATGTATTATTTTGTCAATGAATCATCTGTGCATTGTGGCTATACATTATATAGAAAAAACGAGCCTATACAATAGTGCCATGTGTAAGTGTGATGAAGAATCTAGAATAAGTGAGGATATTTATAGAACTTGTAATTGTATAATGGACTCAATACTGTTTGGGCTTATCTTGTGTATGGGTTTCAAGATTCCCCTTGAGTCGAACTGTATTGGAGATACATTGAAGATGGGCAAACCGTGAAGATAGCAATGGTTTGGTGAGAATATCAACAATATGATCTTTTGAAGAGACATGAAGTATGTTGAGTAAACCAGCGGAGATCCTTTCTCTAACAAAATGATAATCGAGGGCAATGTGCTTAGCACGTGAATGAAAAATCGGATTGGCAACAAGATATGGGACGCGGCTTCAGTCCACTGCTGTTGCCATCCTCTACTCTTGTAATGTAAGAGATATAATCACTCTCTATATTGTCTTATTAGATGAAGAGGATTACAACATATATATAGGAAAAGCAAGAGAGAACAAAGAAGGTAAAGAAGGTAAATAAGGAAATACAATAAAGGCTAATAAAGACTCATAACTAGTAATTAAGACCTTCTAATGCAGATCCTCTAATCAGGGAACTAATCAAGGGATCCTAATAATTAGGAGATATATTTCCCAATATTCTAACACTCTCCCTCAAGCTAGAGACAGCTTGTCTCGAAATTTTTCAAACTTCGTTTTGCCTACTTCAATCTTCAAAAAACTTTAGACTTCTACTTCTTGAGTCTTAGTGGCCCCATATTTTTATTGTTTGGGCTCATACTCCTTTTTGAGTTTCAGAGGTCCCATATTTTGTTTGGGCTTGTACTTCTTTTTGAGTCTTAGAGGTCCCAAATTTTGTTTGGGCTTGTACTCCTTTTTGAGTCTCAGAGGTCCCAAATTTTATTTTGGTCTTGTACTCATTTTTGGAGTTTCAGAGGCCAACAAATTTCTGGAATGCCAATTTGGTCCCTCAATTTGATAAATGACAGATTGGTCTTCAAATTTGAGGAATGACAGATTGATCCTGCCACAAACATTTAAAGTTAGGTCCCTATCAAAGTTGCAGCGTTTTGATTTGCAGCCTTTTTTTTTTAGAGAACAACTTTTAGGTCTGATTGGTGCAGCGTGACTTTTCTCTTATCTGCACCTTTTCTTTCTCCATCATCATGCTCTTCTCCACTCGCGGCACACAAACCCAGAAACCCACGCACACCCATTTATGTATTGCTCCCTGACTATCGACGAAGGACCCAAGAGCGGCAATCCTAGATCAAGAGTAGGAGCTTCAGATTTGTCCCCTGCGATGGCGAGGATAACGACGATGTTAAGTAATCTTCAACAGTAGTCTGTTTCTGCGATCTGGTCTGACTCTTCTGCGAGTGGTGGTCGACGAAAAATCCCAGTGGTAAGGCTATGGCTGGCCGTGGTTCTACTTTTGACTTGACAGAAGTGAGCGACTTCAAAGGAGGTTGTGAGAATCAGAAACAGTGGCGGTGGTCTCTCCTTGTCGATCGAGATCCTTCTCCACTGTCGAAACTCTGGTCTCTTTCCCACTGTGATGGTCTTTTTCCTTCTCTGGTCCGAAGTCACAGTCCAAGCATCCTTCGGTGAAACATCAATAGACCGAAGGTGTGACTAACTGCGGAGTGGTTAAGAAGAAGAACAAAGCTACGATCTGGCGATTGTGTGGTAGACAATGGTGTCCCATATTTCCTTTGCCGTGTGTGCAAGCAGATATCCCTCACCGATCTCCAAGGTCATTGAATTACACAACCATGTCATGACTTGGTTGTTTTCAGCAAACCATGTGTCAAAATTAGGGTCATTAGGGGCTGGTTGAGGGCTGCCCAAGAATGTATTTCTCCTTTCTCTTACCTCGAATATACCTCAAAGACGCTTTGTGACCATTGGAGATAGTTTCTACCATTAAACTTATGGCTAATAGCCATAATGTGATGGTCTGTAAATTCTGAAGCCATCTCTGAGGTTCTGTTTGGTACTGGGTTGATGGTCATAGAAGAAGAAGAAGAGGAATTTTGAGTTTGAGAATCGGTACCGGTCATAAAACCCATGGGATATGTTCCGGGAATTGTTCCGAACATAGAAGGACTCTGAGAGGAATCCATGTTTCTAGAAGAAGGAAATAGTCACCGGAATCTGGAATTTTCGTCGGAGAGTTCGCCGGAAAATTCAAAAAAGTCACCGGAGGATGTACTCACCACTGGGTCTCACCGGAAATCAGAGGAGGAGGCCGAAACAAGAAGTCACCGTCGAAAAAACGCCGTCACACGCCGTCACAGCGTCGGTGTCCGTCAGGCGCGTGTACCCCACGCACCGTTGTGGAGTCGCCGAATCGTCGTCGGATTTCGGGGTTTCGCCGATCGGAGCCCTCCAGTCCTTCTGGGCTAGGCGGTGTAGTCTAACTCGCCGCCTACAGTGAACCCTAAACTCGCCGGAGAACTTTCCCTTCACTGTTTCTCTCTCCCTCACGTCACTCACTGTTTCTCTCGCTTTCTGTGGCCTCGGACGGGTGTCCTGGGCTCTGATACCATGTTGTAATGTAAGAGATATAATTACTCTCTATATTGTCTTATTAGATGAAGAGGATTACAACATATATATAGGAAAAGCAAGAGAGAAAAAAGAAGGTAAATAAGGAAATACAATAAAGGCTAATAAAGACTCATAACTAGTAATTAAGACCTTCTAATCAAATCCTCTAATCAGGGAACTAATCAAGGGATCCTAATAATTAGGAGATATATTTCCTAATATTCTAACATCTACCAATCACTTTGTAACATCCCAATTCTAGAGCCAATTTTTTTTAAAAAAAAATCAGAGTCGAGCCTTGGAGCGTAAGAGTAACTGATTTCCATTAAAACGATAACCAGAGTGTAATACAGTGTTGATACAGCATCCTATTGTTCTCATAGGTAATTACGGAAAATGATAAAGTGACATCTCCGTCTCAGAGCTCACTCGCTACATGCTCTCCAACCATGAGCCTACTCGTGCAGCTTGCCTCGATCTCCGATCCATGGTCCATCCGACCCTGAAGCTACAGCTGAGATCCAATAGAATCTCTATCCGTGAATGTATCTATCACATATATGTATATGAGCAGCACTAGATTAGTGTTACAGTACGCAAACGTACCTTCGTTGACGACGTTAGGTTCTTCTGGCAGAAAACGTACTTTTTACGAAAAACGTGGAAACGTCCAACAGCGGCACTTCGGCAGCGTAACGGCAACAAATCAGAGTTTCTGATATCCTATAAGAGTAATATCACTTTCATTAGTGATTTGGCATTATAACTGGCTTTTTAGGTAAAAATTACCATTTTGCCCCTATGCCCCTAATTGGCGGAATTTCGCCAGCACTTCGTTACTCTGACTACTTTTCTTCCCAAAATTTCGCCAGAACTTCGACGCCATTTTGATTTCTGAAAATAAAGACTAAAATATCCCTCCCATATGATATCCAATCATACTTAAAACATTAAAGGCTATTCTAGCATTACAACCCCTATTTTTAAAGAACTTCAAAAGCTTCAACTTTTCGGAGACTCGATCCCTACTATGTTTTTACCTCTTCAGGCATATTTTTCAATGCAATGAGGCCTAAAAACAAGTATAGGAATTTCATCCCCTACTTCCTAGAACTAACTAACAATTCTACTAACTACCGAACTAAAAACTCGAACTTGAAAGCTAAAGCCCGAAAGACTTACCCGTTGAAGACTTCTTCAGAATTTTTCCAGAGCTTCTCTCTCTTCTTTCTCCCTCTAAGATTTCGGCCTTAGCTCTCAAAATGGATGTGAGAAATGCAAGAGCACTACATGCCTATTTATAGAAAAACTCAAGGGTATTTTGGTAACTTCACAACTCCTTCTCTTTGAATATAAACCATGGAAAATTATGGTTTTGTTGGATGATTCTTGGCCATGGAAAGCCTCCAAAACGTGCAGCTCCCTTCCATGAGTCACCATGCCATTTTTTGCTTTTTGCCCGTACCGATAGAATTTTCCCGATCGGTGTCCGATTCGCGTGATTTCGGAGAAATCTCAAACTTCGAATTCATAACTCAAGATCTTCTCTTCCTCATCAATAATATCTAATTTAACTTAGATTTTGGTCTCTTACAGGGTTCCAACAGTCCAGTTGAAGTTTTCTCGAAAAACGTGTCCGAACGTGTCCGGTTTCAGAACGCATTTCTGGAATTATCAACTTCTTCAGAAAAATTCACTGATTCCAAATATGTCAAAATAAATTCAAACTCATTCCTAGATGTTGAGTTAGAATTTATTTTCTTCAAATCCAAAAATATGCCTATATGCATTTTTCCCTATTTTGTTTTATTAGGAAAATGCACAAACGGCTTTAATTTACTTCCGCAAGAGTCTAATGGAAGATAAAATTCCACTGATCAATATTCTACCCTGACATTGGAAATCCCATTCCTAGATCTCCAGATAGGATCCGTTTCCTAATTTCTAAATTACTATTCATCATTTTTACTTTAATTAATTATATTATTAAAATATTTGCAAGTTGCACAAATTATTTTTCATTTCTTTTTCTTTTTTTTTCTTTTTTTTTGCCCTTTTTTTATTTCGTTTTTTTAATTTGATTAATTATTTAATTAATTAAATAATGATTTTTACATAATTTTTACAAAATTTTCCTATTGGTCTATTCTTGCATTTAGGCTTAAAAATACCTAAACTCATCCATTTTTCTCAAAAATCTCCCATTAATTAGTAATTACATTCTTACTAATTTTAAACCAAAAACCACCATTTTTAGGGTTTTACATAATTATTCATGAATTTCCTTTACTTATGCTTAAGTAATTAGCCCAATATTACTTAATTACTCTTTTATCACTTGTTGATAATTTCCTTTTTGGACATTTATACAATTTCTCCAAGTTCATAATTTATTAAATTACCATAATTAGAGATAATATATTCTCCTAATTCACCGGGTCATTTTACTGTCTTTTAGGATTTTTCATAATTGTTCTAAGTTATTTATGTCTCTTAGGGGCATTTTCGTCATTTTGGCACTTTGGCCCTTAAACTCTCTAATTTCCTAGAGATTTTTCCTTAGAAAATAAACTAATTATTACTTAATATTTGATATCTCATATTCACCTATTTTTGATAGGTATAATTTTACTAAATTATAATACAGATTTTTAGGGTATTACACACTTCCTCAAAATAGCGTTGTTTTGGCGTAAAAGCAACACTGATGCCCTTTTTTATTATTATTACCTTTTATTTTTATACACCGGGTATGGTAGATACTAAAAAGATATCTTAGGATATAAAAAAATATTGACCGGTACTTCATGATTTTGAAAAATTATTTTTTGATATAAGATAATTTTTCAAGATTATGAAGTATTTTTTCGGTTTTTAGTACCCGTAAGTACCATGAAATATTTTTTCAACCTCCTAAAATAATTTTTCAAGATCTTGAATTATTTTTTCAGTATCGGCTAATATCCTGAAGTATCTTTTTAGTATTTATAACACCTTGAAATATGTGTATAAAAAAAAAAAAAAAAGAGCATAGTGTTGCTTTTGCGCCAAAACGGGCGCTGTTTTGAGGAAGTGATTGGTAGAGAATGACAACAGCAGTGGACTGAATCCGCGTCCCAAGATATGTGGCACCAAGATTGTCACGGTATAGAAAGGGAGCATCTGTTAAAAATATGCGAAGTTCATATGGTAAATTTTGAAGTCAAATGAGCTCACTAGTAGTTGTGGGCTTGTGGCAATTGCCTTATGCTCTGCTTTGGTACTTTATTTGGCCACGGTAGATTGCTTCTTGGAACCCCATGTGACCAAATTAGAACCAAAATAAATAGCATAACCACCCGTGGAGCGACCATCAACAGGGTTTCCTCCCCCATCAGGATCAGAAAACACAGATAATGTTAGGGAAGATTAAGGTTTAATGTGAAGAGAAAAGTGGGAGGTACGACAAAGGTAGCGTAAAATACGCTTCACTGCTGTCCAGTGTTGATCCTTGGGTTGGTGCTTGGCAAACTCGATTGACTGCAAAACTAATGTTCGGTCGAGTATAGCTGAGATATTGAAGATTGCCGATGACTGAAGATTGCCGATGACGCTGCAATAAAGAAGAGGATCATAAAAGTCTGAACGATCCTCTGGTATATCCTCTGTTAGAATTTTAAATTAATATTTGATATTTTTAATTCTAAAAATCCATTAAGTGGTCCGTATGGATATTATGTGGTCCACGTTTAGGGCCACTAACCCACTACTCTTCTGTAACTACCCACTTTTTATGCTTTATGATCCACTTTTGTGATGGCTAGAGGTTAAATTAAGACGTGTATATATAGTTTTGGTCTCCTCAATCTACTCACACGTTCAGATCTTATACCATCTATAGAGCGAGAGAGAAGGCTTAGAAGGGCCAAAGCCCAAAGTTAGGGTGTGCATGACAACCATTATATTCCTCAACACTGTTTTTAAGATGAAACAATTTTTTCTGATTCTGTGCCTTAGAAAATTCTGAGAATTAGAATTACATTGGTTAACTCATTTAATTTTTATTTCGAGAATCAGAATTACGTTTGTTAACATTTTTTTTTTTCCATTCTGAGAATCAGAATAATTACGTTTGTTAACACAGTTTTTTATTTTTTTATTTCTTACTTCTCTTCCGTGAACCAAGGTCACAGGAATAAAGACAAATTTTCAAGCTTTAGTTGAATGCTCAAATTTATAAGCACTCTCACTCTTGCTGTAGATATAAAACAATTGAGTAGAATCAGCTCGGACTAAACAAAGAAGCAGAACTCAAGGAAACCAAATAAACCCTTCAATTTTCCTCAACCTGATTAGCTATCAAACACTCATAAACATGACATTATATCCAGATTCCTAAAGCCACACATCTTTCTCCCATAGTCTGAAAGTCTCTAAGCAGACTGACCAGTTGCTGTGAATCATTTCAAATATTCTAACGGCCTAAAGTAATCCTAAGGGAATAGTAACTTTAGCTTGCTCTATGTGATACAAAAATGTGCAAAGGCTTCCCTGCCTCTCCACAGAACCCAAACCACCTCCCCAAGAGAGAACTCTAGCAAGATCATTTCTGGTACCGGCAGGAAGAATAGCAACTGGGGGAGGCGAAACAAAATTTTGCTTGTCTATTGCGTTCAAAACCCAACCAACGGTACCATCTCCCCCACATACAAGAACTCTAAAGTGAGGCACTTTTCTAAACAGATATAGCCCCACCTCTAGCCCCTGTGACGAGCTCAGTTCAAACACCTAAACAAACCAAAGAAAGGTTTATCAGCTGTGTTTGGTGAAACTATTTGCAGCCAACCAACAAGAGGGCCTAATGAGCATTATTAGCATATTTCATGCATATTTACAGGAAATAGTAATTAAACAATAATGTAGTTATGATTTCAAAATATACAGAGGTAATTCAATGAAAAGGGATGAATGCTTAAAAGACAGGCGTGGTTTATTGGTGTACGAGATATTTCTGAGACCTAAAACACCAAAGGCTCCTACTTATATACATTGCACCTCCACTGTTCAAGTAACTGCTGCATAGGAATTTCATGTTTCATAGAATTCAGTTAGAATTGTTTCCCCACGAACAATTCTTGTGATCTCACCAACTACTCGGCTCACATCATCTTCATCCAGATTTCCTACCTGGGCATCGGGCATCAGTTAGAACCATAGTATTCTCTTTCTCCCACAATGTATTCTCTGACATTTCTACAAACATTCTGCCAACAAGCTGAGTGAACTTTAGAATCTTCTTCACTGCCATGAGTTTCCCAGATTTCAATTTCAGAGAAGGTATCACCCGGAATCAAGTCATTTGTACCAAAAATCTCCGTAATATCATTAAAAATTTCCCCAGATTTCATTATTTCAGAGTTTCCCCAGAATCTTGCAATACCCATGTGCAATAATCTTATAATGCTCCATTTCAGGAATCCTCATTACATGCTTCTCTTTTATGTGCTTCTTAGGTGCTTCTCCTCCTAAGAAGCACATAAAAAAATATTGATAATTTTTTTTAATTTTTTTATATATTTTATATATTTAGATTAAATTATATATTGTATCTTAAAATATTTTTTGCACCCAATATCTTAAATTAATTAATTTATAGGATACTGGTGTTACAGAAAAAATATTTATGAATACAAGACTGAAAATTAATTAATTTGAAATACTAGATGTAAAAAAATATTTTAAAATGCAATATATAATGTAATCTAAATATATAAAATATATAAAAAATTTTAAAAAAAAATGTATCAATATTTTTTTATGTGCTTCTTAGGAGGAGAAGCACCTAAGAAGCACATAAAAGAGAAGCATGTAATGAGGATCCCCATTTCAGTCTCAGACAGTCAGCGCAAACAATCCAACAAAAGCTCAGCAATCAGCTTAGGCATTAGAATTTTATAAATCAGCAAACAGACTTGCAATTAGCAGAGAGGCGAATTTCTTATATTGGCAAAAAGAGTTATAATTAGCAATAAGCAAACAGAGTTACAAGAAAATTAGCAAAATTACAAGTTCAGAAACCAGAGTTATAATTAGCAATCAGCACAGAGTTACAACATGATTTCTTATATTGGAGGCAAACTGGTTTATTATTTAGGTCATAAGCATATCTAAAGAGGCAATTCCATATGCATTTGGCAAAGACCGTAGCACAGACTCACTTCGATTTGAGATGAAAAAAAGAAGTGGATTTCTACTAGAATGGAAGAAGCCACACGAAGAGGGAGATTGAACCCTGATGCTCTGCAAATTTATGGACTTCGCCTAGAAACACGAAGAGCGAGATTCAAGAAGTTAAGACATTTCTGGCCGAAACAAAGTAGTAGTGAATGACGGTGACGAACAGAGGAGCACGACGTGTCTTCTAGTCCGACTCTAAAGCCCTGTCTCTGACGAAGGTGATGGAGGGTGTGAAATCTTCGGCGAAGCTCCAGCGCTTCTGTCCCTCTCGGTCCCAGAAAAAATTCGCACCGGTTTCCAAGCTTTCCTGCTCACCGGCGGACGACGCAGGTGAGGTGTAGCGTTGGGCGAGTGAAGGGAGGACGATCGGCGTTAGTATGTAGGAAGGTGATGACTGATGGTGGTGGAGGTAAGATCTAGCGGCGTCCCAAGGTTCTCCAACAAGAGAGGTTGATGAGAGAAAAATGATGGGTTGGGTTTCTCTCATCATCATTTTCTCATTATCCCTCATCATCTTTAAATCATATCCGTCAAATCAATCACAATACTACTTTAACATCTCTCTCCTCTTTCCAATCAAGGGCCCAGATGGACTGAGGAGAAGAAAATGAAAAAAGAGATTATGAGAAAATCCTCTCCCAAAAATGATTCTGATTTTGTGTTTGAATAGAAAAGTAAAAATTTGTTGTTTCTTTTTTTTATTCCGCAGTTTAAAAAATCAACCGGTTCATCTCGAGAAAAAAAAAACCGAATTTACCAAATATAATTCCTATTTATTTTCATTTCTGGGAACAGAAATTGAAAAAAAAAAAAAATTGATTCTGAGAGCGTTACCATACATACCTTAGGGTATGTTTGGTTTGAGGGGAGGGAAGGGGAGAAAAAAAAATGAGAGGGGAGAATTTTTTTTAAAAAATTGAGTGTAGTGGGGTCCACATATTTTCCTCTCCCCTTCCCTCCCCTCTCCTCAAACCAAACATACCCTTAATTTCTTCTTCATAGGAGAACAAATCAATAGCTGGAGGTATGTCAGATCTTTCATTTTTTAATTCCGCATTGATCTAATTACTTATCA
Organism: Acacia pycnantha; assembly: GCA_025563575.1. NCBI lineage: Eukaryota > Viridiplantae > Streptophyta > Magnoliopsida > Fabales > Fabaceae > Acacia > Acacia pycnantha. The sequence goes on from JAMWYP010000065.1 coordinate 933,825, forward strand.
AGTTAATTAGTATGATTAGATTGTTATATTTCCAACATTTGGTATCAAAGCTTATTCATATGGCCTCTCTGCCTTGATTTTCTGTGGTTTTCATGAGAAATAATATATGTTTTCAATCTAGATTTTCTGGAAATTTTTTTTCAGGCCTTTGTTCTCTAGAATCAATATATATGTTAATTGATTCTTTAATCTGAGATTTTTTTTTTCTTTCTCGTTTGAAACTAGTTGTTCTTAATCTCAGTATGAGTTTCTTGAATTCTTTTGAGTTTCTTAACGTCATTTTTTTTCATCAGAGAAAATAGAAGAATCCGATAATTTTTTGGTTTTGATCTGGGATTTTTCCTTTTAATCTGGGATCTAGGCTCCTATTTTCGTATATGCTTACGATCTAGATTTTTTGCTTGATTATCCATGAACGCTGTCGATGGAAACTGGAGATTTTGATTTGATCTTCGATTTCGATTGTGTGATTATATTGAGTATATTGTTCTTCTTGGTGATTATTTTTCTGTCATTATTGCATGGAAATCATCGTCCTTCGAACTCCCTGATCGCCTGAGAATCGCCGTGAAATATGGACGACAACAGCATCATTAAAATGATCTCAGCAAGATTTGAAGTCCAGACTCGTGAGAGCTTGGGCGCCTAAAGGCTGGCGCTCTGCCAGCTCGGCCACACGCTCCTGTTTGCTTGAAAATGAGCATTTAATGAATTTGAATTGTTTTTGGATGGGACCAGACTCATTGGATTCTATTCTTTTTTTTTATATAAAAAAAATTTAGGAAAGGGGTTGGGCTCACCCACAGTCCAAGGGCAGGGCGCTTGGAGCCCAGTCCACAGGACATACTGGCTAGAGAACATTTGCATTGTGGGCCGTGACTCTTTTCTGGTTGCAAAATCATTATTTCTGTCATTCATTGAGCATCTGGGCCGAAAACCTTGTGATTAATTTTGGATTTATTTTATCACGTTTGGGGCTCTGGAATGATTGAAAGAACATTTGTGCTTTGGGATTCTTATGTTAATTTTTGAAGTGACGTTTATAAACGATATCCTGGGCTTTGAAATTTTAATCTCCTGAAATGAATTGTGGGTTAAATAATTTGCCTATTGTTTGCTAAATTAACTTCTTTTTTATGTATAATTTTGAATATATCACATTTAATTGTTTAAATTAATAAAAGGATTGACTTTGGCTTTTTTTTTTCTTTCATATTCTGAAAGGCTTGCAAAAATTATTTTATAAGTTATTTAATTGTCTAAATATTTGGAAAATTAACTTTAGACAATTATTTAACCGTTCAAAATTTTGTAAAACTTAATTTAAGTTGAAAAGTGCCAAAATTAATTCTTTAAACAATTTTTGAGTACATAAAATAGTGGGAGGATTTTTCTTTTAATTTGATTATTTAGTTAATCAATTAATCCCTCCATCAAGATGTGCATATATTAGATTTATTTTGGAATGCACAAAATAGTGGGAGAATTTTTCTAAGATTATTATTTAATCACATTTTGTTGATTAAATTAATTAATTAAATTCTCATTAAATATTTGTGCATATTTGGAATCTAAATGCACAAGATTAATATTGGTAATATTGATTTAATCAAAGTGGGAGGATTGTATTTAGTCACTTATGTTGATTAAATTAGTTGGTTAAGTCCTCCATGAAGCTGTGCATATATATATAGAATTTAAGTGCACATTATTGATATTTGTGATATAGTCACTTATGTTGATTAAATTAATTGGTTGAGTCCTTCATGAAGTGGAAAGATATTTGCCGTGTCTCCCAAAATAACCAAGTTCGAAATTGATTTGCAGAAATAGGGAACCTGGGTCGTTTCCCAACGAACTTGCAGCGGGTTTGATTATCAACAATAGCGAAACAGAACAGTAAAATTGGGGGTTTTTGATTAACAGATTAAAACAAAACGAAATAACATAAAAAGAATGAAATAAACAGAATGAAAAAGAACGAAATATGCAGAAACAGAATGACAAATGATCAACCCAACGTCCAGATTCCAGAAACTTCCATCATTGAACGAAATATAACTAACTCACGTTTGGTTCCGGATGAACCGAAATCTCTGCATTCATCCGGAGAATCCCTCGCCTAGACGATCGCCTAGAATATGTCCGAACAGTGGCGTCTCATTGTGCAATCGCACAGCAACACTGTAACCTAGTCCGAACTCAGTCCTTGGGATGAACCAAACCGAATATTAAATCTAATATTCGAACTATTTCCAGAAATCGAATCCGATAAGATGAAAACAGAATTGAAAAAGTTACCGATTAAGCACAAGCTCTCTGGACGAATCATGGAATCCTCAACGTTGGGTCAATCACAGAAGTCTAGCCGATCATGGCTGGGAAAAACAAAGAACGGACGAAGAACACGAAGAATATGTGAAGAACAGTTGAGAGAATGTAAAAACTTCTATTTTGATCCACTCCAATGTAAAAACGTGAATGAATAATCTGTTTGTGGCTGCTGCCTTCTTAAAATAAACCTAAAAACGAAATGGGCTCTAATGGTTTTAGGCCAAAACAGAAATAAAATAAAACTGGACTTTTAATTACAAAATTCGAGTCTAAACAAAATCCAGAATTGTTCATCTGACTTCGGCTCCAAAATCGACCGCCCTCTTGTCCGAATTTTCTCTTTATGTATTCATAACAATTGTAGCTCTCTGAATCATCTGAAATATGAGACAAAAATGAGGCAAATCCGATGTCTGGTTCAAGAGTTATGGTAAAAATAGTGAAGCAATATAAAACTGGAATTTTATTATTAAAAATGGCTAAAATGCAATCTAAGGCCCAAAGCCCAAATGAACATAAAATCCATTATTTATTAACTAAAGAGTCCTAAATTATTAATCAAGAGATAAAAAGAAGTGTATAAAATATTCAATTATCATGAAGCTGTGCATATATAGAATTTAAGTGCACATTATTGATATTTGTGATTTAGTCACTTATGTTGATTAAATTAATTGGTTAAGTCCTCCATGAAGTTGTGCATATATAGAATTTAAGTGCCCATTATTGATATTTGTGATATAGTCACTTATGTTGGACAGATTTAATTAATATATTATTTTAATCCAAATTCGAATTTTAAGATTAATTTAGATTAATTTTGAATATTTTAATACGGCCCAATTAGGGTTTGAGAAACTATATTAGATGACGATCTAGTCGTATTAAAATTGAATGAGCCGTGAAAAGAAAACCCTAGAGGAGAGACGTAAGACGCAAAGATTGAAGGCGCTAGCATGCTGTTGTCCGTGTTGGGGTACTATTCGGTGTGGATACTGGTAGAGGGAGTGGATTCGTAGAGTCGGCTTCTAACTGATCGAGTAGGACGCACACGAGTTCGCATAGGTATGGTTCCTAATGAACCTGATTTAAACGCCATTGACAGATCCTCCTATGGGATTCGTAAGATTTTAGTGGATGAAATCCTTCTGCTGTGTGTACGGATCCCAACACGCCATTGTGGGCAACATTGACAAATATAAGGCAAGACTCGTTGCTAAAGGATTCACTCAAAGAGAAGGAATCGACTACAAGGAGACATTTTCTCCTGTACCTAAGAAAGATTCTCTTCGTATCATTCTAGCATTAGTTGCACATTTTGACTTAGAGTTGCAACAAGTGGACGTGGAAACGACATTTCTCAATGGAGAAATAGAGGAAGAGGTTTACATGAAACAACCAGAAGGATTTTCCTCTAATAATGGTGAGCATTTGGTGTGCAAGCTCAGGAAATCTATATATTGATTGAAACAAGCTTCCCGTCAATGGTATTTAAAATTTCATGATGTTATCTCTTCATTTAGTTTTGTAGAGAACATTGTGGATAAATGTATGTACCAAAAAGTTAGTGGGAGCAAGATTTGTTTCCTTATTCTATATGTGGATGATATTTTACTTGCAACCAATGTTAATGGTTTACTATATGAGGTGAAAGAATTCCTTTCTGAAAACTTTGATATAAAGGATATGAGAGATGCATCTTATGCCATTGGCATTAAGATACATAGAGACAGACATTTAGGTTTGTCTCAAGAGACCTATATCAACATAGTTTTGGAAAGATTTCGGATGAGAAATTGTTCACCAAGCGTAGCTCCTATTGTGAAAGGTGACAGGTTCAATTTGAACTGGTGCCCAAAGAATCACTTTAAGAGGGAACAAATGAAAAACATTCCTTATGCTTTAGCAGTAGGAAGTCTTATGTATGCTCAGGTCTACACATGACTTGACATTACATTTGCTGTTGGAATGGTAGGGAGATATCAGAGTAATCCAGGTATAAACCACTTGAGAGCTGCAAAGAAAGTGTTGAGATACCTTCAAGGGACTAAAGAGTACATGCTTAAGTACAAACAAATTGAAATTTGGAAGTGAATGGTTACTACGATTCAGATTATGCTGGCTACATTGACTTAAGAAAATCCACTTCAGGATAAATTTTAATGCTAGCCGATGGAGCTGTATCATGGAGTAGTAAAAGGCAATCTTTAATTGCTACTTCCACTATATAAGTTGAGTTTGTATATTGTTTTGAGGCTACCTCATGTGGTGTACGAATGAAGAGTTTCATTTTTGGGCTTAGAATTATGGATCCAATTTCTGGGCCATTGAGGTTATATTGTGACAATTCAGCTGCTGTTTTTATGGCTAAGAACAATAAAGGTGGTAGTCGAATCAATCATATCAACATTAAGTGTTTAGCCATAAGAGAGCGTGTTAAAAAAAACAGTGGTTATTGAACACATGAGCATTGAATTGATGATTGCTAATCTTTTAACTAAAGGCATACCTACATTGAAATTTCAGATCATGCAGAAAGAATGGGTCTTGTTTCCTTTAAGTGATTTTTTGTTGTAAGAACGATGTTATATATGAAACTTTATTTGCGATATTTCCTCATTCAGTTGTGCACATATTCATATTGAGAAATATCATTAAAGTTTGGACCTAGAATAAACATGGGGTTTATTCATTAAGTCATATGGGCTTGGGAAACATGATGCACTGTGATACATGGAAGATAATACTCGCTTTAAGAGGACCTGTCGCTATGATCCATTCATTTTGTTTTTCCTTGTGATATATGATGAAGTGTGTGAACCAAGTGGGAGAATGTTAGAATTTTGAATTAATATTTGATATTTTTAATTCTAAAAATTCCATTAAGTTGTCCACGTGTATGGATTTTATGTGGTCCATGTTCAGGCCTTCTAACCCCCTACCCTTTTGTAACTGCCCACTTTTTATGCACGATTATGATCTACCTTTGTGATAGCCATAGGTTAAATTAAGACGTGTATATATGGTTTTGGTCCCCTAAGTCTACTCACACGTTCAGATCTTACACCATCTACAGAGTGAGAGAGAAGGCTTACAAGAGCCAAAGCCCAGAGTTAATTTCTTCTTCATATGAGAACAAATAAATGGATGGAGGTATGTCAGATCTTTCATTTTTCAATTCTGCATTGATCTAATTGCTTATCAAGTTAATTAGCATGATTAGATCGCTATATTTCCAACATCCTCTTCCATCCATATAGTTTTGGCCATAACCTTGACCACTGTTGTGCCCATATCCGGAGTAATCTACACCTTTGCCTCGATAAAAATTAGTGGACGAGTTGCAAGACACTGTAACAACATTTGCATTGACTCCGGTTGGAAGAGAAACCAAATTTTGTTGATTCAAACGTTCACTAGTGCAAAAATCGGTTTTTAATCCAGTGAAAATAGTTTTTTTTAGAGTGGTTTTAGATTAGGTCTCAATACAGTCGGTCTAAAAATAGACTTCTAAGACTGGTTAAAAATCATTTTTTAGACAGTTACTCAAATATCAGGTATTTAAAGTTCGACTTTTTAGATCGGTTATGGAAAAGATCAGGTCTTAAAAGTTGGACGTTTTGACTTGACTTGGCTTATGTCACATCTAAAATTTGTCACTTTTTAAACCAGTTGTTTCGAAAACAAGTCTTAAAAATAGTTTTTAAACATGATATTTTTAAAACCGGTCTTAAAAGTTAAACCTTTTAGACCCCATATTTTATATTTCACGTCTTAATTCTTTTTAGACCTGATATTTATAACATCCAGTCTATTTTTTTTTTTGTTTTTTCATATATCTACTCTATTTCTTCCTCTTACTTACCGCCCAATCCAACACCTAAAAGACAATTTAAGCTACAAGCTCTAAACAACTCAATATGAGTTACAAATTAAATTATTAGAAATGAATATACAAATTGAATTAATGCCAACAACATTCCAACTCAAGTAGGAACAAAATTGATCTAACAACTATTATTCATAACAGACCACATAACACACCAATATTTTCGTAGCCAAGAAATCATCACAGACCACAACATTTCACAACATTCAAATAATGAATACATACATGATGAAAAACATAAGACCTAAAATCACTATTGTTCCAAGAGCTCATAAATGAATTAGAATTAAGCACAACATTTGTGGATGAATTCAATATATTATTTAGGAAAGGGATTAGTAAGATCAAACATCTATAACATCAAAGTCAGACAAATAATCAACTTGCTAAGTTGAAAAAAATTAAAAGTAGTACAAAATTGTTGAAACATACATTTACCTCTTGAGTGAATTCAATCATGCCTAAGGTGATGATGTTAAATATGTGTCTCAACACATAAGAGCCACATAAGTTGGATCTTAGTGGTTTCCTACGAGTATAAAAAAGAAAAAAGAAGACATAATTAGAACTGTATATATAGAGCATAGCTTATTGAACAATTTCATAAATCAAACCAATATGTACTAACCTTTGGTGTGATCCATTTATAAAGTGATACCCTCCTATATCCCTTCACAATGATCATTTCTTATGCCGTATTCATTATCCGCTTCATCTTCTTTGTTCAATTTCGATAGACCTATTCAAAAAGAAGGAGTCTTAGGAATATGGGTTAAATATCATTTTTGCCACAAAAGTTTTGGCTAGGGGGCATCCAGCTCCCAGAAGTTTTCTTGGTATCATTTTTGCCCTGAAAGTTTACAAAAAAGAGCAAATATGCCCTGGAAGTGTTTTTTAGGAACAAATTTGCCCCAAAAGTTTTTTTAAGAGCAAATTTGCATAAACTTTCGGGGCAAAAATGATACCACAAATGATCAATCCAACGGTTAAGATCAACTGATGGGCAATATTGCTACATTTGTAAACTTCCGGGGCAAAAATGATACCAAAAAAACTTCCGGGTGCTAGGTGCTCCAAAACCAAAACTTCCATGACAAAATTGGTCTTTATCCCTAGGAATATTATAATTTGAATGACTTTCCTCATCAATATCAATAACCTTTTTTCCTAATCGATGATTTAGAACACTTGTTTCGCTTGATCTGCCATAATAAAAGGTTCATCTCAAAAACTTGGATGTAATTCTTCTCGTATTCCTATTGCTTGCAAATCTAATCTTGTCTTCGCACCATCCTTAGAATTACCTTGTATGTTAAGAAGTATCCTAACAATACTGTCACTTACGTTTTTCCCCACATGTATGACATCAATACAGTGTCTTATATCAAGATTGTGCCAATATGGAAGATCAAAGAAGATAGATCTCTTTTTCCATTTTTTTTTTTCATTTTGTAGTCTTACCAAAGGTGACATTGATATTTTTCACATTTTCATAAACTTACTCCCTAGTAAATACCTCTGGAGCATCTTGATACTCTTGGCCACAAAAAAGAAGAAGCTATCTTTAATCTAGCCCGGTCTAATAAATCTCCTATAACCAAGATAAACCGTCTTTCTTCCATGTTGAAGTTGATGATAGTATGTGCCTTCTTCATAAACCATACATGCTTTATGACCTTTTACACTATACCTTGACAAGTTTCCATATGCTGGGAAGTCATTTATAGTACAAAAGATTATGGCTCGCATTTTAAAAACCTCCTTCTTATTCGAATAAAAAACATTGACACATTCTTTCCACAACTTTTTAAAGTCTTTGATCAAGTATTCTAGGTAAACATCAATGTCATTTCCAGGTTGTTTTGGTCCCAAAATCAACATAGACAACATGATGTACTTTCTTTTCATGCATAACAGGGGAGATAAGTTGTAAATAATCAAGAGAAGAGGCCATGAAATATGTATAATGATAAGGCTACCATGAGGATTTATGCCATCCATGCTAAGGTCAAGCTTAAGGTTTCTAGGTTCTTTGCCAAAGTTATTCGATTTTCTTCCATTGAGAAGAATTGACAGGATGTCAAAGCTTTCCATTAGAAATAATCTCATCTGCATGCCAGCTCAAATTTTTTGCATCATTTTCATTAGCAAGCAAGTGCTTGAACCTCGGTATGATTGGAAGATATCACAACACTTTTGTAGGAAGCCTTATTTGATTTGTAACTTGGGGTTTCACATATAAGACACTTATATTTCTCTTCAAACTCTTTTCTATACAATATGTAACCGTTAGGACATGCATATATCTTTTTGTACTTCATCCCCAGTGGACACAATATTTTCATAGCATCATAGTATTAACCTAGCTAGCAACACATTATCATCTGGAAGCATGTTCTTAATAGGCTCAAGTGTTTTTGAAAAACTCTTGTCACTCCATTCATGTTGTGCTTTAGAGCTTACCAATTTCAATCACTACAAAAAAAATAGACTTTCGGTGGTGACATTAAAAGTCGCCGCTCAAAGTTAGACTTTCAGCAGCGACAATAGCGTCGCCGCTGAAAGTATTGACTTTTAGCGGCGACATTAAAAGTTGCTACTGAAAGTATTACAATCAGCGGCAACATTATGTTGTTGCCACTGAAGGTATGACTTTCAGTGGCGACTCTTATATGTCGCTGCTGAAAGTGTGTTTCAGCGGTGATTTAGTGTTGCCACTAAAGTTTTACTTGTTATTTTCCCCCTTTCTTCCCTTTAGGATTTAGAGACAACAAACACTGGATAATGGAGAACGGACAGGAACACTTCATCTTTGTCCTTACCCTGAAGCTCAGTGGTCGTCATCTCTCTCGATCTCGGCGGTCTCAGTCGAAGTCACTCACTATATCTGTTTCTCATCTCTCTCGGAGTCTCGGATCCTACCCAAAGCTTAGACTCTTGTCATTTCTCCGTCTCTTGTCTCTCTAGATCTAGATCTCGGCCTCACTAGTTGGCTCAGCCTTGGTCGTCCAAAGTGTCTCCCCTAAAATCTGAGCAACCAACTATTTTCACATTTCATCTCATTATAAGCAAAGAATTTGCAAATTAAAGTAGCTTTGAATGGGAGAGCAGAGCAATCGGGTCATACTTTGAGCGCAATGATTTTTTTTTTCAAGAGAGGAGTGTTGTCATCATGTGCACGCTCTCGCCATAACAAACATAAGAGTAGCTCTCTCTTTCTCTCTCGCGCACACACATTGTCATAATGGATTATCAAAGAAATAGATATATCCATATTCATTGATGATGAATATATATCATATTCTTTTGATTTTATTTTATTTTTCTTCGCTCGAGGTTTGTAGTTGTTTAGGTATTTCCTATTATAAACCACAGGTTTCATTATTCTTGATATTAATGATTAAAATGTAATTAAAATCCAACATGGTGCTTCCCTAATTGACCATGACTTGTTTTCAATTCGTAGCCAGCGCTTCATAGGTGCAGTTAACGAGATTCTTGTATTTTGAATGATTGGTTCTTTTACAGCTCTTATGGTAAGATTCTCAAATCAAGAACTATGAAGTCCTATTTTAGTTACATAGCATCATACTAGTTCCATTTTCTATCCCAGAGTGAATTGTGCTGGTTCTCTGTTCACCATTATTTCTTCTCATCTCTTTTTTGAAATAAAATTCATATTTCTCTTATAATTTTGAGCTGAGTACTTTCATCTAGTTTATTGTTATGAAATTGATATGGTGGTCTCACAAATATTCAAGATCTTGCAAAAAGTTGTAGCCCCCTACAACAACAAAAACATGTCAGTATTACCCTTATGTTTAACGGTTTCATGTGCATGTATGGGAAGGTTGTTCATTTGGCGTGATAATTTTGTTGGTTTAATAAGTGCATGAACTCTGTTGTTTCTAACTGTTTTGTGTGTTTCAAAGCTATCATGAGGGAGAGATGATATATGTCAAAACCTTCAGTATGTGTGTGAATACTCTTGATTGAGTAAACTTGGGATCATGTTTAATACTATTAATATCTCCCTCCTTCCCTTAAATAAAGACAGAGAGAAATGGGATTTCACTCTACCGTTACTTAAACTTGAATGTGTATATATCTTAGTCTTTCCATGTACATGATAAAAACCATTTGCAAGAATATATGACTGAAAATGATAATTGAGGATGAATATTCATTCTTGTTATGGTGGAGATTGAATTGTCATTCTTAGGCAGTGGCAAGTGGAGAACTGCACTGGGATGCTCTTCTTAAGGCCAATTTCACCATCACACTTTGTTTTTTGTGATTGCTCTAATGCTTTAAATTTTGCTTACTTTGGGAGATTTTATTCATATTAGGGTGAACTTACAATTATAAAATCAAATATGAGGCTTTAAAAACTTGTAATTTCATAGATAAATAGAGACCTTTTATCTTTAAATAATTCATTGTTCAACGTGTGATATGATTCCCGAAAGAAAGGGATGATTGGATCAACTAGGAATGGAATTTCGCACCGAAAATTCAGCCTTCAACACGTCCTGATAAGAACAGAGCGTATCTCACGCTATAGACCTCGAATTTGAGTGATTCCAAAAGATCTTATGTGTGAGGGAGCATATTAATTATGATCTTGTCTCTTTTTTTTTATTAGATGTTCTCTACCCTAAGGATTGTCTGGGGTTATATTTGAATTTTCTTACAATTGCAGGAGTGCAGTTGTCATAGGCACTGGTATACCTCTTGCTCTCTTTCTGGTATGGAATGCTGTTATCGTTGGGGCTATTGATAATACTGATACGGGAGTGGACCCATTAAACAGTTGAGATCCACAAATGGAATAATTGGAGTAAGTTTGTATAGAACACTACAAAAAAACAGCGAACTACCGACAAAAAAAATTCCTTCAAAAATTACCCACGGAATTCCGTCGGTAATTTCAGTTACCGACGGAATTCTGTGGGTAATTCCGTCGGTAAATTTCTGTCTCAAAAAAGCGTGGGAAAATAAATTTTATTCTGTCACGGCTTTTTTTGCGACGAAAATTTATGACGGAAATTAAAAATTACCCACGGAATTCTGTGGGTAATTTTTTACGGAATTTTTTCCGTCCCTAATTCCATCGGTAATTCACTGTTTTTTTGTAGTGGATTTTCATGCATTTTGAGTCTGAACTACAATAAACACACCTGAAGTTTTGGTATCTGATTGTTGAATTTATGTTCCTCCTCTCACCCTTGATTTTGCAACCCATAGTTGAAGCATTCTTGCTCCTTGCAATGGTAACATCTTACATCAGATTTGTTTTGGGCTTGACGTACTTTCTTGTGGACTGTAAGTGTTATTCTTTCTCTCTTTTTGTTTCACTATACATATGTGTTACATTTTTTAATAGCCTTGAGTCTATTTCTTTGTTCCTATGGAAAGGGCAGCTCGGATGTCAAATAATATTTAGGACTTCAGGGTTGGAATTTTCGCAGCTGAAATATGATCTCAACTTTTCATATGCAATAAGGTCCTTTGTTGGTTTAAATTATGAAAAGGTCATTCAGGCTACAAACTTGGACAAAATAGAGACCCCCTATACCTTGTACTGAAATTTTAGTTTAATTGATAGAGCACAGTGGTGTTATGTGATCTATGTAGGTGACCCCGCTTAATGGGATAAGGTTTTGTTTTGTTGTATGCTACAACTAGGATTAAACTCTTAATTATTTGTTCATGGAAGCTTTGATATCTTGACAAGAACCATTTTAGAACAGAAAATTAATGAAGAATTATTAGTAATTTTTCTCATGTTCATTATTTGGATATTCAGTGTTGTAGTTACCACTTAGCAGCTGGTCAAAACAGGCCCCTCCCATATATTTTGGCTTTAGTCCCACCGTTGCTACTCTTATTGTGGGATCCAGAAATACTTTTTAAAGCCTTCAACTTTGCTGGAACCTATGGAGGTATATCTATGATGAATTCCTAGGCATGTTTCTGTTGTTGCTTGTTGATTATTTTCATCATCAAGTTAATGTTCAGCTTGAGAAACATGATTATGCCTTGGTGCAGTTTTTGAAATATTTGTGAATTAAATTTTCTATCAACTTTTCTGCCAAAGTCCTGTTAAGTTTAGGCAAACAAATGTAGTAAAACCTTTTTTTTCCAGTCATAAGTACATGATTATAATTTCTAAAAATAATTCTGCACAACTTATGTTTCTATTGGAAAACCATGTACTTACAAATGGAACTATGCTTATTTATTTATTTTTTCTATATGATTCATAGTAAATTTATTGGAAATTAATTATGGTGCTACAAGTTTTTCACAAAGTTTCATTTCAACTTGTAGTGTTGGTGTTGTTTGGAATTATTCCAGCTGCAATGTCTTGGTCTGATAGGTACTCAACTTTGAAATCAAGTTCATCTCCACCTTTGAAACTACCTGAGCTTGTTTCCGAAGGGAAGATAACTCTACTTCTGGTTCTTGGAAGTTCTGGATATGTAGTTCTTTCTTAATTTGTGTTGTCACTTGTATACACTTCTGGACTTGCTGGAAGTGTACTTGTTGGATTTTTTTATAGGCTGTCCATGTTTGAACTAAAGTGTATGCATCTTGTTAAATTACATTGAGTTGGTTGCTAGAAATTATTGCAAACTCATTGGAATTTTTGCCATTTATTTTTTTTAAAATAAAAATTGTGACTTTTGGTGGTGTCTTTTGTCGCCATTGATACATGTTTCAGCGGTGACACAAAATTCACCGCTGATACTTGTTTCAGCAGCGACATTTGTTGCCGCTGATACCCCTCTTTTAGTGGCGACCCTCTTTTCAGTGCTTTCTGATATACTTTCAGCGGCGTCAGCGGCAACAAAATATCGCCGCTGATTCTATACTTTCAGCGGCGACAAAAAAAGTCGCTGCCAAAAGTATCAGCGACAATTGTATAAGCGACGACAATTTGTCGCCGTTGAAGGGTTTTTAGCGGCGATTAAAGTCTTTTTTTTTTTGTAGTGAATACTGCTTTCAACAATTATTATTTTTTACACCCTGGGTGCAGCGGCTTCTTTGCGTCATTGCATATTTTATCATATGTATGTGATTGCTCAACAACCTCTTATCTTAAATCATGAATAATGTCATTTATCCAATCATCCATATCCGTGGTTACTTCCCCCCCTGTTGAGATGCACTTGGAATTTCTAGTTCTTCACCATGCCATACTCATACTGTAAAACTCTTACAAAATCCTTCAAAAATTTAATGTGTATATATATCTGCAGCACTTAGTCGCTTCTCATTCAAATATTTTACACGAGGGCAATAAAACATCACACTATCATCATCGGCATTTCTTTTAGAAAATTCTAAAAATTCCCTCACCAATTATCATATTCAACACTCATTTGTTTAGCTTTTATCCAATTGTGATTCATATTCGAATTCTTATAGACAGAAAGAGTTAGTATACATTATCTAATCTATAAGATGCATCTTGAAGCAAAAAAAAAAAAAAAAAAGCCTTGAAAGATGCTAAAGTACGCATTATTCTAACATATAATATGCTAACAACGTGGTCAAATTAGAAGGCAGGGAAAATAAAGCAAACAAAAAATGCATAAATAACAAAACTCACTCTTGGGAGGTTCTTTCAACACAAATCAAACCCTATAAAACCTAACTTATTCGGGTTTATGTTACTCAAGAGCGTATGATTTTCAGCTCTATTGAGCATTATTAAAGACATGTGTGGTTCAGATGAGAGGATGACAAAAAAATTAAATTGCACTAAATTAATTTCAGAGATAGGAAAGTGGCGTGCGAGGAGTGTGTAAGGGCATCATTGTATCAAAAATTGAAGGAAAAAACTTAGGCGAAAAGTGAGCTTAGCGGAACTAGCTTGTTGAGAGAGAAACGTGGAGCAGCGACGAGGGCATGTACACAACAGACACTGGCGTCGGTGGTAATGACAAAGAAGCGAGGCGTGAAAGAGGATCGGGGAACAATGGAGGAGTTCAGAAAAGCGACAGAGCTCAGAGTTATCGGGACAAGAAGAGATTTAGAGAGCGAAATTCAATTTACGCGCAACGAAGAGAGGATTTAGGGAGCCAGTTTTAATTTGAGGCTAATCTTTTAGATAGGTTATACTCAAAATCATGTTTTAAAATTTCACCTTTTAGACCGGTTATTCGAAACAACCGGTCTTAAAAGTAATAAATATATTATTTTTTTATTCTGCATCTTTTAGACTGGTTATAAGAAACATCAGTTCTAAAAATTTTGATCTTTTAGACTGGTTAAAAGAGACAACCAGTCTAAATAGTAATCGACTTTTTTTTTTTTAAATTTTTTTTTTTAAGACTGGGTGTTCGAAAATCTGGCTTAAATAATACCTTTTAAACCTTATATTAAAGGAACTGATCTAAGAAGTTCTTTACATTTACAATTTTTTTCGGTCAAACTTTTTAGACTTGATCCTTTATAATCGGTCTAAATGTGGCGGTCTAAAAGGCCTATTTCTTACCAATGGTTCTTCAAAAGTAAGCAAGTGACTCTTAGACAACAATTGATAATTTTTGTTGTTGACAATTTTGCCTCTAACTTATATTTTCAATTTAAGAAAAAGGATAATTAATTTGCAGGTCTTTATAGTCCCAACCAATTTTTAATTAGGTCCTTATAGTTTTTATTTTATTCAAGTCCTTATACTTTCACCTGTTTTTAATTAGGTTTATGTAGTTTTTTTTTCTTTTTATCTGGTCCTTATTATTTCACTGGATTTTTAATTAGACCCTAGTAGGTTTTTGGATTTTGATTTATTAATTTAATTGACAGTAAAAAATGAATAATATTAAAATATATTTACGGGAAATTTTGATATTTTACTAGAAATAACTAATTTTAATTAACTTCATTTGTTTGTGCAAAGTTGTTATTAGGCACAAATTATAAGGATTAAAGGGAGTGTATGATGGTCATCAAGTATTGGGCCAGAATATAGCCCAAATAGGAACTTAAAACCTTGCTTTTTTGTATTTTTGTTTTCTCCTCTTGTAATTTCCCTTCCGTCATTGTTCCCCTATTTTCATATATTTCTTGATTGTCACAAACTTAGATTATTGGTTATATGCAATATTGGTAGAGCCAATTACATCATTATTATAATATTTGGTATTGTGTATTTTTTATTCATTACAAATGGTAGTGCTTTCGTTGAGAGTCGAACCTTACGCCATGGCCGTCGAACTTGATGAAGCCGAATTGGAACAACCGGAGGCTGATATGAAGAAGGCGGATGAATTCTTTGAGGATGCCAAGGGACTATTTGATCGCCTTGAAGGATTGTTAGAAACTATTCTCCAATCGATGGATAATCTGGATCGAAGGGTGGAATTGTCAAGCACAAGGTTTAAGGTTGGGTCACCCTCCTATGCGATTCCGATGGTATACAATCAACAACCCTACAATTATACTCTCGCTGACCATATTGAGGCTACCATGGCTGTTATCAATCGACAATAAGGAATTCCCATTGTTAAATCGATTAATTATGCTCAACCATTGACAGAACAATGTTGATGGCTTTTTTCAGGTTCGATGGTGGCTCCATTGTAGATTCATTCTCAACCCATTGGTTGAGGATGACTACAGTGAGAGCACTGACTTGATCATTGAGTTCTAGAACACTGTCCCTGGTCCAAAGTTAGACGTGTTCACTGATCTCTTCCATCCCTTACCTCTAATTACTGTGAGTGAGCGATAGATTCTTAATGATTTTACTATCTTTAATATTGTGCTCTTGGCTGGTCGCGATTTAGACTACTATCATAGGAATATTCATGGTTTGGTTCTCTGCGTGGCATTTGATCCGGGTATTCCTATTTTACCTAATCTTTTCAAGCATTGTAG
Organism: Acacia pycnantha; assembly: GCA_025563575.1. Lineage (NCBI taxonomy): Eukaryota > Viridiplantae > Streptophyta > Magnoliopsida > Fabales > Fabaceae > Acacia > Acacia pycnantha. The sequence continues at coordinate 949,939 of JAMWYP010000065.1, forward strand.
TTTACTAGCATCTCAATTTTGGTTTATCGACTTTGGAGAATTCTCACGCCATGGAATTAAGTTGAGTAAGTTCCCTATTCAGTGTCCAAGGTTCTCCACTGAATTTATTGTTCCTTTAATATTTGACCATGGACCTATCACTACCATCTTTTGTCATGTTTATTTGCCTATTATATTGGTTGATACTGGGCGAGTTAAAGGAGATTGTTGCTTGAATTTGGTTGCTGAGGTATATCAATTGCCTCTCATACTGGCATGCTGTTAAATTGGTCCTATGATCCTAGAGATGTTAGAACCAATGAGAGTTTGAGATATGTTGATGCCATAATTTTCATAGTAATCGCAAGTATCTTGCTGATGGGTGTTATTGAGATGCATATCTTGTGTTTGGTAAATTGCATCATTGATTCTTCTACCTTGTGGGTTGAAATTCATGTCTTATATCTTAGTGTTGCTACATTGCTACATTGGTGTTTCAAGTTTATTTGGCCACCCTTATTTTTAGAAGTAAGTTTTACTCAAGCTTTTCACATTCCATGGTAGAGGAATTGCACTGCTGCAAAAATTTCCCTTGATCCTTTGATACTAAAGCTCTCTCTCTAACTTAAGGACTAGTGAAGTGCCTCAATGTGCAATTTTTGATGGCAAGCCGGTATTGTTAATCTATTTTTCCTTTTAGAAGCACAATCGGATATGTTGTATAGAGCATTACCTTATCCCCATTAAGATCGTTGCTTCGTATTGCATCTCCAAGTCTTCATTTGGGTCATTGCAAATTGATGAGACAAGCCATGAACATTATTTCTGTTATGCATGTTGTATAGAGCATTTGGCTTATTGAGTGGCTATTTTTTTTGGTTCTATAAATTTTGGCCAATGAAATGTTTGGATATCTACTAGCCTCAGTAGTGTTTTCTTGTTTTTGGCAAGTTACCTTGTGTCAACATCACCCCATTACTTTCCTACCGATTGTTTTGGTGCATCTTAGACTTGAAGAAGGTGATTTTCCCTCATATATCTCATCTTTATTGGAGCTACCACATTTTCGTTTGTTGGAATGGTCTTGACCCACCTACATCTATAGCATGGGCTGCTTTGCAAGTTAATTTCCCAAACTTGGACTTTGAGGACAAGGTCCATTTTAATGGGGGAGGCAATGTGATGGTCATGAAGTATTGGGTCAGAAAAAATCCCAAATAGCAACTCAAAACAAGAAAGCATTATGTATATCGACTTGAAACAAACTCCATCCAAATACAACACCCATATTAAGAACAATTCTAACGGTAATAATCTTTATGATAGGGGAAAAGGTTTCATGGAAGTCTATTCGCTCTTGTTGTGTATAGCCCTTTGCTACTAACCTAACTTTATACTTGTCAATAGACCCATATGAATTATATTTAATCTTATAAACCCATTTACAACCAATGACCTTCTTTCCCTTGGGAAGAAGCACAATATCACATGTCCTATTAGCTTTTAAAGCACCTATCTCTAATTTCATTGCCTTGATCCACCCACTGTCCTTAATTGCTTCATTATAAGAAGTAGGTTCAACACTAGAATCTATTGAACATAGGAAACATAAATGGGATGACAAAACAGTTTCATAAGATATATAATCTTCAATAGGATATTTACAATAACCTTTGGATCCTTTGTTTAGTTGAGATACAGATTTACCTGTTTTACCTTGTGAAATCAAATTGCATACATAGTCTTGGCACCAAATAGGTGGCCTTCTTTTGCTTACTGGCCTTACTGGGCTTGTTTTGGGTTTAGATTTAGAACATGATTAATCAAAATCATCAATTTGATTCTCTAGTGGGTTGTCATGTGTTGCATCCCCATTTTCTAGTGGGTTGTCATGTGTTGTACCCCCATTTAGACACCAGATCAAACTAGAATATGTCACCTGCAACAGCTTCATGTACTCTCCTTTGCCGAGAGCCCCTTTCTTCTAGGAAAGGAAACCAGTTCTCAATAAACCTTACATGTCTACTCACAAATATTTCTTTATTTTTAATATTGTAAAGTAAAAAGCCCTTTTGATTACTTGGGTAATACAAAAAAATACAAGCAATAGATTTGGATTGCAATTTGTCAATATTTGTTAGATAAACTTTATAACTATCCAATAATGATAAATCATTAACTAGATGTGTGGTTGCTCTTCAATCAATAACCCAAGTTACATATTCATTTTTTGAAAGGAAGGATTAGTCGAACCTATACAGGTTAAAGCATGTACACTTTCTTCCGGGTCTTTCTTTAAGAGCTCATGTAATCTATCATATTACTCCTGCGTAAGAGATTGCGATATCATGGTTGAAGAATGCATACCCTTTTTTGTATCATTTTGTCTCTCGGTTCCCTGCTGGTTGACCTCCTGAATATGCCTCCCTTTCAGTCCTTTGAAGTCAGGAGCATATCCTTTAAGCTGGTAACAATTTTCCTTGGTGAGTCCACTATTTTTGCAATGAGAGAAATTCAAAGGAAAGCCACCTCCTCCTTTGCCTCTGCCTCTCCCTCTCCCCTTGGTTGCCATGTCTATACCTTTACTATGAGTCATCTTCAATGCCCTTATAAGAGCCCTTTGAACCTCATCCTCTGTATCCATTGCAAAGGCTTGATTCACAGTAGGGAGAGGAGACATTAGCAATATCTGACTTCTGGCAATATGATAGGTCTCATTTAAACCCATTAAGAATTGGAGGAGCTTTTGTTGCTGCACCAAATTGCCTAGAACATTCGATGCCTCACATCTGCAACAATTGCAAGCCGAACCAACATCCATAAAGGAAGACTGTTCTTCCCACAACTCCTTCAATCTCGAGCAGTACATAGCAATCGACAATTCCCCTTGTTGCAGCGAATTAATCTCAAAGTAGAAAGCAAAATATGAGACCCTATGACTTTATCAAATATTTCCTTTTAGTCCTTCCACACCATGTGTGCGTCATTGAGATATACCATATCATTTGCCGGCTCCCGAGACAAAGAATTTAGAAGCCAAGACAACACTATAGCATTACAACACTCCCATTGATCGGCTAGTTCATCACCATACTTCTCTTTCTTGCAAGACCCGTTTACGAAACCAAGCTTATGTTTCCCTCAAAGGGCAATCCTCATAGCTTTACTCCAGACATAATAGTTGTCATTTCCAATGAGAGTTAGAGGTATGATGGTTGGACCTTGAGTATCCAATGGGTGTGGATACAAGGGGTAAGCAAAGTCTACGGTGGTCACTGGCGGAATCGTGCTACTCTTTGGGTCTCTCATGGTCTTCAACGGCGTCAGTGCCAAAGATGAGTGCTAGGTTATGTAACATCATGAATTTTTGGCCTAAAGACTTGAGAATAAGCCTAAATTTCGGACAACTAAGTCCAATTCGGGAAGAGTCCCAAGAATGTCAAGAGAATAAAATAGTTTTCAGGGACTAAGTAATTTGGCCATACTAGTTAGTGGACCTATTATGTATAGGCCATAGAATTAAAGTACCAGTGTAGAAGGGCACAAAACACTTATACAATGTTAATCGGTTGGTAAAGATGCCACTTAGCTATCTCATAAGGTATGGGACGATTAGCTAAGAAAAAATGTGCCGAAATAGGTATGCACATGACATTTCTTGGGCAGTTATGTGTGCCCTGCGTTTTTGGGAGACACCAATATGTGGTGTCATTTGGAGAGTCTCGGTATGCATGTTGTAATCTTGAGTAAAACCGCGAGCAGAATCCCGGGTAAACACCAATAAAGTAGCTTTAATAAAGTAAGTCATGACAATTAATGATGACACAACTTTTGTGTTGGCGCAATGAGAACATGACACATGTTCCGTCATCATGACAAGGCATAAAACTACTATTGTGTTGGTCTAGTGGAAAAAGGACACACGGCGCGTTCTGGACCGCACCCGTATTCTATATATATCCCTTTTCCCTGATTTGTCTTTAGGTCATTTTGGTCAAAACATGGAAAAGAAAGGAGAGAGAGAGAAACAAAATAAAGAGAGGAGGAGGAGGAGGAGGAGAAGGAGTGTAGGAAAGAGAAAGATTCAAGGGCCGACTTTGCCTCCGATTTGGTGGAGGTTTTGTCGGAACAGAGAACCGACTACAGAAAACAAGTAGAGGATTCCATACTTTCCTGGAGTGACGGAAGGATCGGGAGCTAATTTGAGAATTGGTAAAGCATATAGGTAGTAACTCTAATCTACTGTACTCTGTGTATCTGTGTATGCATGTTTTTACCATAATTGTGGATTTGTGTCTCGGACACGTGTTGTTGCATTCAGTTGTTGTTTTCCCAATGCTGTGGATCCGGAACTTGCAGTGTGCTCTGCAATCATCGCTATGTGCATATATGACTACTAGTTCCGGGAAATTGTTGTGTGCATTAGGGGCCTTGCTATATGTCATGCCCTGCAGTCAACGCTATGTGCATCATGTGACTACACTATACTGAATGTTGTATTGTTTATTTTAATGATTGTGGTTGACTATCATACGCTGTTTATGCATTGTACTTGAGATTAATATGTTACCCTGGGATCCTTTGGGATTTCATCCCTTGTTGCTACTTGTGAATTGTATAGTATATTGGATATAGCTCCCAGGACAAAGCGGTAGATGTCAGCAAATGGAGATACCGGACTAGTTTCAGATTATTCGAGGGATATATGTAGAAAAATTCATGTAATTATGTTTTGAAGTTATGACCAAGATTTGTATTATATTATCAGTATACTATGCCCAAACTATTGTACCCGTTGTGCTAAGCTATAATGCTATGATATATAATGTATTTTTTGAAGGGTGTGATAGGGTTGTCTTCCAAGAAGGTAGATCAGAGTGTCGGTACTCCTAGGTTGTCGTTCGGCCAAATCGTCGAGGTTGGGTTAAAGATCGTCGATCTTGGCTAACAAACTATCTCGGTGTTAAAGATCGTCGATCTTGGCTAACAAATTGTCTCGCCGAGCTTGTACCAAACGTCAATCTTGACGTTCAAAGCTCCAGTGGCCGAATGAATGATCTCGGCGAGCTTGTATAGGACGGCCAAATTTACGGGTCAAGATCGACAACCTTGCTTGGTTGCAGATCATTAGCTCTCACACAAGGCATGGCTTCGTTTTTTTTTCTGAGGAGAGAAAGTGGATCAGAAATGATGGTTTGGCAGAAGCTATAGGTTATGCGCGAAAGTGGACCTTGGAAAGGAAAGTGCACAACTACCTAGCAACCTTGGAAAAGTAAAGTGCACAGCTACCTAGCAGTGAGATATCGAGGGGGACTCTGGAAGATGTGACAACACGTGAATCTTGGGAAGCAACCCGAGTTTGGGTGTCAACCTGCGTGTTTCTTGGAAACCCAGTGCTCTGATGCCATGGAAACAAAACAACTGGGCAAGAGAAATCTATTATCTCATTAAATTGGAAGAATAAATGTTCATACATTGTGTTGTTCTTTAAGTCCCTATTTATATCATTTGGGTTTTAAAGAGTATTAAGGCCCATATCTATCCTATACAAATATATACATTGACTTGTCACTAAACTACCCGTAGTATACAATATTTTTACATACTATTTTCTACACCATGTTTAAAAGCTGACAGATATTAGGTGGTATTAGCTAGTGAGAATAATGAGATATTGCTAGCCTAAATCTGTGCCTATTTATAGTAGGTGTTGAAGGCCAGAAGCATCAGCATGATTGAGAATATTCCAGGATTTAGAAATATTATATTCAGCCATAATTGGGGTTCAAGAATAATATATATAGTTAAGGTGAGATTAAGAATTTAGACAAGTTTCATTTAGAAATTATATTATCATGAGAAAAAGTGTGGTTTGTAATGCGTGTCATCTTCAATAATTAGATTTAATAAACATTAAACTTCACCTAATCTTTTAGACAAGTTATGATGATAGCTGTTATACATATTAACATTAAGACAAAAAGGACCAGAAGGTCCCAAATATATGTGATCATAACTAATGAGAGCCTAACCTAGCTAGCTGGCTTGGCCAGCGCACTGGTTATTTATTTAAAGCGTTGGTGTCATATCTATCAGCATCTGATCCCCCCCCCCCCTTTTATGGGTAAAAGAGTAATATACATGTGCTTTACCACCGTTAAAATCTAGCATGTTGTAAATATGGTTTTTTCTGTTGTAAATAGCCAGATTTTAAATTTTGTTGTAAATACAGCACTTCCTGTTGTCAATCTAGCATTTTTCTGTTGTAAATGACATTTCTATGTTCATATTTACAACAACATTTTAACACTTAGATTTTGAACATAGAAAGGTCATTTACAACAGAAAAATGTTAGATTGACAACAGGAAGTGCTGTATTTACAACAAAATTTAAAATCTGTCCATTTACAACAGAAAAAGTCATATTTACAACAGGCTAGATTTTAACGGTGGTGTGACTTTTGCTCCTAAAATGTAACCATATGTGTATTTTTGCTCCAAAAAAAAACATATGGTGCTGGGCACTCCCGAGAATAAAACACATGTATATTTTTGCTCTTAAACCCTTTTTTGATTTTTGGGAATGACGGCTTTTTATTAGCGATTGTTATGATGGAAAAGCCATTTCTTAGGCATTTAAACAACTGAACAACGGTTCTAAAAAACTGTTTTAAAATCCTTTGCAATAGTGTATTTTGTAGCAGTTTTTGAAACCGCTACTACAGTCATTTGAAGCGATTAAAACAGCTACAAATATATCATTTTAATCACTACAAAACTATAATTTTTTTTATAGTGATAACCGAAAAAAAAGAATAGGAAAATATGATAAAAACGAAGATGGAATATGTGAATTTAGAAATCTAATTTGTCTTTTATTTTAAATTATAATAACTATCAATAAAAATGCTTAAAGTAGCACACACATATATATAGACACACACACATATAGTTACACACACAAGCAGCCAAGCGTTCATAGCGACTATATATATATATATATATTCCATCATTTTATTTTTAACTTTTGTATTTTGTGGCAACTTACATATCATTTATTAAGCATCTACACCAACCCTAATTAATATATTACTTCTGAGTCTAAGGACTGATACCTATAAATGATAAAGTTATAAGGGCTCAATTAAAACAAAAATTACAAATAAAGTAAAATTATAATTAAGGAGTTACAACTTATCGGTTCAGAAAAAAAATAATACCAACTTTTTATCCATTGAAACCTATTATTACTTTCAAAATTAATATATCGAACATCCCAAAGGGACAACTTTTTTTATACAGTCCCAAAGGGACAACACAATCATTGCTATAAAAATAATTTCTCACATTTATTTCACTCAATTTAAAAAAAAAAGAAAAAAAAGAAACACGAGGGCATGCATATATAGATCTGCCAGTTCGCCAAATAATCATGAATGGTGAAGTTTACGAAAGACTTTAATTCCCTTCCAACGAGACTCCATGTAGTGAGAAGGATCGTTTTGTTTATAGACTCCAAATTTGAAGTAATGAGAGTGACCTGCACGGCCAGGAGCTTCATAAACCAAAACCCTATCTATATAAATCCTCACAATCGAAGCCTCCACATCATGAATCACATTCAACTGAAACCATTTGTCCCATATACATGGAACTAGAACTGGCCCCCTGTAATACGTAAGCGAACCATTGTAAGTCCTAACCATCAAAGTCGTCGCGTGTGGAGGATCTGACCCGAACACTTGCATAACGGACACTCCTGTACTTCCACTTGGTACGTATCCATGCCCTTCAAATTGCCATACCCCTGAAGAATAATCGTAACCCTAAAAACAAATCGAAAAATATTACATTGTATCTTATACATATATACTCCCCTTGGTCTTTACTATAAGGCATGAATAACTAATTCTCGCAAATCAATGAATGACAATTAAGTCATTAAATTTATCCTAAATTCATAATTTTTTATTTTTTTTTTCAATTTTCATCCTCTTTAAATGATTTGAAACTTTGAATCTCAATCAGGCAAAGTGAAAAGAAGTACTTAATATGGTGATTGGTGCCTTATATTTGGGATCGAAAAATAAGTTTTTCTAATTGGTACATTTTAATAAGAACCAGAGGGAGTATTTGAAAACATAATGATACAAAAATAGCTTTGATCCTTCTAGTTTACCATCATCTTGGTTTTGGTCCCTCAAATTTCAAACCCTACATTTTGGTCCCTCAAGGAGAAAAACTTTCCATGTCCTTATTAAGTTATACGGTCCATGTTTTAAACGAAATGAAACTTAAGGTACCAAAACTAATGATTTAAAGCTTGAGGGGCCAAATTTGAAATGAGGCTAAACTTGAGGAACCAAAGATTGTATTAATGTGTGTGTGTTGAGGAGGCTTACTTGAATTCGGACTTCAGATCGAGAGCCACGGCTTTTTGGGCTGAAGGGTTTGTCTGTGGAGTAAACCCAAAGCCTGTGTACTCCATTTTGGAAGCTGTACCTTGAGCTAACAGGTAAGTTATAAGGCGTCTGAAGTATGAAATTGGAAGAGTTGAGAGGGAGTTCAGTGAAACCTAGGGTTAGTTGCTCATCAAGATCGGAGGGTCTAACACTCACTAATAAATAAGAAAAAACAAGAAAGCTAACCATAGCATTGTGATGAACAGATGCCATGTTTAAAAGCAGCAAGGTGTGTGTGTGGAGGGAATAGCCTAAATCTGTGTGTATTTATATTAGGTGTTGAAGGCCAGAAGAAGAAGCATCATTGAGAATATTCCAGGATTTATAAATATTATATTCAGCTAGAATGGGTTCCATGAAATATTGTATAAATTTTGGATGCATCTGAGTGAGGGTACGGTCTTCACTTGGAAATAATAGAATACTTGGTTAATAATTTTGTCGCATCTGTATTGAGACAAATTTCCTTTCGAAGTTATATTATGGCGAGAAACAAAAAAAAGTGTGGTTTCTAATAGGTGTCATGTTGGTTTTGAAGATATAGAGTAAATACCATTTTTGGTCCCTGGAAAAAAGTACGAACCCCTTTTTGATCCCTAACTAAAAATAACTCGTCCCGTCATCCCTGGGAAATCAAAAAACATCCCACGTTAGTCATTCCGTCAGTTAGCTCCTAACGGCGTCACTAACGTTGCTGATGTGTAACGTGACTTGGTCCAGTCACATGCCACGTAGGAAGGCCAAAATGACGTCGTTTATATAAATACCCTTTTTGGTCCCTGGAAAAAAGTACGGACCCTTTTTGATCCCTAACTAAAAATAACTCGTCCCGTCATCCCTGGGAAATCAAAAAACATCCCACGTTAATCCTTCCGTCAGTTAGCTCCTAACGGCGTCACTAACGTTGCTGATGTGTAACGTGAGTTGGTGCAGGGTGCTTCGTTACCTTCAACATTTTTTACTCGTTGAAAAGTCTATTCACTGACCTCACCGTTGAATTTAGAGAAGTATAAGGATTCAAAGCAGTGAACACCGTCTAACTCCGGCGCAAACCTAGGTGAGAAGCGCTGCTATTGTTGCTTGGCTCCATTGGGTTGCGTTGATGGCGATGGTGGCAGCGCCTTGGAGTTATATGGAGATGCCGGTTTTTTCTCGGGGGAAGAAGGCTCCTGCTCGGGCTTGGGCTTGAGATTTGGGGCATCAATAGACAAGCGTGATCTCTGACCGTAGGAAAACTCGGCGCAAAGAGCATCAAAGGAACTGAAGATAGATATCATTTGACGACTATAGAACCGATGGAGTTGACGATAACGTATACGAAGTTAAAGACGAAGTTATATTTGACGACCATAGACATCATTACACATCAGCAACGTTAGTGACGCTGTTAGGAGCTAACTGACGGAAGGACTAACGTGGGATGTTTTTTGATTTCTCAGGGATAACAGGACGAATTATTTTTAGTCAGGGATCAAAAAGGGGTCCGTACTTTTTTCCAAGGACCAAAAAGGGTATTTACTCATGAAATTATAAACGACGTCGTTTTGGCCTTCCTACGTGGCATGTGACTGGACCAACTCACGTTACACATCAACAACGTTAGTGATGTCGTTAGGAGCTAACTGACGGAAGGACTAACGTTGGATGTTTTTTGATTTCCCAGGGATGACGGGACGAGTTATTTTTAGTTAGGGATCAAAAATGGGTCCGTACTTTTTTCAGGGACTAAAAAGGGTATTTACTCGAAGATATATGCATTAGAGAAAATTCTAACGTACGGATACTTCAATGAAGAAAATTTCATCGGTTTGTGGGACTTATGCGCCTACCGGATAGAAAAATCATGGCCGTTTATTAAGAATGATGGTTTATGACTTCACCGATCTATTAAAAAAAAAATTATAACAAGATATATAAATATTACTCCCACACAAGCTGTTGTAGAGATTAAGACAAGAAAGATCATCACCAGGTCCCAATTATACTCGTAACTAATGAGAGTTTATATATGAACCAAGCAATGCCGGCTCAAACTAGTGGACATGTCCTTCTCAAAAAAAAAAAAAAAAAATATATATATATATATATGGTCTATAGAAAGTGATATGATGTAAACCAACAAGAGTTGGTCTAGTGGTATAAGACTCCGTTAGATCCCTTTAGGTCTCAAGTTCAAGTCATAGAGGAGACATTTTTGTTGGGAGGAGAAGCCACCACGAATCCCAAAACTGAATGCCGGTTGAAAGTATCAAAAAAGAAAGGAAGAGTAGAGTGATCTGATGTAGGGAAGTAAGTTTGGTTATTGCAACTCCTATGCTTGATAAGATAGTATGGTAAGGGAGAGAGAAGGGATTATTTGGTTTATTTATAAGTTACATTGTTAACTTTTTTATATGAATGTATAATTTTATCTTTTATTTGACTTTGTTCAATACAAAAGGGGGTGGGCTTTTTGGCGTCCTAGATTAGCTTTAGGACGCTAAAAGGTTACTTTTTTGAACTATTTTTGGCATCATAATTAAATTTTTAGGACATCAAAAATACTTTTTTTACCGTCATAATTAGTGAGGGTACACTTTTGGCGCGAGAAGGTACACTTTTGACATCCTATTTTAATATTTGGACACCAAAAATACTGTTTTCGGCGTCCTAATTTTTAATAGGACCAAAAGTAACTTTTGTCGTCATTTTTCTAAATTAGGACGCCAAAAGTCTCCACATAATTACAAAAATATCACCGCCTTTTTTTTTTTACTTCTTTTTTTTTTGAAAAAAAAGGACGTCTTTTAGAGAAGTAATATCTATATTTTGTAGTAGTGCTACTTAGGGATCATTGATGTTCCTGAAGACCCACCATCTTTATCTGAGCATGAATGCTTTAATATTCTGTTGTCTATTGAGGAGTATGATGGGAAGCCTCTTAAATTTAAACCCTCTCAGATGCCTGACACCCATAGAGTTCTCTGGTATCTTTACAGTCGCAAGTTGGTAAACAAGGGACAGAGTTTCACTCACTTTGTGAGTAAGGATTACCAGTTGCTCGCTTCCATTATTGCCAAAGAGCCACGTAATCTAGGAAAATTGATTATTTCATAAATGTCAAATTTTCTATCTACCTCCAGCACCTCCAAGAAAGGTGACAAGGCAGTTTTTCCTAAGCAGTTTAGCAAAACTCACCTTTTATATATGAAGATTTCCTTTACCAAGGCAACTGGGCCACTGAAAGCAGAACCTCAAAAAAAGGATAAAGAGGTAGTGGATGGTCCTTTTCAGCCTTCTTCATCTAAGGCACCAGAAGAAGCTCATTCTTCTCAAGCTGGCACTGCTTCAGCTCATGCACCCTCTTTCTCTCAAAATGCTACTCAGACTTTGATTCAGAATTTTATTTCTCCTGTGTTGAAGGGATTAGAGATACACAATCAGCTTCTAAGAGAGATGGTTAAAGCTTTGCATGGAGAAATGCTTGATCTAAAGAATCATCTTGATGATCGCATAACCTCTGAGATGTCAGACCTCAAAGCTGACATGGATGCTCGTCTATCTGTTCTGTTTGAGCATCAGAGGGAGATTAAGAAGGAAGTTCAGGATTTGGATCAACAACATCTTCATACCCAACTCATGATGCAGAACTTGAACAACAATCTTGAGTATCTTGCCACCAATCTCAGTCGTCCTGGTCCTTCTCAGGCTCCTCCTGCTACTTCTCATGAGCCACCTGCTTCCTCTCCTGCCACCACTGCTATTGTCCCTTACTCTGCTCCTCCTGGTCCCCCCTCTTTGACTGATGACAAAGGGGGAGAAGAAGCATAGGTTTTAGGATCTAGGATTTAGTCAGGTCTTATTTTGCTAATCACTGATATCACTGATAGTTAGTTTGCACTAAATGATTTTTGGCTATGTGCTTCAAGACTCTGACCATTATAGTTTTTAATGATATATTTTAATATGATCCTAATGAGATGATTAATGTCATGTTATGCCTTACTTTTGCTTCTGAATGACTTAAATCCTTAAATAAATACTTTTGCTAAAATTGTTGTCATCATCAAAAAAGGGGAGAATGTTAGATCCCAAGTGTTTTGATGATGACAAAAGATTTAAAGGTTTCAAAATAGAAAATGATAATAACTTAATTTGTGAATCAGAAGTAAACACTCTCGAGAATGTATTTCTGATTCTCGAGAATGATCTTATGATTCTCGAGAATACACTTATAATTCTTGAAGAATGACATGAGAAAAGAAATGAATTCATGATATTCTGATTCTCGAGAATCAAATTTAATTCTCGAGAATTGGACCAATTCTCGAGTACTCAATTGATTCTCGAGAATAGGCATAGTCTGTCTCAAAGATCACTTCTAAATATAAACATTCATTCTCGAGAATGAGTAAGCCATTCCCGAGAATTAGTAAGCAATTCTCGAGAATAAGATAAGGATTCTTGAGAATGCTCAATGAATGATTAATTGCTTCCCGATCTGTGATTCTCGAGAATGTCAACTTGACTCTCGAGAATGGAAGCAATTCTCGAGAACTCACTCATGATTCTCGAGAATGCTAAGTGAATGAATATGATGATCAATTATTTCTTATTACATGATTCTCGAGAATGCCAAATTAATTCTCGAGAATGAAAGCAATTCTCAATAATACAAAATCAATTCTCGAGAATACCTTCCATTTACGAAAACTCATTAACGTCTGATTCTCGAGAATGACATCATAGTTCTTTACGATAAGCTTCTGAACATATAATTCTTGAAAATGAGGTAATCAATTCTCGAGAACTCTTACAGGTTTGCCTTCTCAACTCCTAGTCTTTGACTTGATTCTCGAGAATGCTTAGAACAATTCTCTAGAATGTTGTCTGAAAAGTTTATGATGAATTTACGCAACTTAAATCTCTTCTGGAAATTCATGGGTTATTCTCCAATGTTTATTAATCATCTTAAAACTCACTTATATCATATCTAATCAATCCTTGTTTGAGTTTTAAAGTGATTAACCAGGCTAAATTTGAATTCGAGAGAAAGGCGATCCAACGTGGCGGTACATTAAATGCAAGACAGAGAAACAGAGCAACATTAGGAATTAAAGATTGCAGCAGACGAAAACATTCTTTTGAGGGACACTTATTCCAGCTTGCATTATGATTATCTCTCTGCACAAGGTCGTCATCGCCGAGAGCATTTAATGAACCAACGTTGGAATATTTCCAGTCATTCTGTTTCTATGTCTAACGGAAATACAGAGAGTCACAACGGCTATTTCTTGAAGGTTCACAACGGCATTAATGGTGTTCACTATAAAACATTCAATTCCGCCAACCACCGAAACATCTTATGCATTCAATTTGAGTCTACTGTATTTATTGTTTCAACTGTTTCATTAGTATCTTCGGATATCTAGCACTTCAGTGATTATCATTTATCTACTCAGTGAGGAGTTTTGTTTCCTAAACATTTATTTGATTACAGTTTAGTTGGTATAGCTTAAGGTTGTGGAACCTTAAGAGTGGGTGTACGTTTGCAACCAGTAAGGGGGAGTGAGTCCAAGTGAGAAAGGATCATCCTTGAGTTGTAATCGTATTTGACAGAATTAGTTGAAATCCCAAGGTGTTCTTGGGGACTGGATGTAGGTCAAAGAATTAGACCGAACCAATATAAATCGTTCAGTGTCCATTTCTTCTTCCTGTTTTAGATTAAATTATGTTTCTTTATATCTCTCGAAAAGAATTTGAGATCACCTATTCACCCCCCTCTAGGTGATATTCCACCTTCAACCTCCTCCGAAGTTCCTCCCTTGTTGGCAGCACAAGCGACCTTCATGGAGTTGATTCCTCCCTCCTCCGTAGTTTGGATCTTTTTTTTTTCAGTTTTACTATGATTTGTTTTTCATTTTGTTCTGATTGTGATTGTTAGATCTGAAGTTTTGGATGTTAGTCCTATTCTTAATTTATGTTAATCCTATTTTGGATATGGTTTTTTCTTTTGATTTGTATTGATCTGCTAATTTTTTGACTCGTCGTGCCTCTTGTTAGTGCATGTGTCGTGGTTGTTCCTCGTGCTCATCGGGTCACTGAGGGTTTGGTTTTTTTTTTTTAAAAAAAAAAAAAAAATTTATGTGTCCTTATTTCCTTATTTGAAATAAGGACACCATAAATTAGTACTTATTATGGCGTCCGTTCTTTTTTAGGATGCCGCAAGTCTGATTTTCTGCATCCCCCTAATAGGTGTTCCAAAAAAAGGGACATATAATACATAAAAAAATAGACGTTAAAGATTGTTTTTGTAGTAATTACCGTACCCTTTCTTTCTTAACATTAGCTCCATTACAATCTAATAAAAGTCCTTTGAATTACAGTGTGCACTTGCTTTATTAGTGGTGGAGAATTTAGATTCGTGTTAAGCCTATGGAAAGAGTATTGGATAGGGATGGATTTGAGTGTAAACACAAACCTATACACTTTTGAGTGAAGAGTGACATACACATTATTCTTGGTGAGGGATTTCTAGCTTAGGTTCCCCTTAGTCAAGTAAATTGCCATGATGTTTGTTTTCTTAATTCATAAGAAGATCACCATAACGTCGATCGTGCCCCCTCTCTCGTCTCCTCCTCTCACCTTCTTCTCCGGCTCTCAGACCTTCCTGCACAAACATGGATTTACATCATTAGAGGAGGCCTTCTGCAAACTAGACAGAGTATGCATGCCCTGTATCTACCTCCTCTTCTTCAGCCTTCCTCACTTTCTCTGCCTCTTCGGAAGCCTCCTTTTCCGCCTAAAACACCGAAAACAATTTAGTCTGACGGATTTGGACCTCAGTATAATGCAAGCCAAACACTCAGAAAAAACCTCACCTCCCTATTACTAAACACTTCATCAACAACTTGTTTTGTGTATTCAGGATCATCACAAATCAAAATGTTGTCATAAACCGAGCCCCCTTTCACTTGAAACGCAGATGCTTCGCTTCATATTGAAACAAAGGTTTCCCATTAAGGCTAATTAATAATATTTCTAAATATATGATAGATCACGATTCTATTTAATTTTTACAAGACAAGGAAAAGCATATTAGACAATTCTATGATAAGAATTTTTCTTAAAAGCTTAAAGAAAATCTAATGATAAAATTTATTTATTGGGCTTCTTAAATTTTAAAGGGGTCAAATTGATACCTAAAACTCTCATCTCCTTCCTTTTAATTTACCTAGCCGCTAGAATTTGGACGGACGCCGAAGATGAGACATTCGCCAGTTATCTATTCGGCGCACCATTGATTCATCGTCACCGTCCCACACTCTCTCTGCCATCCATCACCATCGGGACATACCCTCTCTCACGCACAACACCCATTCACCAGAACCATTATTTTATTCCCCTTTCCATTCTTCACATACAACCACGCAAGGATCAATATCATTCATCCATCAATTATCTAACACATTTATCAATGGCTATGTCTTGCGTGAAGCAGTTTGAAGAGGGGTATTCCATGGCAGCTTGAGTTATTTTGGACGCAACTTGGGAGGGAGGAGTATGAAGTATGGAGGAAGCTAAGGTCTAGAACTTACACCTGAAGATTATAAGGGAGTGTCAGTTTTTTCTTTTTTTTTTAATTTAAGACTTGAGATAATTTAGTTTTAAATGATTTCAAATTGTGTTAATTGAGAACAATCTAGTTTTAGATTGTAGACATATTTCTTTTGGATTTGATTGATAATTTAAAGTTTTTATACTTGAGACAATTGCTAGATTTTTGTTTGCAACATTTGGATTGTCAATTCAATTATTAATTGAGTTTTCGCTATTAATTTAATTGCCAATTTGGTTTATCATCTTAAAAATTTAATTGGGTTGATAAATTGTCTAGTGGTTCAATTGGATAATTGTAAACAAGATTTCTAAAATTATTTTGAAATTAAATGTGATTGGTTTTTAATGAGTTTAATTAGCTACCGCTCATTTTAATAACACATATTCCACTAGAAAACTCATAATGAAATAAGCGATAGCTAATTAAGCTCATTAAAAACTAATCACAATTAATTTCAAAATAATTTTAGAAATCTTGTTTACAATTATCCAATTGAACAACTAGATAATTTATCAACTCAATTAAAAAATTAAGATAATAAACCAAATTGACAATTAAATTAATAACGAAAACTGAATTAATAATTTAATTGACAATCCAAAGGTTACAAACAAAAATAATCTAGCAATTGTCTCAGGCATAAAAACTTCAAATTATCAATCCAATTTAAAAGAAATATGTTTACAATCTAAAATTAGATTGTTCTCTATTAACCCAACTTGAAATCATTTTAAACTAAATTATCTCAAGTGTTGAATTAAAAAGATTAAAAAAAAAACAACACTCCTTTATAATCTTCAAGTGTAAGTTCTAGACCTTAGCTACCTCCATGCTCCTCCCTCCCAAGTTGCCTCCCAAATAACTCAAACTGCCATGGAATACCCCTCCTCAAATTGCTTCACGCAAGACACGGCCATTGATGAATGTGTTAGATAATTGATGGATGGATGATATTGGTCCTTGCGCGGCTGTATATGAATTGAGAGGGGAATAAAATAATGGTTTTGGTGAATGGGTGTTGTGCGTGAGAGAGGGTATGTCCCGATGGTGATGAATGGCAGAGAGAGTGTGCGACGGTGACGATGAATTAATGGTGCGCCGAATAGATAACCAGCGAATGTCTTGTCTTCGGCGTCCATCCAAATTCTATCGATTAGGTTAATTAAAAGGAAGGAGAGGAGAGTTTTGAGCCCATTAAAATTTAAGAAGCACAATAAAATTTCACCATTAGATTTTCTTTTAGCTTTTAAGAATAATTCTGTACCATAAGATCTTTTAATATGTTTTTCCTTATCCTCTAAGAATTAAATAAAATCGTGATTTATCATTAATTTAGAAATATTATTCAATCATAATATAACTAATTAGAATATTAACAATTTAAGCCCAATAATCTTATAATTAATTCAGATTTATATTATTTCCTAAAATTGTCTAACAATTCAAATATTATCTAATAATTTCAAATTAACCTAAAATAATCCCCAAAATAAATAAATAAGGTGGGATAAAATATATAAAATTAAGATTTATCAACAAGATATAGCTTTGGTGTCAGAATGTTCATTATTAATTAAATGATATTATATTCTGTCTTTATTGTTTAGGTATTGAGGCGTTATGTAACAAAGCCAACACTGTTTCGACAATGGTTCGATGTCGGTATTCAACCATACCATTTTATGTGTGAGTATGAGGATAAGAGATTCTGTGATTAATTCCAAAATTAAGTAAATCTTTATGTAGAAACCAAAATTCTCCACCCCATTCGGATTGAAACTTGAATTAAAGGTGGTTTCTACAAGAGCTTTGAACAGGAAAAATACTGACCTGACTTCATTCTTACACTTAATAGGATAAAACCAAATAAAGCATGAAAAATTATCAACAAAAGACACAATAGCGAAAGTAATTTCTAGACACTAGTGGGGAAGGACCTCAGACATCACAAAATACTAACTGAAAAGGAAACTTGGAACGTTGAAGGGTCGATGGAGATGGGAGGCGGTGACTTTTACTGGAGTGACAGGATGGACATTGGTATGAGGATGATTTTGTAGAGACTGGAAGAGAATGATGCTTGATAACTTGGTTGACTACACGATATGCTGGATGTCCTAGACGTCGCGGGTGCCATTGAAGGAAGGAAGAACAAACAGAAGAGTGAGCTTGAGGTGAGAGGACTGGATACAAGCGTTTAAGACTGAAACTCAAAAAATACATTGTTATCACAACAAAATTGATTGACAGAAAAAGCAAATTCTTAGTAACTTCAGGTACATATAAAATATTACAAAGTAAATAGTTGGTTAGGAGGAGCTTTTAAATTGCATGAGCCTTGGTGTTCAATCGACATTAGAGATCCATTGCTAACTAGCACAACATCATTCTCACTATAAGGAGAAAATCCAAGATTCAAGTTTGAAAAGTTATTGGTCATATGGTGGTTTCTGCACAACTGCACAACTGGCAGGGACCATTATCTTTATCCGGACTGTACTGAAAATTTCGATTTGCTTGAAAGGATCAACCCCATTAAATGCTCGACCATTTCCTCTCCCTCGGAACGATCCTCTGGTATATCCTCTTCCATCGGTAAAGTTTTGGCCATAACCTTGACCACTGTTGCGCCCATATCTGGAGTAATTAGCACTTATGCCTCAATAAAAATCAGCGAACGAGTTGCAAGAGACTCTGACAATATTTGCATTGATTTCGGTTGGAAGAGAAACCGACTTTTGTTGATTCAAACGTTCTTCAAAAGTGGGCAAGTGACTCAGGATGGCTTCTACAGTCAGAAAGTGACGTTGGGTGGAAAGAACAGCTACTATAATGTCATAATCTGACCCTAAACCAGTAAGCAAATCAGATGTGCACTCAAATCAGATGACCCTACTAGAAAAGACGAGCCTATACAATAGTGCCATGTGTAAGTGTGATGAAGAATCTAGAATAAGTGTGAGGATATTTACAGAACTTTGTATTTTTTTTTTATTTTTTTTGCTAAAAGAATTTTAGGAAAGGGGTTGGGCTCACCCACAATCCAAGGGTAGGGCGCTTGGAGCCCAGGCCACAGGGCATACTGGACAGAGAGTACACATGCCTCCACCTCTACCAGCGTTTCCACTGCTTCCTAAACCCCTAGGATGCCTCCCCCAACGCCTTGATCAACGCAGGGATCGAACCCCCTCCCTTGAGGTGAGGAAGTCCAACCCCCTTACCAGTTGAACCAAGGACAAGGGGTTACAGAACTTTGTAATTGTATAATCAATAATGGACTCAATACTATTTGGGCTTATCTTGTGCATGGGCTTTAACAAGATATCATAAAATTTAAATTTATTTTTCTGAACGGGGCTATGCAGAGATATCATTAATCTAATGATTGTAACCAAATCCAATACAATTTATAATATGTTTTGTATAAATTCTCTAACCACTAAATTAATTTTTCATAAAATCTCAGAAACATTAAAGGATCAATTTGTGTAATACCCTAAAGTTCATAATCATTATAAAATTTATAATGATGGCAATTAATACCTATTTAAAATATGAAAACATATTGTCTCTAATTTTAGGAATTTATTAGTTTATTTTCCTTGGAAATTAAAGAGGATAAAACCCAATATTATTTTAGAGAACATAAGTTGCCCTATGATCATAAATGACCAAAGTAAACCCAAAAGTTGTGAGAAAATAATTAATTCAATTAAAGAAAATTACCAACAATTAGTAGATAATTAATTATGGCTAAAATAAGCAAGAAAGTGTTATGTAAACACTTAAACAAATTGATGGGAATTGGCAACAATAGATAAATAAATTAGCTTGCACTAATTAAGATTAGTGCATAATCCTTCAAGATGATTAGAGGCAAATTAGGATCATCAAAGAGGGCCAAAATTTCGAAATGTATAAAGGGCCAAAAATGAAGCATTAAGCTTGTCTAATTAAAGCACTAATCAATTAAGCAATGGGAGATGCAATGCAAGGGTAATTAAGCTTTGGATTAGTGATTAATTAAGCTTGGCTAATTAATGTTGAAAAGTCAACAATTGCAACTTCTATCAAGGGCCAAGATTGAACTTATAAAGTTAATCTAAAGGTCCTAATTAAATAAACCTTAATCCTTGCCAAATTATGTTAGCCAATAGGAACACTTAGTTCATAGGATATTTGTGCAAGTGAGAAAGCAACATCCTTGGCCAAAAAGAGGCCATGCAATTCGAAAATATGAGAGGGAAGGAGAGAGGAAAGTGTGCATGTGTGGTGTGTGTGAGCCAAGGGTTTTTGGAGAGAGAAAGAGAAGATATTTTGTGAAAAGCCAATGGGATAAATGAGAACCGATAGAAATTAAATTGTATCTTGAAATATGTTAACTAAAGATCAAATATAAGGACTTATTATAAACATGTATATTTTTAGCCCGAAGTAGGTTATCTCCAAAGTCATTTCCGTAACTTTCGGGGTTAATCCTAAAATGATTAAAAGGCTAATAAAAACCCCAAATTGAACCATAATTCTTGTTATTTCAAGTACTTCTCAAGAGACTACATAAACTTCAAACTTTATCTCTAGGAATAATTGTGAATTAAAAGCACATGCAAATTACACATAAAGTAAAATGAGAGATAGAGAAGAGGCCAACAAGGCCATATTCTTGGCCAAGCATTTCGCATGGCATAGGGAGATTTGGGGCAAATTGTAATGCCAAATGGGTCCTTGAGTTTTTCTATAAATAGGGAGCATCATTCTTCATAATTCTCACACCAACTCTCAAATGAGTTTTAGAAAGCAAGAGTAGAGAGAGTAGTAAGAGCAAGTGAGAGGCATGGAGAAGTGGGAGGAAGTTCTTCAAGAGGTAAGCAAGCTTTTAGTTTCTAGTTCTTAAGCTTTGAGTTTTTAGTTTATAGTTCTTGAAGTTCTAGTTAAGTTCATAGCTTAAATGTTGTTTTGATCTTTAATCTTTCAATATATTGTTGTTATCATGTTTTTATGGTTTTATTTCGAAAAATGGATGGAGAAAGTCATATATCAAAATGTTGGAAGATTAGAGTCAAAGTAGCAAAGCTCTGACGAAATTTTATCGGTTAGCGATTCCTGTAGTCAGGGGTAAAAACGCCAGTATTTTATGTTGAAGATGAGGGTCTAAAATCCTGAGAAAAATTAAGAGTTAAAGTAGACATATAGAGCTTTCCATATATATAAAATATGTATCATTTGCAGGTCTACATAAGGAGATAAAAATCCTTGAAGTTAGACTATTTTTCCAGACGAAATTCTGGGCAGAGGTTGGAAACCTTAAACCTGGGAATGACTCAGGGAATCTGGGAAAAAATTAATATTTTTATTTAAAATTAGACATCCTAAGGATTCCGAGGAATTTTACGGATCCTCGTTTCGATTTTTGTAGAATTAATTATGATTTTTCAAAGTTGTTGGAAAATCTGCCCATAAATTCAGTATTTCGTTTTTGAGAAATGTAAGGGCAAAATTGTAATAAAACATTTACCAAGGGTAGAAATGTCAAACAAGGTGAAAATATCCTTTTTGATATTATTTTAAGAGATAGAATATTAGTTGTGATATTATGGGAAAAAGGAATAATCCGACGATAACATATAGGATATCTGGGAAAAACAGGAGTCGGATCAAAAAGATAGGCAAGTTGGCCAATACACGGTGAAAGGTACGTTCACGGCGTACTGTAACACTAACTCTAATGCTTATGGTATGTTTATATATGATAGTGATATTCATAAGAGTAAATACCCTTTTTGGTCCCTGGAAAAACACATTTGACCCTTTTTCGTCCCTGAGTAAAAGAAATGTCATTTTAGTCCTTTTTAGGGACTAAAAAGGACCTTTTTGGGAATTTCTGAGGATTAAAATGTGCAAAAAAATGATCAAAAGGACTAAAAGGGACCTTATTTTTCCATTTTAGGGACTAAAAGTGACTTATTTTTTTTCAGGGACAAAAAAGGGCATCCGTGTTTTTTCCAGGGACCAAAAAGGGTATTTACTCTATTCATAAACTAAGATGTTGTCTTAGTTCATACTTTCACATTCAGCTTTACACGGGTTATAGTCATATTAATACCGTTGAGTTTTCCTAGCGTTGAGGACACGACCGTACATCGTGGCACTGGTGAATAGTGCAGACAGTGAATAACATGCATGAGCGTTGACTATGTGTGGTTATTGCCTTACATATGTGATTATGTATTTCCTACATCTGTTATGGGTTTTTGTAGTGAATATGCTGAAATGTCATGAATACATGTCATACATATATTGTTTACATAAGCATGAGGTTAACCGTTACCTAAGGTCCAATGGGCATTGGACCTCAGTCTTAACTCATAGTACAGGAAAGGTTCAAGCAGAAATATCAGAGATATCAGAAATATCAGGAATATCAGAAATATCAGAGAGGGGACCTGTAGATGGAGTCATAAAGAGGAACCAAGGGGCAAAGTCGTAATAATGCACCGGTCGAGGCAGGAGCCGGAAGAAGTTATTAGAGCCTATTATCAGGCATGGATCTAATAAAGTTATTTCGAACAGTTTGGTGCCGAAGGCAAGGCTAGTCTATGTGGGTCAGTCAATCAGTCGCCGTGAACTTGGTGAGACTCCCATGATAGACACTTACCTGACCATTCTGTTCGGCTAACGGAGTTAGGTTCATTGCCCCAAGTCTAGTTCAAGCTTGGTCTAAGTTGTATAGTTACTTTTTGAGAAATGTAATTGTACAAAGCTCTGTATATTGTATCACATGAATATTCCTTCGGGATTTTCAATTTAACCAGCATACGCCTAGCATCATTATATGTTGGGGTATTTTATATCAGATACTCATTGTCCAATTGTTAGCACATTGCTCTCTGTTTCCGCAGTACTCTGATGTAGCACCTCAAACTCCGTCGAATTTTCAAAAACCAAGTGTCATCTGACACCATTTGAGGTATGAAATTTGGGGTGTTACAGTTTGTTTATGTTGAATCTATATAATCAATTTAAATTTACTTCACACCCCTGGGCAAACAAATATTCAAAAAAGTTCTACATATTGCATGCTAATATCATCAATAAGTTAAGGATATGGTTGCTTCTATAATGAGGATACAAATATATAACACACTTATCACACTTGTTGACTCGATAAGGGGTGAGTCCTTTTGCCAGTAACTAACAGTACACCTACATATCTATTAATTTATGCATATGCTTCCCTATAGCTAGAAATTTGTCAAGCATGCAACATGATCATGAAGCTTGAATATTTCTCTTAATATATACAAATATCTCAACGAATTCTTCAAACTAAGTTGCCTCCTACAATAATTCTTTGATTCATTATACAACAACCTGGACAATAATTAATACTTTTTTTTTTTTTTTGACAATTTTGCCTCTAACTTATATTTTGAATTAATATTTAGTTCCTTATAGTTTCAACCAATTTTTAATTAGATCCCTATAGTTTTTTTTTTTTGGTCTGTGTGTAGTTTTCCTCCCTTTTTATCTAGTCCTTATTATTATTTCACTGGATTTTTAACAGACCTTGTAGGTTTTTGGATTTTCATTTATTAATTTAATTGACAGTAAGAAAAATGAATAATATTAAAATATAATTTAAGGGAAATTTTGATATTTTATCAGAAATAACTAATTTTAATTAACTTCATTTGTCTATGCAAAGGTGTTATTAGGCACAAATTTTGATATGATGGATATTGGAAGCGTTTACTGACCGGGAGTTCGATCGGTGAAAGATATATATATCACTACAAAAAAAACCCTCTTTTGTCGTGGTTTATTAGTCGCGGTTCAAACTACCCGTTACTAAATTCCACTTTGTAGCGGTTTTATCCCTAAACCGTCACTAAATAGTAACGGAAGCCATGACGACACGACTTCGGCTATATTTGTAGCGGTTGACTCGAAAAAACCGCAACAAATTTGGCGCCACCTTGGCGCGCAATGGCGGGAATGTTTGTGGCAGTAAATTTGTAGCGGTTATTTGAGTCTAACCGCTACAAAGTTGGCGCCAAGGTTCGCGCCAACTTTGTTGCCGTGATTTTGTAGCGGTTTATTCACCATAACCGCTACAAATAAACGAAAAGACACAATTTTGTCGCGGACACGGGGAAGAGCGGCGTCAACCGCGGCACAAGTTACATTTTTGTAGCGGTTCCACAGCTTAACCGCTACAAATTTTGACATTATAAATAAAGTTTAGGGACCGTACATCGATTATAAAAATTAAAGAAATTACTAAATCTCTCGCTTGTAATCGAATGAACTATCTCGCTTGGTCGTCGAAGACATGCACATATCAGCAGCTCTGATCTCCTATCTCGGGTGATAAGAGCTGCAGATATTTGCCTCTCTCTTCCTTGCGAGGAAATTCGTTCAGTGACAAGCGAAGGTTTACTCATTTCTTTGCCGTTTAGACTTCTACTCTTCTGAGAACAGTCCAACATGCGATCGGAGATTGGGTTCCATTATAGCCACCGTTGTCTCACGAAAATATCTCTGATGAAAATGACTCAGCAAGTTTTTCGTGGGAGATCGGCGGCTATCTCGAATCCGAATCCCCACGGACATGTTGGATTATTTTCGGTTACGTCATTATGTATAATTTATTAGTGTGGACACTTTTAGAAAAATTAAAGAAAAAAAATAAATGAATTGAAGGTTTGTTTTTTAAATATTTGTAACAAACCAATTAGTTTGATTCTTAAAGTTTATGAATCAAACTAATCAGTTTCTCATTTTGTAGCGGTTAATAAGAATAACCGCGACAAGATGTGGATAAATTGTAGTGGTTAAAACTTAACCGCTACGAATCAAGGGTCTTCTTTTTGTAGCGGTTGTTGTAACGGTTTCATAATAACCGCTACGAATATCAACGGTCAACTATTTTGTAGCGGTTTTTGTGGCGGTTATTTTACAACCGTTACAATTATGTAAACTTTGTAACGGTTCCTTTGTATAACCGCTACAAAATCGTACGGCTTTATAAGCCGGACACGCCATTTTCAAAGTCACTTGTAACGGTTTGAGTTTTCACCGTTTCTACCTTTACCCAACGGTTTGAGTTTTCACCGTTCTTACTGTTAAACTTACACCTCTCTACATTATGGATTCTGGACGAGGTAAGGGAAATGGAAAAGCCCACCGAGAAGGGGTTTAAGGGGCGGTAGTAGTAGAGGGACCCGACGAGAGGGCGTGTGACCCGACATATACCTCCGCCTCTCTGGGGCAGGCGAGTTTGCCTCGCTCTTCGCCGATGAAGAAATTCCAAACACGGGGACCGTAGGGGGAGATCGAGAAGCAAGTTTGTCGTTCGACGATTTAGACGACGAGAATGAGGACATCCATCTTAATATTCCCCTAGCAGATGTAGAGCAGTTCATCGACGGGGAAAACCAGCGGGAGCACGGAACCCCCGACCGGCGTCTTTGCGTTCCACCGGATTTATTGTGGATGTCGAAGGTATATGTAATTAGTTATTTTGTGAGAAATTAATTTAATTTCGGTACGTTTAATTCAATTTTTTGTAAACTTGCAGATAGTCACGGGAACATCAGCAGGAGGACGCTGGATGTTTCCGCTCTCACTCGACGGGCCGGGAGATGGCGGGTGTCGGGTCGTAGTCCCGTGGAACGACCTGCACAGACCGAGCGATTGGCAACGGCGGTCACCGATGAACCGATTCTGTTTGAGTTTGGTGGCCATTGGGGTGGTTCCCAATTTATTTCAAGGATTGGAAGAAAGTGACAAAGGACACAAAGAACAAGGCGTTTCTGAGAGGTTCTACAGTAGTCAATATTGTTTAATTAAATTGTACATGTTAATAGTTATAAGTTTTAGTTTATTTCTTTCCTTATTTGTTTGTTAATTCATTAATAATTAATAATGAAATTATGATATAGAAAAGTTTAAACTGCGCGAACAACACAAGAGGTACGTTATGATGAAAGTGGGGGAAGGGTGGAAGAGCCGGAGGAACCATCTCTACAATATTATGAATGGAGACGGCACTATTCCTCCGCAGCAACTGATCGAGAGAGTCCCTGCACGGCGTGGATCCGGATCGGTGGGCGGCTTTCGTCCAATATAGGAGGGTGCCGACGAGCAGGTACATTTTATTAAATTAATTAATTGTTTCACTTAATTGATAATTTAAATTGAGTTTAGGGTTTAAATTTAAATTTTGTTTCCTCCTCCTTGCGAGCTTTGTCGCAAAGGAACACAAGAAGCCGCGCACGCAGAGAGAGTCCATCACACTGCGGGGACCAAGACGTTTGCGGTGACATACGAGGAGATGGTATGTTATTATTTAACATGATCATTGTTTTGTTTTTGAATTAACAAAGTTTATATTGTTTTAATTCTTTCAATGACGTAAGGCTCGGGAGGAGAACACACACACGGACTATGGGAAGTTGTGGACACGCACCCATAGACACGCAGATGGGACGCCGACCTCGAGGCGGCGAGAGGAGATAATAGTAAGTTAAAAAACATTATTTATATAATGAATGTTGTATATTTAAATTGATCGTCCGTTATTTTATTAATGGTTCATGAACTCGTTGGTCGGGCCGGATTGAGAATACCGAGGCGAGCTACGAGCGTCGCAGACCTCGAGTCACAGGGTCCGTGAATCCTATCCCCCTCCGTTCCTCTTTGATGATTCCAGCACACGTGCTGCTGATGACGACGACGCTGTCAACTCTGGTCGTGGACCACCCCCTCCTGAGACAGACCCCCCTGAGACAAACCCCCATCAGAGAGGACTTGATGATCATGCTCCTGAAATGTAGACCTTTTTTTTTTTTTTTTCTCTTTTCATGTCCAAACAGAGTTGATTGAGATAACTATATTTAATTATATTGTTTTCTTGTTGATCACGTTTCTTTTCTTGTTGATGGACTTTTTTTTCCATTGCTTTTTAAAAAAGTGCTTTAATTATGGATTAAGCACTTCTAATGTTTGGATATACCATTTAACTCATGATTGACTAATCAGTAATATATTAACTCAATTAATCAAATGATTTGTTGAGACACATATGATTAATTAAGCAAAAGCAAATTTTGGCATCAAAGCTTTGTGCTTTTTTACTAATTTTGTGCGCAAAAGCAAATTATTCCATGACTAATCAGTTTTATATTAACTTATAATTCTGTGATTTTTCGCTTTTTTTTTTTTTCCAAAGCTTGTCGCGGTTCAGTAGAATGTAACCGTAACAAAGATGAATTTTGGCGCCAATATTTGTCACGGTTTCTTCCTCAAACCGCTACAAAATTTGTGTTTGTAGCTTTGTCACGGTTTATTCCTCAAACCGCTACAAATTTTGTGTTCGTTGAACAAAATTGAATTTTGGCGCCAAGATTTGTGACGGTTTATTCCTTAAACCGCTACAAATTGTGTAGCGGTTATTGTCGCGGTTCATTTTTGAAACCGTGACAAAGGTGATGTTTGCAACGGTTGTTGTAGCGGTTATTTAACCGCTACAAACCAATCGATGCATTTAAAGATCCCAATTTTTGCTTCGGATGTAATTAAAGTGAGTCGTCCACATTTATGTTCTATCCTAAATTTGTTTGTTACATATGGATAAGTCATGGATCAAGATGCCGCGTAGTTCTCCTGTGTATTTAGCGGGATTGAACACTTTCTTAGATTTCGCCTTCTCTCACGCTAGCATTAATGGCAAGATCGTGTGTCCTTGTTTACGATGCAAGTTTAAGAAGTGGCAAACACGGGATTGTGCTTTGGAACATCTTCTTGTAAAGCCTTTCCCAGAAGCATATACATTCTGGGAGGTTCATGGTGAGCAACGTGGTATGGGATATGGGCTTCATCTTCCTCGAACCTCACAAGTAGGAAATCAAGTACATCAAGATGATCCGGTTAATGAAGTTGTTCATGATGCTTTTGGTGTTCGGGACGACAACTTCACGGCGAGGCGCGTGGTCCGAACCTCGTTTTCTTCAGAATGATGCAGCTCGGGAATTTTTCAGCCTCATGGATGAGAGCGATCGTCCTTTGTATCAAGGTTGTCATAAATACTCAAAGTTATCTTTTCTGATCAAATTGTACCATATCAAGTGCATGTGTGGGATCACCGATAAGGCAATGTCGATGTTCTGGAATTACTTCGAGATGCGTTCCCCGACGCGGACATTCCCTCATCCTTCTACGAGGCGAAGAAGATAATCAACGAGATTAGGCTTGAACTACCAAAAAATAGATGCCGAAGCGTGGAAAGCGTTCAACACAGGCTTTCCAGATTTCGCGGCGGACCCTAGGAATGTCCGTCTTGCTTTGGCGACCGACGGTTTTAATCCGTTTGGGAATCTTAGCACAAGCTACAATATATGGCCAGTTATGTTGATACCCTACAACTTTCCCCGTGGATGTGCATGAAACAAAGCTCCTTCATTATGTCCATGATCATTCCAGGGAAAAAGGCACCGGGAAATGACATTGATGTGTATCTCCAACCGCTGATCAAGGAGTTGGTGGAGCTGTGGAATGTAGGTGTGGAGACGTACGACGCGCACGAGAAGACACTTTTCAACTTGCGTGCGGCCTTGATTTGGACGATAAGCGACTTTCCTGGCCTCGGGACATTATCGGGTGGAATGTGCATACCGGCCTTGCGTGCCCGGCTTGCAATTTTGACTCGACTCGGTGCGCCTTCCCCACAATCGTAAGTGGTGCTTCATGGGTCATCGGAGGTTTCTCGATGGTACGCACAGTTTAGGTTGCAACGCAATCGTTTTAATGGGCAACGAGGAAAAAGAGGACCCTCGAAATTTATCCGGTGAAGAAATCATAGAGCGACTTCGGGATGTTGATGTTGAGTTTGGGAAAAGAACGATCCTAAGCAAGGGCCGGACAAAGACTGCTGGGGCTTCGGTTCTATGCCCCAAAGAATGGCGAAAGGTTAGTGTCTTCTTCACTCTTCCGTATTGGAAAGATAATTTGCTCCGACACGGTCTGGATGTCATGCACATTGAAAAGAATGTGTGCGACAATGTGTTGTACACGATTCTCAACGAACCGTGCAAGTCCAAAGATCATCTCGCAGGCCAGGAAAGATCTACGGGAGATGGGCGTTCGTGGAGACGCGTGGCCGGATGAGCATGACAGATTTCAACCGGCAAGGTTTACCCTGACAAAGCCGAATAAGGAAATCTTTCTCGCTACCTTGAAGAAAATAAAAGTTCCTGACGGGTATTCAAGCAACATATCACGATGTATTGACTTGCAGGCTCGAAAGGTTACAGGACTGAAGAGTCATGACTCACATGTGCTTATGCAACAGTTACTTCCGCTGGCCATGAAAAATACGCTGCCTCTCGATGTGTCTCTTGTTTTGGTCGAGCTGTGTACTTTCTTCCGCAAGCTGTGTTCCAAGGTTTTGATAGTGGAGGAGCTCGACCAGCTGCAGCAGAAAATCATTCTTACGCTTTGTCATTTGGAGATGCTCTTTCCTCCGTCATTCTTCACGGTCTTGTTCAAGAGACAAAGCTTGTCGGCCCATTCGAGATCGATGGATGTATCCTATTGAGAGGTACTTGTTTAAAAATAATTACTTTAGCATTACAAGATATTCGCATGTTTAACCATTGATGCATCATATCGAAATTTTTCCTTGTCTACTCTACAGTGTTTCTTGGGAAACTTAAATCTTACGTGAGGAATAAGGCGTGGCTGAAGGTTCAATAGCGTAAGGTTATATCGGGGATGAGGTCTTGTATTTTTGTTCCAGTACTTGATGACATTGAGACGTCATTCAACCGACCGCCTCGTGTAGACGATTGTCCCGAGCTCGAGCTCGAGCCGGAGCGGAGGCAACAGAGTTGTTAATCCCTCGTGTTGGTAGAAAGTTGGCGGGAGTGAGAAATTCAAACTCACGGCACTTGAGAAGTTTCAAGCACACCAACATGTCTTGATTAATCGCACCAAAGTTGAACCGTACCTTCAAGAAGGATTTCATTGCATACTATATATTTCCTTACATTTTATACATACTCACATGTCATTGCATGTTTAATTGCGGGGAATTCAGAGTCATGTGAAGCGTGAACCGAGGATCCGTACACGAGACATCCTCTCGAAATTGATAGAAAGGTCCACGAGAGAATTCGAGTTGGTTTAGGAGGAGAATAATGAACGACCACAACCCGCACTCAGAATTCAGAGCTCTCGCTAGGCCCTCTTGACCACGCCCTAAGATATACTCAGATACAATGTCAATGGTTTTAAGTTTTGCACCGTCGCACGAGATCGGGGATTGCCGACCCAAAACTCGGTGTATATGGCACGTTTGGGACGAGGAGTTATGCGAGCAGAAGGACGGAACATGCGGTTCGGTGACGTCCCGTATTATGGAAAGCCGCTTGATGTGGTCGATAAGTTACACGTGCCTTTTCACCGTGACGTTGTTCAAGTGTTTGTGGAGAATACCACAACGTCCGTGGACTCACGATCGACGACTTAGGGATCACATCGTGAATTTCTCCCGGCCTATTCACAAGTGGTCTGGCCCGAAGATGACGAGCCGTATATTCTTGCATCGTAGGCCCATCGTTTATTATGTGGCCGATGAGAGGCACAAGGATTGGAATATGGTGGTTCACTTAAAGCCTCGGACCTTTACGACATGGGCGATGGTGATAACGTCGCATACGATTGTGAGCCGCTCCACTCGCCGCCTTCAAGACTACTTCCCAGACGGCGATGACAATTTACCTATAGTTCGGACGTTTTTAAATTTATGCTTTATAAAATAGTAAGATTTAATTAAAGTTTTAATTGTGTTCAAACATATTGACCTCACGCGTAACATTTTATGCAAACTTTCCTTGTAGGGATGGTGAAGAAGATTGAGAGAAACACTTAATGCCTATGCTGTAATATGAAATCTTTTTAATATTATGTTTTTAAAAAAAAAAACTCAGAAATTAATTTGTAGCGGTTATATAACCGCTACAAACACTTAAAAACCGCGACAAATTAAACCGCTACAGTAACCGCTACAATATAACCGCTACAAAAACATAAAAACCGCGACAAATTAAACCGCTACAGTAACCGCTACAAACACCTTCAAAACCGCTACTAAATACAATAACCGCTACAAAAAAGGGAGACACCAACCGCTACAAAATGATGCGCAGACCCCACCATAAATAGCCCCACCCAACCTCATTTAATATGCCTCAACTTCTTTTCTACCCACGTTTTCTCTCAGTCATCTCAAATATTTTTACGTTTCAGAACATCGTGAGTTTGAAAGGGTAAGTACTATGTAACCGGATCAATTCTAATGTTTCTCATACTAATTTATAGTTCTTGTACTAATTAAAGTTTGTTATTTTGCGCTTGAACTGGATATATCTTTCAACTTTCCCTATTCTTTCATATACATTATTCAATTGATTTGTACATATAATTTTTAAATATTGAGTATTGTTTTAATCACCTCATTTCTTAGTACTTATTCTACTTACATAATCTTATTATTTTGTTTCTATACATGCACCTTATTTTTTTTTAAAAATCGTAATGAATTTGTAGCGGTTACAATAACCGATACAAAATTGAAAAATAAAATGGCGGGTTGTTTGTAGCGGTTGTAGTAGCGGTTTGAAACCGCTACAAATATTCAAAATCACATGATGGCGGGAATATTTGTAGCGGTTTCAAAACCGCTACAAATATTCAGATGGCGGCAAATTTTTTTTGTAGCGGTTGTAGCGGTCGTATTTTTTTGTAACCGCGACAAATATTCAAAATAATAAAAATGCAAAATTATCAACACATTATTCTGTAGCGGTTATGAAATCGTTACTACAACCGCTACAAGTTTATTTGTTCTGTAGCGGTTATTAAAACGTTACTAAAACCGCTAAAATTTTATTTGTAACGGTTAACAACCGTGACTAATGTCTCGAAACACACGTTAAACCCGCTCATTTAGTGACGGTTTTTTTGAACCGCAACAGAGGTTGTAGCGGTTTTTGTATATGTAGTATCGGTTTTTTTTAACCGTTACAAATCGTCTTGCCACATGCGTTTTTGTAGCGGTTTCGCTAACCGCTACAAATGTCGTTTGTCACGTCAAAAACCGTTACAAATAGGTCATTTTAACCGCTACTAATCATCGTTTTTTTTGTATGGAGGTAATTAGATAACCTGAATCTTTCTACTTGTATTTATTCATACTAGTTCAGGGTAATCGAAACAAAGATATAAAATAAAAAGAGTAAAGATATAGTCATAGGTAGGAATGGAAATAGGCCAAGTCAGGCCAGTCTTGTATTAAACAGGCCTGAGTTTATAATAGGGGCAAAAGGTTTGAGCCTAAATCTAAGCTTGAATACATGCTTCTTTAGGTTAAGGCTTAAGCCTTTATAAGGACTGGTTGAATCTGAAGCAT
This sequence comes from Acacia pycnantha, assembly GCA_025563575.1. NCBI lineage: Eukaryota > Viridiplantae > Streptophyta > Magnoliopsida > Fabales > Fabaceae > Acacia > Acacia pycnantha. The sequence goes on from JAMWYP010000065.1 coordinate 982,452, forward strand.
TTTTAAAGACTTACTTACAATATATACCTTTAAAAAGGCCTCATATTATGGGTTTTGAAGGTCATAAATAGGCTTTGAGCCTACCAAAACCTACATAAATATAGGTTTCAAAGCATAATATTTACAAATTTTACCCTTCTTTTTTTTGACCAAATTTTTTTGATACAAATTGTACCATTCAAATAAGCTTTTAGCCTACATATAATTAAAATAAACTGTATTATTCTTATTATTAAATATTGAAGAGGGATAGAATAAATTTATAAAATAAAATATTTTTTAAATAGGTATATCAAAAATAAAATCTATATGATTAAAGGAAGTTATCAGTAGGCAAACCGAAAATGTAGACAATTGGTGTTACGGTAGTTATCAGCAGGCTATCTTAGAAAGCGCACAATTTTCAGTAGAGAGAAATTTCAATGATTATGTAGCACACTGTAGTGTCTGGTTTCAGCCCAACTTTTAAAAGTAAGATATATTAATTTGGTGTTGATGGCTTGGGAAGCAGAATCATAATTGAGAATAAAAAAATATAAGTGTAGTGCTAAGTAGGATGGCACCAACTCGATCAAAGACAAGTTACTTGTATATACAAGTTATCGTTAGAAAACGAAAGGAGGTTATAGCTATGTCATCTTCGATTTTAAAATGTAAGATAAAGTTCTAACTGACGCTTTCATAAGAAAATGTCAAGGGTATTAACAAACAAACATATAGTAATAAGAAAGACAAAAGGAAAAAGGTCTTCGCGTTTCATACGTTGAAAAATTATATTCATTGCCGGCTGATATATAACTGCGATTTAATAAAACATTTTAACACTTAACCGTACAATAAGTTCTTAAAAAGTTACAGGGTGTAACATCCCAATTCCAGAGCCAATTTTTTTTTTTTTTTTTTTTAAAATCAGAGTCGAGCCTTGGAGCGTAAGAGTAACTGATTCCCATTAAAACGATAACCAGAGTGTAATACAGTGTTGATACAGCATCCTATTGTTCTCATAGGTAATTACGGAAAACGATAAAGTGACATCTCCGTCTCAGAGCTCACTCGTGCTACATGCCCTCCAACCATGAGCCTACTCGTGCAGCTTGCTTCGATCTCCGATCCATGGTCCTCCCGACTGATCTATAGCCGAGATTCAATTCACCGCATTGAATCTCGGGTAACTGTTAACCTTATGCTCAAATAAAACAAGATAGGAATGACAGATATTCATGACATAACAACTATGATCAATATAATGACAAGACATAAGCGTAAAGCGTATGTAAGCCCCATAAAGTGCCTGCACTATTCACCGTGCCACGATGTACGGTCGTGTCTCGCCGCTAGGAAAACTCTAATGGTATTACTACATCTATAACCCGTGAACCGTATGTATAATCGGTAACCACAACAGAGTCTCTAACCGTGAATGTATCTCGGTGACTCCTAATGAGAATCTCTATCCGTGAATGTACCTATCACATATATGTATATGAGCAGCACTAGATTAGTGTTACAGTACGCGAACGTACCTTCGTTGACGAACGTAAGTGTTTCTGGCGGAAACGGCATGTTTTACGAAAAGCTCAAATGTCCTAGAGCAAAGACGTTGGGCAGCGTAACGGCAGCAGATCAGAGTTTCTGATGTCCTATAAGTGTAATATCACTTTCATTAGTGATTTGGCATTATAACTGGCATTTTAGGTAAAAATTACCATTTTGCCCCTATAGCCCTAATTGGCGGAATTTCGCCAGCACTTTGTTACTTTGGCTCCGTTTTTCCAAAATTTTGCCAGAACTTCGACCCAATGATAATTTTTGAAATTCTAGACTAATATAGCCCTATCATATGATGTCCAATCATGCTTGAAAAATTAAAGGCTATACTAGCATTACTACTCTAACTACTGAAACAACTATGAAAGCTTAAGTACCGAAAAACTTACCAAGGCTTCGCTACAGCTTTTCTCTATAGCTCCTCTCTCTAAAACCTCTCTCTAACTTTCGAATTCCACAAAGGAAATGGTGTGAAAAATGAAGAGGAATGCTTGCCTATTTATAGGGAAAAAATGTGCCAACATGTGTAATTTTTCCCTTCCAACTTTGTAATTTTCCCCTCACTTTTAACCATGCAATTCTAGGGTTTTGGCGGATGATTTTCAGCCATGGAAAGCTTCAAAAACGTGCAGCCCCTCCTCCAAGAAAAGATGAGTCATCAAACCATTTTTGCTTTTTGCCTCCGGCCCGAAAAGTTCCCCGATCGGGGCCCGAATCGCGTAATTTCGGAGAAATCTCAAAATTCTGGATTTACAACTTTGAAGAAATTTTCTCACTTATTAGAAATGTCCAAGTTAACCTAAATTTTGGTTCCATATAGGGCTCCAACTGTCAGTCTGAAGTTCCTCGAAAAACGTGTTCGTACGGGTCCGGTTACGAAACTCGTTTTCGGAATCATCAATCTCTAGAGAAAATTCACTGATTCCAAATATGTCCATATAAATTCAAACTCATTTCTAGATGTTGAGTTAGAATTTATTTTCTTCATATCCAAAAATGTGACTGTCTACATTTTTCCCTATTTTGTTTTATTAGGAAAATGCACAATCGACGTCTAATTAACTTAGGAAGAGGTCACTTGAAGGTAAAACTCACTGATCAATATTTTACCTTGACTTTGGAATTCCTGTTCCTGGTCCTCTAGATAGGGTCCGTTTCCTAATTTTTGAATCACTATTCACAAAATTTAATTATATTATTATAATATTGCAACTTGTTAAAAAATCTAGATATTAATTTTTTGCTCTTATCTTCAAATTTTCTTGCAAAATTCGGTCAAACATATCTGGTCCTTTTTAATTCATTTTCGTTTTATATTTTATTTAATATAAAATAATTATTTAATGATTATTTTATATAATTTCTTACATAATTTTCCTATTGGTCCAAACTTGTATTTAGGCTTAAAAATACCTAAACTCAACTATTTTTCTCAAAAATTTCCAATTAATTAGTAAATATACTTTTACTAATTTTCAACTTTTTTCCGCTAATTTTTGAGCTTTACATAATTATCTCTGAATTTTCTTTGCTTAAGCTTAAGTAATTAGCCAATACTACTTAATTACTTTATTATTACTAGTTGATAATTTTCTTAATTATAATGCCATATTACCTCATAACTTTTGCCCTGACATTTTTGTTTTCATGTCTTCTGCATTATATTAGAATTTTCAAGGATAATTTAGTCATTTCAATACCTTTTGAGCATCTTTATTCAATTTCTCCAAGTTCATAATTTATTAAATTACTATAATTAGAGATAATATACTCTCATACTTCACTTAGTCATTTTACTGTATTTTATGATTTTTCATAATTTTCCTAAGTCATTTATGTCCCTTAGGGGTATTTCCGTCATTTTGGCACTTTGGCCCTTAAACTCTCTAATTTCCTAGAGATTTTTCCTTAGAAAATAAGCTAATTATTACTTAATATTTGATATCTCATATTCACCTATTTTTTATAGGTACAATTTTACTAAATTATAATACAGATTTTTAGGGTATTACACAATGATATAATAAATATTACTGCTTTCACGAGCTGTTATACATATGAAGACAAGAAAGATCACAAGGATGTAAATATAAGGTTAAAACTAATGAAAGCTTATGATCTACTACCGCCTTCTATTGACGAAAACTTTGATCTCAATTAACTTTGGTAAGTTCTGAGCAAAAAAAAATTAACTTTGGTATCTCTGTCCAGAGCATATTTTCTTCTAACAGGACTCTCTCTCTCTCTCTCAGCTCAAGGTCGTGTTTACTAAAGTTTAAGATAAATGGAGACTTTATCTTTACTTTTATTTCTTTAATCTATTTCATTCTCATTCTTTTCAGCAATCAAACGAGCTCAATTATTTGCAATTCAACCACTAATATTTGGAAAGTAGTTATCTTAAATATTCATAAAAAAATAAATAAATGCATATAATAAATATATTTGAAAATAAATAAAAAGATAAAAAGTAAATATGAAGATGATAACATTAATTCCTTCTTCTTTTTTTATATAATAACAGATGAAGGTCAACTTCCAATGGACGCTTTCATAAAGAAAATTTCATAAGCGGTTGGTAATGATTGAATAAAAGTTCACCAAAATATCAGGAAGAAAACATAGAGATAATTTAACGATCTCTATATAAATAATATGTTTGGATCCATGATTGAATGTGTTTAACCTATTGCATCGTGCTTTTAAGTGCTTTTCGAAAAATTTGAGATGTTTGGATAGCTCTTAGCCCATTTGGTTTAAAGCTGCTTAAAATCTTTAGTATAGGAAGAGGTGCTTATGCAGTCTCTACTTTAGCTTATTATGATTAATATTTTTTAATATTTTCTTGTTAACCCTTATTTACCCTTATTCTCTTCTCTCATAAGTTTCTCTATCTCATTTCTTACAAGCCAAATTGTACTAGACATGTGATCTAATTAGTTATTGAATATTTTGCTATTAGAAAATTTTAAATTTGTATGATTTCTAGTTTATATGCATTTTTATCTATTAAATATATTTAATTAAGTATTTTAGTATTTTCAAGTTTTTCTCAATATAATTTTTTTTTCTTTTTTTCTTTTATAATTTTAATATTTTCTTAAAATTATTACAATATATACATATTATATATGTATGTGAAATATTTATAAGATTTATGTCTTTTTAGTTATTTTCTATCCAAATTTTCTCTTAAAAATAGTCTTCCAAATTTAAAAGAAGTCTCTTTTACTATCGTCAATTCAAATATAAATCACATTATATTATTTGACTTTTACTCTATTTTACATTTGTAAAAGTCATATTAAAAAAAGTCACTTTATTTTAACCAATATAGAGTTGGTTTAGTGGTATAAGATCCCACTAAATCCCTTTAAACCTCGAGTTTGAGTCTTAGAAGAGAAATTTATGTTGAAAGAGACGGCCACAAATCCCAAACCAACGGATGATAAAAAAAAAAGAAGAAGCCACTTTTACCATGGTGAATCCAGACACATATATATGTACGTTGACATATGTAGTACTATTTATTGAGACATTAGTGAGCCTTTGTTTTCAAAGAGATTGCTTTTACATTTTGCTACTTAGCTTAATTTGTCAACTTCAATACTTAACCCGAGCATGAAACATTAACTGAGCCAAGAATTTTGTTATACACTGCACTTACTGTGTTAACTATGCTCTTAAAGATTGCAAGATTCGACTATACGAGGATTTGATAAAAGTTAGATTTTTTTAAAAAAAAAAATATAGTTGAGCTTAAAAAAATACGATTAATGAATTTTTCTTATTATTTTATTTTACATATTTCCTTTATTAAAGTTTTATAACCCCGCTTCTCTAATTATTTTAAATCCATCCTCTTGAACTATAGAGTCATATATATATATAAAAATTGGCAAGCAAAGCTTGCAGGAAGGGATCGAACCCTGGACCGGAGCTATTAAAGCCTGGTGTCATACCACTGCACCACCAAAAATGATGGTAGAGTCATATATTTACCCAACTAGATACTCAACTTTCATTCAACGTACATGATCATTATTCTCGAGCAAAAAAAAAAAAAAAAAAAAATACATGATCATTATTACTACTTTTCAAAGTTTATCTGACGTCTCCTAGCTAGATATACAAATCATACAAGCACATAAATAACCCATTTAAAATCATGGGTAGTGAATTTTATGAAAAACTCTAATTCCCTTCCAACGAGACTCCATATAGATAGTAGGATCGTTTTGTGTGTAGACTCCAAATTTGAAGTAATAAGAATGACCTTCATGACCAGGAGCTTCATAAACCAAAAACCTATCTATATAAACCGTCACAATCGAAGCTTCCACATCATGAATCACATTCAACTGAAACCATTTGTCCCATATACATGGAACTAGAACTGGCCCCCTGTAATACGTAAGCGAATCATTGTAAGTCCTAACCATCAAAGTCGACCCGCCTGGAGGATACCCGAACACTTGCATAATGCAAAACCCTGAAGTACCACTAGGTACGTATCCATGCCCTTCAAATTGCCACACTCCTGAAGAATAATCGTAACCCTAAAAAAACATAACTAAAACATCACCTTCTGGACTCTGTATATTGATTAAATCATATATAGTCAAAAAGAGAATTATCCCAATGTGATTATATATATTTTTGAGGCTTACCTGGATTTTAATTTCGGATCGAGGCTTCGTAGGGCTGTTTTTGCTGAGAGGTTTGTCATTAGAGTATACCCAAAATTTGTGTACTCCGTCATGGAAGCTGTACCTTGAGCTTACTGGTAAATCATAAGGCTTGTGATGCTTGAAATTGGAAGTGTTGAGAGGGAGTTCAATGAAACCTAGGGTTAGGTCAACAAGATGGGAGGTTCTAACAATTACGAATAAATAAGAACAAAAAAAAAAGTAAGCTCGACACAGTACTCTGATAAATAGATCCCATGTTTAAAAGCAGACAGATATAAGGTGGTATTAGCAAGTGAGAATAATGAGATATAGCTAGCGTAAACATGTGCCTATTTATATTTGGTGTTGAAGGCCAGAAGCATCAGCATAATTGAGAATATTCGAGGATTTAGAAATATTATATTCAGCCATAATTGGGGTTCAAGAATAATATAGTTAAGGTGAGGTTGGTTAAGAATCTAGACAAGTTTCATTTAGAAATTATATTATCATGAGTAAAAGTGTGGTTTGTAATGCGTGTCATCTTCAATAATTAGATTTAATAAACATTAAAACATCACCTGAATAATCTTTTAGAAAAGTTTCGTTGATAAAATAAATATTACTTTCACTTTCACAAGCTGTTATACATATTAACATTAAGACAAGAAAGAACACAAGGTTCCAAACATACATGGTCATAACTAATGAGAGCTTAACCTAGCTAGCTGGCTCGGCCTACTCACTGGGTATTTATTTTATTGTAAAGGCTAAAGAGTTCTTTATTATCCAAATTATTTATTTAAAGCGTTGGTGTCATATTGATCAGCATCTGGATTTTGTTTTTGGTTTTTGGGAGTGACGGCTTTTTATTAACGATTGTTATGATGAAAAAGCTGTTTCATTAGCATTCAACCAACTGAAAAATTCAAGTAAAAAAACAAATGAAAAATAGATTTTTGCTCAAAATTTTGATGCATCCATTACAGTTCAGATTTGAGAATGACGACGATTCGACCAAATATAGATCAGCGTCTGAATTTTCAAGGACTACTATTGTCTTTGTAACATCCCATTTTTAAAGCGATTTGTTTTTTTTCAATCAGAGTAGAGCAATGGAGCGAAAGAGTAACTGATACATATTCAAATATAAACCAGAGTGTAACATAGTATGGATAATACAGTCATCCTACTGTTCCAAAAGTAAGTACAAAAGCGGAATAGAAAATTCTCCGGCTAGCGGTCTAATTCTGCTGCTTCCCCCGGTCTCCAACTCTCAGTCCTCCGGATCCTGAAGCTACAGCTGAGATCCAATTTACCACATTGGATCTCAGGTAACGGTTAACCTTATGCTCAAACAATACAGTATACAGACAACAGATATTCAAGACAATACAACAGTATATCAATACATAAGCATACAACAGATGCATGATCAATATGACGACAGAACATAAGCACAGAGCAGTATGTAAAGCCCCATAAGGTAAACAATAACAACAGCTTGCACAAAAACCAGTGCCACGATAACCACTCGTGTCCTCAGCGCTAGGAAAACATAACGGCATTATTATGACTATAACCCGTATAAACTGTCTGTATATCAATCTCTGAATGTATCTATCACATATATGTACTTAAGCAGCACATGTTAGTGTTACAGTACGCGTCCGTACCTCCGTTGAAAATATACGGTACTTCTGGTACGTTTGACGGAAAACTGCACTTTTGACGGAAAACAGCGGGCTGACAGCGGCACGTCAGACAGCGGAACGACAGCGGTATGACGGAGGTTCGTGATCAAAGATTTCCTATAGGAATAATATCACATTTTTCAATATTTGACATCATAACAGGCATTTTAGGTACAAATTATCATTTTGCCCCTATTCCCCTAATCGCCGTAATTTCGCCAGCGCTTCGCTACTTTGACTTTATTTCTCCAAAATTTTAACATACCTCTTTCTCCAATATATTTTTGAAATAAATATCATATCTACCCCTAAAACATGATATCTAAATCATACTTGAAAAACTAAAGATCTAACACTCCTACTATAACTACCGAAAGAACTTAAGACTAAAGACCGAAAACTTATTCAGAGCTTCGCTGCAAATTTCCCCGGACTTCTTCCCTTCCTTGCTGCTCCTCAATTTCGGCCTTGGCTCAAGAGGAATGGTGTGAAAAATTATGAAGAGGTTCAAGCCTATTTATAGGCAAATTGGAGTTACTATTCATGCTTTGTCAGACCGGATATCAACCGTCGGATCGCACTTGGATGAAGTGGCTCCATCTTGGCCCTCCAACCCTCTTGGTCGACATAAAGGCCCTAGGTGGCAGCTAGTGACATCATCTTGGATGATGTCACATGTTGCTTTTTACCTCTGGCCCGATAAAATTCCCCGATCGGTGTCCGAATCGCGTAATCTTGCAAAATCTCAAAAATCCGGAATCACAACTTTGAAGATCTTTTCCTACTTATTAGAAATTTCTGGGCTAAATAAATTTTTGACCCCTTTTAGGTCTTCCACGGGCCTGCTGAAGTTTCCCGAAAAACGCGCTCGGTTACGGAAATCATTTCCGGAATCATCAACTTCGGGACAAAAATTCACTGATTCATAATTTGTCCAGTTGATTACCAACTCATCTCCAGACGTTGAGTTATAATTTATTTTCTACAGATTCCCATTTGGGACTATCTTCCCTCTTTACAGATTACCCTATTTTGTCTTATTCCCTAAGTACTCCACCGATCACGGAAATGACTTCTGTGACAGTCTACTTCGAGATAAAAATTCACTCATTAATAATCTTCTCTGACTTTAGAAACTTTGTTCATGGTTTTCTAGATAGAATTTAATTTCTATCGGTGGTCATTTATTCTATTTGCTTTTTACATAAATTAATTAATATAATAATACAAGTTGCCAAATTAATATCTAGATATTTTTCCCTTCATTCTTATCCTATTTTCTTGCAAAATTTCGGCTCCCCTCTTTTTTTTTTTTTTTTTTTAATTTCGTTTTTTAATTATTTAATTAATTATTATTATATAAAATAATTATTTAATAATTTTTTTATATAATTTTTTTACAAAATTTTCCTATTGGTCCATACATGTTTTTAGGCTTAAACTTACTTAATCTCATATTTTTTTCTTACTACTTTTCAATTAATTAGCAAATATATTTTATGGTAATTTTAGCCATAAACCACTAATTATAGGGTTTTACATAATTATCTTTGAATTTTCCCTTATTTAAGCTCAACTAATTAGCCAATAATTACTTAATTAATTACCCACTAATTTTTGATAATTTTCTTAATTAGAACAACTCATTACCTTACAACTTTTGCACTGACATTAGTGTTTTATGTCTCATGCATTATATTAACATTTACGGGGGCATTTTGGTCATTACAATACTTTTTGATTCTTCCCCCTTGATTTTTCCAAGGTTATATTTTATTAAATTACCAAAATTAGAGACAATATACTCTCCTAATTTTAATAATTATTTTACTGCCTCCTAGGATTTTTCATACTTTCCTTAGGTTATTATATATTTCCCCAAGGGTATTTTGGTAATTTTGACACATTATTATTTTTTCCTAATTTCCAAGAGATTTTCCTACATAAATACGATAAATATCACACAGAAATTAAGACCACAAATTCACTTATCAGAAATAGCCATTTTATTTATCCGGGTATTACATTTCTCCCCCCCCTGTTAAACAAAATTTCGCCCCCGAAATTTACTCTATCGTAACTAAACTCCGGGCCATGAACTCTGGATATTTCTCTTTCATCTCTCTCACTATTTCCCAAGTTGCCTCTTCGGGTGATAAACCCTTCCAGACTACCTTCACTATCGGTATGGTCTTGTTTCTAAGCCGTTTCTCCTGGTGCCCGATAATTTGTTCCGGCTCGACCACAAAGGTATTATCATGCCGTACTTCAACGTCCTCGTACTCGATGACATGATCACGGTCTGGTTGGTACTTCTTCAATTGTGACACGTGGAAAACGTCGTGGAGATTACTCAGGTTCGGGGGTAGGGCTATCTGATAAGCTACTTGTCCTCGCTCGGCCAAAATTTCAAACGGTCCCACATACCGTGGACTAAGTTTCTTCCTCTTAAGTGTTCTGCCAACACTAGTTACTGGGGATAACTGAAGAAATACATGGTCGCCGACATAGAACTTCAGAGGTCTCCTCCCTTTGTCAGCATAGCTCTTACATGCGCTTTGTCTTTGCCGGAGTCTTTTCTTGATTAACGCGATCTGCTCGGAGGTCTGCTCAAGCATATCCGGCCCAAGTAATTGCCTTTCAGAAGAATCTGTCCAGCATAAGGGTGATTGACACTTCCGCCCATACAATGCCTCGAACGGGGCCATTTGTATACTAGCATGATAACTGTTGTTATATGCAAACTCTGCTAGTGAAAGATGTCGATCCCAATTTCCTTTGAAATCTAGGGCACATGCTCGCAACATATCCTCCAGCGTCTGTATCGTTCTCTCAGATTGACCGTCAGTTTGAGGGTGATAAGCCGAACTGAACCTCAGCTTGGTACCCATACCTTCATGTAACGCCTTCCAGAAACGGGATTGGAATCGTGCATCCTGATCAGAGATAATACTTGTAGGGACTCCGTGTAGCCTCACGATCTCTTTGATATAAATCTCCGCCAATCGTTCCGGAGAGTAATGGATACTGATGGGAATGAAGTGTGCTGACTTAGTTAATCGGTCAACAATTACCCAGATCGTATCATGATTTCTGATCTTGGGCAAACCCACCACAATATCCATGGCTATGTTTTCCCATTTCCATTCTGGCAATTCTAGTCCTTGCAAAAGACCAGTGGGTCGACGGTGTTCAATCTTTACTTTTTGACAGGTCAAGCATCTGGCCACGTACTGGGCTACATCTTTCTTCAACCCGGGCCACCAGAGTTCGGATTTCATGTTCTGGTACATCTTGACCATGCCTGGATGTAGAGTGTATTTACTCTTATGAGCCTCATCCAGTACTTTCCGCCTCAATTCATCAACTGGCGGTATGTAGATTCGCTTTTTATACCTGACCAAACCACTAGGTGATAGGTCATGGTCTTGGGTCTCACCTCGAGAGATCTTCTCACGTATCTCAATAGCCCAATCATCTTGCTTCTGAGCTTCCTCAACTTCATTTCTCAGATCATACTCCCCTTGACTCACAAGAAGGGTTGCAAGATAGGCATCAGCTGGTGTGTGGAGACCCACGCAGATTTGATTTGATAGATTCAGATCTCTGAAATCTTCAAGTAATTTCTGCTCTTGAATCATCATGTATGCCACATGCACCGTCTTTCTACTAAGAGCATCCGCAACAACGTTTGCTTTACCCGGATGATACTTGATCTCCAGGTTGTAATCTTTAATCAACTCCATCCAGCTACGTTGTCTCATATTGAGTTCTCTTTGATCGAAAAGGTATTTCAGGCTTTTATGGTCACAGTACAATTCTACGGTCACACCGTACAGGTAATGCCTCCATATCTTCAAAGCGAACACGATAGCCGCCAGCTCTAAATAGTGTGTAGGGTAATTCAACTCGTGAGGCTTCAGCTGACGAGAGGCTTAAGCCATCACTCTGTCCTGTTGCATTAGGACACATCCCAACCCCTGCCCACTGGCATCACTATAGACAACATAAGTCTCATCTGGATCTGGGATGATTAACACCGGTCTTTGTAGTCAACCTCTCCCTCAGTTTCTGAAAGCTCTCCTCACAGTCATCTCCCCATAAAAAAGGTTGGTTCTTCCTCGTAAGCTTTGTCAATGGGAGGGCAAGACGCGAGAAATCCCGTATGAATCTGCGGTAGTATCCCGCCAGACCCAGAAAACTACGTATCTCCGTCACTGTTTTTGGCCGTTTCCACCCGTAATCGCTTCCACCTTGCCTGGATCAACTGCAACTCCGCTGCTTGATATAACGTGGCCCAGAAATCTAACTTCCGGCAGCCAAAATTCGCATTTGCTCAGTTTAGCATAGAGTTGCTTCTCCCTGAGTATACTCAACACACGTCGGAGATGTTCTTCGTGCTCTTCTCTGCTCTTAGAATAGATGAGAATGTCATCAATAAACACCACCACAAACTGGTCTAGGTGTTGTCGGAAGATACGGTTCATGTAATCCATGAATACCGCAGGTGCATTTGTTAATCCGAAGGGCATCACAAGGAATTCATAATGCCCGTACCTGGTTCTAAAAGCCGTCTTGGGAACATCATCACCTTTAACTCACAACTGATGATATCCCGAACGCAGATCAATCTTTGAAAAGACAGTAGAGCCAGATAGTTGATCCAAAAGATCATCAATCCGGGGAAGTGGGTACTTGTTTTTGACTGTTACTTTGTTTAGTTCACGGTAGTCGATACAGAGTCGAAAACTTCCGTCCTTCTTTTTCACGAACAACACTGGGGCTCCCCATGGTGATACACTGGGTCATATGAACCCCTTAGCTAGCAATTCTTCTAGTTGTTTCTTCAACTCCTGCATCTCGTTCGGTGCCATACGATACGGTGCTTTTGATATTGATCCTGTACCAGGCATCAATTCAATCGTGAACTCCACTTCTCGGATAGGAGGTAGCTCAGTGAGATCCTCCGGAAACACATCAGGAAATTCATTTGCTACAGGAATATCCTCGAGTGAAAGGTCAGCTTCTGCTTTTACCGAAAAGAATACCATGTATGCTTGGCATCCCTGCTTCATGCATCTATCAGCTTCTGTAGTAGAGAGAAAGTTCAGGCTCACATCAACCTTGTCTCTGCTAGGCGAATCGGGAAATGATATCCTCTTACTTTCATAGTCGATCATTGCACCGTTTTCCGTTTGCCGTTTGCCAGTTTAAACCGAGTATAACGTCGATGCCATGAAGTGGTAATCGGATAAGGTCTACTTTTGAAACTCGCCCATCCACATTCGCAGTACAATCAATACATGGATCAGAAGCTAAAGATTTTACACCAAGTGGTGTAGATACTACCAGATCATATGGTAACCTATAGGCATGCATCCCTAAGCGATTTGCACAATCATAGGAAATAAAGGAATGACTGGCACCCGAATCATACAATGCCTGCAATAGATTCCCATTAAGGTAAATTGTACCTTGGACCATCTCTGGAGACTTTCTGGCCTCCGTATTTGTCAGCGCAAAGATCCGACCGGCGCTTTGAGGTCTTGCCTCTGCAGCCTTCTCAGGGCAATCCCGGCTGAAGTGTCCAGGCTTCTGGCACCTGAAGCAGATTTGTTTCCCATCACAGTTGGTTCCCGGATGGTACTTCTTGCATTTTGGACATGTTTGGGATCCCGGCTGTCTGGGATAGTTCTGTTGCCCTGCTTGATATGGCCTCTTGTCCCCACCTCGATTATTATCCCAGGGCGACTTCCTCTTCTGTGAGGAATTTCCGCGGTTAGAACCACCACGGCCTGCATTGTTATTGTTGAAGTTTCTGAATTTCTGGAATCCCTTCAAATTCCTCTCAATCATCCTACAAGCTTCCACAGCACCGGTCAACTCAAGGAATCGTTGAGACATAAGTCTTTCACCTATTTCGTACTTCAGCCCATGGATCAGTATGTTCACCATACTGCTCTCATCATTGTCCTTCCGCAGGTGCGATGAGTATCGTGATAGATTGGTGAATCGGGCATAGTAGTCATCAAAGGATTCCTCTTGACCCTGTCGGATGTGGAGAAATTCTGACTCTTTGGTCATCTGTATAGAGGGAGGAAAATACTGCTCTTGGAATTTTTCCAGAAATTTCTCCCACGTCACGGGACAGTAACGAGTCTGTAAAGTTGTTGCTATGACTTCCCACCAACGGTCTACGTCTCCTTCTAGTTGGTAGATCGCCAGTTGAGCCTTGCGATTTTCAGGACATTCAATCACCTTGAAGATTTTCTCCAATCTCTTTAACCAATCCTCTGCCAGGTCTAGTTTACCCCGGAAAGCTGGTGGTTTCAGCTTACAGAATTGGTTTACCCAGTATTGTGTGGTCTTTTCCCTTCTTCCTTGTCTAGGTGGTGATTGAGATCTATCAGACCCCTCAGATTCCTCAGTATGTTCCTCATGTTGCTCATCATCCTCACCTTCTTCTTCTTCATTTTCTTCATTATCTCGCTCTTCCTGTTGTCTTTGTCTTTCCTGTCTTTCTGCCATAAGTGCGTCGATAAGAGCTCTCTGCCCTTGCAAAGTTTGTCGCATCTCCTGTACATCGTTCTGTTGGTTCAGTAGTTGATTTTTCTCGGGTTGGTCCTCTTGGTCTCGTCCAATTTCAGGTATCGCTCTAATCTGAGGCTGTCTGCCTCCTCTTCTACCTCGGCCTCGTCCTCGGCCTCTACCTCTACCTCTAGGTGGACCGGTACCTCTTATGTTGGCCATATTCTAAACTTTTCCTTTATTTAAATAACGGATATAAACGTCAGAAAAATAGCACAACCATTGGCACTAAAACACATATATTTATCGCATATATTTTGAGAAATTGGATCAGGGTTCATTCTGTGGCCCAGAATTTCGGGCACTAAAGACCTTTTAGCGGTACGTCTCAACTTTCCATGATAGAGGGTATATGGATTCGCATCTCTATCTATCTCTACTCATTACACCAAGGTCATATCAGTACTCATTTTCAAAATGTGCTCAAAGTTAAAAGGCCTGAGAACCTAACTCCGTTATCCGAACAAAATGGCCAGGTAAGTGTCTACCATGGGGGCCTCACCGAGTTCACGGTGACTGATTGACACACCCACGTAGACTAGCCTTGCCATCGGCACCAAATTGTTCGTAGTAACATAGTCAGGTTCATGCCAGAATGAATGCTCTGATACCAAAAATGTAACATCCCATTTTTAAAGCGATTTTTTTTCCAATCAGAGTAGAGCAATGGAGCGAAAGAGTAACTGATACATATTCAAATATAAACCAGAGTGTAACATAGTATGGATAATACAGTCATCCTACTGTTCCAAAAGTAAGTACAAAAGCGGAATAGAAAATTCTCCGGCTAGCGGTCTAATTCTGCTGCTTCCCTCGGTCTCCAACTCTCGGTCCTCCGGACCCTGAAGCTACAGCTGAGATCCAATTTACCACATTGGATCTCAGGTAACGGTTAACCTTATGCTCAAACAATACAGTATACAGACAACAGATATTCAAGACAATACAACAGTATATCAATACATAAGCATACAACAGATGCATGATCAATATGACGACAGAACATAAGCATAGAGCAGTATGTAAAGCCCCATAAGGTAAACAATAACAACAGCTTGCACAAAAACCAGTGCCACGGTAACCACTCGTGTCCTCAGCGCTAGGAAAACATAACGGTATTATTATGACTATAACCCGTATAAACTGTCTGTATATCAATCTCTGAACGTATCTATCACATATATGTACTTAAGCAGCACAAGATTAGTGTTACAGTACGCGTCCGTACCTCCGTTGACAATATACGGTACTTCTGGTACGTTTGACGGAAAACTGCACTTTTGACGGAAAACAGCGGGCTGAGAGCGGCACGTCAGACAGCGGTATGACGGCGGTTCGTGATCAAAGATTTCCTATAGGAATAATATCGCATTTGTCAATATTTGACATCATAACAGGCATTTTAGGTACAAATTACCATTTTGCCCCTATTCCCCTAATCGCCGTAATTTCGCCAGCACTTCGCTACTTTGACTTTATTTCTCCAAAATTTTAACATACCTCTTTCTCCAATATATTTTTGAAATAAATATCATATCTACCCCTAAAACATGATATCTAAATCATACTTGAAAAACTAAAGATCTAACACTCCTACTATAACTACCGAAAGAACTTAAGACTAAAGACCGAAAACTTACTCAGAGCTTCGCTGCAAATTTCCCCGGACTTCTTCCCTTCCTTGCTGATCCTCAATTTCGGCCTTGGCTCAAGAGGAATGGTGTGAAAAAATATGAAGAGGTTCAAGCCTATTTATAGGCAAATTGGAGTTACTATTCATGCTTTGTCAGACCGGATATCAACCGTCGGATCGCACTTGGATGAAGTGGCTCCATCTTGGCCCTCCAACCCTCTTGGTCGACATAAAGGCCCTAGGTGGCAGCTAGTGACATCATCTTGGATGATGTCACAAGTTGCTTTTTACCTCTGGCCCGATAAAATTCCCCGATCGGTGTCCGAATCGCGTAATCTTGCAAAATCTCAAAAATCCGGAATCACGACTTTGAAGATCTTTTCCTACTTATTAGAAATGTCTGGGCTAAATAAATTTTTGACCCCTTTCAGGTCTTCCACGGGCCTGCTGAAGTTTCTCCGAAAACGCGCTCGGTTACGGAAATCATTTCCAGAATCATCAACTTCGGGACAAAAATTCACTGATTTATAATTTGTCCAGTTGATTACCAACTCATCCCCAGACGTTGAGTTATAATTTATTTTCTACAGATTCCCATTTGGGACTATCTGCCCTCTTTACAGATTACCCTATTTCGTCTTATTCCCTAAGTACTCCACCGATCACGGAAATGACTTCTGGGACAGTCTACTTCGAGATAAAAATTCACTCATTAATAATCTTCTCTGACTTTAGAAACTTTGTTCATGGTTTTCTAGATAGAATTTAATTTCTATCGGTGGTCATTTATCCTATTTGCTTTTTACATAAATTATATTAATATAATAATACAAGTTGCCAAATTAATATCTAGATATTTTTCCCTTCATTCTTATCCTATTTTCTTGCAAAATTTCGGCTGCCCTCTTTTTTTTTTAATTTCATTTTTTAATTATTTAATTAATTATTATTATATAAAATAATTATTTAATAATTTTTTTACAAAATTTTCCTATTTGTCCATACATGTTTTTAGGTTTAAAATTACTTAATCTCATATTTTTTTCTTAGTACTTTCCAATTAATTAGCAAATATATTTTATGCTAATTTTAGCCATAAACCACTAATTATAGGGTTTTACATAATTATCTTTGAATTTTCCCTTATTTAAGCTCAACTAATTAGCCAATAATTACTTAATTAATTACCCACTAATTTTTGATAATTTTCTTAATTAGAACAACTCATTACCTTACAACTTTTGCACTGACATTAGTGTTTTAATTATGTCTCATGCACTATATTAACATTTACGGGGGCATTTTGGTCATTACAATACTTTTTGATTCTTCCCCCTTGATTTTTCCAAGGTTATATTTTATTAAATTACCAAAATTAGAGACAATATACTCTCCTAATTTTAATAATTATTTTACTGCCTCCTAGGATTTTTCATACTTTCCTTAGGTTATTATATATTTCCCCAAGGGTATTTTGGTAATTTTGGCATATTACTATTTTTTCCTAATTTCCAAGAGATTTTTCCTACATAAATACGATAACTATCACACAGAAATTAAGACCACAAATTCACTTTTTAGAAATGACCATTTTTATTTATCCGAGTATTACTGTCTTTGGAGTTATTTTTAATTTCTTTTAAAAAGCTAGTAATTAAGGCACTCTTCATTTTCAATATACACAGAAAACAATAATGAGTAAATACCCTTTTTGGTCCCTGAAATAACACGCGCTACCCATTTTGGTCCCTGAGTAAACAAAATGTCATTTTTCGTCCTTAAACAGTAAAAAAAGGTCACTTTTAGTCTTTTTAGTCATTTTTTGTGGGCATTTTAATCCCTCACAAATTCACAAAAAATCGTTTTTAGTCCCTAAAAAGGACCAAAATGACATTTTTTTTTACTCAGGGACCAAAATGGGTAGCGCGTGTTATTCCAGGGACCCAAAAGGGTATTTACTCAACAATAAATGTGTCTACCCAGAAAAGCACACATTATATTACAAAAATGAATAGGAAAATACGATAAAAACGAAGATGGAATATTTGAATGTGAAAATATAATTTGTCCTTTTTTTGACTTACAATAACTATCAATAAAAACGCTAAAAATAACTAATGACGCTATATAGCTTAGTGACATGAAAGTTTTTATTAAAGATTTGAGGTTCCATCTTGAGATCTCTAGTGAATAGGTGAAGGACTTTGAAGAAGCAAAGTGATAACTATTGGTTTGAACAGTCAAAAGCTGCTACATCATATTCTACTTCAATCAAGGCCCTTCCAATTTTTATATTTGTTTCGGAAGCGCAGGACTCATGATCTTCTTCGTAACTAATCCTTTATGGAATTTCTTTGGGGTTTAAACTTAAATTAATTGAACCTGTTTAAACTTAAATTAATTGCACCACAAAGGTTTAATTAGGTTGTTGTAGTTTTTTTCTTCTTATATTATTGGGCCTTATAGTTTCTTCAATTATAGATATTGGTCCCTACACTTATAATTTATTACTCCCTCCGGTTTTTAATATAAGACATATTTAAAAAATTGATTTCGGTCCTAAATATAAGACATAATTTTAATATTTGTGAATTGTATTCCTAATTTACCCCTAATGATGCTCCCTCAACAATAATCAAGGAAGATAGGGTATAAGGGAATTAAAAAAGATGACTTGGGTGTTTTAGAAAATACATGTCATATTAATAAACTCAACTAACTTCCTTTATTGAATTAAATTAGAAAAATATGTTTTATATTAAGAATCAGATGGAGTAATATGTAAGAAAACTGATTTTTAATTGATCATGTGATGACTCTTACTCAGCATATATAAATATATCTTGATTATGTATGTATGTTAAATTAGAAAAATATGTCATACATTAAGAATCAGATGGAGTAATATGTAAGAAAGCTGACTGAAAAATATGTCTTGCATTAAGAACCAGATGGAGTAATATGTAAGAAAACTGACTGAAAAATATGTATGTATGTTAAATTAGAAAAATATGTCTTACATTAAGAACCAGATGGAGTAATATGTAAGGAAACTAATTGAAAACTATGTCTTGCTTTAAGAACCAGATGGAGTAATATGTAAGAAAACTGACTAATTTTTAACTGACCACGTGATGACTCTTACTCAGCATGTGTGTGTGTGTGTATGCAACAACACTTTGTAGCAGTTAATTTGTATCTGTTAAAAAAACCGTTACAAATATCATATTCTATAGCGGTTTAAACCAAAACCGCTACAAATTTGCAGCGGCAACAATTGTGTTAGAACGCAGACTTGTTTGTAACAAAATTTGTAGCAGTTATAAGCAAAAAAAACCCGCTACAAAGTTAGCGCCAGCTTGCCGTGTAATGACGTGAAGGTTTGTGGCGGGTCTTTTGTAGCAGTTATAAGAAATAAACTGCTACAAATTTGGCACCAGCTTGGCGCGTAATGATGTGAAGGTTGTGGTGGTTATATTTGTCGTAGTTATAGGATAATAACTGCTACAGAATTCCAAGCGACACAACATTTGTAGTGGTTGGAAAAAACAGACGCTAAAACTGCCACAGATATTCATTATTGCTCACGGTATACGTCAAAACCGCTACAAAATTTCAACCTATATATACCCCCAGCATCAAATCATTTTTTGAAAATAGTGCAGCACAACAAAAGATTGGGTTGCAATATAGTTGCTACTCTCTGATGAAAATAAGTCAGTAACTTTTTCATTGGAGGTTGTTGATGACTTCTCATTTTTAATAGATTTGAGATATATTTTGATATATTTGAGAAGTCATTATTACTAATTTAAATAGATTTTATTGAAATTTTAAGAGATATCAATCTGGATGCATAATTTGTGGGGTATCAATTTAAAATAAAAGTTTTTAAGATTAGGGAAGAAATAATAGTAATGAGAAGTTTTCTAAAAAAAGAAATGAAAATTCAGTTTAGATTGTTATTATTATTACATTCCTTTTTCTTTTATTTGTTTATTTGGCTAATTGTTTCTTTTCTTCTTCAAGGACATACGGCCCCGTTTTGAGAATCAGACTTGATGACAAAAAATCAAGAGAACAAAGCAGGATTGGGGAGGCGGACTGGAGCGAAGAAACAGAGAGGCGCAGTGCAGAGGCATAGACGTAGAAAGAAAAAAAGAAACAGTGACCTTCATCCATCCCATTCGCCTTCCACATCCACCTTCATCTTCCTCTTGCTGGCGGAATCATCCACCACCAAGGCTGCTAGCGAGCGTCGTCGTCACAGCTGTGATGAGAGAGATGCTGTTGTGTGGCCATTCAATCATCATCGTCTTCAACCTCTGGAATCAGAGCGAACCAAAACGAAGTCTTCATCTTCTTCTCCAAGAACCAGAGCACCGAATCAGAGGAAGAGGCTGTTGCTGAGTCTATATTCTTTTTCTTGGTTTTGATATTCACTTGACTCTTTTTCCAGTTTCTTATTCTTTTCTAGTATGTTTTTGAACTCTGATCTTGTATTGCTGTGATGTTGATTAAAGTTATGTGTGGTTAGTTTGTTTTGCAACCTAGAGTAGCTATGAACTTATAGGTGTGGATTAAACTTTGTTTTCATTGTTAGTTATAATTAGATATACTAATTTATTATGTTATAAATTTGTAGGGGAGGGTGTTATAAATCGATTTTTGTTGCCTCCTAAGTAATTATGTTAGACATAACAAGTTATACTCGAGAGAAGGCTGTAATTGAACCGACAGGCACTTATAGTCATTTATACTCGAGATTAACAAAATTGATATTAAGGCTAATTAAATTAGTGAAAACAAGGTTTATGAAGGTAATAAGGGATTAGTGACTCTGGGTTGCTCATTTGATTATTGTCGTAGTTTGTTTATTTTAATTTTAGTTTTAATTCTTTTTATCTTAATTAAAAATTCAATTTGGTTTGCTCAACTTAAATGAAAGTGTAAAATTAATGTTTAATTGAAGTTTTGGTACTGTAATACCCGGATATTTATTCATCTGGAATATTATATTGTGATAAATAAATACCTATTCTTTATAGGTGAATATATGGTCTCAAAGTGTGTGTTGTATTTATCTTATTTTTCTAAGATAATTTCTCTTAAATTAGAAGGAAATAAGTGCCAAAAGTCCTAAAAATACATTTATGGGTCAAGAAATACCCTGAGAATATTATGATAAATCGTAAGAGGCAATAAAATATTTATTAAAAATTAGAAAGTATGTTGTCTCTAATTTTGGCAATTTAATAAAATATTTCCTTGAAATTTAAAAGGGGAAAAATTAAATATTATTTGGGGAACCCTAAATGACTCTATGATTTTTAATATAATGCATGAGACATAAATTACCAATGTCAATGTAATAGTTGTGAGAAAATGATTGATCTTAATTAAGAAAATTATCAACAATTAGTAAGTGATTAAATAAGTAAGTAGTTGATTATTTAAGCATGAATCAAGGGAAATGTCCAAAGTTAATTATGAACAACCCTAATTAAATGTTAATGGTCAAGATTAGCATAAAGGATACATGCTAATTAATTAGAAAGGATTAAGAAAAAGGGATGAGATTAAATGTACAAAATCCCTAAAGCATAAAAGATTACTAATCATGTGATTAAAGCACTAATTAAGCTTACTAATCAAATTGGACAAATTAAAACATTAAGCAATGGTTAGGATGTAATCTAATAAAGCAAGATCAAAGGCTACAATAATTTCTAACATTTTTAAAAGCCTAAATCCATGTAATTAGGTATGAACCAATGGGAGAATTTTGTGAATTATATAAGATAATTTAAATATAATATATATTAATTTAAAAACAAAATAAAAATGAAAAAGGGGGAGCTAGCCGAAAGTTTGGACTTTTGGGGGTGAGGATTTTGTTAAAAAAAAAAAAATCATTATATTTGGTAATAAAATAGTAATATAAAATGAGATATTTGTGGAAAAAGCAAATAGGATAAATGAGAAACGATAGAAATTAAATCCTATCTTGAAATCCTTGGATTAAGTATTAAACATCTGGACATATTATGAACAAGTGAATTTTTGTCCCCAAGTTGGTGTTACCCGAAGTCATTTCCGTAACCGACGGCGTTTTTCCTAAAATGATCAGCAGGCTAGAAATACCCTTAATGGGACCATAATTTTTGTTAACCCAAATATTTCTCAAGAGGAAGCTTAGACATCCAAGGATATGCTAAGGAATATTTGAGATTATTTAAGATTACGCGATTAGAACACCGAATAAGGGATTTTGTCGGATGAATCCATAAAGCAAGGGAGTGACATCATGTGCATGATGTCATATTTTGGAGAATGACCTATGGGGGAGGTCGGCCAAGGCAATCAAAGGCCAAGATTGAAGCTTTCCAAAAACCTTAGATCTAAGGGTGTAAAATCAAGGAGAAAAAGGTGATGAATAGTGAAATTGTGCCTATAAATAGCCAACACTCTTTTGCAAAATTTCCTCACTAATTCACTTGTGCAATTCAAAAATTTCAAGAGAGAAGAGAGAAGGAAGAGCTTGAGGGAAAGTAGCAAAGCTCTGGGTAAATTCTTCGGTCCCTAGCCTTAAGTTCTAGTTTTTAGTTCGGTAGTTATAGTAGAAATGTTAGTTTGATCTTTAATCTTCCAAGTATACTTTAGATATCATGTTTTAGGGTTAAATATGATATTTATCTCAAAAATATGATGGAGCTAGAGATATGGCAAAATTTTGGAAGATTAGAGTCAAAGTAGCGAAGCTCTGGCAAAATTTAGTCGATTAGTAAAGCCAGGGGCAAAATGGTCATTTGTGCCTAAAATGTCTGTTATGATGTTGATCATTAACAAATGCGATATTATCCTTATAGGATAACTGCGATCACATTCTGGCTGTCAAACATACCGTATTCCGTCATAAGTACTTAATTCCGTCAAACAAAGGTACGGACGCGTACTGTAA
The DNA here is from genome assembly GCA_025563575.1 of Acacia pycnantha. NCBI lineage: Eukaryota > Viridiplantae > Streptophyta > Magnoliopsida > Fabales > Fabaceae > Acacia > Acacia pycnantha. Next base: position 1,005,546 of record JAMWYP010000065.1, read on the forward strand.
CCCTAACTCCATGCTGCTCATATACATATATGTGATAGATAAGTTCATAGGCCAAGACTCTGTCTTGGGTCACCGTTTATACATACAATTTTACACGGGTTATAGCTTTGGTAATACCGTTGAGTTTTCCTAGCGCTGAGGACACGAGTTGTTATCGTGGCACTTGGTAGTGCAGACATATGTGTGAGACTTTACATCTGCTGTGTTCTTATGTTCTGTCATTTATTGATCATGCATCTGCTGTGTGCTTTTGTACTGATATGCTGCTGTATTGTTATGAATTTCTGTCATCCATATACTGTCATATTTAAGCATGAGGTTAACCGTTACCTGAGGTCCAATGGGCATTGGACCTCAGCTGTAGCTTCAGGGTCTGGAGGGCCAAGGGTTGGAGATAGGGACAAGCAGCGCGAGTAGACTTCTGGCCGGAGATTTTCCCTTTTGTTTATGTATTATTTACTTTTGAAAACACTCGGATGAATGTACCATTATTATATTACACTATGGTTGATGTTTTGAATATAAATCAGTTACTCTTTTGCTCCGATGCTCTACTCTGATGAAAAAAAATTATTATGCTTTTAAAAAATGGGATGTTACAGGTACTAAAGTCCTCGTGAGAACAATATCTTACTTACTCTTTTTTACTTGATACAACCCGTATACTTGTGGAGTCCTTAGGCATTATGAAGTTTTTCCCTATTAGTTGACATTTGTTTTGCAAATCCAATCTTCACGTGGTGTGCTACACTATCTTCAGTAATGAGGAAAGCTTGTAGCAGTTTTTCCTTGAAACCGCTAAAAAATGAAAATGGCAGCAATTTGTAGCGGTTATATCTCCAAAACTGCTACAAAATGTCAAGCGTCAAGACATTTGAAGTAGTTACTAAACCACCACAAAATATCACATTGGACGAGATATGGTTTTGTATTTTATAGTAGTTTATGCAACGGTTTCAGTGAAACCGCTACAAATGTTTAATTTTTGTAGCAGCTTGGTCACAAAACCACAACAAAAAGCACACCTTTTTAACTAGCACCGCCACCACAAAGCAAACCATGCAAAGTTTGAATTATTTCCTCTCAACTTTCCTTTTCTCACACTTTCTTACATTTAGCTGCAACATTTATGAGATTTACGAGTTATGGATTCTAGGAGAAATGTAGGGAAAGGGAAAGAGATAGTACACGGTAGAGTGCCTCTAAGGGGGCAATAGTACAGGGGGTCGTAATAGGGGTCGTGGAGGTAGAAATATCCCTTTGCCACCGCAGGTGAGGATTGAGATAGATCAGCTCTTCTCAGAGGATCCAATTGCACAGCCGGAGACCCTAGAGGGAAGACATGACATACATCTATCCCTTAGCGACATTGATGAAAATGTTGAGATAGAGATTGACTATCCCTTAGGCGAGGCGGAGCGGTTTATTGATCAGGAGGAGTGGGACCAAGGGAACCCTTGACCGTCATCTCCACACTCCATCGTATTTAAGATGAATTTAAATTCCTTATGGTTAATTAAATTGTATTTTAAATTTAATACAAAATTTTCTTATTATTGTGCAGATCTGTAGGGGAACATCAACAGGAGGAAGCTAGATGTTCTCGGTGTGAATTTTTTGTAGGGGCTTCACATTGTAGTCAACTGGAATGAGTACAAGGACTAGCCAATCGGCAATGGTGGTAACCTGTTCAATTGCTACCTGATGGACCTAGGCGGGAATTGGGGGCGGTTCCCCATCCACTTCCAGAGTTTGAAGCATATTCCGAAGTTTCCGAAGGACACAACATTTGAGGAAGTTGTGCAGATAATTTATTTTGTTTAATTATATTTTAGATGTAAATTGTTATAATTTATGATTTATTTATTAATTGATTAATTAATTAATTATTAAATTATGATATATCACAAGTTTAAAATCCAAGGCAACAGGAAGAGGTACTCACTGTTGAAGATGGGGGAACACTAGAAGAACCGGAGGGTCGTCTCTACAACAAGATGAATAAGGATGCGACGATTCCTCCGTAACTGCTGATCGAGAGCGTCCCAAATGGCATCCCTGCAAATGACTGGGCGAGTTTTGTCCAGGCCAAGAGGAGCCCACAGGGACAGGTACATATTTAAAGAATTATTAATTTCTTAATAAAATTATTTTTTGTAATTATTGTAATGTTTCCTACTTTATGCAGGCTCTATTGTAGAGGAACACCAGAAGCCGGTCGCAGCAGAGGATCCATCACATGGCAGGATCCAAGACATTTGTTGTGACCTACAGTTAGCTGATAATTTTAAAGAAATTAATTTTAGCTTTATATTAGAGATTTATTAATTTTTTTATTTTTGAAATGACAAAGTTCATATTCTTTTAATTGTTTTAGGAGAAGAAGATTCAAGAGGAGAACTGTCAAACGGACTATGGGGAGCTGTTCACTTATACCCATAAACACTGTGACGGGACGATGACCTCTCAGCAAGCAGAGGAGCGATAGTAAGTTACATACAAGTGATTTATATAGTTTATTTAATTTATTTAAATTGAATGAAATTGTTTCATTAATGTTTTATAAAATGTGTGCGCTAGGAGAGTAAAATGTGTGCGCTAGGAGAGGATCGAGCAGACTCAGGCGGAGTTGCGACAGTCTTAGACCCTGGAGTCATAGGGCTCTATGGATCCTACTATCCCATTGAAAGCTGCCATGGGCCCAATCGAGCATCTTGGGCTTGTTAGGGGTATAGGGTTAGGCAAGAGCGCCACTTCTGAGGCCGGAACCTTCGACGCAAGAAAACCGACACCTGAAGGGGTTCAAGCAATGATTGCCGCATAAGTTGACGCCAAGACTCAGGAGCTTGCTAGTCGGTTTCAAGATCATGCTCATACTTAGTACGCTCATCAGAGGGAGAGTTGGGATGTTCTGGCTGGTGCTTTCTCAGAGATGTTTTCTGATATATGGTTTCCACCTCCCTCGCCTCCTCCTATGTTCACCTTCGATCCTCCCCTTTTGCCTCTTCCTCCTGCTGATGACAAGGGAGTTGTTACCTCTGCTCCTGTGCATGCTGATCATCAGGCTCCTAATAGTTAGCTTTATTTATATTTGTAGACTGTTTTTTGTTTTTAAAATGTTTGTTATCCCTAGTTTACTATTTCTATGTTTGGACAATTGTATGTCTTTAAAATATTTATTATCTTTTATTTTATTTGGTATTTGATAATGGAATGCTATTTTAATACTTATATTAATTTATATTGGTTTATTAATGTTAATTATAGTATATAACAATTGTTATTGAAAATAAAAAAGATGATATATATGAAGTTAAATATATTTATCATATGCATAATAATGGAATAAATTTAGATAGATAAATAAAAAATAAATTTTGTACTTTTGTAGCGGTTTAGATATAGAAACCGCTAGAAAAGCATAACATTTGAAATTAAAAACAAAAAGCTCGCCACTTTTTAAAACAACTAACATTTTGTAGCAATTACCTAGACATAAACAGCTACAAGTTTCAAATTCAAACTTTTTAAAATCCTGCCACAACTTTGTAGCGGTCTTGATCATAAACCGCTACAAATTTTAACGACCTACACTTTGTATTGGTTTTATAGACTATAACCGCTACAAATATGTAACATTGTAGCGCTTAGTGTAGCGGTTTTTAAATTGCTACAAAATGTCTTTTATATTTGTAATAGTTAATGTAGTGGTTTTTCAACCGCTACAAATTATCCAATGTTGCATTTAAGCAATAGATACCGTGAAGATAATTAAACGTTCTCTCTTCATCTAGATTCTATCCTAGCTTTGCATGTTTACTACATATGGATAAGTCATGGATCAAGTTACCGCGCAATTCTCCCGCATATTTGGCAGGATTGAACACTTTCTTAGATTTCGCTTTCTCTCACACTAGTTGTAATGGTAAGATCATGTGTCTATGTTGTCGATGCAAATTTAAGAAGTGGCATACATGAGAAGTTGCTAAGGAACATCTGCTTCTGAAGCCTTTCCCGAAAGAATATACATTCTAGGGAGTTCATGGTGAGAAACATGGTATGAGATATGGGGATCATCTTTCTCGAAGTTCACAAGTAGGAAATCAATTAGATCAAGATGATCTGGTTAATGAAGTTGTTCGCGATGTACCATATCAAGTGCTTGTGTGAGACCATTGATAAGGAAATGTCAATGTTGTTGGAATTACTACAAGATGCTTTCCTTGATGAGGTCATTCCCTCAACCTTCTATGAGGCCAAGAAAATAATTAATAGATTAGGCTTAAACTATAAAAAAATCGATGCACGCCCCCAACGACTGTATGATTTATTCGGGAGATGACGCTCGCAGGGAGACTTGTAAGAAGTGTCATACTTTGAGGTTCAGGAACGTTCAGAAGAAGAAAAAGCTGAAGAAGAAACAAACAAAGATTCTTAAGTACTTTCTTTTAAAACCTCGCTTACAAAGATTGTTTATATCTTCTAAGACAACTGGGCATATGAGGTGGCATGAAGCTGACAAGAATGAAGATGGTAAACTAAGACATCCACGGGATGCTAAAGTGTGGAAAGTGTTCGACTCAGACTTTCCAGCTTTCACGACGGACCCTAGAAATGTTCGACTTACTTTGGCGACCGAGGGTTTTAATTTGTTTGGAAATCTTAACACAAGCTATAGTATTTGGCCAGTTGTCTTAATACCCTGCAACTTGCCCCTGGATGTGTATGAAACAAAGATTTTTCATTTTTTCTATGATCATTCCAAGCAAAAAAGGCATTAGGAAATGACATCGATGTGTATCTCCAACCGCTTATTGTGGAGTTGGTGGATTTATGGAATGTAGGCATCGAGACGTATGACACGCACAAGAAGACACTATTCAACTTGCATGCAGCCTTGATGTGGATGATAAGTCACTTTCTTGGCCTGGGAACATTATCCAAGTGGAATGTGCATACTGGCCTTACATGTCCAACTTGCAATTTTGACTCTGACTCAGTGCGCTTTCCCCACAGTCATAAGTTTTGCTTCATGGGTCATCGAAGGTTTCTCATGGTATGCACAAGTTTAGGTTGCAATGCAATCGTTTCAATGGGCAATAGGAAAAAAGAGGACCTCCTCAGAATTTATTCGGTGCAAAAAACACAGAGCAGCTTCAGAATGTTGAATTTGAGTATGGAAAAAAAGACGATGTAGCAAAATCTGGGAGAAAGACTTCCAGGACTTCTGCTTCTACGCCTCAGCAATGGCACAAGATAAGCATATTCTTCACTCTTCCATATCGGAAAGATAATTTGCTCTAACACAATTTGGATTTGGATGTCATGCACATTGAAAAAAAGTGTTCGACAATGTGCTCTACACAATTCTTAACAAACCAGGCAAGTCAAAAGATCATCTTCAAGTGAGGAAAGATTTATGGGATATGGGAGTTTGTGGAGATGCGTGGCCAATGAGCATGACAGATTTCAACCGGCAAAATTCACCCTAATAAAACTGAATAAGGAAATCTTCCTCACAGCGTTGAAGAAAACAAAAGTTCCAGACGGGTATTCAAGAAACATTTCATGATGTGTTGACATGCAGGCTCGAAAGGTTGTTGGGCTGAAGAGTCACGACTCACATGTGCTTATACAACAGTTACTTCTGCTGGCCATCAAAAATACGTTGCCTCTTGATGTGTTGATCGTTTTGGTGGAGCTGTGTTCTTTCTTCCAAAAGTTGTGTTCCAAGGTTTTGATTGTGGAAGAGCTCGAGCAGCAACAATAGAAAATCATTCTTACGCTGTGTCATTTGGAGATAATCTTTCCTCCGTCCTTTTTCACGGTGATGGATCACCTGACAGTACACCTTGTTCATGAAACAAAGCTTGCTAGCCTAATTCACTATCGATGGATGTATCCTATTGAGAGGTAATCATTTAAAATAAATTACATCAATATTACTTGCTAGCTGCACATTTCAGCATTGATATATGGACATTTTTCTTTCTTTACTTTATAGGTTTCTTGGGAAATTGAAATCTTACATCAGGAATAAGGCAAGGCTTAAAGGTTCAATAGCAGAAGATTATATAAGGGATGATGTCTTGTATTTTTGTTCAAGGTACTTTAATGACATTGAGACATCTTTCAACCGACCACCTCGTGTAGACGATTGTCCAGAGCCAGAGCCAGAGCCATCATCAACAGAGTTGTTAATCCCTCGTGTTGGTAAACCAGTTGGCAGAAGTGAGAACTTCAAACTGACGACAACTGAGAAATTTCAAGTACATAGACATGTCTTTATTAATTGCACTAAATTTGAATCCTTCCTTCAGTATAAGGATTGCACACAAATATATATTATCCTATATATTTCTTTACATTTTATACTTACATTTCATGATCGTCATCACATCTTAATTGCAGGGAATTCAGAAATCATGTGAAGCAGCAACTGAGGATCCATTCACATACATCCTTCGAAATTGATAGAAAGGTCCACAAAGAATTCTTGGGTTGCTTTACGCGGAGAATACGAAATGACCACAACCCGCACTCACCAAAATTTAGAGCTCTCGCACCGACCTACTTGACCACACCCCAAGATTTGTGGTATACAATGTCAATGGTTTCAAGTGTTGCATGGTTTCACGAGATCAAAGATCACTAACCCAAGACTAGGGTGTTTATAGCACTTTTGAGACAAGGAGTTATGCGAGCAGCAGTGACAGGAATATGCAATTTGGTGACATCCCGTATTATGGAAAGCTGCTTGATGTGGTCAAAATAAATTACCAAGGCCATTTCACCGTGAAGCTGTTCAAGTGTTTGTGGGCCAATACGACAACGTCTCGGGGACTCACGACTGATGACTTAGGCATCACATCAGTGAATTTCTCCCGGCCTATTCACACTGGTCAGTCTGAAGATAATGAGCCATATATTCTTGCCTCAAATGCACATTAGCTTTATTATGTCGCCAATAAGAGGCACAAGGATTGGAATATGATGGTTCACTTAAAGCCTCGAGACCTTTATGACATGGGCGATGGCTGGTGATAATGTCATCTACGAGAGTGAGCCATTCCAGCCCGTCAATTTTGAAAACTTCTTCCCAGACGGTGATGACAATTTACCTATAGTTCGGTATATTTTTGAAGATACGCTTTATGAAATAATAACATTTAACTAAAGTTTAATTTGTGTTCAAACATATTGAACTCACAAGTAACATTTTCTCCATACTTTTTTTGTAGGGATGGTGACGAAGATTGAGATAAAAAATTATACTTACGATAATATATTTAAGCTGTAATCTTCTTCTTTTTTTTTTTTTTTTAAAAACCATACTAGGCTTTGTAGCGGTTCTGAAATCGTTACAAAATAAACCCAACCACTACAAATATACAACCGCTACAAACATTGATGCCTTAACCGCTACAAATGTTACGTAGATATCAATATAAATACCCACCACCACCACCTCATTTTATATGCTTTAGCTTCGATTTCTACACGCGTTTTCTCTCGGATTCTCTCATCTGTCTACGTACATTCTCTCAAGAGGATAAGTCTTTGAAGACGGTAAATGCTATTCAAGCGGATTTATCATGATCATCCAAATATTTTTTCTTCTTCTAACTTTGTGATACTAATGTTTTTTAATTAACAATTTTCCGAACATTTTTCAACTTTCCTTCTACTTTCACATACATTATTTTTAGAATTAAATATTATTTAAATGAAATCATAATTAGTTGTTATTATACCTACACATTCTCATTTGTTTACACCTATATAATAACCATATATAATCAAATATCATATTCTAATATCAATTATTTTTACTAAAAATATAAATCATTTATATTACAATTTTTAGTTAATTAATAAAATAATTTAAATCAAATTTTTTATTTTATTTTTTATTTTATTCATTTGTAGCGGTTACGTAACCGCTACAAAAAACATGAATATTTATCCATCATTTTGTAGCGGTTGTAAACCGCTACATGGATGAAATAAAATTTTAAAAAGGCGGCAAATTTTTTTTTCCAAAAATTGGTGGGAATATTTTGTAGCAGTTATATAACCGCTAGACTATAATTTGAAACTTTAATTTGGCACCTCTTTTGAAATTTCATCACATGTTGTAGCGGTTAGTAAACTGCTACAAAGTGTTGCCGCCATTTTTCAAGAATTTGTTTATATATTTAGTAGCGGTTAAATAACCGCTACAATGTTGGTTAATTTCACATTGTAGCGGTTATAAAACCGCTACTAATTCTTCACACACGACATCAGCTTAACCTCATATAGTAGCGGTAATGTGAAATCTCTATAGTTACAGTAGCGCTTATGGTATATGTAGTAGCGGGTTGGTATAACTGCTACAAAATAGCTTGTAATGGTGTATTTTGTAGCGGTTTTATTAACCACTACTAATGTCGTTTGTAGCGGTTAAAACCGCTACAAATACACCATTTTAACTGCTACAAATAGTCTTCTTCTTCTTCTTCTTTTTTTAGTGAACCAATCGATAAGATCTTTATATTAATGCCAACAAAATTCAAATACAAAATCTGAAAATAATAACTGTCATATTTATTGAATCACTTTGTTTTGATGACAACAAAATTATTATATAACAGTAAGCAAAATTACTCTTAAGATTTTTTTGTAGGGTTCATGAATAACCCCATTTAACTACAATTAACAAGATAACCATTTTACTTACTGTGTGAAGCTCCTCTCCAATTCTTACAAGTTACAACAGTTTTAAAAATATCTTACCGCTTTAACCATGTACGATAACATATGATGTACTACCTCCGGTCCTAATTATAAGAGCTAGTTGACTTTTTTTGGAGAAATTAAGGAAGCTAAATAAATTACTTAATTATTTTATATATTGTGTATATTTAGATTATACATTAGTTTATTAGTCAAATTAATGAGTTTGAAGAAAAAAAATAAAAATACTCTAAAGTAATTTAATTAGCTTTCTCAATCTCTCCAAAAAAGTCAACTAGCTCTTATAATTAGGACCGGAGGGAGTACTATTTATTACGACATTGGTGAACCTTTATTTTCAAAGAGATTGCTTTTACATTTTGCTACTAAACGTGTCAACTTCAATACATAACACGAGCATGAGACAATAACTGAGCCAAAAAATTTGTTATACACTGCACTTAATGTGTTAACTATGCTCTTAAAGATTGCAAGATTCTTTCAACAAAAAAGATTGCAAGATTCAACTGTACGAGGATTTGGTAAGAGTTAGATTTTTTTAAAAAATATAGAGTTGTGGTTAAAAAATACTATTAATGAAGTTTTATTATTATTTTATTTTACATCTTTTCTTTATTAAAATTTTATAACCTCAGTTCTTCAATATTTTAAAATCCACGTACCCTCCTTCCGCTCCAAATCTCTCATGCCAAACAGCCCCTTCAAAACTTTAGAGTCATATATTTACCCAACTAAAGACTCAACTTTCATTCAACGTACTTACGTACATAATCATTATTACTACTTTTCAAAGTTTATCTGACGTCTCCTTGCTAGATAATACAAATCATACAAGCACATAAAAAACCCATTTAAAATCATGGGTAGTAAATTTTATGAAAAACTCTAATTCCCTTCCAACGAGACTCCATGTAGTGAGAAGAATCGTTTTGTCTATAGACTCCAAATTTGAAGTAATGAGAGTGACCTCCACGGCCAGGAGCTTCATAAACCAAAACCCTATCTATATAAACCCTCACAATCGAAGCTTCCACGTCATGAATCACATTCAACTGAAACCATCTGTCCCATATACATGGAACTAGAACTGTCCTCCTGTAATACATAAGTGACCCATTGTAAGTTCTTATCATCAAAGTCGTCGCTGTTGGAGGATCCGACCCGAACAGTTGCATAATGCACACTCCTGTACTTCCACTAGGTACGTATCCATGCCCTTCAAATTGCCATACCCCTGAAGAATAATCGTAGCCCTAAAAAACAAACCGCAAAACATTACATTGTGTCTTATACATATATACTTCTCCTGGTCTTATAAGGCATCGGTAACTAATTCTCTCGGACTAATAAATGACAGTTAAGTCATTAAATTTCTCCTAAATTGATCTCTCTCTCTCTCCCCCCAATTTTTATCCTCTTTAAATGATGTGACTTAATTTTTCAACTTTGAATCTCTAGCAATAACAAGGGCAAAGTGAAAAGAAGTAATTAATACAGTGATTGGATCAACAATTATGTTTTCTAATTGGTGCATTTTAATAAGGAGTAGAGGGAGTATTTGAAAACAATGATGCATATATAGCTTTGATCCCTCAAATTTACCATCTTGGTTTTGGTCCCTTAAATTTCAAACCAGGGGTTTTGGTCCTTCAAGGGCAAAATAATCCATGTCTTTATTAAATTATGCGGACCATGTTTTAAACAGAATGAAATTTGAAGTACAAAAACTAATGATTTAAAACTTGAGGGGCCAAATTTGAAATAGGGTAAATTTGAGGAACTAATGATTGTATTAATATGTGTGTATGTCTAGAGGAGGCTTACTTGAATTCGGACTTCAGATCGAGAACCACGGCTTTTGGGGATGAAGGGTTTGTCTGTGGAGTAAACCCAAAGCCTGTGTACTCCATTTTGGAAGCTGTACCTTGAGCTAACAGGTAAGTTATAAGGCGTCTGAAGTTTGAAATTTGAAGTGTTGAGAGGGAGTTCATTGAAACCTAGGGTTAGTTCCTCATCAAGATCCGAGGTTCTAACACTCACTAATAAATAAGAAAAAACAAGAAAGCTAACCATGGCATTGTGATAAACTGATGCCATGTTTAATAGCAGCAAGATGTGTGTGTATGTGTGTGGACGGAATAGCCTAAATCTGTGTGTATTTATATTAGATGTTGAAGGCCAGAAGCAGCAGCGTTATTGAGAATATTCCAGGATTTAGAAAATATTACATTCAGCTATAATTGGGGTCCATTAAATATTGTATAAATTTAGGATGCATCTGTGTGAGGGCCTTCACTTGGAAATAGAATTTTGGATGCATCTGTGTGAGGGTCCAAAATTTGTGTACTCCGTCATGGAAGCTGTACCTTGAGCTTACTCGTAAATCATATATAAGGCTTGTGATGCTTGAAATTGGAAGTGTTGAGAGGGAATTCAGTGAAACCTAGGGTTAGGTCAAGAAGATGGGAGGTTCTAACAATTACGAATAAATAAGAACAAACAAAAAGTAAGCTCAACACAGTACTCTCATTAATAGATCCCATGTTTAAAAGCAGACAGATATAATGTGGTATTAGCTAGTGAGAATATGAGATATAGCTAACCTAAATCTGTGCCTATTGATATTGGGTGTTGAAGGCCAGAAGCATCAGCATAATTGAGAATATTCCAGGATTTAGAAATATTATATTCAGCCATAATTGAGGTTCAAGAATAATATAGTTACGGTGAGGTTAAGAATTTAGATAAGTTTCATTTAGAAATTATATTATCATGAGAAAAAGTGTGGTTTGTAATGCGTGTCATCTTCAAAAATTAGATTTAATAAACATTCAAACTTCACCTGAATAATCTTTTGGAAAAGTTACGTTGATAAAATAAATATTACTTTCACTTTCACAAGCTGTTATACATATTAACATTAAGAAAAGAAAGATCACAAGGTTCCAAATATATATGGTCATAATTAATGAGTGCTTAACCTAGCTGGCTAGCTAGCTCGGCCTGCGGACTGGGTATTTATTTTATTGTAAAGGCTAAGGAGTTCTTTCTTGGGAAAATCATTTTCAGGGCCCTTTTAGGACTGACAATCCCAAAAAAGGCCCCAAGATTCTGATAATCCCAAAAAAGGCCCCAGGGCCTTTTCTGGGATTTTCAGAATCTTACGTGAGTTGTCAATGGGGCTGATATAGTTGTTAACGGGGTACTGATATAGTTGTCAACGGGGCTGTATAGTTGTCAGCAAAGTGTTGTTAACGGTGCTGATTTAGTTGTTAAAACCTACCTGTTAACAACTATATCAGCCCCTGTTGACAACTCACCAAAAATTCTGAAAATCCCAGAAAAGGCCCTAGGGCCTTTTCTGGGATTGTCAGAATCTTAGGGATTTTTTTGGGATTGTCAGTCCTAAAAGGGCCCTGAAATAGATTTTCCCTTCTTTCTTTTCCAAATTATTTAATTAAGGCGTTGGTATCACATCGATCAGCATCTGAATTTTTGTTCTGTTTGTTTTTGGTTTTTGGGAGTGACGGCTTTTTATTTGCGATTCTTATGATGAAAAAGCCGTTCATAAGCATTCAAACAACTGAAAAATTCAAGTGAAAAACAAATGAAAAATAGTTTTTTCCCCAAAACTTTGATGCATCCATTACAGTTGAGATTTGAGAATGACGACGATTCGACGAAATATAGATCAGCGTCTGAATTTGCAAGGACTGCTATTGTCTTTGGAGTCATTTTTAATTTCTTTTAAATAGCTGGTAATTAAGGCACTCTTCATCTTCAATATACACAGAAAACAATAAATGTTTCTACCCAGAAAATCACATATTATATTCGAAAAAATGAATAGGGAAATATGATAAAAATTGTAATACCCCTCGATATTAAGAGTATGAATGCACAGCTCAATGGGCAAAACAGTTCTAGCATAGTATTACTGATATTAAGATCTGTTTACATAAATTAAATCCTCATAGGGTTCATACAAATATTAAAAACTTTCAAGATAGTCTAATACAAAATATAGATAACCAGCAGTAGTTCTTGATCCGACCCAGTATCATCAATTACCGGTATCCACCGCCTTGCCTTGCGAGCCACGTCCACTATACTTTTCACGCCTTGACCTTTGGGGAATGTCTAGGATTCAAACGAATCCCAGTAGTAACGTTAATCACTCACATAAAATGCATATACTAAACATGCAAAACAACCATCACATATATGTATCCATACATTTAATTCATTCAACACATTCAACATTTAGAGATAAATACAAAATATAGCATTAACTGCAATCCTAAACATATAGGACCTACGGGTCCATTCCCATAGCGCTGGGTATTCAATTGGGCCTCAACCCTTCATATCTGAATGCATAATAGGTTTTGCGACCCAAGGACTCCCTAGCGCACTGGGCCCATTGCCTATTTCATATTCACAATACATATATACAATGGTAAACACATGCATATAAAGGTACACATAGTATGTGAGATAAAAGTTACTACCTGGACACCTTACCAACTCTGTTTCCTTACCAGAGTTCTTCTTGCTCTGCTTATCTTTTGGGCCAATAAAATTGTCAAATCCTATAATATATGTAGATGGATCATTATTCAATATAATCTTATTAATGATATTAAGATTACGCCTACTAGACCCACCCATAGTACTTATCCTTTTTATTTTCATTAGTTGGTTATCATATATTATGTATTCTATATTCTGCCCACATATAACTATCTAGCCCTTCAAGACTTATTCAAAAATTCCAAATTAAGGCTAGTTGTAATTTGCTAAAAAAACGTGATTATTTCCAGACTTAATAGAAATTCAGCTTTCAATTTCTCTAGGAACTTGGAAAAATCATATCTTGGTCTAGAAAACTCCAAATCAAGTGGTTCCAGTTCCTAATCGAAGTTCTGTAAGTCTAGTTTAGAGGAAAAATAATCTACAAATCAAAGGTGTAACATCCTATTTTCAAAAGCAGTATAATTTTTTTTTATCAGAGTAGAGCATCGGAGCATAAGAGTAACTGATATATATTCAAAATGCCAACTGGCTAACTGTAGTAACTGTACATTGATCCGAGTGTTTTCAAATGTAAACAACAACAGAAGTGTCTCCCTGGCGATTCCCACGCCGTGACAGCAAAAGATAGTCTTCAGCCGAGTCTCTATGCGTGTAGCTTGCCTCTCTCCTCGGTCCTCCCGATCCTGAGGCTATGTTAAGAGCTGAGATCCGCACTGGACCTCAGGTAACGGTTAACCTCATGTTTACATACACAACATATGCATTACAGATACAAACAAACAAGCATATCCCAACAGCACATAACCCCCTGGCAGATGTGTCACACCTAGCTACCGTGTCACACCTAGCAGCCGTTTCACACCTAGCAAACGTATCCCAATACCCAGCAGGCATAACAACAGTACATGAACATATCACAGAGCTATCAGCTACCTCATATAAACATACCATACACATAGCATATACACGCATACCATAAACATCAGTGTTAGTGTTACAGTACGCGAACGTACCTTCGTTGACGATATACGGTATGACGGTTGGTCAGAACGTAATCAGAGATATCCTATAAGGACAATAGCGCATTTATTAATGATCAAGCATTATGACGGAAATTTTAGTCATAAATGACCATTTTACCCCTGACTCCCCTAATCAACGAAATTTCGCCAGAACTTCGTTACTTTGACTCTAATCTTCCAAAATTTCAACATAACTCTTACTCCAACATAATTTCGAAATAAATATCATATTTAACCCTAAAACATGATATCTAAACTAACTTGGAAGATTAAAGATCAAACTAGCATTTCTACTATAACTACCGAACGAAAGACTAAAACTTAAGACTCGGTACCGAAGAAATTACCCAGGGCTTCGCTGCTTCTTCCTCCGGGCTCCTTCTTCTCTCTAACCTCTCTCTATATTCGAAATTCTCTCTTGAATTTGGTGTGAAATGAAGAGAACATGGAAGGCCTATTTATAGAGTTGGCTACGGGCAAAATTGCACCTTTCTTCTTAAATCCTAAGCCATTGGATTGGAGACATTTTTGAAGCACAAATCCTCACCACACACACAAGTTGGCCAACCTCCCTTGCCCCTTTTTCAATAAAAATGAGGTCATCCCATGTCACCTACATCATGTCACATACTTGCTCTAGAATTTTTCTACCGATAAAGTCCCCTGTTCGGTGTTCTAATCGCGTAATCTTGGAAAATCTCAAAAATCCGACAACATAGCCCTGAAGGTCTATTCTTCCTCTTTAGAAATGTCTGGGTCAACTAAATTTTTGATCCCATTCAGAACATTTCGTTGCTCGCCGAACATTTTCGGATAAACGCTGTCGGTTATGGAAATTACTTTGGGTAACAACAACTTCGGAACAAAAATTCAATTATTCATAATATGTTCAGTTGTTTACCACTTAATCCTAGGATTTCAAGTTATGGCTTAGTTTCTATAGATTTTCATTTATCTGATTTGCTTTTTGAGTATCTGATAGCTTCTTAGCCAGTTCAGTATAACCCTTTTCGGTTACGGAAATAACTTCGGAGGTAACCTACTCCGAGCTAAAAATTCACTTGTTTATAATAAGTCCTGATGTTAGCTACCTAGTTCATGGTTTTCTAGATAGGATTTAATTTCTATCGGTGGTCATTTATCCTATATGCTTTTTCACCACTTTTTCAACAACTTCTTCACTAAGTTTCCTTTAAACCTCTTTGTGCATTCACACTACATTTTCTCTCATTTTTCTTTCTAATATTTCGGCTGCCCCTCCCCCAAAATGTTGACTTTTCAACCTTTTTTAATCACTTAGATTATGCCCTAATTAACTTAATTAATAATTAATCCATTGGCTAATTAAACCCTTATATACCACCTTATTCATTTCCAAACAATTAGCCATTAAATACTTATTTAATCCCCTACTAATTGTTACAAATTTCTTAACTAGGATTAATCATTATCTCACAACTATTTTACTGACATTGGTATTTTATGTCCCATGTAAAATATTAAAAATCATGGGGTCATTTTGGTCCTCAAAATACTTTTTGATTTTTGCCCTTTAATTTTTCCAAGGTTGTAATTTAATAAATTACCAAAATTAGAGACAATATACTCTCTAATTTTTAATAATTATTTTACTGCCTCTTACGATTTATCACAATATTTTCAGGGCATTTTATGGCCCATAATTGCATTTTAGGGATTTTTGACACTTTATTCCCTCAAATTTCACTAGAAATTTTCCCTAGAAAATACGATAATTATAACTCCAGGTTTGAAACCACATATTCACCTATTTCCAATAGGTATTATTCACCAAATTATGATATTTATCATAAGTGGGATTTTTAGGGTATTACAAAAGGATAACTAAGTCATTCCCAGAATTTCAAAATGTGGAGACATCTTAAGTCTATAAACAAACTTTTCCAATTTCCATGCTTAAACTTTGGAAAATCATAATTAATTGCACAGATGTCCAAATGAAGTGGTTCAAAATTCCATGTGTCACTCATTAAGTTTATTTTTAGGTAAAAATAACTTCCACTGCGAAATACAAGTATAATTTGAAAACGGTTATAAATTCCATGTGTCAATCATAAACAAGTGAATTTTTATCTCGGAGTAGGCTGTCTCCAAAGTTATTTCCGTAACCGAAAAGGGTTATACTAGACTGGCTAAGAAGCAATCTGATATTCAAAAATAAAATCAAATAAATGAAAATCTATAGAAACCAAGCCATAACTTGAAATCCGAGAATGAGTTGGCAAATATCTGGGCATATTATGAATCAGTGGATTTTTGTCCCGAAGATGTTGTTACCCGAAGCGATTTCCGCAACCAAAGGCGGATATCAGAAAATCTTCAGCGAAATAGGAGAGGCCTTGAATGGGATCAAAAATTTATTTGACCCAAGTATCTTGAAAGAGGAAGAAGAGATCTTCAGGGCTATGTTCCCGGAATTTTGAGATTTTCCGAGATTACGCGATTAGGACACCGAACAGAGAACTTTATCTGTAGAAGCTCATAAAAAGCACATGTAAGGAGGTGTGTTGGATGGCCAAGATGTTGCCATTTCAATGAAGTGCGATCCTACGGTCAAGAATCCGTCTGGTAAAGCATGAATAGTGCACCAAAAACCTCTATAAATAGCAAGCAACTCTCTTCACAAATTTCACACCCAAGAGCTCTTGCTCATTTCGAAATTTGGAGGAGCAAAGGAAGAAGGAAGGAGTCCGGAGAAATTTGTAGCGAAGCTCTGAGTAAGTTCTTCGGTCCTTAGTCTTAAGCTTCGGTAGTTCTTTCGGTAGTTAGAGTAGAAATGCTAGTTTCATCTTTAATCTTCCAAATATGATTAGATATCATGTTTTAGGGGTAATTAATGTATTAATTTCGAAAATAATGTTGGAGGAAGAGTTATGGCAAAATTTTGGAAGATTACAGTCAAAGTAACGAAGTGCTGGCGAAATTCCGCCAAATAGGGGGTCAGGGGTAAAATGGTCATTTATGACTAAAATGTCCGTCGTAATGATAGATCCTTAATAAATGCGTTGTTATCTTGATAGGATATCCCTGATTACGTTCTGACCAACCGTCATACCGTATTCCGCCAGAAATACCGTATAACGTCAACGAAGGTACGTTCGCGTACTATACCACTAACTCTGATGTTTATTGTATGCATATATGTATATTGTCTGTCATCCGATTGTACTATTGTATGTCATCCGATTGTACTATAACACCCTAAAAATCCTAATTATGATAAGTATCATAAATTAGTAAATAATACCTATAGAAAATAGGTGAATATGTGGTATCAACCCTTAAGATAGAATTATCTTATTGAATGCAAATTTCTATTGAAATTAAAAGGCATAAAGGGCCGAAAATCCCTAAAATGCATTTATGGGTCATAAAATACCCTGAGAAAATTATGATAAATCTCAAGAGGAAGTAAAATATTTATTAAAATTTAGAGAGTATATTATCTCTAATTTTGGTAATTTAATAAATTATAACATTGGAAAAATATAGAGCGAAAAATCAAAAAGTATTATAATGACCAAAATGCCCCGTGAATTTTAATATAATGCATGTGACATAAAATACTAATGTCAGTGCAATAGTTGTGAGGTAATGAGTTATTCTAATTAAGAAAATTATCAACAATTAATGGGTAATTAATTAAATAATTATTGGCTAATTATTTGAGATTAAACAAAGGAAAATCCAAGGATAATTGTGTAAAACCCTATGATTAGTGGGTTATGGCTAAAATTAGCATAAAATATATTTGCTAATTAATTGGAAAATATGAAGAAAAATATGTGAGATTAAGTAATTTTAAGCCTAAAAAACATGTATGGACCACTAGGAAATTTTTGAAAAAAAATTATATAAAAAAAATTAAATAATTAAAATATATAATATTAAATAATTAAATAAATAAAAAAGAGAAGAGCAGCTGAAATTTTGGAAGAAAATGGGATAAGAATGAAGCAAAAAATATCATGATATTTGTTTTGCAAGTTGCATTAAAATATTAATATAATTTGTGAAAAGCAAATAGGATAAATGACCACCAATAGAAATTAAATCCTAACTAGAAAACTATGAATAAGGTTTCTAAAGTCAGGGCATAATATGGACAAGTGAATTTTTAGCTCGGAGTAGGTTACCTCCGAAGTTATTTCCGTAACCGAAAAGGGTTATACTAGACTGGCTAGAAGCTATCTGATATTCAAAAAGCAAATCAGATAAATGAAAATCTATAAAAACCAAGCCATAACTTGTAATCCAAGAATGAGTTGGTAAACATCTGGGCATATTATGAATCAGTGGATTTTTGTCCCGAAGATGTTGTTACCCGAAGCGATTTCTGCAACCGAAGGCGGATATCCGAAAATCTTCAGCGAAATAGGAGAGGCCCTGAATGGGATCAAAAATTTAGTTGACCCAAGTATCTTGAAAGAGGAAGAAGAGATCTTCATGGCTATGTTTCCAGAATTTTGAGATTTTACAAGATTACCCGATTAGGACACCGAACGGGAAATTTTATCGGGTCAAAGGCAAAAACCAACTTGTGACATCATCAAGGATGATGTCATCTAGTGCCACCTAAGGGGGGAAGGACAGCCAAGGTGGGTTTGAGGGCTAGGATGAAGCCAACACACAAAAGCAGGATCCGACGGTCAGGAATCGATCTGATAAAGCATGAATAGTAACCCAGAATTGCCTATAAATAGGCCTTGCCCTTCATTTGAATCTTCACACCATTTCTCTCTAGCCTAGTTCGAAATTCTTGAAGCAGCAAGGAGGAGGAGGAGTCCGGGGAAGTTTGCAACGAAGATCTGGGTAATTTCTTCGGTCCTTAGTCTTAAGCTTCCGTAGTTCTTTCGGTAGTTAGAGTAGAAATGCTAGTTTAGTCTTTAACCTTCCAAATATGATTATATATCATGTGTTAGGGGTATTTAAGGTATTAATTTCGAAAATCATGTTGGAGTTAGAGATATGGCAAAATTTTGGAAGATTAGTCAATGTAGCGAAGCTCTGGCGAAATTTCGCCGATTAGTCAACTAGGGGCAAAATGGTAATTTGTACCTAAAATGCCTGTTATGATGTTAGATATTGATAAATGTGATATTATCCTTATAGGATATCTGTGATCACCTACCGTTATCAAACCGCTGTCGAACCGCTGTCTGACGTGCTGTTTTCCGTTTTCCGTCAAAAGTATAGTTTTTCTTCAAACGTACCAGAATACCGTCAACGAAGGTACGACCACGTACTGTAACAATGACAATGATGCTTATATGCTTATATATGTTGTGGATGATTTCATAAAGCCATGAACGGGACTCTGTCCTCGACATGCACTGTGACTAAGGTAGACTTAGATAACTATTTACAGCTTTACGGGTTATAGTCATGATAACACCGTTATGTTTTCCTAGCGCTGAGGACACAACAGTACATCGTGGCACAGGTTGAAAGTGCAGACCAGGGATAACTTTGCATGTTAGTGTAGTTGTTATCAAATGATCATACGATGTACTGTATGGATCTATGATGTAATACTAGAAATATCTGTTATGCATATGATGATAATATAAGCATGAGGTTAACCGTTACCTGAGGTCCAATGTGCATTGGACCTCAGTCTTAAATGAGAGTACAGGTAAGGACCAAGAACAGAGAAGGCACCGGAAGATGGTGCCATAGATGTGAACCGAGGGGCAGAGTCGTAGTAATGTACCGGTCGAGGCAAGAGCCGGAAGAAGATCATCAGAGCCTATTGTCAAGCATGGGTCTAATGAAGTTATTTCACATAGTTTGGTGCCGAAGGCAAGGCAAGTCTATGTGGGTCAGCCAATCAGTCACCGTGAACTCGGTGAGGCCCCCATGATACACACTTACCTGGCCATTCTGTTCGGATAACAGAGTTAGGTTCATTGCCCCAAGTCTAGACAAGGCTTGGTCTAGGTTGTATAGTTACTTTTTGAGAAATGTAATTGTACAAAGCTCTGTATATTGTATCACATGATTATTCCTTCGGGAAATTTTTAATATATCAGCATACGCTCGGCATCGTCATATGTCGAGGTACTTTTATATCAGTTACTCCTATATTGTCCAATTTTTAGTGCATTGCTCTCCGTTTCCGCAGTACTCTGATGTAGCACCTCAAATTCTGTTGAATTTTTCTAAAACCAAGTCTCATCCGACACAATTTATAGTGTGGAATTCGGGGTGTTACATTTTGGTATCAGAGCTAGCTTCATAGCTAGTCTCAGAGCAATGTATGGACAACTAGGTTAAGAGTACTGATATAATACTGGTATTTCGATACAAAAAGGACGTATACTCTAAAGGAAAAGGGTTATGTCGGGTAAGTTAAGACTTAAAGAATGGAGAGATGGCACAGAATATGGTTTTTGTTGCTAAAGACTAGGACTTCTGATATCAAGAGTCTGAACGAAATACTCACCCAGTGTTTCAAAGGGAGGCGGTACAGAGAAAGTTGGTAATGCTTAGGTTTTCCTGTAGACAGTAATCTACTGTTAGGTTTCCCTATAAGAACATTGACCTGTTGACTAAGTTCCATGTAGGAACAGAGAGTTATTAAGTTACCCTAAGGGGACAATCCCTGCCTTGTAGAGGCTAAACATCATGCGTGCAACGGGGCGAGGCTCCGGGGACGAAAGGTCTTTTACTAAGTCCTTGACGGTGGTGACTGATAGATAGACAAGGGAAAGTACCCAGCATTTTTGGGAGGCAGTTATGTCGTACTAGTACCTATGAGAGTTGTTGGTACCCAGTAGTATAAGTACCGGTTTTAGTACCCAGATCCGATAGATGTTTTGAGGTAAAGTGTACTTAAGCGAGAGAAATATCAGGATTTTAACCCCTGGGATGTAGCATAAGGATTTGAGTTCCTTTAAGCTAAAGCCTGAATACTTTGCGGTATGAAACATAGTATTCCTTTGGGATACTATGAGAACAGACAGAGTGATAGTCTTAAACCTTATGTTGGTAGAGATAGTGACTGAGCATTTCCTATGTTCCAGCACCTGAGAGTAGGAACCCTGAGGAAAAATGAGTGGGGATACCTTAGGTTTTAAATACCTGAGAATCAGTTCCTTAACGGAACCATACGATAGATGAAACCCCAGTAGCTATGGGTTATGGTTTCAAGGTGAGACTGATAACCATAGTGATGTTAGTAAACCAATAGATTTCCCTGAGAAGTGAGTGATTACCCGATTGGGAAAAGTTGAGATATAGATATTGCCTGATAGTGGAAGTTTGTAAGTAGAGTTACCCCAGATAAGATGACAGAAATAGAAATAATAGAGTACGAAATCACTAAGGGGTAGGAACCTGGTAAGATTCGAGTCCTCGTTATAATGATACAGAGACGATCGGTTGAAGACAGTACTACTTATGGGAAGTTTTGAAAGGAGATGGCTACCTACGGGGAGTTTTGATCAAGGGGGGTCTACCTACGGAGGGTTCTGACCGGAGGAGCTGACCAGTCGGAGGGATTGAGTGAAGCACCGTGTAAAGTACCATGGGGTAGAGCCACCATGACAACAAATCGTTTAGTGCAGCCGCTGTGACAACGAACCATACAGTAGAGCTACCAGCGTATCGGTTCTCAAGGTAAGTACATTATAACGAATTCCGTATTTAATAGGTTCCCTACAGAAAGGATTTGTTACAAACCGACCACGATCGTGTCATGAAGTAAGAGGTATCTTGTGTTGACATGGTGTATGAGCGCCATGGAAACATTTAAGGTATCTTGTGTTGCTATGGTGTATGGGCGCCATGGAAACATTGATGATATCTGGTGTTGACGCGGTGTATGGGCGCCACGGAGACACTATATATCAAAAGTACGAGATGACAAGATCCTGGTAGTCGGGCCGGAACAAATTTCCGATTGAACGGCTTAAAAATATTTTGATAGGGTAAAGATCCGAAGTGGAGGATCCAGAGTTTAGCTAGTGCAGAGACTATGAAACCCGAGAATAGCGGACGATATCCGGAATAGCCGAATGTTGAGTAGCCAAGGACAGAGGTCCGAATGCAATTAGTTGGTAAATGACCTTCTAAAGATTAGTTGTCTGATTCCTGAAAACGTTTTAAAGATGGAAATTTTAAACTTGCCAATACACCTACTGTATTAGAAATCTTTGAAATTGATTTTCGAACTTGTGAATTTTGAAACAGAGTTTTCAAATGGAATGTTTGTTTCAACAAAAATTGAGACCATAGTGATGGTTAGTTTTGAAAAATATGTTGTCTTAAGAAAGAGGGTTTGTTAGAACCCAAAGTTTGAAACTAAGTTTTCAACTAGGTTGTGAAATGTCAGTACAGAACTGCAAGGACAGAAGCTATTGTAAATGAACACAGTTTGCTGGGTCTAGCCAGATGTTTGAAAAGTTTGAAATCGCTGGCCTTTGATAAAGGTTCTTTTTGAACAAAGAGTTTTGAGGGATTTGATTTGAGGAAATGAAAACCGCACCAGCAGTGAAACGCACCCAATCCATAACATTTCGCCGAGAGCGTATGTTTTATTTAAAAAGCAACCTGACTATGTCTGGACTAAGTTCCGGTAGATAGGGTTATGTGCCAGCGCGGACGCTGGGTCTCTTATAAGAGGGGCAGAAATTCTCCCACATCATTTGACGGTATTGCATTTGCAGGAGACCGAATTCGGGGATTGGGATAAAGCGCTCGCTGTACCAAGTGGTTGAAGTGGTGGCGTGAACTTGCAGTTGTTAAAACAATTTGTAAAGTTAATTATACCCTCAGAAATATGTGCCGGTAGTAAAAGTTTTATCCCGGTAGTGAATATGTTTTCATGAATTTGCGTTGGCAGCGATTAAGTTTGAAAGTTGGATAGCACTATTACTTTTTGGTAAAGTGCGGATTGCGAAATGTACTAAGACCATGGAAAATTTTCATTGTGTGCAATTTTTTCTAGAACATGGTTAAGCCAAGAAATAGTTGTCAGCTATAGTATTGGTAATAGATGAACTACCTAAGGCCTGAGGATGATTTCCTAGGCAGTAAGGCTGGAATCTCCAGTGCCATAGCAATAGATTGAGCCGAAAGGCCAGTATGTGAAAAGCCGAGAGACTGAATGACGCAAATAGTCAGGCCTGCGAAACCACGCGTTGAGCGAATGGACAGGTGAAGTCCGGTACTAGGTACAAGTTGGATAAGACTAAGGTCTAGATGATAGGGTGCATGCTGAATATGTATGCCTAGACAAGGGTTAGACTGGAGGTCTAAGTTATTTTCCCAAGGTTATATGTACAAATTTCGAGGACGAAATTTAATTTAACGGGGGGAGAAATATAACACCCTAAAAATCCTAATTATGATAAGTATCATAAATTAGTAAATAATACCTATAGAAAATAGGTGAATATGTGGTATCAACCCTTAAGATAGAATTATCTTATTGAATGGAAATTTTTATTGAAATTAAAAGGCATAAAGGGCCGAAAATCCCTAAAATGCATTTATGGGTCATAAAATACCCTGAGAAAATTATGATAAATCTCAAGAGGCAGTAAAATAATTATTAAAATTTAGAGACTATATTATCTCTAATTTTGATAATTTAATAAATTATAACCTTGGAAAAAGAAAGAGGGAAAAATCAAAAAGTATTATAATGACCAAAATGCCCAGTGAATTTTAATATAATGCATGTGACATAAAATACTAATGTCAGTGCAATAGTTGTGAGGTAATGAGTTATTCTAATTAAGAAAATTATCAACAATTAATGGGTAATTAATTAAATAATTATTGGCTAATTATTTGAGCTTAAACAAAGGAAAATCCAAGGATAATTGTGTAAAACTCTATAATTAGTGGGTTATGGCCAAAATTAGCATAAAATATATTTTCTAATTAATTGGAAAATATGAAGAAAAATATGTGAGATTAAGTAATTTTAAGCCTAAAAACATGTATGGACCAATAAGAAAATTTTGTAAAAAAATTATATTAAATAATTATTAAATAATTAAAATATATAATATTAATTAATTAAATAAATAAAAAAGAGAAGAGCAGCTGAAATTTTGGAAGAAAATGGGATAAGAATGAAGCAAAAAATATCATGATATTTGTTTTGCAAGTTGCATTAAAATATTAATATAATTTGTGAAAAAGCAAATAGGATAAATGACCACCAATAGAAATTAAATCCTAACTAGAAAACTATGAATAAGGTTTCTAAAGTCAGGGCATAATATGGACAAGTGAATTTTTAGCTCGGAGTAGGTTACCTCCGAAGTTATTTCCGTAACCGAAAAGGGTTATACTAGACTGGCTAAGAAGCTATCTGATATTCAAAAAGCAAATCAGATAAATGAAAATCTATAATAACCAAGCCATAACTTGAAATCCAAGAATGAGTTGGTAAACATCTGGGCATATTATGAATCAGTGGATTTTTGTCCCGAAGATGTTGTTACCCGAAGCGATTTCCGCAACCGAATGCGGATATCCGAAAATCTTCAGCGAAATAGGAGAGGCCCTGAATGGGATCAAAAATTTAGTTGACCCAAGTATCTTGAAAGAGGAAGAAGAGATCTTCAGGGCTATGTTTCCGGAATTTTGAGATTTTACAAGATTACGCGATTAGGACACCGAACGGGGAATTTTATCGAGTCAAAGGCAAAAAGCAACTTATGACATCATCAAGGATGATGTCATCTAGTGCCACCTAAGGGGGGAAGGACAGCCAAGGTGGGTTTGAGGGCTAGGATGAAGCCAACACACAAAAGCAGGATCCGACGGTCAGGAATCGATCTGATAAAGCATGAATAGTAACCCAGAATTGCCTATAAATAGGCCTTGCCCTTCATTTGAATCTTCACACCATTTCTCTCTAGCCTAGTTTGAAATTCTTGAAGCAGCAAGGAGGAGGAGGAGTCCGGGGAAGTTTGCAGCGAAGCTCTGGGTAATTTCTTCGGTCCTTAGTCTTAAGCTTCTGTAGTTCTTTCGGTAGTTAGAGTAGAAATGCTAGTTTAGTCTTTAATCTTCCAAAATTTGATTAGATATCATGTGTTAGGGGTATTTAAGGTATTAATTTCGAAAATCATGTTGGAGTTAGAGATATGGCAAAATTTTGGAAGATTAGAGTCAAAGTAGCGAAGCTCTGGCGAAATTTCGCCGATTAGTCAACTAGGGGCAAAATGGTAATTTGTACCTAAAATGCCTGTTATGATGTTAGATATTGATAAACGTGATATTATCCTTATAGGATATCTGTGATCACCTACCGCTGTCGAACCGCTGTCTGACGTGCTGTTTTCCGTTTTCCGTCAAAAGTACAGTTTTCCTTCAAACGTACCAGAATACCGTCAACGAAGGTACGGACGCGTACTGTAACAATGACACTGATGTTTATATGCTTATATATGTTGTGGATGATTTCATAAATCCATGAACAGGACTCTGTCCTGGACATGCACTGTGACTAAGGTAGACTTAGATAACTATTTACAGCTTTACGGGTTATAGTCATGATAACACCGTTATGTTTTCCTAGCGCTGAGCACACGACCGTACATCGTGGCACAGGTTGAAAGTGCAGACAAGGGATAACTTTGCATGTTAGTGTAGTTGTTATCAAATGATCATATGATGTACTGTATGGATCTATGCTGTAATACTAGAAATATATGTTATGCATATGATGATAATATAAGCATGAGGT
Organism: Acacia pycnantha; assembly: GCA_025563575.1. Taxonomy (NCBI): domain Eukaryota; kingdom Viridiplantae; phylum Streptophyta; class Magnoliopsida; order Fabales; family Fabaceae; genus Acacia; species Acacia pycnantha. The sequence continues at coordinate 1,031,589 of JAMWYP010000065.1, forward strand.
TAACCGTTACCTGAGGTCCAATGTGCATTGGACCTCATTCTTAAATGAGAGTACAGGTAAGGACCAAGAACAGAGAAGGAACCGATAGATGGAGCCATAGATGTGAATCGATCGAGGGGCAGAGTCGTAGTAATGTACCGGTCGAGGCAAGAGCCGGAAGAAGATCATCAGAGTCTAATGTCAGGCATGGGTCTAATGAAGTTATTTTGAATAGTTTGGTGCCGAAGGCAAGGCTAGTCTATGTGGATCAGCCAATCAGTCGCCGTGAACTCGGTGAGTCCCCCATGATAGACACTTACCTGGCCATTCTGTTCGGTTAACGGAGTTAGGTTCATTGCCCCAAGTCTAGAGAAGGCTTGGTCTAGGTTGTATAGTTACTTTTTGAGAAATGTAATTGTACAAAGCTCTATATATTGTATCACATGATTATTCCTTCGGGAAATTTTTAATATATCAGCATACGCTCGGCATCGTCATATGTCGGGGTACTTTTATATCAGTTACTCATATATTGTCCAATTTTTAGTGCATTGCTCTCCGTTTCCGCAGTACTCTGATGTAGCACCTCAAATTCTGTTGAATTTTTCTAAAACCAAGTGTCATGCGACACAATTTATAGTGTGGAATTTGGGGTGTTACATGTACCATTGTCTATCATTCGACTGTATCACTATCTGTCATGCCTATTGTCTGTCATGCCTTACATCCGGCTGTACTATTGTTCGTTATGCCTTAACTTTACCTCCGACTGTATTGTTATTGTCGTGCATATCTGATCATGTACATTTCTTATTGTGCCTTAACCTTGCATCCGACTTGTATTGTTATTGCCTTACATATCTGATATGTATACCCTATGTCTGACCGTAGTAAGTGTTGCCAAAGTTCTATGAATGTCTGTCGTACATATATAGTGTATATAAACATGAGGTTAACCGTTACCTGGGGTTCGATGCATGAACCTTAACCCTTAATATAGCTTCAGGGTCGGGTGGACCGAGGATCGAGGAGAAGAGTAAGCAGCCCGCATAGGAACCCGGTTGAAGACTTCCTTTTGTTGTTTCGACGGAAGCTTTCTTTCTGTCATATATTACTTTTGAATCACTCTTGTACCGTTGTTTAAACAGCAAGACATGCTACCGTGGGTATTTTGAATATGAATATCAGTTACTCAATCGCTGCAGTGCTCTACTTTGATGATTTGAAATGATGTTTGATGAAAAAAAAAATTATACTGCTTGTGAAAACGGGATGTTACAAGTATGGCACCAACTCGATCAAAGACAAGTTACTTGTATGTATAAGTTATCTTTAGAAAATGAAAAGAGGTTATAGCTATGTCATCTTCGATTTTAAAATGTAAGATAAAGTTCTAACGGATGCTTTCATAAGAAAAGGTCAAGGGTACTAACAAACAAACATATAGTAATAAGAAAGACAAAAAAGAAAAGGTCTTCACGTTACATACGTTGAAAAACTATATTCATTGCCGGTCGATATATAACTGCGATTTAATTAAACATTTTAACACTTAACCGTACAATAAGTTCTTAAAAAATTACAGGGATACGATAAATATTACTACTTCCACGAGCTGTTATACATATGAAGACAAGAAAGATCACAAGGATGTAAACAAAAGGTCAAAACTAATGAAAGCTTATTATGATCTACTACCGCCTGCCATTGACAAAGGTGCAGAGCATATTTTCTTCTAAAATTTAAGATATATGTGCAACTAGTTCATCTTGCTAAAATGAAGACTTTATTTTAACTTTTATTTCTTTAATCTATTTCAATCTCATTCTTATATATATATAGGGTTTATCGTTTATCATGTCACTTGACATAAGGTTATGTCAAGTCACCCCAAAACTACGTCGTTTTGGGAGTTCATTAATTCCCCTAACCCGAAAAAGACGTCATTTTGGGACTTAGGGGAATTAATGAAGGGTATTTTGGTATTTTTGTTTTTGTATTTATTATATGAATTTTACCAAAACACCCTTCATTAATTCCCCTAACTCCCAAAACGACGTAGTTTTGGGGTGACTTGACATAACCTTACGTCAAGTGACATGACAAATGATAAACCCATATATATATATATATATATATAATTCTAATTTTATATATATATATGGGTCCCACCATTTCATGTGTGTGTGACATGAGAATACACTTCTCCTACAACATGAGAAGTGTTTTTCCCTATATATATGGGTAAAGGATTTCTCCAGTCACTGGAGATAGAGTTATCTCCAGTGACCCCAAAGCTACGTCGTTTTGGATTAATGAAGGGTGTTTCTGTAATTTTGTTTATTTTTTAATCATATAAATTTTACCGAAATACCTTTCATTAATTCACCTAAAATTACTAACACACCCTTCATTAATTCAAAACGACGTAGTTTTGGGGTTACTGGAGATAACTCTATCTCCAGTGACTGGAGAAATACTTTACCCTATATATATATATATATATATATAAAATGTGTGTGCATTATTTAATATAATTTATGTCTTTTTTCAGTCATTTTTTATCTAAACTTTTTTTTTTTTTTTCAAAATAATCATCCAAGATTTTTCAGTTTTAAAAAGCCACTTTTATTATTGTCAATCCAAACATAAATCACATTACACTATCTGATTTTTACTTTATCTTACGTTTATAAAAGTCACTTTGAAAAAAAAATGTTACTTTCAACCAACATAGAGTCGATCTAGCAGTATAAGGGCCCGTTATATCTCTCTGAATCTTAAGTTTGAGTCTCATATGAGATACTTGTATTGGAATATGCAGCTAGGAATCCCCAACTGCCGAACGATAATTTAAAAAAAAGAAGAAGCTAATTTTACCATGGTGAATCCAAACACATATTGGTATTAAGGACCAATTACCTACCGAGAAGATCTTTAATTATATTAATGCCAACAAAATTCAAACACAAACTCTTAAAATATTACATGCATATGTATTGAATCACTTTGTTTTGATAATAACAAGAAATTACTATAAAACAGCAAGTAAAATTACTCTTAAGATTTTTTTGTAGGGTTCATGAATAACCCATTTAAATACACTTAACAAGATAACCATTTTACTTACTGTGTGAAGTTGCTCTCCAATTCTTACAACACTTTTGAAAAATATCTTAACGCTTTAGCCATGTACGTTAACAAATGTAGTACTATTAAGTTAGACATTAGTGAACCTTTGCTTTCAAAGAGATTGCTTTTACATTTCGCTACTTAACGTCTCAACTTCCATACTTAACGCGAGCGTGAGACATTAACTGAGCCAACAATTTAGTTATACACTGCTCTTAATGTGTTAACTATGCTCTTAAAGATTGCAAGATTCAACTGTACGAGAATTTGGTAAGAGTCAGATTAAAAAATAAATAAAAAATTATCGAGTTGATATTAAAAAAAAAAATACTATTAATGAACTTTTCTTATTATTTTAGTTTACATCTTTTATTGAATAAAATTTTATAACCCCACTTCTTCAATTTTCTTAAATCCACCCTCCTTCCCCTCCAAATCTCTCATGCCAAACTGCCCCTTAAAAACTAGAGTCATATATTTACCCAACTAAATACTCAACTTTCATTCAACGTACATGATCATCGTTACTGCTTTTCAAAGTTTACTGACGTCGCCTAGCAACACAATACAAATCATCCAAGCACATAAATAACCCATTTAAAATCATGGGTAGTGAATTTTATGAAAAACTCTAATTCCCTTCCAACGAGACTCCATATAGAAAGTGGCATCGTTGTGTGTGTAGACTCCAAATTTGAAGTAATGAGAATGACCTCCATGACCAGAAGCTTCATAAACTGTTGAGATTGTAGTTTGTGTTTGGGCCCTGTATACTGGGCTAGTTTATTAGATATGGTTGTGTGTATAAATAGAAGAACTCTCATTGTATTGTAGTCAGTTGATTAATAATAGAATATATATTATTCAGCTCAACATGGTACCAGAGCCACAGGCCATGAGTCCAAGAAACTATCTCAAGCCTCAGCTTTAGAGGCCCAAAAGTAAAAAAACAGCCTCAGCTTTAGAGGCCCAAAATCAAAGAAACAACCCAAGAAAGTAGGCTGTTTCACAAGATTTTCGAACCCAACCCAGCCAGATTCTCAAGAAGCTCTGACAATTCAAGAAACTTTTAGACTCGAAGCTCTGCCGCGCGAGTTATGTAACACCGGAATAGAGATTGTGTGATTGTGCTTCTTGACCGGTGCGGACAAAAATCCCGGTGCCAGTAACAAAGCCGAGGTCGAACAAAACAGATCCTCTCGTGAGATTGTGCGATTGCGGTTCCTTTCTGATCTTATCGATCTCGGTGACGTCGTCGGCTCTGCTCACGAGACGATCCTTGAACCTCAGCCACGTCTGAGAAAGTGCGATTAAGTAGTTGGTCCAGCTTTGAAATGATTGCTCCACACCGAAGGCCAAGAACCACGGCTGATTAGAATCAGTGCTTCCGTAGACGAAGATTCTCAGAATCAGTGCTTCCGCAGAAACTATGAGTTCGGCAATGCCCACGCCCCTCTGCAAGCTCTGTCAGATAAGTAAGGAAACTGGAATCGCGAGTCCATGTGTCCTGAACCAATGAGTCTCAAGAAACTAAATGTTCCCATATTCTTGAAGTTTCGACAGATTTCAAGAAAACCATAAGGTGAATCTCGACAATTAGAGGTGGTTTGCGTTCTTTTGCTTTCTCAACATTTTGAGTTACTCCGATTAAGAACTACTTATGGCAGAGAACAAGGATAAGCTCACCGAAGCTTCTATTCCTTTTGCTCATCCTCTCTATCTCCACCTATTACACAAGGATTAGCCATTATACCACAAGTGCTTACTAGGTGTGAGAATTACACTATATGGAGCAAGGCAATGTGAATTGCCCTCAAAGGAAAACAAAAATTGGGTTTTATCGATGGTCCTGCACTAAAGAAACACAGGATAGTGGCCTCCATGATCAGTGGGAACGGTGTAATGATATTGTTCTCTCTTGGCTACTGCATTCAATTTCTAAAGACTTGGCCAAAAGTGTGATTTTCCATCAGGAAGCTCACCTTGTTTGGCTCGTCCTGCAAGAGTGTTTTGACAAGGTAACAGGCTCTCGAATTTTCAATTTTCATAGAGAAATTAACTCTATGAGGCAAGGGACTCTCACTGTTTCACAGTACTACTCTAAGATGAAAGAATTTTGGGATGAAGAATCTGTCATATTACCGATTCCCTCGTGTAAATGCCATGGTTTGTGGTGGTTTTAGGCTTCTAGACAATGGAATGAAAAATTGTGTGCTGCACTGGTTTGTGGTGGTTTTAACTGTAGCAAACATGATTATTATTTGTTCTTTAAGAGATTTGGTGTTGACATTGTGCTAGTCCTAGTATATGTTGATGACATAATAATTATTGGTAGTTCACAACAACGAGTTCAAGAAGTAAAGGACTTGTTGCATAGAAACTTCAAAATCAAGGATTTGGGAATAATGAAATATTTCCTTGGTATTGAAGTAGCTAGGTCGGCAAAGGGTATAGTGCTTTCACAACGAAAATATATTCTGGATTTGCTTGCAAAGACTGGCATGAGTGGTTGTAAACCACAATCAATTCCTATGTTCACTACGCTCAAACTATCAGCATATGAAGAATGGAAGCATACACTACTACAAAAAACACTTTTAACGTCCGTTTTTAAGACCATTAGACGACTGTTTTCAAGGGTCGTAAAAAGAAGAGTCGTTGAAAGTTTGTGACATACAACGACTATTTTTAAAAAACAGTAGTTGAATTTCAACGAATTTTATTAAAATAAGTCGTTGTATGTCCTTTTTTTCCCCAAATAGCAGCGGCAAAAAAGCATTGCAGCTGGAAAATTGAAAAGCCAAAAAACATTGCAGCGGGAAAATTGAAAAACAACATGAAGCTTTGTCATGCTCCGCCACCACACAACAGAACAGGAAGAGGAAGAAAATTGAAAAGGTTTGTTTCATCAACTAGGGGCACAAATACCCCAACTTTAGCAATTGGTCTACCAAGTCCTAGAGCTAGACTCTGTGCCGGAAGCTTGCTGATAGCTGCAATCCTGGAAAAAAAACCAATTAGAAAGAAAACAGTTAGCATCAAGAGCAAAACCGAAGAAAAATCAAAATTGAAATTTTGATTAAAGCCAAAAGAACCATAATATTGAAAAGAACTAGATGAAAAAAAAAACAAAAATCCATATCCAAATCAAAGAGCTAGCCAAAATTGACAAAACTAGAATATTGAACAATCAATAATAAATGCAAAGTATAATCAACGGAGAAGGAGAAACAATTAAAATAAAAAAGAATTAGCCATGGATTGACGACTTCAGCGCAAATCAGGAGATCTGGAGAAATGAAGCCGAAAAGGGTTTTCCAAATCTTGATATAAGCGGGCCGGATCTAAATCTTGTAGGCTACTTTTGCACCTCACAACAAAACTAGCTAGGAGAAGGAGACTTCCCCAGAAATGAAGAAGAAAATTTAGCGTAGTGAACCGGATGTGCAAAAGTAAGACGTTCGAGACTCTTTATGAAAGGTTGCGTTTATGATGGATTTGAGGAAGACGTTCTGCACTGTTGGGTTTTGAAGAGAAAACTTCATATTTTTATGAAGAGAGGGAACAACAAAATGTTGAAGGCGCCAGATTAAAGTTGAAATATCTAAAAAATTCGAGTTTCAACGACTGTTTTTAAAACACCAGTCGTTGTAACTCAAAATAAAAAAAATAAAATAAATTGAAATATCTAAAAAATTTGAGTTTCAACGACTGTTTTTAAAAAACCGGTCGTTGAAACTCAAAATAAAAAATAAAATAAATTGAAATATCTAAAAAATTTGAGTTTCAACGACTGTTTTTAAAAACCGGTCGTTGAAACTCAAAATAATTTTTCAAAACCAGTCGTTTTAACTCAAAATAAAAAATATAGATATATTTTTTATAGATAAATATAAAAGAGATATATTGTTTGATTTATTAAATTTAATTAGAAACTAGGTAAATGAAAATACAATTAGATTTCTTCTCATAACTATCGAAATTCTAGGCTATATATTAGGAAATAGCTATAAATATGGGATAAAATCATATATATATATATATAGTTTAATTTATTAAATTTAATTATTAAGAACTAACTAAATGAAAAAACGTTCAGATTTCTTCTCTTAATTATCGAAATTTTAGGCTACATAATAGGAAATAGCTATAAATATGAGATAAAATCACAATGGTCATATAATCTTGAAGATTTTATAAGTAGCACTAATTTTTCACAAAATAAAATTAAATGGTGTCACCAAATAAAATAAATGGTATCTAAAATACAACGACTGTTTTTATTATAACAGTTGTTATATCAAAACATTTAACGTTCGTTTTTAAAAGACAGACGTTAAAAGTAAGCAGAAAATTACAACAGTGCCACCGCCTACGTTTTAACGTCCATTTTGTGTGAAAGAGTCGTTGAATATTCTCGCCAAAATTTCAAAAATGTCACCGCCTCGTTTTTTATGTCTGTTTTCATTTAATCGGTCGTTATATGGGAGTCGTTAAATCCATGGTAGTGAAAACGTAGTTTTCACCTGAAAACGGATGGGGAATGAAAAATCGTAAAACGTAAAATCGTAATACAAAACGTAGTTTTTACCTGCATATATATATAAAGAAATTTAAGAAAAGCAAGGCACCTGCCATCATCCATACATATATTCATCCATGCAATATCAATCAAAATATCCAACATTGTCATCAAATACCATTTAAAAAAAGGCAAACAACCTCAATACAGTTCAAAATGCAAGTCTAATTTAAATTCAGTATCACTCATTATCCAACTGAAATGTAAATAATTGTCACAACTCACAATCTAAGCTAATAAATCATTCAAGTCATTATCATCAAAGGCATTATGCTCTACATGATCTTCAACTACATCATGATGCATGACAACTTCTCTTTCTCTTCTATCAACCTCATTGTCCAACTCAAAATTAGGAATCTCCATATCATGTACAAAGGCACCAACATCACCAGTGTCATCCTCTCCTCCAACTTGAGCCAAGTTTTCTTCAATTAAATTATCCAAATTGAAATCAAAATTGTCTTCATCTAAACCTTCAACATTAGAAGGTGTTCATTCATTTTCCACAATCCATTCATCTTCAGATGAAACATCATCAATGATATATTCTCCAGTTTTTCTAACTTGCTTCTTCCTGGCCAATTTTGAATTTGTCATCACAAACACAACATCATTCATTTTCTTTTGTGACAAGCGATTTCTTCTCTTTGAGTGGACCTAAACAAAAACAAATCCAATTAATATACAACAAGTAGCAAGCACAAACCCAAATTTAGAAATTAAATAAAACTTACCATCTCAAAGGCACTCTGTAACATCTCGTTTTTCAAAAGCAGTATAAAGTTTTTTCATCAGAGTAGAGCATCGGAAACAAGAGTGTAACTGATATATATATTCAAAATGCCCACTGGCTAGTTACAGAGACGGTATGATAACCGAGAGTTTCTTTGAAGTAAATAACAATAGAAGTGTCTCCTTGGCAACAAAAGATAGTCTTCAGCCGGACCTCTAAGCTTGTAGCTTTCCTCTCTCCTCGATCCCCGGTCCTCCTGACCCCGATGCTATGTTAAGAGCTGAGATCCGCACTGGACCTCAGGTAACGGTTAACCTCATATTTACATACACGTCATATGCATTACAGATAATCATACAGCAAACAAGCATATCCCAACAGCACATAACCCCCTGGTAAATGAGTCACACCTAGTTATCGCGTCACACCTAGCAATCGTTTCACACCTAGCATTTCACACCTAGTAATCGTATCCCAATACCCAGCAAGCATAACAACAGTACATGAACATATCACAGAGCTAACAACTACCTCATATAAGCATACCATACACATAGCACATATACGCATACAATAAACATTAGAGTTATTGTTACAGTACACGAACGTACATACATACATACAATAAACATATCACATATAATACACATATCACATATTTGCATACAATAAACATCAGCGTTAGTGTTACAGTACGCGAACGTACACCAATAGTACATAAACACACAACAGATCTATCAGCTACCACATATTCACCTATTTCCAATAGGTATTATTCACCAAATTATGATACTTATCATAAATGGGATTTTTAGGGTATTACACACTCCAATTCCTCTCACAACCACATGAACTACATGTCAAGCTTAAAATACGCATTGCAAATCTTTGGAGCTCTGGATGATCAAAACCATAAGATTCCCACCGCTGTGTTGGAGATTTTGTATAAATGCCGCCTTGGGCTAATTCAGAACCAAATCTCCCTAATTGCAGCTTGAAATCATCCATTTGATCACCAATTTTTCTTTTTCTTCAGCACTTTCCACCAACCTTTCTAAACATTGATATAGTCCATTTTTAACTTTCGGATCAGCACGAAATCCTACCCTATATTATATTTGAGGGTTGAGGAAATAGCCTGCTGCATGCAAAGGCCTCATCAACTGATTGTCCCATCTACTGTCAATGATATCACATAGCGGCTGATAACTAAAGAGTAAAGAATGACAAATAAAAAATTACATTAGACTCAAAATAGCAAACAAAAATTAAAAAATTATATTAGATTCAGTAAAATTATACTACCTTCTTTCTACACCATTGAATGCTTTCTGAATTTTGTCCTTGGCCTGAACCATCTCATCATAAATGAACCCCATAGCTAGCTTCTCATCTGAATCCACCAAATGAAGCACTTTGATAAGTGGAAAAGCACCCTTTAAACATGTCACAACATTTTTCCAAAACTCCCTATCCATAACCATATCCGCAATATACTTGCCATCATTTGTTTTAGCAAACTTGCTAGACATCCATTGATCTGAAGTAAACATCCTTATCAATGATCCTTTGTTGTCATTGAGGCACCCCAAAGTTAGATAGGATGTGGCAAAGCGAGTCTTGCCTGGTCTCACCAAATCTTTTCCATTTGTATGAGATTGCAACATGGAAATTAAAGAAGTCCTTGAATATATATATGTAGTAATTTTTCTTCCTGTTGCAATTGTCTCATGATGAACTTGCAACTTCTTCTCAAAGTCCTCCAACATTAGGTCAATACAATGAGCCGCACAAGGTGTCCAATACAACCTTGTTCTTTTCGCCATCAACAATGCTCCTGCAGCTTTATAGTTCGTAGCATTGTCCGTTACAATTTGGACAACATTGTCTTCTCCTACCTCCTCAACCACTTCATCAATCATATGAAATATCTTCTCAGCTGTTTTGGTGATAGCATATGCATCAATTGACTTCAAAAACACACTTCCTTTTGGGCTATTTACTAAGAAGTTTATAAGCGTTCTTCTCCTTTTATCTTTCCACCCATCCGTCATTATGGAGTAGCCCATATCCTGCCAATAAGCTTTTTGTTTTTCAATACTTTGCATTGTCTCCGTATATTGTTTCTTCAAATATTTCTCTTTAATTTCATGGTAGGATGGTGGCTTAAAGCCAATACCGTGTCGAGCAACCATTTCAAACATCTCTTGAAATTCAACACTTCGTGCCACATTGAATGGTATGGCATTGTTATAGAAAAAGGAAGCAATTTTCTCACATGCACCCTCTCTTAAACTCTGCTTAAAAATATTATTGATGGTAGGTTGGGTGCTTGATCCTCTTTTCTTAAAGATATTCTTAGAGCTCTTGTTATCTTCATCACGTGATCTTTTTTCTCCACCTTGTACAACCTCATCCTCATCATCAATGCCACCAGATTTCTTGTTTAGTTTTTTTTGTAACTCCTTTACAATTTCCCACATTTGTTTCCTGAATGCCTCAGGAACAGATTTACACCTTACAACATCTTTTTGAGTGCAAGCCAAATGATGTTTCATTCGATAAACACCTCCTTGTACAATCTTTTGGCAGTAATTGCATTTAATTTTATTGGTACCTCCATCAACTGAAGTACCATGCTTCCATGCCACACCAGTTCTACTTCCGGGAGCATTCTTGTAAGTTCTTGAAGATGTTCCTGCTCCACTCACTGGGGCAGAAGGTGTAGAATTACTCTAAACTGCAGCACTACTTCCACTTCCACCAAAAGCCATTTTCAAAACAGAACAGAACAAAAAAATGATTCTGCAGAACTATCTCGCAACAGAACAGAAAAGCAATTCTGTAGTTGGCTCAACAGAACAGAAAAACAATAGAAAAGAACTATCTTGCAATAGAACAGAAAAGCAACAGAACAGAACTACATTATATGATTATGATTCTCACGAGTCAAATGTATCTTGCAACAGAAAAGAACTATCTTGCAACAGAACAGAAAAGCACTTACACTTCCACCACAAACATGGACTACGGGCCCTTTTGGATGGGCTTTTTTCATAAAAAAAGCACTTTTTTTAATTCAAAAAAAATTAATTTATGTGTTTAGATGATATTTTTTAAAAAAAGTAAAAGTCACAAAAAAAATCTAAAATGCTGCTTTTTTCAAAAGCTCAAATTTTGAGCTTAAAAAAAAAACCACAACATGGGGCTAAAAAAAAAGCACTTTTTTTTAAGTCAATCCAAACGGGCACTAAATTATATGATTCTGATTCTCACGAGTCAAATGTATCTATCATTATAAAATTGGCTCTGTTTACACCATCATGCTAGAATTTGAGTGCCCACTTGCATACTTATTGGAATAGATTGCAGTTTAGTTGTTAAAATTGGCTCTGTTTACACCATCATGCTAGAATTTGAGTGCCCACTTGCATACTTATTGGAATAGATTGCAGTTTAGTTGTTAATTGGCTCTGTTTTATTTTTAAAAACTACACCAATACCTGAATAAACAATGGTTCTAAAGTAAAGAGATAGAATCCTATATATGATTATGAGGCTCTAAAAAATGAATCTAATCATTAAAAAGTCCTATATTAAATGAGTAACATGATGACAAGTCTTAATGCATAAAATGAAAACAAATTCATGCTTCTAACTTGTTGTGAGACCTTTTATAATTACATTACCCTACTTTGGGATCTCATAGTGATTTTTCCTTTTAAATATGTTGCTTCTTTTAGTAAGAGAACCTGAGCATTAAGTTTTGTATTTATTTTTTAATTTTACGAATGAATTATCTCAATACACACATACACACGAGCTTCGATCCCTCACTTTAAAGCCGTCAATTAACTTTTGCCCCATCATCTCTTTTTTCTCTAAATTAAACTAACAGAACATAACAGATCCAAAACTAGCATGAAAGAAGGAATAAAACATCTCTCTTAACTTTTGATTTCTTTAACAGTATTAAACTCAAATGCAAATGTTTCAATTTTTACGGAGGGCAAGAGAAAAGAATAAGAGTGAAGCAAAACGGGTGAGGGAGGAATGATGAAAGAGTGAAGCAAAACCATAAAGAGGAAAAAAAATTGCAGAACAGAGCTTGACAGAGAGCTATCCACTAATTACAGCAAGAATTTAATTGGAGTTAAGTGGTGAATCTGTAAAACTCATACATGGAAAAAGTTTAATTGTCGACTAAGACTTGTCTAAAATCCAAACATTCAGCGTACCAGTTGGAGTATCACAGCCTCACAGGGACGAAGAGTCGAAGACAGCTCACAGCTTGGCTCTACGGTGATGAGCAGCCAACGATGAAGGGGTTGAGTTGAACCATGGAAGAGCGTCGGACTGTCGGAGGCGATGTGCAGTTGAAGGGGTCCGTCGGAGGCGTCGGAAGAGCTTGGTTCTACGGTGATGAGCGGCCTCCAGAGGAGGAGGAGGCGAGGCTCGATTAGGGATTTGGGTTTGATTTGAGGAGCCGAGCAGCGAGCAGTGACCAGCACGACACGAGAATGACTGAGGAGAAGTGAGAAGAATGGAGAATATAGGGTAAATGGGTAATCGATTTTGGGGGAAAAGAAGTATCTGGGCAAAGCGCGTTTTTTCTCAAAAAGTAGCGTTTTTACGTTTTTGTGTAAAAACACTCCGTTTTTACCGATTTCACTCAGATAGCGTTTTTTCCACAATGAAACATGTTTTGCTCATATTAAATCGTAAAATCGGCGTTTTTACGCTTTAAAGCGCGTTTTTGACTACCATGGTTAAATCTACTTTTTGTAGTAGTGATAAGAAGGAGGATCTCTTTAATGATCCAGAAAGATATCGAAGACTAGTTGGTAAGCTGATCTATTTGACTGCCACTAGACTTGATATTTGCTTCTCTGTGTAGGTTTTAAGTCAGTTTATGCACCAGCCTATGAAGTGTCACATGACGGCGGCATTGCACGTGTTGCAGTACCTAAAGCAGAGCCCTGGGGTAGGAGTGCTTATCAGTCGAGAAGGCACCACTACGTTAGATTGTTTTTGTTATGCTAATGGCAAATCGTGTGAAATGACTAGAAGATCATTTATAAGATATCTGTTAAAGTTTGGTGGTTCGCTTGTGGTATGGAAGACAAAGAAGCAACACACTGTTTCGAAGTCTTCAGCTGAAGCGGAGTATTGGGTGCTAGGATCAGCAATATAAGAAATTGTGTGGGCTGTTGGACTACTCAAAGAAATTGGTTATGAACACCTTACCCTTGTTAATGTGTATTGTGATAACAAAGTTGCCTTGCATATAGCTTCTAATCCTGTCTTCCATGAAAGAACAAAGCACATTGAGATAAATCTTCATTTTGTTCGAGAAAAGCTTTTAGAAAAAGTTATTGCCTTGCAGCATGTTCGTTTTTATAGTCAAGAGGCAAATATCTTGACTAAGGCAGTAGGTAAAGAAATAAAAGATAGGATGCTTAGCAAGTTAGGAGCTATAGACTTGTTTAGCCCCCAATTTAAAGGGGGTGTTGAGATTGTAGTTTGTGTTTGGGCCTTGTATACTGGGCCAGTTTATTAGATATGATTGTGTGTGTATAAATAGCAGAACTCTCATTTTATTGTAGTCCGTTGATTAATAATAGAATATTATTCAACTCATCAATATAAACCAAAACCCTATCTATATAAACCCTCACAATCGAAGCTTCCACATCATGAATCACATTCAACTGAAACCATTTGTCCCATATACATGGAACTAGAACTGGCCCCCTGTAATACGTAAGCGAATCATTGTAAGTCCTAACCACCAAATTCGTCGCCCGTACGTGGAGGATCTGACCCAAACACTTGCATAATTCAAAACCCTGAAGATTAATCGTAACCCTTAAAAAACATAGCTAAACCATCACCTTCTGGACTCTTTATATTGATTAAGTCCTCTCTCTCTCTCTCTCTCTCTACACACACACACACTACTACAAAAAAACGAAAAAACGACCTAAATAAGGCCCAATTAACGTCCTTTTTCAGAGGGACGTCTCGGGCTAGGTAGTCGTTTTTTTGAAGTTTGGCGACTGAATTTATTTCAGACGCTGATATTAGGCGACCTGAATAAATTTCAGGACGCCTAATATGAGGCGTCCTGAAATAAATTTCAGGCGTCCTGAAATTTATTCAGGTCGCCTCACATGACGCCATTTTTTTTAAAAAAAAAAAATCCCCCAAACCTCAATTTCGGGGAGCTAGATAGTGATGAGCCAAGCGGATCGAAGACAGCAAGCCACGATTTGGGCTGAGGAAGAGCAGATCTGAAATCCAAGAAACATGCTAAGGAGCAAATCTAGAATAATAAAAAATGCCATGGAGAAAATCCAGAAAACATCTGTTATCTTAAAAAAACCTAGAACAAACCCACCCGAACAGATCTCGCAACGAAATCAACTGTGGCTTTCATCCGCGGTGGCGTCCGGTGTCGCTCGGTTTCGGATCTCGATGGCGAGGAAACTTAGATCTGTTTTCCTCCGAACTTCTCATGGCGGGAAGAGGCGACGAAACTAACGACGGCTGAATCGAGGAGGAGCAGAGGATCGAGGGAGGGAAGATGGAGGAGGACGAGGCACGAGACGAGTGGAAAAGGAGAGGAGTTTTAGCTCTGTGTGAGGGAGATCAATTGTGTAGCGCGCCGTGACAGATCGAATAACTAATAAATACATTTATCCTTTTTGGCGACCTGAAATTTGTTTCAAGACGCCAAAAATACTATTTATCCTTTTTTGGCAACCTGAAATTTGTTTAAGGTCGCCAAAAATAGTATTTTTGGCCCAAATTTTTTTAAAAAATTACCCAGGCGCCGAAAATTTTTATCCTTTTGGCGACCTGAAATTTGTTTGTGTCGCCAAAATACTATTTTGGCATCCTGAAACAAATTCGGGCGCCAAAATTACCCTAGCGCCAAATTTTTAAAAAATTAAAAAAATTTCCCTTTTAAGCGTCTTAAAATATATTTTAGGATGCTAAAATGTTTTTTAAATATATATTTTTTGATTTCTTTGATTTGATTAGTAAAAGTTTCTATATCTTTGATTTGATTTGATTAGTAAAAGTTTGGATTTGATTAGATTTGATTAGTATTATTTTCGATTTTTCTGATTTAATTTGATTATTTTTCGATTTCTTTGATTTGATTAGTAAAAGTTTCTATATCTTTAATTTGATTTGATTAGTATTATTTTTTATTTCTTTGATTTGATTAGTAAAAGTTTGGATTTGATTAGATTTGTTTAGTATTATTTTCGATTTCTTTGATTTGATTTGATTTGATTAGTATTATTTTTTATTTCTTTGATTTGATTAGTAAAAGTTTGGATTTGATTAGTATTATTTTCGATTTTTTTGATTTGATTTGATTATTTTTCGATTTCTTTGATTTGATTAGTAAAATTTAATTTTGGCGTCCTGATTTAAATTTTAGGACGCCAGCAAATTTTCTGGCGCCAAAAAATTCTTAAAATTGCGCTAAAAAATTGATTTTAGACGTCCTGATTTAAATTTTAGGACGCCAACAAATTTCCTAGCGCCAAAAATTCTCCAAAATGCGCCAAAAGATCGATTTTAGACGTCCTAAATATATTTTAGAACGCCTAAAATTGATTTTAGGCGTCCTAATTGTATTTTAGGACGCCTAACAAATTTCTTGGCGCCAAAAAATCTTCAAAATGCGCCAAAAAATTGATTTTAGGCGTCCTAAATATATTTTAGGACGCCTAAAATTGATTTTAGACGTCCTTATTATATTTTAGGACGCCTAAAATCGATTTTGGGCGCCTTAAAATTATATTTAGGACGCCTAAGTCTCAAAATTCAGCCAAATAATTATGAAAATGCCACCGCCTATACTTTTTACTTCCTTTTTTTAAAATAAGGACGTCTTTTAGGGAAGTAATATTTACTTTTTGTAGTAGTGACACACACACACACAGATATATATATATATATATATATATATATATATATATATATTTAGGCTTACCTGGATTAGAATTTCCGATCGACGCTTCGTAGGGCTGTTTTTGCTGAGAGGTTTGTCATTAGTGTGTACCCAAAATGGAAGCTGTACCTTGAGCTTACTAGTAAATCATAAGGCTTATCATGCTTGAAATTGGAAGTGTTGAGAGGGAGTTCAGTGAAGCCTAGGGTTAGGTCAACTAGATGGAGGTTCTAACAATTACGAGTAAATAAGAACAAAAGAAAAAGTAAGCTCAACACGTACAGTACTCTGATAAATAGATCCCATGTTTAAAAGCAGACAGATATAAGGTGGTGTTAGCTAGTGAGAATAATTGAGAATATTCCAGGATTTAGAAATATTATATTCAGCCATAATTGGGGTTCAAGAATAATATAGTCAATGTGAGGTTAAGAATTGAGACACGTTTCATTTAGAAATTATATTATCATGAGAACAAGTGTGGTTTGTAATGCGTGTCATCTTCAATAATTAGATTTAATAAACATTAAAACTTCACCTGAATAATCTTTTAGAAAAGTTACGATGATAAAATAAATATTACTTTCACTTTCACAAGCTGTTATGCATATTAACATTAACACAAGAAACATCCCAAAGGTCCCAAATATATATGGTCATAACTAATGAGAGCTTAACCTAGCTAGCTAGCTCGGCCTGGGCACCAAGTATTTATTTTATTGTAAAGGCTAAAGAGTTCTTTCTTATCCAAATTATTTATTTAAAGCGTTGGTATCATATTTAAAGAGTTCTCTTTTGGATTTTTTTAACTTGTATATACTTCAGAAAGCTTCATGCTAAGGCTCACCTTTCTTCTCTCTCACAATATTCATGGAATATAATTTCAAATATGCTATGAATTAGAATAATATCAACGCAGAAAATGTCGCGGAAGTAATATTTTTAGGAAATATTATTATGCAAATCCTTATAATCTCATCTTATTTTTAATTAGGTTGTAATTTTTTTTTTCTTATATTACTGGGTCCTTATAGTTTCTTCAATTATAGATACTGGTCCCTACAATTATAATTTATTACTCCCTCTGGTTCTTAATATAAGACATATTTAGAAAATTGATCTCAGTTTTAAATATAAGACATAGTTTTTATATTTATAATTTTTTTCCTAATTTACCTCTAATAATGCTCCCTCAACAATAATCAAGGAAGAGAGGGTATAGAGGAATTAAAAAAGATGACTTGGGTGTTTTAAAAAATATATGTCATATTAACTAACTCAATTAACTTCCTTTATTTAATTAAATTAGATAAATATGTCTTATATTAAGAACCAGATGGAGTAATATGTAAGAAAACTGATTTTAGTAACTGATCACGTGATGACTGTTACTCAGCATAAATATATCTTGATTAATTTTACTACATGAATCTAAATAAAATTAAAATCAACCAGATTATACACTACATATAGATGCAAAGAAATTATAACAAGCAATTTTTTCCGTTGCTAATATATACATATACATAAAAATATATGTGCGTGTGTGTATATATATGTATGTATGTATATACATATACATCTACTAACACATAAATATTCCATCATATCATTTTAATTTAATTTCTGTATTCTATGGCAACTTACATATATCATTTAGTAAGCATTTTTTTGCATCTCATTTAGTAAGCATCTATATCAACCCTAATTAATAGAGTACTTCTGAGTCTAAGGATTGATACCTATAAATGAGAAAATTATAAGGGCTCAATTAAAACAAAAATTACAAATCAAGTAAATTCTAAGGAGTTACTAATTATCGGTTGGGAAAAAATACCAACTTTTTTATCCATTTAATCCTATCATACTTTCAAAATTAATATATCGAACATCCCAAAGGGACAGCACAATCATTGTTATAAAAATAATTTCTGACATTTATTTCACTCAATTTAAAAAAAAAAAAAAAAAAAAAGACACATGATGGCATATATGCATATATAGATCTGCCAGCTCACCAAATACTCATGAATGGTGAAGTTTACAAAGGACTTTAATTCCCTTCCAACGAGACTCCATGTAGAGAGAAGGATCGTTTTGTCTATAGACTCCAAATTTGAAGTAATGAGAGTGACCTCCATGGCCGGGAGCTTCATAAACCAAAACCCTATCTATATAAACCATCACAATCGAAGCTTCCACGTCATGAATCACATTCAACTGAAACCATCTGTCCCATATACATGGAACTAGAACTGGCCCTGTGTAATACGTAAGCGAACCATTGTAAGTCCTAACCATCAAAGTCGTCGCGTTTGGAGGATTCGACCCGAACACTTGCATAATGGACACTCCTGTACTTCCACTGGGTACGTATCCATGCCCTTCAAATTGCCATACCCCTGAAGAATAATCGTAACCCTAAAAACAAATCGCAAAACATTACATTGTATCTTATACATATACTCCCATTGGTTTTTATTATAAAGCACCAACAACTAATTTTTGCGAACCAATGAAGGACAATTAAGTCATTAAATTTATCCTAAATGATAATTTTTTTCAATTTTAATACTCTTTAAATGATGTGACTTAATTTTTCAACTTCGAATCTCAATCAATAACAAGGGCAAAGTAGGAAAGAAAGTAATTAATACGGTGATTGGTGCCTTATATTTGAGACCAAAAATAATTTTTTCTAATTGGTGCATTTTAATAAGGACCATAAGAGGTATTTGAAAACATAATGATACATATATAGCTTTGACCTTCAAATTTACCCTCATCTTGGTTTTGGTCCCTCAAATTTTAAATATGGGATTTGCTCCCTGAAAGGGTAAAATGGTCAATGTTTTTATTAAGTTATAGGGACCATGTTATAAAGGGAATAAAACTTGAATATCAAAACTAATGATTTAAAACTCGAGAAGCCAAATTTGAAATGAGGATAAACTTGACGAACTAAATATTGCATTAATGTGTGTGTGTAGAGGAGGCTTACTTGAATTCGGACTTCAGATCGGGAACCAACACTTTTTGGGCTGAAGGGTTTGTCTGTGGAGTAAACCCAAAGCCTGTGAACTCCATTTTCGAAGCTGTACCTTGAGCTAACAGGTACGTTATAAGGCGTCTGTAGTTGGAAATTGGAAGTGTTGAGAGGGAGTTCAGTGAAACCTAGGGTTAGTTCCTCATCAAGATCAGAGGTTCTAACACTCACCAATAAATAAGAAAAAACCAGAAAGCTAACCATAGCATTGTGATAAACAGATGCCATGTTTAAAAGCACAAAGATGTGTGTGTGTGTGGGGGGAATAGCCTAAATCTGTGTGTATTTATATTAGGTGTTGAAGGCCAGAAGCAGCAGCATCATTGAGAATATTCCAGGATTTAGAAATATTATATTCAGCTGTACTTAGTGTCCATGAAATATTGTATAAATTTTGGATGCATCTGTGTTGAGACAAATTTCCTTTCGAAATTTTATTATCATCGCCGTTTATTAACAATGATGGTTTAAGACTTCACCGATATATCGAAATATAAAACAATTATAACATCATCGCCGTTTACTTCTTCACAAGCTGTTGTAGAGATTAAGACAAGAAAGAAAGATCATCACCAGATCCCAATTATACTCGTAACTAATGAGAGCTTATATATGAACCTAGTAAGGACGGTTCAAATTAGTGGACATGTCGTTCTCAATAGAGAGAGAAAGTGATATTATAGATGTTCTATAGTTAAAGTGATCTGATGTAAACCAACAGAGAGTTGGTTTCACAGTGTAAGGCCCCGCTAGATTCGTCTTGGTCTCAAGTTCAAGTTCTAGAGGGAGGGGGAAGCCACGAACCCACCCCGAAGCCAAATACTAGAAAGTGATCTGATGTAGGGAAGTTTGGTTATTGCTGCTCCTCTGCTAGATCCTATTTATAGTATGGTAAGGGTAGGGAGAGAAGGAATTTTTTGGTTTATTTATAAGTTACATTGTTCTTTTTTTTTTTTACCTGAATGTACAATTTTACATTTTATTTGACTTTGTTCTCATAGGTTATAATGTACCACTCTGGTTCTTATTATAAATTCAGTTTATCAAAACTTTTTGGTCCTAAATATAAGTTCTTTTTTTCAATTTAACCCCCTATTAAAATGTAGGTGAGAAAAACTATATAACATTTTGTTTTCAATACTCATTATTAAATAAATTTAAGACATATTAAATACCTTAACATCTATTTCTTTGTACGTAAGATTTGGTCAAACTGACTTATACAAAGGACTAGATTAAAAAGGGATAAAGTTATATGGTTGTTGAATTTTAAGTCAAAGTTGATGAAGTTTAAATTTTTTCTTACTCTGCAGAGAAGGAATTTTTTGGTTTATTTATAAGTTACATTGTTCTTTTTTTTTTTTTTTTTTTTACCTGAATGTACATTTTTACATTTTATTTGACTTTGTTCTCATAGGTTATAATGTACCACTTTGGTTCTTATTATAAATTCAGTTTATCAAAACTTTTTGGTCCTAAATATAAGTTCACATTGAGAGTCGTTAATGACTTTTTTTTTCCAGTTTAACGTCCTATTAAAATGTAGGTGAGAAAAACTATATAACATTTTGTTTTCAATACTCATTATTAAATAAATTTAAGACATATTAAATACCTTAACATCTATTTCTTTGTACGTAAGATTTGGTCAAACTGACTTATACAAAGGACTAGATTAAAAAGGGATAAAGTTATATGGTTGTTGAATTTTAAGTCAATCTGTCTAAAACATGTTGAAAAAAACTTATAAGTATGACATATGTGTGTATTGTAATTTTTGGATCTGCATCCGCCCTTGATGGGCTAGATTAATTAATTGGGAAATTAAACTAAATCCTAATTAATTGGTTAATTAATTAAGAGATTGATTAATTAATATATTGAATGAGAAAATTGTGGATTGTTTACTAAATTGTGAGTTAACTAAATAACTCAATGAGATCAGTTTTTTATATATATTAAATATGGAAAGTATTATAATAAGGCACCAACTGAAAGCATTACAATTTTTTTAAAAAAAAAAACTAAAATTTTAAATTAGACTTTTGGCGGCGACAAACAGTCGCCACCAAAACACCCTTTTGGCGGCGACAAAGAATTGTCACCATTGAAAGTATTACAATTTTAAAAAAAAAAACTAAAATTTTAAATTAGACTTTTGGCGGCGACAAAAAGTCACCACCAAAACACCATTTCGGTGGCGACAAAGAATTGTCGCCGTTGAAAGTATCACCTTCAGCGACGACAAATATTTGTCGCCGCTGAAGGTCCTACTTTTAGCGGCGACAATGCTTTGTTGCCGCCAAAGGTCCTACTTTCAGCGGCGACTACAAAATGTCGTCACAAAAAGTATTACTTTCAGCGGCGATATTATTGTCGCCGTCAAATGTTGCCACTAAATGTCCATTTTTTTGTGGTGTTTGTAGAGACTGGAAGAGAATCACGCTTGATATTTTGGTTAACTAAACGATATGCAGGATGTTCTAGACGTTAGTAGTGCCATTGAAGGAAGGAAGAATGAACAGGAGTGAGCTTGAGGTTAAAGGACTAGATACAAGCGATACAGATTGGGGCCTTGAAGAAAAGGTCTCTTTGTTGCCTCGTCCTTCAGACAAAAATAACCAGAGTGAAACTCAAAAAATACATTGCTATCACAGCAAAATTGATTGACAGAAAGCAAATTCTTAATTAGGGCCCGTTTGAAGAGAGAAATGAACTTAGAGAAAGGAAATGATGGGAAGGAAAGATTTGAAGAATAAGGGAAGATGAGTTGTTTAATAGAACGAAAATGAAGGGATAGTAGTTAGTAAATAATCAGGAAATACCTATTTTACCCTTAAAAGTAAATAATTCAAAATGAAAAGGAAAAATATTTTTTAAAAAAATCCTATTATTATATTTGAATTTGTCTAAAATATTCTCACACCAAGTTCGAATTTGTAAAAAAAAAAAAAAAAATCCCGCCAAGTTCGAACTTATCGCATAAATTTGAATTTAATCCTATTTTCTTGCATTATAAAAAAAAAAATTATGAGGAGTAAATATATCAAAAAATGTCACGGTTCACATGGAAACTTGAGATCCTACCAATTTTGGGGGGATCATCTTCCCACATAACTTGAGTTTCTAGGAAGATTTGATACAAAAAGCGTACCAAACAAAGGAACATGCTAATCTTCTTTTCTCTTTCCACCGAATCCATGTACCAAACAGGCTGTTAGTAACTTCAGGGACATATAAAATATTACAAAGTAAATAGTTGGCAAAAGGAGTTTTTAAAATGCATGAGCGTCGGTGTTCATTGCTAACTAGCATAGCAACATTCCCACTATAAGGAGCAAATCCAAGATTTAAGTTTGACAATTTATTGGTCATATGGTGGGTGGCTCTAGTGTCAGGAAACCAGAACGTATCATCACTTGAAGAATATTCAGAGTAGTAAGCTGCAATTGAGGGAGGTGGTGGAGCCTGTAAAGCGTGATTTGTACGCTAGTACCACGTTAGTGCTGCATGTCTGTATTGTCTGCGCAGCTGGCAAGGACCAGTATTTTTATCTGGATTGTATTAAAAATTTCCATTTGCTGGAAAGGATCAACCCCATGATTTCCTCTTCCATCGGTAAAGTTTTGGTCATAACCTTGACTCAGTGGGCAAGTTGCAAGACACTGTGACAGCATTTGCACTAATTTTGGTTGGAAGAGAAACCGAATTTTGTTGATTCAAACGTTCTTCAAAAGTAATGGCTTATACACGGACTTAAATAATAAAATATTCAACATAATATTGTAATAATGGACTTAAATTATAATTTTTTTCAATATTTTATAGCGGTTTAAAAACCCCTACAAATTATAATTCAAATTTCGCTTAAATATTTAGCACACTTTTTGAAATTTCATCCAATTTTTGTAGCGGTTTTACAATAGCTATAAAATTTTGGAGCCAATTTTTTTAAAATTCATCTTCTCAATCGCATATTGTAACGGTAACTCAAAACCACTATCAATACAGTAGCGGTTATTGCAACAATGCATTTTGTAGCGGTTAAAACCACTATGAATATGCAATTTTAACCGCTATAAAACATCATTTTTTTTGTGTAGAGAGAGAGAGATAATACTCTCTGATAATGAAGCAAGTAGAATAGAGATAACAAGTTGATCTTGTTGAAACCATTTTAGGTATTCTTTGTTTGGAAGACCAGTAAGAGTTTTTGAGGAGGAGTAACTGCTGAGCCATCAACATAACGAAAAAGTTCTTAGGCATTAGTGATAAGTCTGAACTTGATGAGCCTTCAGTGTCAAATAGTTGTCTTGGTAAGTTATCAGTAACGTAATGAGGAAGGGGAGAAGGAGGTAGCTAAGGTGTAGTGCAAGCAGGTGGTGAAGAGTGGCTGGTGAGATGAAGGAGAGCCTGACATCTTTATATAAATTTAATGCTCTGATATTATATACGGCAAAAATGGCAATCAGAGAAAATATGATAATAAGATAAAAGAGAGAGCTCTGTCATACGAATTCAAATGTATTATTTTCTCAATGAATCATCTGTGCACTGTGGCTATACATTATATAGAAAAGACGAGCCTATACAATAGTGCCATGTGTCAGTGTGATGAAGAATCTAGAATAAGTGTGAGGATATCTACAGAACTTTGTAATTGTATATAGAGTTAAGGTGCAATTTTACACATAAAGTTTACACCCGGGAGCCCCCAGCACCACGAAGTTTTTTTAGGAGCAAAAGTACATACAACGTTACGTTTTGGGAGCAAAAATACCACGGGCCGTTAGTTGACCGTGAGTTGACCGTTAACTTGGATGGAAGTGAACAGTAACGCGGGTAAAATTACACTTTTGCCCTTAGTTTTAGTTGAAATTACCCTTTTGCCCTAAGTTTTTTTTAAAAAAAAATTAAAACAAAAATTAGCCCCCCGGTGGGCCCACCACCAACCCCCCACCGCCGGCCGCCGCCGGCGGTGGTGGTTGACCGGCGGCGGCGGTGGTCGGCCGCCGGTGGTGGGGCCGGCCGGGCGGAGGGGGTATTTTTAGTATTTTTTTTAGTTTAAAAACTAAGGGCAAAAGTGTAATTTTTACTTAAAACTAAGGACAAAAGTGCAATTTTTACTTAAAACTAAGGGCAAAATGATAATTTTCTCTTTTTACTTACCATCATCGTCCACGTCAGCATGTCAGTCCAAATAAGCGTCACGTCGCGCCACGTCAGCGTTCCATCCAAGTTGACGGTCAACTGACGGTCAACTAACGGCCCGTGGTATTTTTGCTCCTAAAACGTAACGTCATGTGTACTTTTGCTCCTGAAAAAACTTCGTGGTGCTGGGCGCTCCCGGGGGTAAACTTCATGTATAAAATTGCTCCTTAACCCTTGTATATATAATGGACTCAATCCTATCTGGGCTTATCTTGTCATGGGCTTTAACAAGATATCATACAATTTAAATTTATTTTTCTGAACGGGGATATGAGACACCATAATTCTAATGACGGTAATCAAATCCAATTCATTGTCAATGAAGATGGTATAGCTGCCTAAGGTGTCGGTCTTCACCCTAAAAGAGAGAAGGTTCAACACTTGCTGGTCGATGTGAGGGCTTCATTGGTGGGCGATCTGTAAGTACCTCTATAAATGCTCTTTGAGTCTAGAAGCATGCTCTGACCTTAGTAGAGTACCGGTGTCTACCCCCTAAACTTTTACATATATAAAAAAAATCCGATACAATTTATAATATATATGTTTTGTATAAATTCTCTAACAACTAAATTAATTTTTCATAAAATCTCAGAAACATTATAGGATTAATTTGTTTATGTTGAATCTGTATAATCAATTTAAATTTACTCCACACCCCTAGGCAAACAATTATTCAAAAAATTTCTATATATTGCATGCTAATATCATCAATAAGTTACGGATATGAGTTCTTCTAACATGAGGATACAAATATATAACATAATTATCACACTTTTTGACTCGATATGGGGTGAGTCCTTTTGCCAGTAACTACACTTCGATCTCTACATATAATAGTACACCTACATATCTATTAATTTATGCATATGCTTCCCCCTGTAGTTAGAAATTTGTCAAGCAACATAATCATGAAGCTTGAATTCTCCTAATATATACAAATATCTCAACGAATTCTTCAAACTAAGCTGCCTCCTTAATAATTCTTTGATTAATGATACAACTTATTTGGAAAATAATTAATACTTTTTTTTGACAATTTTGCCTCTAACTTATATTTTGAATTGAAGAAAAGGGATAATTAATCTGCGTGTCCTTATAGTTTCAATCAATTTTTAATTAGATCTTTATAGTTTTCTTTTTTCTTTTTATCAAGTCCTTATACTTTCATATGTTTTTAATCAGATCCGTGTTGTTGTTTTTTTTTTTATCTGGTCCTTATTATTTCACTGGATTATTAACAAGGCCCTTGTAGGTTTTTGGATTTTCATTTATTAATTTAATTGACAGTAAGAAATTAATAATATTAAAATATAATTTAAGGGCAATTTTGATATTTTACTAGAAATAACTTATTTTAATTAACTTCATTTGTGTATGCAAAGTTGTTATTAGGTACAAATTATAAGGATTAGAGGATACACACACACACAATGAGGCTTGTGTGGCTTCGAATCCAAAACGAATTTGTGTACTCCTTCATGGAAACTGTATATCTTGATCTTAAGCGGCCGAGTGAGCTATAAGGCTTATGATGGATCTGAAATTGGAAATGTTTAGTGGGAGTTGGATCGGTGAAAGATATATATGGAGGTAATGACATAACCTGAATCTATCTGCTTGTACTTATTTATACTAGTTAAATAGGGAAATCTTTATATTTGAAATTGATATTTGAAATCCATTAAAATGAGTTGTTGAACTTCTCATGTATTATGTATATATACTTCAAGACTTAAAATTACAAAAAAAAAAAAAAAAAAATCTTGTAAAAAATACTAAATGTCTTGTTTTTAGTCTGTATTATAATAATAATAATAATAAGTTATATTTTTCATTTAAGTCATGAACAGGTAAAATTGGATAAAAGTTCTCAACATACATTATTGAGCTATGAGACAAAAAATTCAGGGCATTCGAAAACACAAAAATGAACATCAAATATTGTAAATCGCACCATAAACAAACACACATGACATATATTAGTAAAATATTCTTGAATATTCCTGAATGCACTTAAGAGATATTAACTACTTAAAAAAATTCGTCTTCTTTTAGCATGAGATGAAGCGATTCTTCACAATTCACATAGGTCATAGCAAGAATATGAAAATTTGAAAAAACGTCCCTCCAATAGAGCATGGAAAATCAGAGGCCAGAGGATGATAGTCCCCTCGTTATTTTAAAATAAACTATCCCGGAAATAAATCACAGTCCCAAAAATGTGTAAAGATCCCTGATTGAATTTCCCTAGACCATTAAAAATAGAAAAACAAATAGGGGATGATGAAATTTAGAGATGAGGAATCAGAACGGCCACTAACCTCCTCAACTAGGCGATAACATCGGAACTTCCACATGTCCATTCAAAAAATATTATTACAAATATATGGGGTTCGGTTTCTCTCACCTCCAATTTTCTGCCCATCCCTCATTGTCCTCATCCTGACCGTCAAAATCTTGATCCAAGGGACCAGATTTATTTTTGCAAACTGGCCCCTTGAATCAAGATTTTGACGGTTAGGATGATGACAATGAGGGATGGGCAGAAAATTGGATAAGGAGAGGATCTCCTTCCAAATATATGAGGTACTTTGTCAGTTAATCAAATAAAGAGGACACTTGGCGCGTTTTACTTTGTGTGGAAATGGTATCGTAGCCAGCACTAAGCCCCGTTTGGTACGAAACATTGAATTTCAATGGATTAGGATTGGGACAAGGATTGTGATTAGGATTGATACTTTGAAAAAAATACATTTGGTATGGAGTAAGAGTAAGAGGGAATGATTTCATTAATTTTATATTATAAAAATCCATTAATTTTAAAAAGACCCAAATACCCTTGCCCTAAATCCCAAACTTGATCTACAACCAAATATAAAGAACAGAACGTATGGTAGAAGCATTCAAGTTTTGAGTTTCTATGACTATTTACCTACTTCATTTGTCAAGAATCAAATAGTACATATCAGGATAAAGAAACTACATACAGTTGCTAGGTTGCATCTGTTGTGGGCTATGTAGCACGGAAACGTTAATTTTCCAGATGAGAACGTTTTGGATTCGTGAATTGCGGGAGACTCTGGGAGACGTTAAATTCACGAATCGGTGGGTCAAATAGTCATAATGGCAGTTCTGGAATTTTTCAAAAACTAGAGCTCATTTTGTAGTTGAGTGTTTTGGCAACAAATACAACCTAATCGACGTTAATCCACAAATCTACTCTGATTTTTTCAAATCGAATCGTCTCGCCCTCCATCTCTCCGTCGCTTATGTCTCTCCATCGCCTTCATCTCTCCATCTCTGTTCTGTGGTTCTTCGAGCTCATGCGTCTAAGACTCGTCGACTGTGAGTGACTGAGTGTTTCATCTGCGGTTCTTCTTTTGCTACTCGTCGCTGTGAGTGTTTCATTCTTCCATATTCTTTGCTTGCTAAGGTATTAGTGTATTGTACATAGCTGATATTTTAACGAAGGAATTGAAATAAACTTCAATTCCATTTATTTGGGATCAATATTTACATGTTAATTAGGGGAAAAACTAGTGTCTGATATTTATTAGGCATGTGTTTTGTTATATTCTTTTATTTTCTAGGGGACGAATAATTTATTTGGGGGAGCTAATGGCATGCTTCGGTATAATACTTGCAAAATTGGTTTTAGTAGGAAAATTCCCATTTAATTCATATACTGAAAGGACTTTATGACTGTGGAGTTCCCTTTCTTGATTTTGTTTTTCATGTGATTGATAGAATGGAGTCAAACACAAATCAAAGCAATAGTTCAATAAACATACAATCCAACCCATGAAATGTGGACTCTGAAATTGAAAACCTGAACAACCCATTGTGGAGATATGTGACTAGAGTTGAGGATGGAATAGGAGCAAGAGGGATTGTAGGTTGGAAGTGTAACTTTTGCAAACTTGAATACAAAAGTTCATACACGAGAGTAAGAGCTCATTTGTTAAAGATTAAATCTAAAGGGATTGGACTATGTAAGAGTGTCAATAATGCATCTTTGACAGAAATGGGAAAATTGGAAGAGTAATGTTCAAAAAGGGTGAGGAATAATGCACCAAGACATGTTCCTTTACGACCCACTAGCTTTTCAACTACAGCTAGTACATTTGCAAAAAGAAAAAAAAAAAGTGATGAAGGAACTACAAGCATGAGTTCTATTGAGAGGGCTTTCAATATTGGGGAGCGGGAAAAACTAAATCATATTATTGCTTGGATGTTTTATTCTGTTGGATTGCCATTTAATTTGGCAAAGAACCCATACTTTCAACAAGCATTCACTTATGTTGCAAGTCATAACATTGCAGGTATTTAATGTTACGAAATATGTTTCATAATTTATTTTTTCCTATTTATTTCTCTTGTATTTAATTGTTTTTTCGTTGTGACTTCAGGTTATCGACCCCCTGGGTATAACTTGTTGTGGACTACGCTTTTGCAGCAGGAGAAGGATCATGTTGATAGGTTGTGTATCCCTGCCCGATCTCTATGGAGATCAAACGGTGTAAGTATTGTTAGTGATGGGTGGAGTGATTCCCAAAGGAGACCAATAATTAATTTCATGGTTGTATGTGACGGTGCAGCCATGTTTTTGAAAAGTGTTGATTGTTCTGGTGATATCAAAGATAAGTATTTTATCTTCAACTTGCTAAAGGAAGTAATTCAAGAAGTTGGGGTGGACATGGTGGTTCAGGTAATAACAGATAATGCTACTAATTGTAAGGGTGCAGGAAAACTTATTGAGCAAGAATATCTAACTATCAATTGGACACCATGTGTTGCTCACACGTTGAACTTGGCTTTGAAGAACATTTGTGCAGCCAAAAATGTGGAGAATAATGAGATTACTTATGAAGAATGTAGTTGGATATCTGAAATTGTTGACCGTGTTTCAACAATCAAGACTTTCATTATGACTCATTTTATGAGATTGTCCATATTTAATGAGTTTGCGACATTGAAGTTGCTTTCTATTGTTGACACTTGATTTGCTACCATGATTGTGATGTTAAAGAGGTTCAAGTTGCTAAAGGGTGGCCTCCAAAGCATGGTCGACATTTGTGAAAAATGAAGTATTTACAAAGATGATAATCAAGGAAGGGAAAGACAAGTGAAGGATATGATATTGGATGATGAGTTATGGGCAAACATTGATTACATCCTTGCTTTCACTGCTCCTATTTATGATATGAATAGGTTTTGTGACATTGATAAACCTTGCCTTCATTTGGTTTATGATATGTGGGATACGATGATTGAGAAGGTAAAGAATGTAATATACTTGAAAGAAGGGAGGATGAATGGTGAGTCATCAACGTTTTATGATGTGGTGTATAAAATTCTTGTGGATCGTTGGACCAAAAGTTCAACTCCCCTTCATTGTTCGGCACATGTTTTTGCATCCCAAGTAAGTTTTTTATAATTGTGACTTGGTTTAATAATTCTATTAATTGAAACCATTTTGACACTTATAATTTTTTTTTCTTTTTGGTAGATACTACAGTGATGAATGGCTTGCTGAAGATCCAAGTCGAGTTTCTCCGATCTAGACAATGACGTGGAGATTAATTTAGAAGTAAAAAAGTTCTTTAAGAGACATTTTTCTAGTGTGGAGGAAAGGGCTATAGTAAATTTGGATTATGTCAACTTTGTTCAAATGAAGGGAGGTTTTAGAGAGTTTGAGGCTATTGAAAATCGATATACAATGAATCCCAATGATTGGTGGGGAGTTCACGGTTGTAGTTCACCTTTGCTTAAAAAGCTAGCTTTGAAACTCACTGCACAACCCTCTTCTTCATCATGTGCTAAACGCAATTGGAGTACTTACTCTTTTGTGCATTCCAAGAAGAGGAATAGAATGGATCCCAAATGTGCTGAAGACTTAGTTTACATACATAGCAACCTTCGGCTCTTATCAAGAAACAGTTCAAAATATAATGAAGGAGAAAGTCATTATTGGGACATTAGTGGAGATGCAGTTGATACCTTTAATGATGTTGGAGCTTTAGATGTTGCTGCCCTTTCCCTAGATGAGCCAGAGTTGGAGGCATATGTTATTAGTGGAGATGCACTTTAATTATGCTAATAATTTTTCTTTTATTATATTTTGTTAATGTGAAATACACTGTTTATATTAAAAATATTATTTAATACTAAGAAGTTTCGGAACGTTTCGAAATATTAATATTTTTGAAGTAACGTTTCGATGTCACGTATCGGTAACATCTCGAAAACGCCGTATCAGTATCGGTACATCATATGTTGCGGGTACAAGCAAAGTCTACGGAGATTGAAGAAGAAGGTTGAACAGTGGACGGAAGAGACGCCGTTGAATCAAAGTCAAAGACAAGCAGGAATGGAGCAAAGTACCTAGCGATTGTATTTGGTGAAGAAGGATGAGTCCTAGGTTAAATTGAGAGGATTATTTTTGTCCAGAAAATATTATAAACAGGGCACTTTTGTACCTAAAATTTTCAATCCCTGGATTTAAAACCCAATGCCAGGGGAGGTGGTTTTGCATGAATCCCACTTTTATGGTTTTCCCAATCCAAGTTTAATTTATTCACAGTCCCTCATACCAAACAAAACAATTTGGCTTAATCCCAGACCCAATCCCAATCCCTA
Source organism: Acacia pycnantha (assembly GCA_025563575.1). Classification (NCBI taxonomy): domain Eukaryota; kingdom Viridiplantae; phylum Streptophyta; class Magnoliopsida; order Fabales; family Fabaceae; genus Acacia; species Acacia pycnantha. The sequence continues at coordinate 1,062,886 of JAMWYP010000065.1, forward strand.
CCCACTAGTCGATGGGATTAATCACAGTTATTGACGGTGGATACTCTAGGCCTACTAAAAAATGATATAAAAAAAAGTTACAAAATAAATATATCATAAATAAGGAGAGATAATGGGAATATATATAGTTACTAAATATTTTAAAATCTTAACTTCTAAACATGAAGAATCAAATAAAGTTATAAAACAAATATTATTAAAATAAGTCGAAATAACGAGGACAACGTGGCTATTGTTAATTATATGGGGAGGTAGTTGATTCGGAAGTCTGAAAGATAGAAGGGGAATAGAACCAATTTATAAAATAAAATATTTTTAAAATAGGTATATCAAAAATAAAATCTATTTGATTCAAGGAAATTATCAGCAAGCAATCTTAGAAAGTGCACAATTTTCAGTAGAGAGGAAATTCAAGGATTGCGTTACACACTGTAGTGCCTGTTTTCAGCCCAACTTTTAAGAATAAGATATATTTGGTGTTGTAACATCTCATTTTCAAAAGCGAATTTTTTCTTTCTTTCTTTATCAGAGTAGAACATTTGAACAAATAAAGTATTGAGTAACTGATACAACATTAACTGTGGCATAGCTATCTGTTCATAAAGAACGATACATTTATCTTTACAAATCTTAACTATCCTCGGTCGGGTCTTCCCGCGGTCTTCACGCGTGGTGCTTACTCTGCTTACTCTTATCTTCTGTCCTCGGGTCTCCGTACCCTAAAGCTATAATAAGAGCTGAGATCCAATGCTCATCGGATCTCAGGCAACGGTTAACCTCATGCTTATATAAACAATATATGTATAACAGATATTTCTAATATCACAGCAATGATCAAGCCAGTACGTCGTACGATCATTTGATAACAACTACAATAACATGTAAAATTATCCCTGGTCTGCACTATTAACTTGTGCCACGATGTACGGTCGTGTCCTCAGCGCTAGAAAAACATAACGGCATTATTATGACTATAACCCGTGTAAAGCTGTATTTAGTGATCTAGATACGGTTCCCTAGTCACAGTGCATGTCCAGGAAAAAGTCTCGTTCATGGCTTTATGAAAGTATCCACAACATATACAAGCATAACATAAGCATTAGAATCAGTGTTACAGTACGTCGCGAACGTACCTTCGTTGACGAAATACGGTACGTCTGTCGGTCGGAACGCGATTACAGATATCCTATAAGGATAATAGCGTATTTATTAATGATCAACATCATAACAGTCATTTTTGTAATACCCTGAAAAATCTCATTTATGATAAGTATCATATTGAGTAAATAATACCTATTGGAAATAGGTGAATATATGGTCTCAAAGACCTTATGGTGAATTTATCTTATTTTTGGGGGAGTTTCTCTTGAAAATAGAATAATTTACAATTAGGTCCCTAAAACGTTTAGAAATTTAAGAATAGGTCCCTAAACGCATTTACGGGTTATAAAATACCCTGTGAAAGTTATAAAAAAGGAAAGTAAATATTTATTTGAAATAGGGAATAATACTGTCCCTAATTTAGGTAATTTATTAAATTATTACCTTAAAAAAATAAAGGGGGAAAAGTTAAAAAGTATTATAATGATCAAAATGTCCCGTAAATTTTAATATAGGGAATGAGGCATAAAACACTAATGTCAGTGTAAAGGTTGTGAGGTAATGAGTTATGCTAAATAAGAAAATTAGCAACAAGTAGTAAGGAGTTGATTAAGTAATTAATGGCTAATTACTTAAGCATGAACAAAGGAAAATCCATAAATAATTATGTAAAACCCTATAATTGGTGGTTAATTGCTAAAAATTAGCATAAATATATTTGCTAATTGATTGGGAAATATGAAGGAAAATTGGTGAGATTAGGTAATTTTAAGCCTAAATACAAGTATGGGCCAATAGGAAAATTTTGTGAAAATTTATGTAAAAATAATTAAAATAATAATTAATTAATTAATTAAAAAATAAAATAAAAATATATATATAATATTTGGTGTGAGGGCCGACATATTTTAAGAGAAAAAGGGGGGAAAATGAAAATAATATGAAGAAGAGTGTTAAATAAAAACACCTAATTAAATATTAATTTAAGTAAATAGTAAAAAAGTAAATTAATACCGATGGAGATCGGATCCTATCTAGAAAACCATCAACAAGATTTCTAAAGTAAAAATATAATATTGATGAGTGGATTTTTATCCAGAATTGAGCTGTACCTGGAGTCGTTTCTGAGATCGGTAGAATAAGTTAGTAATAAGACGAAATAGGGAAAATCTGAGAAATAGGCAGATAGTCATAAAATTAGGATTTGAACAAAATAAATTATAACTCAACATTTGGAGATGAGTTTATGATTTTCTGGACATATTTGGAATCAGTGAATTTTTGTCCAGAAGTTGATGATTCCGGAAGTGCGTTCCGAAACCGACACGTTTTTCGAGAAACTTCGGCTGGACCGTTGAAACCCTGTATAGGATCAAAAATTAAGTTTACTTAGACACTTCTAATGAGAAAGAGAAGATCTTCAAAGTTGTGAATCAAGAATTTTGGGATTTTCCGAGATTACGCGAATCGAACACCGAATAGGTAACTTTGTCGGATGAAAACCCATAAAGCAGAAGGTGATGCAGGGCATGACATCATCATTTTTGAAAATAGGGGAGGGGGAGGTCGGCACCTTTGTGTGTGTGGCCAAGATTAAGCCTTCCAAAAACCCTAGATCCTATGGCTAGAAATAAAGGAGAGAAGGTGCAATTTTGCCCCTGAAATCTTCTATAAATAGCCTTCAAAGCTCTTCACAATTCACACCATTTCAAGAGAGAATTTCGAAAATAGAGAGAGGTTTTAGAGAGAGAAGCTCTGGGGGAAATCTGCAGCGAAGCTCTGGGTAAGTTTTTTCGGTACTTGAGCTTTCGTAGTTCTTTCGGTAAATAGAGTAGAGATGTTAGAATAGTCTTTAATCTTCCAAGCATGATTAGATATCATATGCTAGGGGTATTTTAGTCATGAATTTCAAAAATCTTGGTGGGGTCGAAGTTCTGGCAAAATTTTGGAAAATTAGAGTCAAAGTAGCGAAGCGCTGGCGAAATTCCGCCGATTAGGGGAATAGGGGCAAAATGGTAATTTTTACCTAAAATGCCTGTTATGATGTCAAATCACTAACAAATGTGATATTACTCTTATAGGACATCAGAACCTTTGATCTGCTGTCGTTACGCTGTCCGACGTGCCGCTGTTGGACGTTTCGCTGTTTTCCGTAAAAAGTACGATTTTCTGCCAGAAGTACCTACGCTCATCAACGGAGGTACGTTCGCGTACTGTAACACTAGCTCTGATGATTTTTGAATGCATATATGTGATGATATGTTGTATGAATAGTTTGGTGCCGAAGGCAAGGCTAGTCTATGTGGGTGTGCCAATTAGTCGCCGTAAAGTCGGTGAGGCCCCCATGATAGACACTTACCTGGCCATTCTATTCGGTGCTATATGCACTGCGTCTATGGAATCGTACATAGATGCACTGTGTCTATGGAACCGTCCTTAGATGCACTGTGATTAATGAATCATACCTAGATGCACTGTGTCTATGGAACCGTACTTAGATGCACTGTGATTAATGAATCGTACAAAGATGCGCTGTGTCTATGGAACCGTACTTAGATGTACTGTGATCAAGGAACCGTACTTGGATCACTATTACAGTTTTTACGTGTTATTGTCATGATAATGCTGTACTGTTTTCCTATATGGATCGTTGTTGTGATTCTAGAAATAACTGTTACACATATGTTGTTTATAAGCATGAGGTTAACCGTTACCTGAGATCCAATGTAGTAAATTGGATCTCAGCTATAGCTTCAGGGTCCGAAGGACCGAGGGCCGAGGAAAGAAGCAAGCAGACCACGTAGAAGATCCGGTTGAAGATTTCTTTCTGTTATATTATACTTTTGAACCACACGGTTTTTGTACCGCTGTTGTATCCAGGTAGACTTACGACATTTTATATATACATATCAGTAACTCAATCGCTCCGATGCTCTACTCTGATTATTTGAAATGATGTTTTGATGAAAAAAAATATACTGCTTTTGGAAATTGAGATGTTACAATTTTAGTCACAAATGACCATTTTACCCCTGACTTTACTAATCTACTAAATTTTACCAGAGCTTCGCTACTTTGACTCTAATCTTCCAAAATTTTGCCATATCTCTATCTCCATCATATTTTCGAAATAAATATCATATTTAACCCTAAAACATGATATCAAAATCATACTTGGAAGATTAAAGATCAAACTAACATTTCTACTATAACTACCGAACTAAAAACTAGAACTTGAAACTAGGGGCCGAAGAATTTACCCAGAGCTTTGCTACTTTTCCTCAAGAGCTCTTCCTTCTCTCTACTCTCTAAGATTTCGAAATGTCTAAGAGGATTTGGTGTGAGATTTTGCAAATGGAGCAATGGCCTATTTATAGGAAAAACTTCACTATTCATCACTTTTTCTCCTTCAATTCTAGCCCTTAGATCTAGGTTTTGATCAACTTCCAATCTTCACCTTTGCTTGCCTTGGCCGACCTCCCCCTTGCATCATTCTTCAAAATATGATGTCATCCACATGATGTCATTTACATGCTTTATGAGTTTCTACCGATAAAATCCCCTATTCAGTGTTCTAATCGCGTAATCTTAAATAATCTCAAATATTCCTTGACGTAACTTTGGAGGTCTATGATATCACTTGAGAAATATTTGGATTAACAAAGGTTATGGTCCCTTTAAGGGTATTTTCTAGCCTGTTAGTCATTTTAGGACAAACCCCGTCGGCTACGGAAATGACATCGGGTAACACCAACTTCGGGACAAAAATTCACTTGTTCATAAAAAGTCCTGATGTTAAAAACCTAGTTCACAGATTTCAAGTTAGGATTTAATTTCTATCGGTTCTCATTTATCCTATTTGCTTTTTATCAAAATATCTTTCTACTTTACCTTTTTTTTTCTTCATCCACTTGCTATGCATTCACACTACACAATTCAACATTTCCTCTCTCTTTTTCTTTTCAAAAATTTCGGCTCCCCAACCCCTTTTCTTATTTTTCATTTTGTTTATTTAATTATCCCTCATTATCTTATATATTAGCTAGAAATTCTCTCATTGGTCCTTACATAATTACATGGATTTAGACATTTTAAATTTCAAGAATTATTGTAGGCCTTTGATCTTACTTTATGAGATTTAATCCTAGCCATTGCTTAATGTTTAATTTGTCTTAATTGATTAGCAAGCTTAATTAGAGCCTTAATCCCATGATTAGAAATCTTTTGTTAATCAATTAAGCTTTAGGGACTTCATGTATTTAATCTTACACATAATCTTAATCATTCCTAATTAATTAGCAATTACCTTAATGATAATCTTAATTCTTTATTGGTCATTAATCTCTAATTAGGGGTTTTAACTTTGGATATTACCTTCATTCATGCCTAAACAATTAGCAATTAATTACTTATTTAATCACTTACTAATTGTTGACAATTTTCTTAAATTAGATTAATTGTTTTCTCACAACTATTGTGTTGACATTGGTAATTTATGCACCATGTATTATTTTAAAAATCATAAGGCAACTTATGGTCTCCAAAATAATATTGGATTTTTGCCTATTTAAATTCCAAGGAAATAATTCCATAAATTACCTAAATTAGAGATAACATACTTTCCTATTTTTAATAAATATTTAATTGCCTCTTAAGACATAATTAAGATCATACTTGATCTTAGGGTATTTTATGATCCATAAATGTATTTAGGGATTTTGTCTTTTTGTTCACTTTAACTCCAAGAGAAATTGCCCTAAAATCAAAGTAAATACACTACAAAATTTGATACCACATATTCACCTATTAAAATAGGTATTTATTTATCAAAATATAATATTCAAGATAGATAATTATCCGGGTATTACAGGTGTTGAAGGCTTGAGAAGCATAATCATAATTGAGAATAAAAAATATAAGTGTAGTGCTAAGTAGGATGGCACCAACTCGATCAAATACAAGTTACTTGTATGTACAAGGTATCGTTAGAAAATTAAAAGAGGTTATAGCTAATAGCTATGTCATCTTCGATTTTAAAATGTAAGATAAATTTCTAACTGACGCTTTCATAAGAAAAGGTCAAGGGTATTAACAAACAAACATATAGTAATAAGAAGGGAAAATCCTTCTCAGGTCCCAAAGGACCAACAAAATTTCAAAAAGATCTTACAAGGAATTATGATATCACAACTTCATCTATGGAATTAACAATTTTTTGAAACTTTTCTGACATATGGCTTTTCTTAATAACTTTTTTTGGGATTTTTTTGGTCCCTTGGGACCTGAGAGGGATTTTCCCTAATAAGAAAGACAAAAAGGAAAAGGTCTTCGCGTTACATACGTTGAAAAATTTTATTCATTGCCGGTTGATATTATAACTGCGATTTAATAAAAACATTTTAACACTTAATCATACAATAAGTTTTTAAAAAGTTACAAGGATATAATAAATACTCCCTCTGGTCTTTATTATAAGGCACCAACTAGCAAGTGTATTTAGTTTATTTTATAAAGCACTTGCTTGTTTCCAAGTGTAATGAAATGAATCAGAAAGTTGTATTATTCATGATAATCATATGAGTATTTATACAAGAGAGAGGAGCCTATACATAATGGCTTATAATGATGATTATATGTGTAATCCCTGATTATATGGGATCTGATTGCAATCCCATGATTTCAGATATATACATTAATACTAATATATTATTTCCTAACACTCCCCCTCAAGTTGGAGCATAGATGTTAATCATCTTCAACTTGTTACAAGAAAACATAAAATAAATAAACCCAAACAAAATAATTTTCTTCATCATGAGATCTTGAATCCACCAACAAGTTCGGCCACATATCCAAGAATGGTTCAACCAAATGTCACACCGGGGACATTCAAAAGAAATTATCCAACAACTTCACCAAGAGTTCAAATAACAAAGAGTACCAAACCAAAGTAGGAGCTGCAGCAAACAGTCTCATAAGGGACCAAATAATACTTCAAACGTCTCACCAGAGACCAAACACATCACCGGAGGCAAAACAACGAACGAGTCACACAAGGACCACCAAACTGTCTCACCTGAGATAAACACCTCACCAGAGGCAAAGCAACGAACGGGCCAATGAAATTACCCAACCACAAATACAGCATTCAAGACAAAAGAGCACTTCACGACCGTGCTGGAAAACGGAAAAAACGAAGAACCCAGCCACTAGAGACAAGTGAACGTGCATGAAAAAAAAAGCCGACCATGCTAAAATAATAGAAACTTAGTCTCACAACGCAACCTTCAAAGCAAAGAACCAGCCTACATATACCGGAAATGAAGGCTCGACGTTGTAGAACAAAACATGACCATAAAATGGTCATAGCAACCAAACGAGGTATCAACAACCTCTACAACATAAACCTCTTTAGTCACAACAGAACAATCTCACCTGAGATTACAAGACCAAACAGAGGTTTCACGATTTGCAACAACAAATGCCACATTAGTGACCAAATAGAAGCAACAGTCACTCCAGTGACCAAATAACACTTCCACAACCTAAAAGTAAATAACCACCGAACCAGAAGTAGATTTATGAAACGACACTGGAACGAAGACAAACAAGCAGATGGATGAATAGTTCCGCAGACAGAACCTTCACTCTCAATCTCTCTTTCCACCTCTGTCCACCTCTAACCATAAAATTGACGAAAATTGAAGAAGAGCAAAACAACAAAACCTAATTGCCAAATGCAATCCTCTAAACACGAAACCGGAAAAGAAACAGAGATGACACTCGTACAGACACGCTAGCTGGCCACTGTTACTGTTAATGCTACAGTAACAGTGGCCACCGGAAAACTCAAATTTGCCAAGAACTATACCTTAGCTCTGATACCATGTAATGAAATGAATCAGAAAGTTGTATTATTCATGATAATCATATGAGTATTTATACAAGAGAGATGAGCCTATACATAATGGCTCATAATGATGATTATATGTGTAATCCCTGATTATATGGGATCTGATTGCAATCCCATGATTTCATATATATACATTAATACTAATATATTATTTCCTAACACCAAGGAATATTACTTGTTTCTTTTTTCATGTATGCCCATAATTAATAAGGGCAGCGGGTGAGAGTAATAATTAATATAATATTAGAGTTTAATGCAATTAGTAGAGGTAATATTGTAAATTACTTAAATTCTAGAACAACTTTATTAACTTTAACTGTTTTTATTTATTTGTGAGAATTATTAATTAGTACATTATAATAAAGACCAGAGGGGTATTACTACTTCCACAAGCTGTTATACTGATGAAGACAAGAAAGATCACAAGGATGTAAATAAAAGGTCAAAACTAATGAAAGCTTATGATCTACTACCGCCTGCCATTGACAAAAACTTTGGTGTCTCTGTGCAGAGCATATTTTCCTCTAACAGGACTCTCTCTCTCTTAAGGTCGTGTTTGCTAAAGTTTAAGATAAATGGAGACTTTTTCTTTACTTTTTTTTTAAATCTATTTCATTCTCATTCTTTTCAGCAATCAAACGAACTCTTATTTAGTGGCAATTCAACTACTAAAATTTGGAAACTAGTTATCTTAAATATTCATAAAAAAAAAATGCACATAATAAATATATTTGAAAAATACATAAAAAAAAGTAAATATGAAGATGATAATATTAATGCCTTTTTTTTTTTATAATAACATATGAAGGTCAAATTCCAATGGACGCTTTCATCAAGAAAAGTTCAAGCGGTTGGTAATGAATAAAAGTTCACCAAAATATCAGGAAGAAAACATAGAGACAATTTAATGATCGCTTTATAAATAATATTGTCTTCACAAGCTGTTAGACACACACAGCTAGCCTGTTTTTGTGTGTGTTGGAATCCGTGATTGAATATGCTTAACCTGGTGAGTCATGCTTTTAAGTGCTATTCGAAATATTTGAGATGTTTAGATCAGCTTATGTAGTCGCAGCTTTGGTTTATTATCATTAATATTTTTTAATATTTTCTTGTTAACCCTGATTTATCCTTGATTTTCTTCCCTCATAAGTGTCGCTATCTCTTTTCTCAGATGTCAAATTGTACGGGACATGTGATCTAATTAGTTATGCAATATTATTTTGATAGAAAATTTAAATTTGTATGATTTATAGTTTTTATGCATTTTTATCCATTAAATATATTTAATTAAGTATTTTTTAATTTTTTAATTTTTCTAAATAATAGATTAACTTTTTAATTTTTTTATAATTTCAATTTTTTTATTAAAATTATCATAAGATTATTTACAAAGAGATTGCTTTTAAAATGTTCTACTTTAACGTTTCAACTTCCATACTTATCCCGAGCAGGACACATTTACTGAGCCAAAAAATTTGTTATACACTGCACTTAATGTGTTAACTATGCTATTAAAGATTGCAAGATTCAACTATACGAGGATTTGAAGGAGAGAAGGGAGGCGAGGGAAATAAGGGTTAGATTTAAAAAAATTTAGAGTTGAGGTTAAAATAAAAGAAAAAAAATACTATTAATGAATTTTTCTTATTATTTTATTTGACATATTTTCTTTATTAAAATTTTATAACCCCACTTCTTCAAGTTTTTTAAATCCACCCTCCTTCCCCTCCAAATCTCTCATGTCAAACAGCCCCTTAAAAACTATAGAGTCATATATTTACCCAACAAAATACCCAACTTCCATTCAATATGATCATCATTACTACTTTTCAAAGTTTATCTGACGTCTCCTAGCTAGACATTACAAATCATACAAGCACATAAATAACCCATTTAAAATCATGGGTAGTGAATTTTATGAAAAACTCTAATTCCCTTCCAACGAGACTCCATATAGAAAGTAGGATCGTTTTGTGTGTAGACTCCAAATTTGAAGTAATGAGAATGACCTCCACGACCAGGAGCTTCATAAACCAAAACCCTATCTATATAAACCCTCACAATCGAAGCTTCCACATCATGAATCACATTCAACTGAAACCATTTGTCCCATATACATGGAACTAGAACTGGCCCCCTGTAATACGCAAGCGAATCATTGTAAGTCCTAACCATCAAAGTCGTCGCGTGTGGAGGATCTGACCCGAACACTTGCATAATGCAAAACCCAGAAGTACCACTAGGTACGTATCCATGCCCTTCAAATTGCCACACTCCTGAAGAATAATCGTAACCCTAAAAAAACATAGCTAAACCATCACCTAAGGCCTTCTGGACTCTTTATATTGGTTAAGTCATATATAGTCAAAAAGAGAATTATACAAATGTGATATATATGTGTGTGTGAGGCATACCTGGATTTTAATTTCGGATCGAGGCCTAGTAGGGCTGTTTTTGCTGAGAGGTTTGTCATTAGAGTATACCCAAAATTTGTGTACTCCGTCATGGAAGCTGTACCTTGAGCTTACTGGTAAATCATAAGGCTTGTCATGCTTGAAATTGGAAGCGTTGAGAGGGAGTTCAGTGAAACCTAGGGTTAGGTCAACAAGATGGGAAGTTCTAACAATTACGAATAAATAAGAACAAACAAAAAGTAAGCTCAACACAGTACTCTGATAAATAGATCCCATGTTTAAAAGCAGACAGATATAAGGTGGTATTAGGTAGTGAGAATAATGAGATATAGCGAGCCTAAATCTGTGCCTATTTATATTAGGTGTTGAAGGCCAGAAGCATCAGCATAATTGAGAATATTCCAGGATTTAGAAATATTATATTCAGCCATAATTTGGGTTCAAGAATAATATAGTTAATGTGAGGTTAAGAATTGAGACAGGTTTCATTTAGAAATTATATTATCATGAGAAAAAGTGTGGTTTGTAATACGTGTCATCTTCAATAATTAGATTTCATAAACATTAAAACTTCACCTGAATAATCTTTTAGAAAAGTTATGATGATAAAATAAATGTTACTTTCATTTTCACAAGCTATTATACATATTAACATTAACGCAAGAAACATCACAAGGTCCCAAATACATATGGTCATAACTAATTGAGAGCTTAACCTAGCAAGCTCGCTCGGCCTGCGCACTGGGTATGTATTTTATTTTAAAGGCTGAAGAGTTCTTTCTTATCCAAATTATTTATTTAAAGCGTTGGTATCATATCGATCAGCATCTGAATTTTGCTTTTGTTTTTTGGGAGTGACGGCTTTTTATTAGTGATTGTTATGATGAAAAAGTCGTTTCATAAGCATTCAAACAACTGAAAAATTCAAGTAAAAAAAAACAAATGGAAACTAGTTTTTCCCCAAAACTTTGATGCATCCATTACAGTTGAGATTTGAGAATGACGACGATTCGACTAAATATAGATCGATCAGCGTCTGAATTTGCAAGGACTGCTTTTGTTTATTTTTAATTTCTTTTAAAATGCTGGTAATTAACGCACTCTTGATCTTCAATTTACACAGAAAACAATACCTGTTTCTACCCAGAGAAGCACGTATTATATTTTTAAAAAAAATGAATAGGAAAATACGATAAAAACGAAGATGGAATATTTGAATATAGCTTATAATAACTATCAATAAAAACGCTTAAAATAACTAATGACGTTATATAGATTAGTGACATGAAACTTTTTGTTAAAGATTTGACGTTCGATCTTGAGATCCCAATTGAATAGGTGGAGGACTTTGAAGAAGCAAAGTGATAACTATTGGTTGCAACAGTCAAAAGCTGCCACATCATATTCTACTTCAATCAAGACCCTTCCTGTAACAGTCAGATATGTATTGTAGTATATATCAAGATCATATGAAAATACATACGAACGCCAAAGAATATATATATAGAAAGAGAGAGAGAGAGTATATGAGAAAGAGAAGAATGTGCCGCATGATAAAACATATCAAGACAAAAGAAAGATCATAGGGTTCCATTTTTTTTTTTTTGGCAGCCATAATGTTCCAAAATTAAGATCATAACTAATGAAAGCTTAAATTAATAAACTTAGTAGAGAATAAAAGGTATAATTTATTATTTTTTAATTATAATGAAATATTTCTGTACAAATTATTTATTTGAAGAGGGGGTATCGATCATACCAGCACCTGAAAACCCTAGCAAAAGAAAAAAAAAAAGACGTTAATTTCATCCAGTGGCGGAGCCACGGTGTAGCCGAGGACCGCAGGTGCAGACAGTAATTTTGAGATTTTTTTGGTTTTTTTTTTTAAATAAATGAAATAGCAAATCTGTTCCCAATCTCCGCCATTGCCGGGAAATTAGCTATTGAAAGATGGAAATATACAGAGAGCTGACAGATGTTATTTAAGAAACAAAAAAGGCCGTAGCTATTGATAATGAACCTGAGCCCTTCGCCCTAAGCCCTTCGCCGTCGTTCTTCGCCCAAGTCGGCAAGTCTGGTCCAGTTCGGGCTGTTCGGCAGTTCCCTGACCTAAGCTTTCCAGATCGGCGCCAAGTCCAGATCTGAATCTGAGCTTTCAGCTTCATTTGCGCGCCTTGGATAGAAGATAGGTATGATTCGAAATACGATTATATGAACCTTTGTGAATCTGTGATCTGTCTCTACTCTCTCAACTTCCTGATCTTTTTTGCTGTCGGTTTATGCGTGTGGTGTGACTGGTCTTGTTTGCTCCGCCATTGGCTCTGATTCTTGTTTTATGTGATGAATTGTGTTTATCGGTTTAATATGCGTGAGTTGTGACACTGTGAATAGTCAAACTGATTTTTGTTTTATGCGATGACTTGCCTTGGATATAATTTATAGTCTGTTTACTTTTTTTTGCTAAAAGACAAGTCTAATTTGATTATGCCGTGTGTGCTTTGGGTTATTATTTTCTCTTCTTGTACAATTTTTTTTTTTGTCCATTGAATCCAAATTTTTTTTTTCTATTTTGTTTCAACTTTTTTTATTGTTTTGTTTTCAGAAAATGTCAACAATACAATCTTATTTCAAACGCCTAAAACCCACAAATACAGAACCTGAATCTCAAAGTGAGCAAGTTTCAAATAGTATTTCAGTTCCAACTGTCCAAGAATCCTATCAACCACCACTTCAAGCAAAAGTTAATATAGAAAATCTTGAAGCGGATCCGGGAAAAAGACCTTCAATTTATTCAATGACATCAAATCTTATAGAAAGAGAGGATATTCGGAGAGCTTATTTGCTCAAAGGGCCAACTCAACCAATTCTTAAATCATTCCCTCAAACGGAAATGTATGGAAAAATGCGTAGATTCAATCCTAAGTGGTATGAAGAATTTGGTTCCTGGTTGGAGTATAGTGTATCAAAAGATGCATGTTTTTGCTTGTATTGTTATCTACTTGATATGGAGGTTGGAGGTAGTGGTTCGACGCATGAATCATTTGTCGGTGTGGGGTTCAAAAATTGGCAAAAGAAGGATAGAATCAAAGTTCATGTTGGAGATCATAAGAGTGTTCACAATAGATGTTATCAAGCTTGTCAAGATTTGATGAAGCAAAAGCAACATATTGATATTGCCTTTTCAAATATTTCTGAACAACAAAGAACTGATTATCGTATTCGGCTGAAAACCTCTTTAGATTGTGCTAGATACCTACTACGAAATGGTCAGCCTTTTCGAGGACATGATGAATCTAAAAGTTCAAATCAACAAGGTTTATTTCTTGAAACTCTAAAGTTTTATTCTAAGCCAAACAAAGAGATGAGTCATGTGGTCTTGCAAAATGCCCCTGATAATCACAAATTGACTTCACCAATGATTCAGAAAGATCTTTCTCAAGCTTGTGCTGATTTGACTGTTAAAGCAATAATTAGTGATATCGGCGGTGATTACTTTTCCTTGCTAGTTGATGAAGCTCGTGATGTTGCAATTAAAGAACAAATGGCAGTTGTACTTCGGTATGTAAACAAAAAAGGGTCCATTGTTGAATGTTTTATTGGCATAATTCATGTTTCAGATACTACTGCACAGTCACTAAAAGCAGCGATTGATGGGCTATTTTCTAAACTTGGTTTAAGTTTGTCTAAATGCCGCGGTCAAGGCTATGATGGTGCTAGTAATATGCGGGGTGAATTCAAAGGGCTTAAGAGTTTGATTTTGGCAGACAACACATCCGCATTCTACATTCATTGTTTTGCTCATCAGTTACAATTGGTACTTGTGAAGGTTGCAAAACATCACAAAAAGACTCAAGATTTTTTTGACATGCTTCAAAAGATGGCTACCGTTGTGGGGGGTTCATGCAAGCGGAAGGAAATTCTTCAAATGAATCAATATGAGCAAATAGTTGAAAGAATTGCTAGTGGTGAAATACCAACTGGAAAAGGTTTAAATCAAGAGACAACCTTAAAGCGACCTGGAGACACTCGTTGGGGTTCCCATTTTGGTACGGTTACAAGTGTTATCTCATTATTTTTCTCCAATAATTTCCTTGATGAAAATTATTGAAAACGAGCCGAAAAATGATGGTGCAAGAACTGATGCAGGTTGTATTTTGTATGCCATGGAGGATTTTGAATTTGCATTCTTGTTGCATCTTATGAAATTGATCTTGGGGATTTCTTATGAGTTGTCACGAGCATTACAAAGAAAAGATCAAGACCTTTTAAATGCAATTGGTTTAGTGAAGGTAGTCAAGTCTCATTTGCAAGATGTGAGAAATAATGGTTTTGATGAATTGCTTCAAGAAACGAACATTTTTGCCGATAAATATGATATTGACATTCCAAATATGAATGATGTTTATTGTCCTAAAGGGAGATCAAGACGGAGATTGGAATCATTCACATTCTTGCACTACTTTAAGGTGGAGTTATTTAATACAGTGATAGATACTCAGGTTCAAGAGTTGGGTGATCGATTTGATAATATCAATACTAGGTTGCTTGAGTGTTTGAGTTGTCTTGATCCTCGTGATTCATTTGCTAATTTTAACAAAGAAAAGTTGATTGAGTTTGCTAGATTCTATCCTTTGGAGTTTGATGAGCTTGCAGATATTCATTTTCTTTCTTCAAGTCTCGGTAATTTTATTATTGATGTAAGAGCTGATTCTGATTTTGTCAATTTGAAAACAATTTCTGACCTTGCTTTGAAGATGGTTGAGAAGAGAAAAGATATTGTTTATCCATTGGTCTATTTGTTAATAAAGTTGGCACTCGTTCTTCCGGTAGCAACTGCTAGTGTTGAGCGGGTTTTTTCTGCAATGACTTTTGTGAAGGATAAGTTACGTAATCGGATAAGTGATGATTGGTTTAACTCATGCATGTTAACTTATGTTGAACGAGATATGTTTGATAAGATTGATGATGAAGATATAATGCAGTATTTTCAAGGAATGAAGAATCGAAGAATGCTTTTGTAATCGTTCTGTTGTAATAGCTTAGTTGACTGTTGATTATTATTTTTCTATGTTAAACCCCCGTATACTCTCTACTAATTGTGCGGACACAAATAAAAAATCCTGGCTCCGCCACTGATTTCATCGACGGTGCTTTCTTAAAAAAGTCATTTCATATAATGAATATAAAGAAACAAAACCAATAGGGTTGACACAAGTGATAAGCGACTTGTATTGCTTAAGTAAGGTCTCGAGTTCGAGTCTTGTGAATGTAAAATGTAACATCCCGACTTTTCAAAAGCAGTATAAAATTTTTTCATCAGAGTAGAGCACCGGAATAAGAGTGTAACTGATATATTGATATAAAATGCCCACTGGCTAGTTACATAAACGGTTCAACAACCGAGAGTTTTCAAAAGAAAAGAACAACGTCGGGAAGTCTTCACCGGATCCTCGAACTTGCCGCTCCCTCGCTCCTCGGTCCTCGGTCCTCCCAAACCTGACGCTATGTTAAGAGCTGAGATCCGCACCGGATCTCAGGTAACGGTTAACCTCATGTATACATACACACATATGGGTTACCAAACAACATATAAACCACACCCAACCAATGCACATGTATCGCTCCCAGCATTACAGATGTATCGCTCCCAGCATTATAAATGTATCGCTCCCAGCATTATAAATGTATCGCTCCCAGCCTTACAGATATATCGCTCCCAGCATGCATACAGTTATCTTCTAACATAATATGCATTCCAACAACACCCCACATATATACACATTATACACACATCACACACATACCATCTACAGCACTTATACACATACCATACTCACATCATACCACACACACATCACATACACGCATACTATATCCATCAGATTAGTGTTACAGTACGCGAACGTACCTTCGTTGACGGTAGACGGCACTTCCGTCGGAAATCGTACTTTTCTACGGAAAAACGTGAAAACGTCCAATAGCAGAGCTTCTCTCTCTACTTTCTCTCCCTAGAATTTCGAAATAGGCAAGAAGGAATGGTGTGAAGAAAAGTGAAGGAGGGGGTATTTATAAGAAAAGGTGTAGGATTTCGGCCGTCGGATCAACTTTGTGAGAATCGATCTGGACCGTCCAAAGCAACTTTTCAAAAAACCCTTTCCTTCCCCTTTTGCATTCACACTTGGCCGAAAATCCAAGTGTCTTGGCCAATGGGAAGTGGCCATGTGGCCCTTCTAGAAGCTTCTGGAGCCGATTTCCCGATCGGTACCCGATTCGCGTAATTTCGGAGAAATCTCAAAATTCTGGATTTACAACTTTGAAACCATTTCCTCACTTAGTAGAAATGTCCAAGTTAACCTATATTTTGATTCCATATAGGGCTCCAACAGTCCAGTTGAGTCTTTCTCGAAAAACGTGTCCAAACGCGTCCGGTGTCAAAACTTGTTTTCTAAACACCCATCTCTTCGAAAAATTCACCGAATCCAAATATGTTCATGAAAATTCCCAATTCTTTTCCAAATGTCACAACATAACCTTTTCGTCCTTTTGGCTATCCGGCATTTTCTCGGAATTTCCTATTTCGTCTTATTAGGAAAAAGCACAAACGGCTTGAATTAACTTCCGCAAGAGTTTAACGGAAGATAAAATTCCATTGATCAATATTCTACCCTGACTTTGAAATTCTCTTTCCTAGATCTCTAGATAGGATCCGTTTCCTAATTTTAAAATTACTATTCATCACTTTTTACTTTAATTAATTATATTCTTATTATATGTCAACTTGCACATATATATATATATATATATATTTTTTTTCCCTTTTCATTCTCATTTTCATTTTTTTTTTCTGCATATATTTTTTTTTTCTTTATTTCGTTTTTTTTTTAAATTAAAATTAATTATTTAATTAATTATTTAATTAATTAAATAATTATTTTTACATAACTTTTTTACAAGATTTTCCTATTGGTCCATTCTTGCATTTAGGCTTAAAAATACCTAAACTCACTTATTTTTCTCAAAAATCTCCAAATCAATTAGTAAATATATTCTTACTAATTTTCAACTATTTTCCACTAATTTTTGAGCTTTACATAATTATTCATGAATTTCCTTTACTTATGCTTAAGTAATTAGCCCAATATTACTTAATTACTTAATTATCATAACTTGATAATTTTCTTAATTACAATGTCTCATTATCTTCATACTCTTGTATTAACATTAGTATTTTCATACCTCTAACATTATTCCATAATTGCAAGGGTATTTTGGTCTTTTCATTACTTTTTGAACACTCATATACAATTTTCCCAAGTTCATAATTTATTAAATTACCAT
The DNA here is from genome assembly GCA_025563575.1 of Acacia pycnantha. Lineage (NCBI taxonomy): Eukaryota > Viridiplantae > Streptophyta > Magnoliopsida > Fabales > Fabaceae > Acacia > Acacia pycnantha. The sequence continues at coordinate 1,080,655 of JAMWYP010000065.1, forward strand.
AATTAGGGAAAATATATTCTCCTAACTCACTTGGTCATTTTACTGCCTTTTGGTATTTTTCCATAAATTTTCTAAGTTAATTACCCTTTCTAGGGGCATTTTGGTCATTTTGGCACTTTGGCCCTTAAATTCCCTAATTCAAATTTCGGGGTATTCCATTTCTCCCCACGTTAAACAAAATTTCGCCCTCGAAATTTGTACCCATCCCACTATACTTTGTACTAACTAGACTCCGTCCTACTCGGACTCTGGGCTATACGCGTCGGATCTTCACTTTGTCTGTCTGCTGCTCCTCCTGGTGATCGAGAATTCGCTTTGATTTGACTACTACGATCTTGTCATATTGTACCTTGATATATGATGTTTCCCGTGGTTCCCATACACCGCGGTTAACACCACGTATACCAAAATGTCTCCATGGTTCCCATACACCATGTTAACACAAGATTATCAAAATGTCTTCATGGTTCCCATACACCATGACAACATAAGATACCTCCTACTCAATGACATGATTACGGTAGAAAAATAACGAGGAAACGCGGAATACGTCACGAAGATGGTTCACGTATCATACGATTTAGTTGAATAACTAACACATAGTTAACGTACAGAGAAAAATTCCTTACTAAGAGAGATAGTACCTTGGACTCTCTCCGAAGTTCTCTCGTCCATGGTATCGGTTAGCGCGTACATTCGGCCCGGGTTCGTGGCTTGAATCCTACAGCTTTCTCGTGGCAGTTCGGGGCAATGTGTCCGGTTTCGACATCCGTAGCAAACTCGTTTCTCCGTACCTTCTCGTGACAATTTGTAATAATGTGTCCCGGCTCCGACATCCGAAACAAACCCTTTTGTTAAAACACTCACCGGGATGGTACTTCCCGCATTCGTGACATGGTCGGGACTCCATCATTCTTGAGTTGTTCTCGCTCAAACCGAAATGTCCTCTTGCTTTCTCTTTGAGAGTCATCCCATGGTGCTTCTCTCTTTCGTGAGGAATTTCCACGGCTACCCTCGCTTTGATCGGCACGGCTACCATTGTGATTCCGTGACTTACGTCCCGGGCATTCCATAACTTCAAAGATCTTTTCTAGGCTCATCATCCAATCTTCAGCTAACTCATTCTTACCACGGAATGCAGGTGGCTTCAGCTTGCAAAACTGTGTGACCCAATATTGTGTGGTCTGCACAGCTCTCCCTCGTCGTGGAGGTGACTGGGACCTATTAGATCCCTCAGCTTCCTCATCGTGTTCGTCTCTCTGCTCGTTTTCTTCTTCATTCTCAGTGTATTGTTCCTCTTCCTCATGTCCGCTCGCCTCTCGCGCGAAGTTCTTCTATCATCGCTCTTTGTTCATCTAGCATCTCCCTTTGTTCACGTACTACGCCCATTGTCTCATGCCAAGCAATCTGTTGGTTTGGTACTTGATTTCGCTGCTCAGGATTCACTACTGGAATTGTCCAAGGTTGTCTACCTCGTCCCCTGCCTCGGCCTCTGCCTCGGCCTCTGGGAGCTCCGGCTCCTCTCAGATTCGCCATGTTTTGTTCTTTTTCCTTTTCAAGGGAAAACGTTGGTTATAGAAGGAAAACAATTAATGTGTCGCAGATTTTATCGCACTAGTAGCTATCCCGCACCTAGTCTCTATCGCACTTACGTACTTTATCGCACATAGAATTTACTTGACACATAGACTTTATCGCACTTAGTATTTTCTACACATAGGCTTTGGCTGCACGCAGTTTTCACACCATAAACAAATAGACACTCGCAACTTTCCTTTTGTCGATTATCGTTGATTCTTTCTTCGTGGATCGAAACGGCACGAAATTACGTATCGGAAGTTCCTCTACATGAGTCAAATACTACATGTACTATCTTTATTGGTCTCGGAGTTTCATCCGGCGTGACCCGGCCTCCGCGTATGAGCTCGTGCTAGAATAGAATTAACGTCCAAGCATGATCGGCAGTTATCAGAGTGATGCACCGACAGAGGGTGGCACACCGGTTCAGGATGGTATACCGGTACAGACTGGTACACCGAGGTAAAATGGTACACCGACTCAGGCTATATCAGTACTCATTTTCAAAATATGCTCCAAAATTTTTGAAAAGGCGTAGAACCTAACTCCGTTAACCGAACGGGCCTCACCGAGTTCACGGCGACTGATTGGCACACCCACGTAGACTAGCCTTGCCTTCGGCACCAAACTGTCCGTAATAACATAGTTAAATTCATGCCAGGACTACTGCTCTGATACCATATGTCTCCGTGGCGCCAATACGCTGTGACAACATAAGATACCTCAGCCGCTAGTTTTACGCACCGCCTCACGACGGATGCAACCTATCCGGTGGCTAGCCGGCAGGCCATGTCGGGGTAAGAGCCAATGCTTCGTCACAGATCACACTGTGAGAACCCCCGATCATGAGTCGAATTTGCCATCAGCTTATACTAGCTCTGATACCAAAATGTAACATCCCGACTTTTCAAAAGCAGTATAAAATTTTTTCATCAGAGTAGAGCACCGGAACAAGAGTGTAACTGATATATTGATATAAAATGCCCACTGGCTAGTTACATAAACGGTTCAACAACCGAGAGTTTTCAAAAAGAAAAGAACAACGTCGGGAAGTCTTCAGCCGGCATGCATACAGTTATCTTCTAACATAATATGAATTCCAACAACACCCCACATATATACACATTATACACACATCACACACATACCATCTACAGCATACTATATCCATCAGATTAGTGTTACAGTACGCGAACGTACATACACCTATCAACAGACTATCAACCACATATACACAGACCATACTCACATCATACCACACACACATCACATACACGCATACTATATCCATCGATTAGTGTTACAAGACGCGAACGTACCTTCGTTGACTGTGACGGCACTTCCGTCGGAAATCGTACTTTCTACTAAAAACGTGAAAACGTCCAATAGCGGCACTTCGGCAACAGAACGGCAGCAGATTAGGATTTCGACGTCCTATAGGAGTAATATCACTTTCATTAGTGATTTGGCATTATAATCGGCATTTTAGGTAAAAATTACCATTTTGCCCCTATACCCCTACTTGGCGGAATTTCGCCCGCTTAGCTACATAGGCTATTTTCTTCCCAAAATTTCGCCGAACTTCGACGCATTTATGATTCTTGAAAATAAAGACTAAAATAGCCCTCCCATATGATACCCAAATCATAAAAATAAAGACTACTCTAGCCTTACTAACTATTGAACTAAAGACTAAAACCTAAAGACCGAAAGACTTACCCGTTGAAGACTTCGGCAGAACTTCCCCCAGAGCTTCTCTCTCTACTTTCTCTCCCTAGAATTTCGAAATAGGCAAGAAGGAATGGTGTGAAGAAAAGTGAAGGAGGGGGGGTATTTATAAGAAAAGGTGTAGGATTTCTACTATCGGATCAACTTTGTGAGAATCGATCCGACCGTCCAAAGCAACTTTTCAAAAACCCTTTCCTTCCCTTTTGCATTCACACTTGGCCGAAAATCCAAGTGTCTTGGCCAATGGGAAGTGGCCATGTGGCCCTTCTAGAAGCTTCGGAGCCGATTTCCCGATCGGCACCCGATTCGCGTAATTTCTGAGAAATCTCAAAATTCGGATTTACAACTTTGAAACCATTTCCTCACTTAGTAGAAATGTCCAAGTTAACCTATATTTTGATTCCATATAGGGCTCCAACAGTCCAGTTGAGTCTTTCTCGAAAACGTGTCCAAACGCGTCCGGTGTCGAAACTTGTTTTCGGAAAAGAATTAACTTCCGCAAGAGTTTAACGGAAGATAAAATTCCACTGATCAATATTCTACCCTGACTTTGAAATTCTCATTCCTAGATCTCTAGATAGGATCCGTTTCCTAATTTTAAAATTACTATTCATCACTTTTTACTTTAATTAATTATATTCTTATTATATGTCAACTTGCACATATATATATATATATATATATATATATATATATATATATATATATATATATATATATATATATATATATATTTCCCTTTTCATTCTCATTTTCATTTTTTTTTCTGCATATATTTTTTTTTCTTTATTTCGTTTTTTTTTTTAAAAATTAAAATTAATTATTTAATTAATTATTTAATTAATTAAATAATTATTTTTACATAACTTTTTTACAAGATTTTCCTATTGGTCCATTCTTGCATTTAGGCTTAAAAATACCTATACTCACTTATTTTTCTCAAAAATCTCCAAATCAATTAGTAAATATATTCTTACTAATTTTCAACTATTTTCCACTAATTTTTGAGCTTTACATAATTATTCATGAATTTCCTTTACTTATGCTTAAGTAATTAGCCCAATATTACTTAATTACTTAATTATCATAACTTGATAATTTTCTTAATTACAATGTCTCATTATCTTCATACTCTTGTATTAACATTAGTATTTTCATACCTCTAACATTATTCCATAATTGCAAGGGTATTTTGGTCTTTTTATTACTTTTTGAACACTCATATACAATTTTCCCAAGTTCATAATTTATTAAATTACCATAATTAGGAAAATATATTCTCCTAACTCACTTGGTCATTTTACTGCCTTTTGGTATTTTTCCATAAATTTTCTAAGTTAATTACCCTTTCTAGGGGCATTTTGGTCATTTTGGCACTTTGGCCCTTAAATTCCCTAATTCAAATTTCGGGGTATTACATAAAAAAACCCTGCTAGGAGACTCACCCACCATAGCCAGGTACGCGACCTGAGTCGGATTCGGATTAGTCAGGACGAAGCTCTGAATTCTGGATGGACAACCAAAAGATATATATATATATATATATATATATATATATATATATATATATATATATATATATATATATATATATATATATATATATATAAAGAAACAAATGAGGAACTTTGATGCATATATGTACTTCCAAGAGTTCCCGAAATTTAATTTGTCTGTAGAGCATATAGTATAGAGTTATGTTCTACTAAGATTTTTATGTCTCTCTCACAATAAATAAATAAATAAATAAGAAAGATGAGGTTCACTCTGAAGCATATTTTGTCCGCCGTGGCATGCACGTAACTGTACGCTCTAATTGCCACGCACACCTGATGGTTCTCTTCATAATTCCCAAGAAATATATATTTCTTATTATAGTAAGTGATGATGATCCGACAGAGAACAAAATTTGCAAGTCTCATCCCCTACCTTGGTCATTTAATTTGAGTAATTAATTTTTCCGTTTTAATAATACCTCCAATCTAATTTGTAATGTAACTTATACGGTAAGCTAGGTTTTTATATATATTAAGGACAAGAGGTAGCATTTGTCAATGTATGAATCTTAAAAATAAAAAAAATAAAAAAATAAAAAAAAAAAGATAAAAAAATAAAAGCAAATGCATGCAATGCCTTAGAAAAGAAATAAGTACAAAAAATAATGAAGATAAAGATGAAATTTTAATTTATGTATGCATAATATTTGTGTGGATGTAACTAATTACTTCTTTATTTCACGTTTAAGAATATTTGAATATTCGAATGTAGAAGTCGAAATTATTTTTTAAAATTTTTTTTGAAATTATCCATTATCATAATTAAAAAAACATTTAGGTAATGAGTTGAATTTCAGGGGCCTAACATTTAATAAGGTAATTACTGATTACCTGCTTAACTGATGAGATTATTATATTGATAACACAGTTCAAACACACAAATAAAATACAAGTCAAATCACCAATGGGGGTTGGCACAAGTGGTAAGCGGCTTGTATCGCTTAAGTAAGGTCTCGAGTTCGAGCCTTGTGAATGCAGAAAAGCCCCGCTGGGAGACTCACCCACCATAACCAGGTGCGCGACCCGGGTCGGATTTGGATTAGTTAAGGCAAAGCTCTGGATACCAGATGGGCAACCGAAAAAAAATACAAGTCAAATCTTTATTACCCATTAAATTAAAGGTTTAATGTTTCTGTTTTTGCTGCAAAAACATTTTTCAGCCTCACTCATATAAAAGTGAGTGGGTCCTTATAAAGAGGAGGGAGAGAAAACATTAATGGGACCCACTCACTTTTATGTGAGTATGACAAAAAAAATATTTTTGTAGCAAAAGCAAAAATATTAAACTCTAAAATTAATTCCTATTCATTATATTCAAATATTTATCTCAAGTAACAAAATACATATATCTAAATTATATTCATTAGAATTGGGATTGAGACAAGTTTCCTTTCGAAATTATATTATCATGAGAAAAATTAGAAGAGGTTATAGAACATTCTTTTCCAATAAATAGTGATTATATAAAACTTCACCGAAATATTAAAACAAAAACAATTAAAACTGTTAAGGGCATTACTCTGTTTTTTTTTTCCCCTTTTCTTTTGACTCCGTTACTTTTCTTTTCTTTTTTGTCGCCCATCTGGTATCCAGAGTTTCGTCCTGATTAATCCGGATCCAACCCACGTCGCGCATCTGGCTATGGTGGGAGAGTCTCCCAACGAGGTTTTTTTACATTCACAAGGCTCAAATTCGAGACCTTACTTAAGTTACACAAGTCATTTACCGCTTGTGTCAACCCCGTTGGTACCCTGTTAGTTACAATACATACAAGTCTGAATGTATGTGTTACTAGGTAGGTATATTGGGCTATTGGGCCTGAATTGTAAAGGCAAGGTCCATAAGTCATTTTAGGATAGAACGAATAGTTATTGTGTATATTTGACACAGCATATGCTTTCGATAACTGTTATCAAAAAAAAAAAAATGCTGTCGACAACAAGGATGTATAAATATTCGTTTCCCAAGCTGTGTCTGTCAAATTTATACTCCTTTTATACTCTTTATAATATAGGAAAAATCTATTTGACCCAAAAAAGAAAATATAGGAAAAATTTCAAGAAAATACCACTTGAAATTTAAAATCTTAAATATGGAATTTCCCATCAAAACTAGTTATCAAATGCTTCACTGTTTTTGTTAACCTCATTACCGTTGTTGTCAACATGATTTTAAAATTCAAGCAGTATTTTTTTTTTCAATTTTTTTATAATATAAGACTCACTTTAATGGGGAAAAACCATTAAAGTACAAAGCGGGCCTCATTGGCAAAAACAAAAACAAAGTGGGCCTCATATTAAGTTAATAACTTTTTTCCTTGGATGATTCTCTCTATCAATTACACATATTTTCTTAGCAAAAAAAAAAAAAAAAAATTACACATATTTCAACCAACAGGTGCTTGGTCCAGCGAAATGTGGTGCTGGATTCCCTTAAGAGGTTTAGGGTTCGAGTTGCGGTAACGCACTTGTAATCCGCCTTGTATGGAGCTACCACTGTTGGGAGGGTCGTCCTTACCACTGTAGAACCCGAATCCGGATTAGTCAGAACCAAAGGTTCTGATGAATTGGGTGGGAGACCAAAAAAAATTACACATATTTCAAAAGGTTTTCAATCTTAAAAGAGGAACTTTTAAGGAAACCAATAATTGTGATGTTTCCAAAAGAATTAAATAAGCTAATTTTCTTAATATCTGCAAACTTATTATTTAGCTCCTGCAGTTACGACCGAAAAGGATCACAAGGAAAATGATGTATAAAGAAATTGGATTGGTCGTAGCCTATCCAAATTATTTATTGAAAGAGAGGCACTATTCATATTATGATGATAAGAACAAGTCATCATTCAAACAAAAACAAAAAAAGACTTTCTTAAAAGAGGAACTTTTTTTCTGGATGATTCTCTCTATCAATTACACATATTATTTAGCTCCTGCAGTTGCAGTTACGACCGAAAAGAGAGGCACTATTCATATTATGATATGATAAGAACAAGTCATTGAAACAAAACAGAGAACTACTTTCTGAAAAGTTTGATATCCTTCCAACGAGATTCCATGTAATGGGAAGGATCATTCTGTGTATAAACCCCAAACTTGAAGTAGTGAGAGGCCTGTCCACGACCAGCTCCGTTGTATTTGAGAACTCCGTCAATATAAATCTTAACATTGGAGGCAGCCACGTCATGGATGACGTTGAGCCTAAACCACCTGTCGTACATGTTTTGGAGCAACACAGGGGATCTGTAATATGTGAGAGAAGCATCATAAACCCTAATCTGAAGGGTTGTTGCAGAAGAGCTTCCTCCAAACACTTGCATTATGCATACCCCACTTGTTCCACTTGCCACGTATCCATACCCTTCAAATTGCCACACCCCACTTGTGTAATCGTGTCCCTTCAAATTTCCAAAATTAAACCAAATTTTAGATTCATATATATCAGTTATTTATGATATATCATCATAATCATCTACTTTCACTATAATAATACAGTTTTAATTTGAGTTATTTTCCCCTTTTAAATAGTTGCAACTTAGTCGCAAAGCGTTGATCAAGCCATTGGTTGGTTGCTCAGAGTGACCAAAGTGTTATAAAAAACATATATTATGACATTTATATCTCATTTTATTACATCTAACCCTATTTCTATATTATGACATTTATATCTCATTTTATTACATCTAACCCTATTTATATTTAGGGAAAAGTATTTCTCCAGTCACTGGAGATAGAGTTATCTCCAGTGACCCCAAAACTACGTCGTTTTAAATTAATGAAAGGTGTGTTAGTAATTTTAGATGAATTAATGAAGGGTGTTTCGGTAAAATTTATATGATTAAAAAATAAATAAAATTACAGAAAACACCCTTCATTAATCCAAAACGACGTAGTTTTGGGGTCACAGGAGATAACTCTATCTCCAGTGACTGGAGAAATCCTTTACCCATCTATTTAAATAAGTTTTAGTGTGTCAAAATGATTTCTTTTTATAAAAATCCATGTAAACATAAATCATACTCCCTCCAGTCCTAATTATAGGAGCAAATTTTGGAGTTAGTTTTGGTCCTAATTATAAGAGCAAGTTTTAACTTTTGTCAATTTTTTCCTATAATACCCCTATTTATACTTATTATTAGGAGCATTTATGTGTGTGTGTGTGTGTGTGCCCCTATTTATACTTATTATTAGGAGCATATATATATATATATATATATATATATATATATATATATATATATGGGGTTATCGTTTGTCATGTCACTTGACATAAGGTTATGTCAAGTCACTCCAAAACCACGTCGTTTTGGGGTTAGGGGAATTAATGAACTCTCAAAACGACGTAGTTTTGGGTCAAAGGAATTAATGAAGGATCTTTTAGTAAAATTCAAATAATAAATACTAAAACAAAAATACAAAAACACCTTTCATTAATTTCCTTCACTCCCAAAACGACGTAGTTTTAGGCTCACTTGACATAATCTTATGTCAAGTGACATAAGGTTATGTCAAGTCACTCCAAAACTACGTCGTTTTGGGGTTAGAGAAATTAATGAACTCTCAAAACAACGTAGTTTTGGGTCAGGGGAATTAATGAAGGATCTTTTAGTAAAATTTATATAATAAATACTAAAACAAAAATACAAAAACACCCTTCATTAATTTTCTTAACTCCCAAAACGACGTAGTTATATATATATATATATATAGAGAGAGAGAGAGAGAGAGAGAGAGAGATAAAATAGTGATGATGAGCTTACTGTAATTCGGATCTCAGTCCCATAACCTGTGAACTCCATTGGAGAAGCTATAACGCTGGTTCACTGGCACATCATAGGGCTTCTGTACCTCAAAATTTGAACTGTCTAAAGCAACAGCACTGAATCCTTGTGTTGGATCCACTGCTTCGCAACAAACACAAGCTTGAAGGATCATTAGTTTCAAAACAATCACATACAACTTCCATAATTTCACCATTGCTATTATTGCTTCAGCTTGCAGTACACATATATATCACAATACTTTTAGCTTAGCTTCTTCAATCTCCATCACTTGTGCATATATATATAGTCAAATAGAGTGGCCACATTATTGTAGTCAATTAATTGTCTTGAATTCAGAGCATTCAACAGATATTTACGCAGTGATTTCTGACTTTCTTTCTCCCAAAATAAATGTCATATAAATGTCTCGCTATATGAAAGGGATAGAGTATTATACTCCTTCCGGTCCTAATTATAGGAGCAAATTACCAGAATTTGGGGAGGTTAAGAAAGGAGGTTAAATTAATTAATTATGTGTATTTTTCAAAAATACCCTTCTGAAAATTAAAAAATAATGATGTTCTCTCACACACACACACATATATGCTTTAAAACTAAACGTGACAAATAAAATACTCATAACTATGCCTTGCACTTTTCTGTGCTCCCATCGTCGCCTAATTTTTTTTAATTAAATCTTAATTAATGTTTTACTAAAAATAAATAAATAAAATATTAGTCACAAAAAAAAAAAAATCTTAACTAATGTGATTGAGTTTTCTAGATAATAACATTGATATTTACAATATTTCTTTCCTGCATGTTTCGGATGCTCTCCATCGTTTCGATTTCTTTCCCTATGGTTATTATTATGCATTAAATGAAATCATTATGACAAAAGGTAGAATCTCTCACTTGATAGAATATTTTTAATCATTTGGACGGATAGTTACAAAAAAAAAATATTTTTAAAGGAATATTAAAATTATTTTATTTAAAAATAAAAAATAAGGTAGAATCTCTCACTTGATAGAATATAAGCGTGTTGTAAATTAATTATTATGGAAAAAGTATTAGTAGGGGTGATATGGGAAAAATATGACAAAAATTGCTCAAAATTATTTTATATTAAAAAGTATAATTTAGGTGTGTATATGACATTAATTAGTTGCAAACATTATTTACTTTATAAAATATATAGGTGTATTATTAAATTATTATTGTCTTTAATTATTATTGAGAAAGTATAAATAGGGGTATTATAGTAAAAAAATGACAAAAGTTAAAACTTGCTCTTATAATTAGGACAAAAACCAACTATAAAATTTGCTCTTATAATTAGGACCGGAGGGAGTATTTTTTTCTTTTTTTCTTTTTTCTTTTTTATGAATATAAAGGTAAAATATATTTCCAAGTTCGCAAGTATTTGAAAGGGGAAAATACCTCAACTTTATTTTAGTGTTGGAGGCATATTAGCACAAAAAAGGGTTTTTAGACCGTCTCATTTAAATCAGAGTATAAAAGCTCTAATCTAAAAAGTATGACCAATAACAGTTTCATAAATATAAAGAACTTTTTGAACCGGATCCTTTAATCATAGGTCTAAAATATATTATTTAAACCTATTTCCAAAACAACCTGTCTAAAAATTTAAAAAAATAGAAATCTCGATTACTTTTTAGAGTAAACTTTTAAGACTGGACATATACACTTCTAGAAAAAAGTAAAATAGCGATGAAATTTTTTCCGTCGCAAATTTTGGGATATCTGCGACAAAATTTTAAATCCATCATAAATAACGCCGGTTTGCGACGGCCAAATCTACCCGTCACAAACCGGCAACCTTTTGGCCCTCGGTTTGCCGCAGGTTTGTGACAGAACCGTGATTCCGTCACAAATCCAGTGCTTTTGCGACAGAACCCAGTTGGTTTTGTTGCAAAGTCACGATTTTAATGGTAAATTTTAGATCCAGTTCGCGTCCGGTGCTCATACCTCCTCAGATCCGCCGTCTCGCGCGTCTCCTCCTCCCCCTTGGTCTGCCACTCGTCCCCTCCTCAGATCCACTGTCTCACTTGTCAACTCCTCCCCCTCGGTCCGCCGCTCATCCCCTCCTCAAATCCGTCGTCCGTCGCCGCCTCCCCTTCTCTTTTGGTCACCATCCGGTAACCCCCTCCCTCTCTTGTCCGACAAATTTTTTTTTAGTTGGTTTTCCATAGGCATTCTTTTTGTTATCATATTATTTGCATGTTTGTTACGATAACTGTATCCTTGGACATATCATATAGATTGTCTTAAATGTCCCTGGTCGGTCATTTATGCAAGAGCAAAGATGAAATAAGACCGGTATGACTTTGATGAGTATGGAGATACAAATCAAAGTCATAGGCACTTGTAAGAGTACAAGGTGCTGGATTGACCCACTATAAGAAAGCTACATGAATTTAGTCATAAGCTTATCTCATGTATAACCACGTCACAACGCCCTTTGACCTGAGATTATCATGGATTCCTACATGAGAGTCGCTGATTTTTGACCTAGTCAAAAGTCATCTTTGACCAGGTGATGATAAAGGCTTTGATCGGGATCAGTGGTTTTCATGCAGAGGAATGTGAATGGTCAAGACGGAATTTGTCCCTCACATTTGTAGAGAGATAATTCCAAGCCCCTCAATGAGTGGGTCTAAGAAATGTATGGCAATACTACGATGGAACGGAGTTTCCATTTCAATTGTTAGACTACTCAAGAATCGAGAAAGTAATGTTCAAGAACAGGAAGTTGAGTGCAAAAATATAAAGAGGGAAAGGAACTAGTACTCCCCTGGTTTAAGCCTCTAACTCTGATGTGGAGTGCTTCCCCTTGTACCATCCATGATATTTCAAATTTTTAGGGAGAAGAGAGTGTTCAAGTAAGACCTTGCAGCAATTAGAGGAGTGATCTTCTTCAAACCTGAAAAAAAAAACTTAAAGAAAGAAAGAAAAGGAAAAAAAAATAATAATAATAAAATATGCAAACAAAACCCTTGGGTTGCCTCCCAAGAAGCGCTAAATTTATAGTCTTCAGCCAGACTTCTCAAAACAACTTCTAATCATAAGTATCAAACACCATAATTACCTTGTCTTTATTTCTTTTCAAACAACAAGGTATCACACACAAAAATTGATCATTCAAGTTAATTACTTGTACTTCCTTAATCATAGACAATCTTGGATTACAAGCAATAATTGAATTCAAATGAAGCACAACATGCATATCCTTGAAAATAAATATAGGCACTTCCAAGAATTTAGAGCATCCAATAAAATCAACCTGACTCTCATCGTAAGAGTCAACACTTCAAGAGGAGGGTCATGAACAACAACAATTGGGACATCTACATCCATTTGATCACCAACATCACAATCCTTAGGCTCCACAAAGGAACCTCTTCTAGACATCCACTATTCTCATCTAAATCAATTTCAAACCCACAATCATTTTCTACATTACCCATAGTCTCATGTAATTCCAAACCTTCAACTTCCTCACAATAATCATTATCAGCATAAGAAGTGGTCATCAGGCTTAAGGAATTATTTTGCACCATAGTCTCAAGGGTTGAAACAATTTGACTCACATATACCCCAGTATCTTGGACACTTGACTTAATGCTAGTGGCAATCTCCTTTTGCTCTCTAATAGATCTCTTAAGGCTAGTGACAATCTCCTGTTGCTCTCTACTATATCTCTTAAGGCTAGTGGCCATCTCCTTTTGCTCTCTACTAGATCTCTCCACCACTTCCACATACTCCTCAAATAATCTTTCTAAATTAGATTTTTCCTTATACTCAATGGTGTGTTCTTCAATAGGTGGATAAGAGTGAAAAGGAGGGGTATTTTCATGAGAATAATAGACATGTGGATCCCTAAAATTATGTTGCTCAAAACCTTCACTAGGACAAAATGAGTTATCAAAACAAGCTTGATTCCTAGTGAAATCATCTCTCACAAAATGACTAGTTGTACTATATGGACAATATTCATATAAATGATTCCCTCCACAATAAATACAAGACATGCAAACATTTTGAGAAGAATCAACATATGGAATACAACCATCATTTATGCTCCTTTGATGTTGCCTATACTCATTCCAAGAATTTAAAATAGCAATCAATCCTTCTTGTGTAGAAGACAAAGAATTCATCTCCTTCTCAACATTAAGACCAGTTGGTTGCCAATTGAAATCCATTTTTTTTAAATTTTTTTCCTAAAAAAAATAAAATAAAATATTTACGAACTCAAACTTAAACTACTAATACTCAATCAATTCTAACCAAGACAGTTGTGGCACACAAGTCCCCGGCAACGGCGCCAAAAACTTGATAGGGAAAAACTTTATAGCCTATAACTCCGCAAGTATACGGGCCGTATCAAGTAATAAAGTGATAAGAAAAGTATCATTCCCACGATGACTTAGTATCACAAACTTCAGTTAGGCATTAATTTCACAATTTCGTTTAAGTTGAGCAAACTAGATTGAATTTAATTAAAAGAAAAGAAAATCAAAATAACAAACTACTAAAATAATCGAACGAGCAACCTAGAGTTACTAATCCCTTGTTTGTTCTTAGATTTTATCCCCACTAAACTAATTTTGACTTAACTTAATCAGCTAATCTAGAGTATTAATGTCTATAAATGCCTTTCGGTCCACTTATCCACTCTAATTTGACTATGCGGAGCTTCTAGGTATATTCCTATCCTAGACGCAAATTAGATTAAAACTTAATTTTACATTAAATTTAAACCTAATTCCACATTATTTAGTCCCAAGGTCAATTTAGGATTCCCTCTTCCAAGTTCAACCCTAAATCCCCAAAACATGCTCAATGGTGGCCACTCACTAAGCAATAACAATAAACACAGGATTAAATAAACTGAATTAAATTAAGCAAAACTAATCAGTGGGAATAATCTCTAGAACCCAAACAAGTTCATAGGTCCTCTAGGTTGAAAAGAGAATTAGCCACACATGGCTATAACAAAATCCATAACAAAAGGATGAAACTTAATTAGATTGAAAGAATAAAGGAAAGAGATGAAAGAAAGTTTCTCCGTCGCCTCCATGATCCTTAGTCCTTCCGTGGAGATGATGAAGAGAACCAAAACGCTCAGCCGCTACTCCTCTGCTTCTTCATTCCTCCTTCTCTTGATCTGCTCCTCGTTCTCAATCTCCTCCTCTATGTTGAATTCCTTTCTCTATTTATAAACATATGGCTGGGTCCCTGTCTTTTGTATGTGTGTGCTGCGCCATTCTTCCTTTTTGTGTGATCTGATCCTTTCTTTAATAAAGGATATGCAATATCCTTTTGAGATCTCCAATCACCTCCATATATCTTGTAATCCACTCTATCAGATCACACAATTGATTTTGTTTCTATTTTTTCTTGCGTGGGACCACCAAGTTTGGTGATTGCATATCCTCTTAATTGCTTTTTACTTCTCTCTAAATCAAATAATATTTCCTGCACAATAAAAATAGGATATGAGTAGATTTTATGTCGATTTATTCTTTGATCCTAAGTTTGATTCAATGATGGAAAAATATACAAAATATAATTAAATAGGTATATAATATCAATAAATCCAACTAATTCTCGTAAAATATACACCTATTTAATCATAAAATATATACTTATCACTAGGCTTGTTATCAACTACAAACCATTGAATGAAGTGTTGCAATGGATTTGATATCCAATTCCAAACAATGCTGATTTACTAAAACATTTGCATTCTG
The DNA here is from genome assembly GCA_025563575.1 of Acacia pycnantha. Lineage (NCBI taxonomy): Eukaryota > Viridiplantae > Streptophyta > Magnoliopsida > Fabales > Fabaceae > Acacia > Acacia pycnantha. The sequence continues at coordinate 1,096,058 of JAMWYP010000065.1, forward strand.
CAAAAATATTTTCAAAATTTGATATGAAATTTGGATTTTGGCAAATCCAAATTTGAGAAAAAGATAGGTATAAAACTATTTTTACTATTCCATTTGGTCAGTATGAGTGGAATGTTATGCCTTTTGGTTTAAAAAATGCCCCTTCTGAATTTCAAAGGATTATGAACGAGATCTTTAATGATCAAGGTCAATATAACATTGTTTATATTGATGACGTCTTAATCTTTTCAAATTCCCTAGAAGATCATTTTAAACATATTTCAAAATTTATTCAAACTGCAGAAACAAATGGTTTAGTGGTTTCGAAACCAAAAATTAGTCTTTTCCAAATCAAAATTCATTTCCTCGAACATTGGATTTGTCAAGGAATCATAACTCCCATTGAATGTGCAATTCAGTTTGCAGATAAATTCCCCGATCAAAGTCTTGATAAAACCTAACTTCAAAGATTTTGGGATGTTTAAACTATGTTATTGAGTTTATCCCTCAACTTAGCAATTTTGTTAAACCTCTTCACGTCTTAACAAAAATCCTTCTCCTTGGACTGATGTTCATACTGAAGTTGTCAAACAGATGGTTAAGGAACTTCCATGTCTTAGCCTTCCAATTCCTTTTGCCTTTAAAATAGTCGAAACAAATGCTTCTGAATTAGGCTATGGAGGTGTTCTTAAACAACATTTTGACAGAAAAGAACAAATCATTTCCTTTACGTCTAAACACTAGAATTCTTCCTAGCAAAATTATTCTATGATCAAAAAAGAAATTTTGGCAATAGTTTTATGTGTTTCAAAATTTCAAGCTGATCTTTTAAATCAAAGGTTTTTAATTCGCATTGATTGTAAATTTGCAAAAAAAAAAAAAATACAAAAGGATGTTAAAAACCTTGCATCAAAACAAATCTTTGCTCGTTGGCAGGCCATTTTGAGTGTTTTTTATTTTGATATTGAATTCATTAAGGAACCTTCAATTCTCTCACATATTTCCTTACTCGTGAGTTTTTACAGGGTGGATCTTAGGCCTGAGAGTAAACTAACCCTTAAACTTCTTCTCTCTAGAAATGCCGAGAAAGAAAAAACCAGGTGATGAGCCAAAAGATAAACTACCTCTTCAAGAGGATGATCCTAGCATCTTTCAGGATTCTCAAAGCCCAATCTCAGACGGAGAATTGAAGGAAATTCTTAAACAACTGCTTCAACAACAACAATCTCAGGGATCAACCAGTCAGACAATTCCCCAAACACAGGGATCCAGACTGCAAATAACATCTCAAACAATATTAGGGTCGTCTACCCCCATACCGGAATCATCCACTCCAAAAAATGAGTCTCAAACCCAAAGGCTCACTTCTACCAAACCTGGTAAAAAGACTACTGAGTCCTACGCTAAGAAACCCAACCCAAACTTGGGAGGAAGTATTAGCCAAAAAGGATAACAAAACCCAGGACCTCGAATATGATAGAGCACTTGCTTTGTCATTAATTGCCTCTTCGTCGCAAGCAATCAGTAAACAAGAGTATGATTTAGCTAATGCTAAATTTGCTCTTCAATTAGCTCAGAAAAGGCCTCCTCAGATTACAACACCATTATTAGCCACTTCAGCTATTAACCCAATGGATACTCCTTACACTGCAAAACCCGCAAAGGTAAAGAATATCCTACAAATTGAACTTGATTTTTTCTTTGAATCACCTAACTAGGTAGCATTGAAAAATTTCCCTTCAGGATTTCATTTCATTCCTATCAATTTGAAGAAAACAAGAGAATACTATGAATTGATATTGGTTCATTCTCGATCCATCGAGTTAACTCGATATACATCAAAAGAGGATGAAACTCTAATAACTCATTCTACTCTCCACATTTTGAAAGTTCTCACACCTTCTCAATGGGGACAAGATTTGGCTAAACCTAAACTTTTTGGCATCAAATTTAATTTGAACCTGAAGGATACAATTACTGGGACTATAATAATGCCTGGTAAAATGTCTTTTGGGATCAAAATAAAATTTTTAAACATACTTGGTTTATTTATTTTAAACAAAAAAATCAAGTACACTTTTCCTCAATGGTTTCAACATTGGTGGGACTTCTTTGGGCCTATTCCTGAAATTCTTCCACCCAATGTTCAAACAGCATTGAATCTTGTCCAGAAAAAATTCAACCTTAGTGGAGATCCTTTTCCAATTGATCTTCACTATTTTTCAAAACTATTTGTATCCTGGATTTTCTCTTGGCAATATAGATTTTCACACAATAACATGAACTCTCCAATTTTGCCAGTCCTACAAAGATTACCCTTTGTACGTTGGTGGGAAAAATTCAATCAATCCAAAGTAAACTCCAAAGCAGTAGAACAATGGTTCAAGGAAAATCCAAGTTGTCTTTGTGCATCGGAGCAAAGCAGGTTCTTAAACCAAAAGAGTCATGCCCAAAGCACCCTTGCTGCTTCTTCAAATAAAAAAGAGTACATCCAGCAACTCAGTATCATGCTTAAACAACTTCAACAAGATGAAACTGAGGCAACAAACCAGGCTAATTCTTCGAAAGAAGCAGATCCAGACCAAACCGATAATGAAGATTTTGTCATCAATTTGGGCGAAGACTAAACTTGCATTTTTTGACGGAGGCCAAACACAATAGCTTCCATGTATAAGACTGTATAAACTATAAAATTCTACACTTAGTAGTGCTAGGTTTTTTCACTGTAGCACCAAACACTGTAATACGTAGATCCATGTAATTAGTTATGAAAATTACTGTAGCTAATTACAAGATAAATCAACAGTACTAGTCACCAACCAGAACTGTACAAAAACCGAACAGTACCAGTCACCAACCGGAACTGTGCAAACAGTGTTTTGAGTTTGTCTATATAAGCAAAAGCCCTCTTCTGTTTTAGAGAGGTTCCGAACCACTCTCTTCTCTCTCTAGTTATCCTTTTCTGCCTTCTTTCTACTTTCTTATCTGTTATCTTTCCCCTTTGTTTTCCATGCAGATTTCTTTTGTAAGTTCTTATATTTCAATAAACTTGTGTTTTATTATGCTTTGCACTTGCATTTTCTCTCTCTCTCTCTCTATCCCTGATGAGTTAGGTCTAGCTTTGTGCCTATGCCCATTCCTGACTCATCTTCTTTTTGTTTCTTCTCCACGTTTATTTCCAATATTTTATTTATGTTTTAATTTATCTGTTATCTCTACTTCTCTTCTACAATACTCCCTCTTCCCTTTTCGATCCTTTCGGGGTCACTCTCGTAGATTGGTGTGTGTGTGTGTATTCCATCATTTATTTTTAATTTTTGTATTTTTGTGGCAACTTACATATCATTTAGTAAGCATCTTTTTTCCCCATCTCATTTAGTAGGCATCTACACCAACCATAATTAATAGATTACTTATGAGCAAGGTTATTAAAATTGGACCAGTCATTGAACTGGTCAGGATACTGAGTTAAGGGTCAGTGGGTCAAATCGAAAAGAGCAACTAAACCGGGTAGCTAAGTAGTTGAGATTTATTATATAATATTAATTAGGTCCCACAAATTATTAAAAAAAAAAAAGAAGACAAAAAGGCACGACTTTTGAGAGATGAAAAGACATGAAGAGGCGTGCTAAGTCTATTCCTTCTGCTTTTCATTTAATAGCATGTCCTTCTATGAGTTTCTCATTTATTAATTAATCAGCAGAGGTGCAGGAGCAATGGAGAAAAAAACAAGGAGGCACATGAGACACAGAAGAAAAAAAAAGGAAAAAGGAAGGAGGCATGGCTTCACTGTGGAGTCATCATCTTCTTTGAAACACATCTGAACTAGAGAGAGAGAGAGAACATGAATAGGGTACTGTTCATCGTCTTCATCACACAAGGTACTATTCATTGTCTTCATCACAAAGAATCAGGGATGTTGAACAGGGAGATGTCGTCCATGATCTCTCTCTCTCTCCACATCTCTTTCTCTCTCTTTAATCGCCGACTCCTCCATCAATTCTCTCTTGCAGCGACGATTTCTTTATAAAAAAAACTGACTTCAGTTTCTATGACAAACAGGACCAGTTTCACGTTTGGTTTCCGGTCCAAACTGCGCGGTCCCATCCAGGTTTCATAACCATGATTATGAGTCTATGGACTGATGATACCTATAAAAGAGAAAATTAAAAGGGCTCAATTAAGACCAAAGATTACAAATAAAGTAAAATTATAAGGAGTTACAAATTATTGGTTGAGAAAAAAAATACCGACTTCGGGTCTGCATGATAAAACTCCCAGAATGAGTTTTTTCTTAATTTCTGTTCTGAGGAACAAAATTGGATAGGAATTGTGTTTGGTAAATCCGTTTTTTTTTGTTCCCGGGATGAACCGATTTATTTTTTGTACTGGGGAATAAAAACAAGAAGCAGAAAATTTCTGCTTCTCTATTCCAGGGCACAAAACCATAATCTATTTTTCCCCTTCTCTCGATCGTGACATTGACGAAGCGAAGAAATTCCAATCACCCTAAGCGACAGATCAACTACCCTCCCCATTGCCACCGCCGCTGCCGTCGTCGTTGCCACCGCCGCCACCACTCCCACCATCGTCGTCACCGCCGCCACCACCACCGCACTGCCACCACCACCACCGCTACTGCCGCCGCAACCACCGCCAACCCCACCGCCGCTGCCACCACCGCCACCACCACAAATAATTTTTTGAATATAAAAATTACATAAATAAAAATAAAATGTGTTAACAAACGTAATTCTGATTCTCGGAGTAAAAATAAAATGAGTTAACAAACATCATTATGATTCTCAAAACTTTTCCCAGGCACAGAATCAGAAAAAAAACTGTTTCATCTCAGAATCAGTGTTGGGGAACATAATGGTTCCCATGCACACCATTCTTATCCATTGAATCCTATCATTACTTTCAAAGTTAATATATCGAACATCCGAAAGGGACAATTTTTATTTTTTTATACTGTGTCAAAGGGACGACACAATCATTGCCATAAAAATAATTTCACACATTTACTTCACTCAATTTGAAAAAAGAAAAAAAGGAAAAAAAGTGACATACGAGGGCATGCATATATAGATCTGCTAGATCGCTAAATAATCATGGTGACGTTTACGAAGGACTTTAATTCCCTTCCAAGGAGACTTCATGTAGTGAGAAGGATCGTTTTGTTTATAGATTCCAAAGTTGAAGTAATGAGTGACCTCCATGGCCAGGAGCTTCATAAACCAAAACCCTATCTATATAAACCCTCACAATCGAAGCTTCCACGTCATGAATCACATTCAACTGAAACCATCTGTCCCATATATATGGAACTAGAACTGGCCTCTTGTAATACGTAAGTGACCCATTTTAAGTTCTTATCATCAAAGTCGTCGCTGTTGGAGGATCCAACCCGAACATTTGCATAATGGACACTCCTGTACTTCCACTTGGTACGTATCCATGCCCTTCAAATAGCCATACCCCTGAAGAATAATCGTACCCCTGAAAAAAACCGCAAAACATTAAATTGTATCTTATACATATAAACTCTCCTTGATCGTTATTATTTTATTATAAGGCACCAACAACTAATTCTCATGAACTAATGAATGACAGTTAAGTCATTAAATTTATCATAAATTGATAATTTTTTTCCAATTTCAATCCTCTTTAAATGATGTGACTTAATTTTTCAACTTTGAATCTCAATCAATAACAAGGGAAAAGTGAAAAAAAAAAAAAATCATTAATACAGGGATTGGTGCCTTATGTTGTTGACCAAAAATTATTTTTTCTAATTGATGTATTTTAATAAGGGCCGGAGGGAGTATTTGAAAACATAAAGACGCATATATAGCTTTGATCCCACAAAGTTTACCCACATCTTGGTTTTAGTCCCTCAAATTTCAAATCATGGGTTTTGGTCCCTCAAAGAGCAAACTAGTCCATGTCTTTATTAAGTTATACAAACCATGTTTTAAACGGAATAAAACTTGATGTACAACACTAATAATTTAAAACATGAGGAGCCAAATTTGAAATGAGGATAAACCTGAGGAACTAGAGATTGTATTAATGTGTGTGTGTGGAGGGAATAGCCTAAATCTGTGTGTATTTGTATTAGGTGTTGAGGCCAGTAGCAGCAGCACTACTAGAAAACAGCTTATTTGCGACGGAATTTGCGAGGGAAATTTTTCCCTCGCAAATTTTAGGCTTTTTGCGACGGAAAGGAAATTCCGTCGCAATTTACAGAAGTTTGCGACGGAACATCCCTTTCCGCCGCAAAATAAGACAATACACAACAATTTGCGAGGGAATGTGAAGTTCCCTCGCAAAATAACTTATTTTGCGAGGAAAAATGGGTTTTCCTCGCAAAATAACCTATTTTTGCGAGGGAAGGTTGAGTTCCCTCGCAAAATCACAACTAAGAAAATGCAATACCCTCCTTTTTGCGATTTTTGCGAGGGAAACTTGGTTCCCTCGCAAAATATATTGATGTGCTAAAACACCTCTGGCATTTCTCTCACCCAGTCGAAGTCGAACAACTCCGATCCCTGGCGTCCTCGGCGATTTCTCCGTGCCTCTCCCACCATCCCACAGTTGAGCTCCCCTGCGCTCGCCCCTCTCTACAAAATTTCAGATCCAAGTAAAAACACCGCCGTTGATTTTAGATTTCTGGGCCAGCGATGAACAAGTCACCGGATTCCACCCTTGGGAACGCTACACAAGCAAAAAGCCACCGTCGATTTCAGATCTGGAGATGGTGGTGGAAATGCGGTTCGCTTATTTTCTAGATCTACCGTCGATTTCGTCAAAAACCCTCGGTAATTTCCTCGTTTTATCAAATGGGTACTCGATTCGGTATGTGGGTGCGACATTGTCATATCCTAAGCGTCGAAGCTTGACTATTTGCATCAAGGGCCGGATGCTCCGCCGAAGTTGGGGTTTCGACGCGACAATTCTGCAGCAATTAGAGAAGGAACTTGCTAAGGGGATGATAGAGCTGCACTCGCACTCGTCAAGGATTTGCGGGGCAAGCCCGGTGGGCTTCGATGCTTGGTCTTTGCCAAGCAAGTTTTTTCTTTTCGAATTTTTCTCAAGTTTCTTTAAACTCGTGCAATTTAGCTGAAACGGTTCACATCAAAACTCATATGGGATGCTACGGTGTCTAAAATTCGTTTTTCTTCTTGCCCTATTAACATTTGAAAACAAGCAGATCATCTGCGAGTCCGATTAATGACTTTGTGATTATTGATTCTATTTTATAGTATCTATCAATTTCTTTCTTTGTTTTTGTTTTTTTCTTTTGTTTTTGGGTTGGCTTCGGCATCTTGCAAAAACGTTGGTGGGGTTTGGTTGTCCGCAGCTTTATCAAAGGGAGCTTCTCATAGCTCTGTACCTGCTTAATAATTTGGTTTTAAATTATAACCACATCATAACAGTTAAGTCATATGCCATGGATTTTGATTTAATAATTTAAGTTCTTTCTACATCAATATGCAATTTCCTTAACTGTTGTATGGTCTAGATAACTAGAAATCATAACTCTGATTAACTGATGTGATGATGCTCATTTCCAGATCCTGGCTATGCGTTACCCCAGATGGCTTGTTTTGTCAGGTTGCTTATCACCCAGATTTTACCTTTATATGCTGTAATGAGAATCATAGTTTAAGTAATTTACTGTAGGCTATTCTTAGGTAATGTACTTAATTTATTATCAATTTGTTATGAAATTTTCTCTTTATTTTATATCATTTGTAAGGATTTAATGTCAATCTCTATGCTTTTCCATTTGGTTCCCACCATTTGATTACTCTCACAAAAGTTGATAAGTAATATTTTAAGTAAAATGCTGTAAGTGCATTAGGTAGCTTATCATCTTCCACGTTTCCTTGAAAGCATTATAACATATGCCTACTTTTAAAATTGACATGATAGTGTTAGTTTCTGTGGCATATATTGCTCAACCATCAGTATCATCCACTTCCTTAATATCTGATGCTTAATTAAAACTGTTCTTACTGCAATTGCCAATGTCTCTTTGTTATAAAGTTGTGTAACTTGAATGACCGAATGCCTTATTAATTGTTACTGCTACAAGTTTTTCTGTCTAGTATGATTCTGTTTCTAATAAGCACCAACTTGCCAATCCTCTTAAACTTTTTCTCCATATTTCCCCCTTTCTTTGGTGAAATTTTACAATTTATTTTCTTGTGTTGATCATAGGTATTATACTGGCTATCCAAAGGATCTTGGACCATCACGAGTTATTCATTTTACCTCAGAGCGTGAGTTTATCAGGCTCCTTCATGAAGGTTATCCTGTCGTTGTTGCATTTACTATCAGGTAGACTCGGCCCTTTTTTAGGTTGCTTCCTTAATTTGTAGTTGACTCTAGGTCCAAATTGTGAAGAAAATGAGAAAGAAAAAAGATTTGGAATAACCACAATCTAATTATAATGCAGGGTTAACTACACGAAACATCTTGACAAAGTATTGGAGGAAGCTGCTGCTTGAGTTTTATCCACATGTTAAATTTATGCGTGTAAGTTGTTAATGGCCAATTGTAAGTGCTGAAACTTAATTCAATGACAGGACACTTTATAAAGCATGCTTTTCACTTCTCTATTGATAAAATCACAAAAACATATATAGAGGAGGCATTGATGTTGCGCATCTAATGACTTGTAATTTTACTTTCAAGAAGTTTAGGCGTGAAGTGAATCAATCTCTTAGTCACATTCTCCTCTTTTTATTGCTTACTGCTTTTTATTCTTATTTGCGTGGGTGTTTGCCAATTGAACCTATTTTCTCATTTACTACACTTCTCTGTGTTGTCCTGATTTTTATTATGCATTGATGAAATGATTATGTTCTGCTATTTTCAGGTTGAGTGTCCAAAATATTTGGATTTTGCAGATGATAAGAGGGTAATGGTGTTAGAACATACGGTGAGGGAGTAAGGAGCAATGATTGATGAGATTCGGAGCACTTCACCAGTCCATATGGAAGGACAAGGGTACGGAGTTGCCTCCTGATGGTGATGATGATGATCAGTGCATTTTAGACTTTTTTTAGTTCATTTTGATCGCAACATTATAATTTGTGATATTTTGTTTTTGCTATGTAAACTCTTACGATTTGTGATATTTTGTTTTTGCTATGTAAACTCTTATGATTGTTACCATTTATTTTTAAGATATATACGTTTTTTTATTTTCTAATTTTTAATATTTTTTTATGTAATTATTTTATTTTTTCTGATTTTTTATATTTTTTTAAAAAAATAAATTGAAATTTGCGAGGGAAAAGTGTTTCCCTCGCAAATATTGGAATTTGCGAGGGAAAAACCTTCCCTCGCAAAATCCTCGATTTTGCGAGGGAAAAATTTTTCCCTCGCAAATTTCAGGATTTGCAAGGGAAAATTCTTCCCTCGCAAAATCCAGAATTTGCGAGGGAAAATAGCATTTTTGCGAGGGAATTTTTCCGCCGCAAAAACCTGTTTTTTTTGTAGTGCAGCATCATTGGGAATATTCCAGGATTTAGAAATATTATATTCAGCTATAATTGGGGTCCATGAAATATTGTATAAATTTTGGATGCTTCTGTGTGAGGGTCTTCACTTGGAAATAATAGAATAATAAGTTAACAATTTTGTCGCATCTGTATTGAGACAAATTTCCTTTCGAAATTATATTATCACGAGGAAAAAAAAAAGTGTGGTTTCTAATGGGTCTCATGTTGGTTTTGAAGAAATGCATTAGAGAAAATTCTAACGAATACTTCAATGAAGAAAAGTTCATCGGTTTGTTGGACTTGTGCGCCTACCGGATAGAAAAATCATCGCCGTTTATTAACTACATAATGATGGTTTAAGACTTCACCGATATATTAAAATATAAATAAAAAAAAACAATTATAACAAGGATATATAAATATCACTTCCACACAAGCTGATGTAGAGATTAAGACAAGAAATAAAGATCATCACTAGATCCCAATTATACTGGTAACTAATGAGAGCTTAAATATGAACCTAGTATGGCCGGTTCAAATTAGTGGACATGTCCTTGTCAATAGAGAGAGAAAGTGATATTATAGATGCATGGTCTATAGAAATTGATATGATGTAAACCAACACATAGTTCCCCGGCAGTGTAACTAGTGCAAAAAAGGGCTTTAAGACTGCCTCATTTGGAGCGGATAATCGACGCACCGGTCTTAAAGGTGTGACCGGTGGCAGTTTTGTAAATAAAAAGAACTTCTTAAACAATGAAGGGCTATAAGACTGCCTCATTTAGAGCGGATAAACGAAGCACCGGTCTTAATGGTGTGGCCGGTGGCGAGTTTGTAAATAAAAAGAACTTCTTACACAATGAAGGACGCCTCATTAAGACCGGACTAATTATCGACCGGTCCTAAATATGTGACCGGTGGCATATTTGTAAATATAAAGAACTTCTTATTCGATCACCTGTTAAAATAACAACCGGCCTTAAAAATGTTAATAAAAAAATTGAAATATCAAATACTTTTATGTAGAAATCTCATCAAGGCAGACTTATATTTTCTACACTCCAAAATAATACGGAAAAATATAAATATAAAGGTATTAAAGTTTTAAGACCGAACTTATATAAAAGCCGGTCTTAAAACTTTGATTTTTAAGACCGAACTTAAAATTTGTCCGGTACTAAAGTTTAAATAAAAAAGTAATAAATGTTAAGACCATAGTTACAGAATGACTGGTCTTAAAAGTTAGACTTTTAAGAACGGATAAAAAATTTGGCCGGTACTAAAGTTTGAATAAAAAATTAATTAATTTTAAGATAGGACATATATAGAGATCGGTCTTAAAGGTTATCTTTTAAGACCGTATATGTGTATTTGTCCGGTCTTAAAAATGAAGCGCCAAACGTTAACTTCACGCGGAAGCTTTTGTCTCTCTCACATTGTCACTCTCATACTCTCTTGAAGAACCCCTGTTCACGTTGCGAAACCCTTCTGTTCCATTACCTCTCTTCCTCGCCCGCGTGCATCGTTAGCCTCTGTTACTCCCTCATTTTCTCGGGCATTCCTCTCTTCTGTCTTGAAAATGAACGGTGAAAACGATTCCACTCGTGTTCTTGAAACTCCAGATCTTGGTTTGGTGGGAGGGTCGGACAAACGAACCCTCTTCATCTCACATTGAGCCTCCTCGGCGCCGTGCACGCCGTGGTAGAAGCGGCACACGAATGATGGAAGTATCCCTTAGTCGAATCTTGGGACGAAGATCGAGATTCATTTTGATGAAAATTTGCAACCTTTCGGTTCTAATAAAAGCACATATACTAGTTTTGTCGGCGTTCTAGTACGCAGCAAGGTTAGCATTTTGGTGATGAGTGGAAAAATGTGGACCAAAAACAATAAAGGATCCTATGTGGGACACTATCCGGCTTACATTCACCGTCCCCGAGTCGAGAAGTTCAAAGACTCAACATTGTCTTATTGTCTTTGAGCGGTTCGGGAAGTTTAAGACCTTTCGGCTAACACTTATATTTTTGCCGAGGAGAAGCGACCATCAACCCCAGGACAAGTACAAATTTATTGATGAACAAACTTGGCAACAATTTGTTCGAAGCGGACCACTCCTGAAGCTCGGTGAGTTATATTTAGTTTTGTTTGCACTTTTGTTTGCTTATTAACTTTGTGAGGATATGTGAATGTTATTGTGTACATCTAATCCTGTTAGTTAAATGGTTTGGTGTGTGAATAGAAGTATACATTTGCTGCCTTTGTCTGCATGAGAGGAGCATGTCCTAGTTCCATGCAAGTTTGATATGTAAAGCGTGTAATGGCCATGGTTAGACGTTCTTTGTTAGTTAGTTAGTTATTCTAATATGTGTAGGAACCATTTATGATGAATGAATGAATTGGTGAGTTGGCGGCATTTCGCAACTCCCTTTCCTTTGGTTTTCCCAATTTCTTCTACAATGCTACATCTTCCTTAAGTAAAATGTTGAAACTTGATGAAGTGAATTTGACTAATGTTTGACGTTCATATCAAGCGAAGTTCTCTAATTTCTGTTAGTGACATGGCTGGAATTCATAATTGATATATAGTTGTTTTCAATCCTGATTCACAGAAAATAAGGAAAAAATATCAGGAGATTGGGAGAAAGAATGATTGCCCACACAGGGCTTCTCGCGGCGGATATGAAAAGGCCGAAAAAGATTTGATGGCAGCCAAACGGAAGAGATTGGAAGATGAAGTTGAATCCAATCCTTCTACGGTAGTTGACCAGCCGCCATCTCCAATACGTCGTGAGGAGCTCTGGTTGTATATTCGGCAAAAGCCAAGCGGCACCTACACGAGTGAAAAAACTCGTGTAGTTGCTGAACGAATTGTAAGTATTGATATTGTTATTTTTTACTTACTAAACATGTTTCATCACTAAGCTTCTCGTTATACGTATCTTACAGAAGATCTTAAAAAGAAGGAGGCAGAGGGATCTTTTGCGTCGGACGGGAGGAATGATGTTCTGACCGCTGCGGCCGGAAAACGAGATCACGCGGGGCGTGTAAGGGGGATTGGAGGACGGGTAGGCCTAAAGCAATACTTTGGTAAATCCAAACGCCACGAGACAAAGTATGGTTACCGGGAGGAGATGGATCGACGCGGCCAAATTAAGTGAGGAATCGGCGGCGAAAGATGCTACATTGAGGATGTTTCAATCGAGATGAGCAAGATGAAGGAGGAGATGGAGAAAATGAAGTTCCTCCCGAGCTCTCGGCCGAGACCAGTGTGGATCCCTTGACACCTTGGTGAACCTATGCAGAAGCAGAGCACTAGAGGGAGCTGCATTGTTGGACGATCAGTCGAGCAACCTTGTCATCGTATGTGGAGGATCGTGATGGTCATAGACAATTGGTTGCTAAAGGGACTGTCCACAATTTGGAATCAATCGTACACCACGAACAAATGGCCGATGATGAAGTCGAGTGTCGATTGAAGAGGTGATCTTTGATGCACTGTCCCTCTCCCAACCGATGAGTGAAGGTTGTGAGTGATGTCAAGGGAACCTTCATCTCTTGGCCGGTGAAGCTTGTAGATGTCTCTACTCCTCCTCAAGCTCCACCCCCTCCTCAAGCTCCACCCTCCTCAAGCTCCACCCTCCTCAAGTTCCATCCCCTACCGCTAACTTGACGGCCAAGGAAAAAATAAAAGATTTGGTAGCCAAAAATTGGTTTAAAGATAAATCGTGGCTGTCAATGAAGTAGTAGGCCTCCTCATCCTCAACCGCTTTTAGTTGATAATGAAGATGTAGAGTCCATGCTGCTTCCTAGAGCTGAGGTTACTAGTGCATGTGTTCAACTATTTATGAAGTAAGTATCTTCTTCCTTGATTACATAATTGAAATGCACCGTTTAGACACACATATATACATATATACTAATTCCCTCATCGATGTCATTCTTGTAGGTGCATGCACGGAAACCGGTTCAAGAGGGGCGAATTTGGATTTTGGATTCTTGTGCCCGGTGTATGCAAGCACAACACTACCTCTGGAATTGAGACAGAGTACATATCAAATAGGTTGTGTAAAGTGCAAAGAAAGGTGTACTTGTTTCCACACTGGCTCGGGTATACATATATACTTGTGCGCAATTCACTTAATATAATTATGCTACATATATATATATCACTTTGAGTACTTTATACTTGTGAATTTTCAGCAACCACTGGCGGTTGGTCATCATGAACATGGAGTTGCATTATGTTATCTTCTTATGCTCCACTCACGGCGATCCATCGACTACGTTGCGGTGATGATCAACAAGTAAGAATGTCATTTTGATCGTCTTGTCGAAATCTCTGTTGTGAATTTTCGGTGAACATTACGATAAATTTCGATTTTGATGATAGTGCCATGAAGACCTTCCGTGTTGATGTAAAAAAAAGCGTGGTGCTCGGCTCACGAGATCCTAAATGGCACAAAATTAAGGTTAGTACATAATTGGACATGACATAATTGCCTTGAAGTTGGTCGAGTAAGCTATATATGCTCTTATATATATTTATTGTTATTTTTAGACCCGTCGGCAACCGGAACGATCGAACTTATGTGGCCGTACGTCATGAAACACTTATATGATATTGTGACGAAGGGAAACACTAAAGTCACTTTAAGGGTAAGATGTTATGGCTGAATTCGATCATCGATGGCTTAATGTTACATATGAAATATGCACATAATATGTTAATTACGTTTTGTCTTTGATGTTACGAGAGGTTTGCTGTGAAGAGCCATTTGATGATGATGAAATCGAGCACATACGCGAGGTTTTTGTGAATATCTGTATAAACTAGTCTTAGAAAATCCAAGTCGGGACAATAATTAATGTCCTAAATTAATTCATTTGTAAATAATATATGATCTTTGTAGCAACAATAGCCTTACTCGTACATATGTTTATTTTTTCGACTAGCTAATTAATTCATTTGTAAATATAGCAATGTAATTCAATAATAAATTTGTTTATTTTTTCGAACAATTTGTGTGTGTCCATTTTGGGTTTCGAATGAATGGGATGGTGGATAAAGCTATTTAGTGCTTGAAATTTGAGGTACAGGCGGATGTTGAAAATGAGCCAGATGAGGCTCTGAAAAGTATTCGCGACTTTTAGGACCGTATATTTTTTAAAAGTGCGGTCCTAAAGGTCTTCGTCCATTTTAAGACCGTATATTTAACAAATATCCGGTCCTAAAAGTCTTCGTCTAATTCTAAAAAATTTGGGTAGAGACTTTTAGGACCGTATATTTGTTAAAAGTCGATCCTAAAGGTCTTCGTCCATTTTAAGACCGTATATTTAACAAATATCCGGTCCTAAAAGTCTTCGTCTAATTCTAAAAAATTTGGGTAGAGACTTTTAGGACCTTATATTTGTTAAAAGTACGGTCCTAAAAGTATAGAAAATATACGGCTAAATTATTAGGACCGTTTATTTGTTAGTAGTCAGGTCTTAAAAGTCTTCATTTTATTTAATAGATTGCGAAACCTTTAGGACCGTATATTTGTTAGTTGTCCGCTCCTAACTTTAAATTTTAAAATAAAGCTTAATTTTTAGGACTGAGGAATTTTATACGTCCGGTCCTAATATTCTTCATTTAAATAGAGTTGGTGACTCGATTTTTGGACATATCGTTAGGGTTCAAGGCAACCATGTTTCGGCGTTCTTCTCAAGTTTTGTGCTTCGTTGTTCTCGTTTCTACTTTTCGGATGTGAAGAACGTCATCGGTGTCCCTTTTCTTTTTGTCGAAAAAGAAAGAAGATAACGAAAACGACACGAAAATTTTCATCACATCCGGAAAAGTAGAGGGAAGACAACGATGGTCCAAACTTGAGAATAGTCGTCACTCTGTTTGTTTTTATTCGAAAAAGGTAAATAATGTTTTTTTGTTTTGTTTTGTATGGTCGCAAGCTGTTAACTTTATTCGCAAATTTTTAAGATTGATCACCACGAATAGGACAATGTTTTGTTTGTTCTTGTTGTCGGAGAAAAAGAACATAAAGTTAAAGACAAACAAGGAAGGCGATTGGGAAATAAAAATTTTATTTAATAATTTTTTTTTCTGCTGCCTCATAAGGCGACAGCACAACAAAAAAACTTAAAAATTCTAATCCTCCCCATCGTTGTCGGAGGAGGGAATGGTCTGAGACGTCGTCATCGAGGTATGGTACTCAACGTCATTGGCGTCGAGTACCGCTTTGGCTTGTTGTTGACGGCGTGATAGACTGAAGCAGTTTGCCCAAGCTTCGGTCTATATGATCGACGCGGGCTATCAGTGCTCGGCATGCGCCGAAGTTCGGTTTCGGAGGCAACGGAGGAGGATATGGAGGTGCCTCGGGATTTCGCCCGAAGGAGGACCTCGTCGTGGTGGAGAAGCCATTACGGTGGAGGTTCTAGGAGGAGATGGTGAATTCATTTCAACAATGGGGAAGGGACTCTTGAAAAGAATGAACTTTCATTTCAACAATGAGTTTTAGGACCGGATATTTGATAAAAGGACGGTCTTAAAAGTAATTGAATTAAAAATTAGTTTTAGGACCGGATACCAAGTAATATATCGGTCTTAAATGAGTTTTAGGACCGGATATTTGATAAAAGGACGGTCTTAAAAGTAATTGAATTAAAATTAGGACCGGATATAAGATAAAAGTCCGGTCTTAAAAGTTTGTATAAAAGTAATTTGACGAATTCATCATCGACGTTTATCTCTCCTGCCATCTTTCTTTATATACTCCACACACTACCTCCTCTTTGTCCTTGTTAACTCCTCACTTCCTAGCTCTACTGCCCCAACTTCTCAAAATCCTCAAACCATGGTTAGATACAAGCAAGCGCTCGTAGGGGTGCATACACGCCTCACTCTCGTGCCATGGCTAGATCATTATATGGTGCGCCTCCTCCGCGACGGTGCGTCGTATTGTTTCGAAGACTCTCGGGTCGTTGGACCCATTGTTATTTCTTCGGATGATGAAGAGATTGCTCATGCCGCACCCCCTCGATCCTTCGCCGATCCTTTTCTTGCTTGAGTTCAACCGTCATCTTGAAGGCGGCCATGCAGATGTTCGTAATCCCCCTCTCCAACCTGTTGGCCCAGCGCGCCTACCTCGACCCCTCTCCGCTCTCTGTAATGATCCATTCATATTGCGGGTGGAGAGAATAAGACAACAACTTGCTGATCTCCGTGGGAAATTAATGCTCTTCACGCCGAAATCGCCGAGGTTGTTGATCGATTCTTGTGGATGATAATATTCAGCTTGTTTTTCATTTGTGTTTTTGTTGTTGTGTATATATTCGAAGTAATGTAAGAAACATTAAGAACCTTTGTATGAATTTTTGGCTCTTCTCCGGTAATTCATTAAAGAAACTTATTCTCCAATTTTGCTTTATTTTTGTCCAAAAATATCATTTATTTTATTGATTTAATATACCAATCACGAAGGCCATTAAGATAGGACATTTTATTTTATAAGTAACGGATCTAAAGATAATTTGAATTTTAGGACCGGATGTTTTAAAAACATCCGGTCTTAAAATTAAAAATCTAATAAAATTTTAGGACCGGATAATTTTAATACTCCGGTCTTAAAATGTTAGTTGTATCTTTAGGACCGGACATTTAATTAATAACCGGTATTAATAAAATCCAAAAAGCTAAATAAGGTATCTTTGTCGCGCGGAAAAATTAAATTTCCCTCTCTGAACTCTTGTCGCGCCGAAAGTGAATACTCAGGTTCCGACTCGAAATTTCCCTCTCAGCTTCGTCGCTGCTTCGCGTACCTTTCTCGACAATCACTCTCGGTTCCTTAGCTAAACCTCTATAGACGAAGCTGTAAGAGATGTTTCGGTTAAAACTTTATTACTTTCCGACTTATCGTTATTGGTTTTCATGGGTTTAACGAAATCGGTGTAATGTTGTTATGGGTATTCTCTGTTGTTAACGAATATTGTTTTTTGAAGATTATATTTGCACTTTAGACCTACCCAACTGACCAACAAGTGTTTTTAGGTTACTCTTCTTTGTCTTGTGCGCAACATCAACGTTCGTGAGCGGAGAAGTAAGACGACTCAAGAAACGCATATGCTACGGGTTAGTCCACAAGACCTTCATCCCTGCATTTAATTTCCTCGTCTTGCATTTATTTTGGTTATTCGATTCATTGTGATGCATTTATGACCAAATGTAATTCTTAATTCGTCTAAATAATATATAGGAATTCTACTATGGATCACAGTTGGATAGATGCTTTACGAACGAGTATTGAATATCAGAATGGGGTTAGGGAATTTATAGAATTTGCTAAAAAAATGCCCATGATGATGGGGAAGTATTATTGCCCTTGTGTGAAATGTTTGAATGAGTGTCGACTATGTCCGAAGTTATACGCACACATTTAATTTGTCACGGATTTTGTAAGACTTATACAGTATGGGTATGGCATGGTGAACAAGTGCCATCAAGTGGGAAACAACATGGGGAAGTGGCCTTTGATGATAATGACACGGATATGGATGATCGCATAGAGGACATTATCCGTGATGTAGGAGAAGAGGCTTTTGAGCGATCACATGCATATGGTAATATGTGCAGTGATGCGAGACACCGCTATACCGTGGGTGTAAAAATACCAATTGTTGAACGCCGTATTGAAATTGGTAAGCTTGAAGGCACGTCATGGATGGAGCGACAAGAGTTTTCAGAATTGCTTGAGGCTTTGAAGGACATGCTTCCGGATGATAACGTGTTGCCGCATCGCTACTATGATGCTAAGAAGATACTTTGTCCACTGGGATGGAGTACAAAAAGATCCATGCATGCCCGAATGATTGTGTATTATATAGAAAAGAGTTTGAAGAGAAGCAGAGTTGTCCGATGTGTGAAACCCCACGGTACAAGTCAGATAAGGGGCCTGCAAAAGTGTTGTGGTATCTTCCAATCATACCAAGGTTCAAGCGGTTGTTTGCGAATGAAAATGATGCAAAAATCGAGGTGGCATGCAGATGAGAGGATTTCGGATGGACGGCTTCGACATCCGGCCGATTCTTCTCAATGGAAGAAATTCGATCAATTATTTCCGAACTTCGGCGAAGAACCTAGGAACCTCAGGCTTTCCCTTAGCACGGATGGAATGAATCCCTATGGAAGCCTTAGCAGCATACATAGCTCATGGCCCGTAGTCCTGATTGTTTACAACTTATCTCCTATGTTATGCATGAAACGAAAGTACATCATCTTTGTCTATGTTGATTTCGGGACCAAAACAACCCGGAAATGACATAGATGTTTACCTAGAGCCCTTGATCGAAGACTTGAAGGAGTTGTGGGAAGAAGGTGTCGATGTTTTTGACTCTTTCAAGAAGGAGGTCTTTAGAATGAGAGCCATGATATTTTGTACTATAAACGACTTCCCAGCATATGGGAACTTGTCAAGGTATAGTGTAAAAGGCCATAAAGCATGTCCGGTTTGTGAAGAAGGCACATGCTACCATCAACTTCAACATGGAAGAAAGACGGTGTATCTTGGACATAGGAGATTTCTTAGACGGGGCCACCCATATCGTCGATTAAAGAAGGCCTTTTTGGTGGCCAAGAGTATGAAGAAGCTCCGGTGGCATTGGTCGGGAGCAAGTGTATGAAAAGGTTAAAAATATCGGTGTCATCTTCGGTAAGCCTGGAAAGAGTAGAAATGAAACAAATATATGGAAGAAGAGATCTGTATTCTTTGATCTTCCCTATTGGCGCAATCTTGATGTGAGACACGTATTGATGTCATGCATGTGGAGAAGAACGTATGTGATAGTATTGTGGGCACGCTTCTCAACATACAAGGTAGTTCGAAGGATGGTGTGAAGGCAAGATTGGATTTGCAAGCAATGGGAATACGCGAAGACTTGCATCCAAGGCCATATGGGAAGAGAACTTATTGTCCTCCGGCTTCTCATACTTTGTCTAAGGATGAGAAACGAAGCTTTGTGAGTGTTTACATGGCACAAAAGTTCCCTCGGGTATTCTTCAAATTTTAAGAGGCTTGTCTCGATGAAGGACTTGAGATTAGTAGGCCAAAAGTCTCATGACTGTCATGTCTTGATGCAACAGCTACTCCCGTAGCTATTCGAGGGATCGCCGAATATGATCTTCGGTCGTTTTGACTAGACTTTGTTTCTTCTTCAATGCGGTTTGTAGTAAAGTTTTCAAGATTGAAAAGTTGGATGAATTGGAGAATGAAGGATATCTTATCTTGTGCCACCTTGAAAAGCTTTCTGAAGGGGGTAGACGTGGGGCTTCGGTAAAGAGTGTGGATCGTGATGAATTGTCACAAGTCCACTTATACATCTTGAATAATGTTGATGAAGTTCAAGCCGGCATATCTCGCACATAAAGAGGTGTAAGGAAAGAGAACCATCGAATGACCGAACAAAGGTTGATTAGGGAGCATAATGAGAACTTTTGCATGGTTCAAACAAAAGGTCGAGGGATCGAATGTGTTTCGAGACAATGAAATGGTTAGCACGTGGTCCCGAGTTTGATGTCATAAGTTGGAATTCGTATGTGATCAATGGTTATACATTTTACACGAAGTCCCTAGATGATAGGAGCACGATCCCGAACGGTGGTGTTATGTTAGAGGTGAATCTATGCACTTCTCCGTTCGAAAGACAAGAGGCCTAAATTGGCGGTCATGCCATATTATGGGGTTATTGAAGAGATTTGGGAGGTGGACTATGTCAAAGTTAGATTTCCCATCTTCAAATGCAAGTGGGTTAATGTCAATAATGGTGTTCGGATCGATCGACTAGGATTCACTTTAGTCGATGTCAATAGTAGAAGTTTTGGAGATGAACCTTTTATTATGGCAGATCATGCAAAACAAGTGTTCTATATCACCGATCAAGAAAATAAAATGTGGTCCGTAGCTCTCCAAGGAAAGAGGGTCATTGATATTGATGAGGAAAGTCATTCAAATTATGGTGATCTTCCGAGAGTACTCCTTTACAAGGGGTCTCTAGGACATGAACGAAGAAGATGAAGCGGATAATGAACCCGGCATAAGAAATGATCATCAAGAAGGGATATGGGAGGATATCACTTTATAAAAGTGTCAATTCATAAGGTAATTAATATTCATATGCAGATTCTTAGAAAACTTTAAGGTTTTAACAATTATTATATGTTGTCTATGTTCTTAATTAAACAATGTCATCATTGAATATGAATTTGTTCTTGTTTTGTTTTTGTGGCAGGATCCGTTTCAAAGGGGCATGTTATAAAAGAGGATGCATGTTACGTTGTTGGGTGGGAATCAAATGAAGGCATGGTGAATAATATATTGGACTACATTTGTATGTTGAATTACGTCTTTGCATGTATTGTAACTCATTGCCTTTGTAATTAGTTATATGTTAGCTTATTTTATAAATTACTTTAGTTGTTTTAGACTTAATTAAGAGGCCATATAACTCATGGTGGATAATATTTGTATTCTTTTTCCCAATTCAATTTATTCATGTTCATAGCTTGTAGCTTAAAGTATATCGACTTTTATGTCTTGTTTTGTATGGTGGATTTGTGTATATATATTGATCGGGAAGAACAAAACAGGAAAAATACGGGAAAATTTAGATTGCAAATAAAAATACGGTCTTAAATGTTCAAATATTAAGACCGGATGTATATATAACACCGCTCTTAAAGGTGTTAAGCCGGTCTTAAAAGTTGGTCTTTAAGACCGGTCCATTGAAACAATCCGGTCTTGAAAGTCAGTCTTTTAAGACCGGTAATTATTCCTCCGGTCTTAGAGTCCGCTATCTTTAGGACCGGATTGATATTTGTCCGGTCTTAATATTTGGATCTTTTAAGAGCGGTCGACTTTTTGTCCGGTCTTAAAGTTTGAGTTTTAGGACCGAACCAAAAATATTTGATTTATTTAGTACGACTTTTAAGACCGAAGGTTTAAAATGTCCGGTCTTAAAGAAAATCTTTAAGACCGTCTAAAAGTCCGGTCTTAAAGGTCGACTTTTAATACCGCCTGGAACAAGACTGCTCGCGGGTCCGGTCCTAATGTACCTTTTTTGTCCGGTCTTAAAAGCCTTTTTTCCACTAGTCTCTTCGTTAGATTCCTCTAAACTCTCGAGTTTGAATCCTATATGAAACACGTGTTGGAGGGAAGTCACAAACCTCAAAGCTGAATACCATTTGAAAGTAAAAAAAAAAAGAAGGTGATCTGATGTAGGGAAATAAGTTTGGTTATTGCTATGATCCTCTGCTCAATCCTACCAATTTATAGTATATGGTTAGGATAGAGAGAGAAGGAATTTTTTGGTTTATTTATAAGTTACAACGTTAATTTTTTTTTTATATAAATGTACAATTTTACTTTCTATTTGATTTTTTTTCTCATGGGTTATAATGTACCACTCTAATCCTTATTATAAATTCAGTTTATCAAAACTTTTGGTTCTAAATATAAGTCCACATTGTGAGTCGTTAATGACTTTTTTGTCAATTTAACCCTTTATTAAAATGTAGGTGAGAGAAATTGTATAACATTTTTTGACAATACTCATTAAATAGAGGCAAATTTAGAAAAGCTAATCAATTTAAGACATTAATGTCTTAACATTTATTTCTTTGTACGTGAGATTTGGTCAAACTGACTTATAAAAATGACTAGATTAAGGAGGGATAAAGTTATAAAATTGTTGAATTTTCAGTCAAAGTCAATGAAGTTTAAAGTTTTTCACCTTTTCTTACTCTATCTAAAACATGTTTAAAACAACTTATAAGTATGACATATGTGTGCGTTGGAATTTTTGGATCCGAATCTGCCCTTGATAGGCCAGATTAATTAATTGAAAAATTAGAGTAAATCCTAATTAATTAGGAGATTAATTAATTAATAGATCGGATGAGAAAATTGTGGATTGTTGCATAAATCATGAGTCAGCTAAATAATTAACTGAATGAGATTATATATATACACACACACCCAGATCCAAACATGTAAGCTTCCGTCAGGTACGCTTTCTCCCTCTTGATTTTCAAACAGTGTGTTTATACTTTATATATATCATATACTTGTATATCGTGATTGGAACAAGCTTAATAGCCATCCTTAAACATAGTATGGAAACAAAAGATGAAACCAACTACTTTCTGAAAAGTTTGATATTCTTCCAACGAGATTCCATGTAATGGGAAGGGTTATTCTGAGTATAAACCCCAAACTTGAAGTAGTGAACGGCGTGTCCCCGACCAGATCCTTTGTATTTGAGAACTCCGTCAACGTAAACCTTAACAATGGAGGCATCAACATCATGGATGACGTTGAGTCTGAACCATCTGTCGTAAATGTTAGGAAACAGAACAGAGGATCTGTAATATTCGAGAGAAGCATCATAAACCCTAAGCTGAAGGGTTGTAGCAGAAGAACTTGCACCAAACACTTGCATTATGCATACCCCTCTTGTTCCACTTGGAACGTAGCCATACCCTTCGAATTGCCACACTCCTGATGTGTAATCGTGTCCCTTCAATTTTCATATGAAATTGCAGATATTCATATGCGTGAGTTACCATACTTCGATCATGACACTTCGACTAAAAATACAGTTTAAAATTAATTGTACTTTTGAGTTATTATGCCCTTCTAAATACTCCATCTTTACTTAATTAGTATAGGAGCTACATACATATAACCAATTTATAGATATTAACGAAATTAGTTCAGGCAAAAAAAAAAGTGAAATTAATTATTGGTAACAGATATAAGAATTGATTTTCATATAATATCCTATTTAATCACGACTATCTTTAGATGCAATCAATAAAAATATTTTAGAAAACAATTATAAACTCAGAAAATAAAGTTGATAGATGTCTTATATTTATTACCAAATCTAATCCTTAGTATTCAATATCAATTCATCAATAGTTTGAACTTTGAACGGTAAATTTCAAAACCTCACTCCCTTTTGCTTTTATCTCTTAATTTTTGTTCTACTTTAAAAATAATCTTGCATCTCCCATCAAATCATATCTCAATTACTTTCATAAAACAAATAAGGAACCCTCATAACTTTAAAGTCTATGTAAATAACCCCAAACTATAAATATTTTACTCCTCAAACTTTATTTTCTTATGCATATATAACTTCCTCAAAATTTGAGTTAAAGGCAGATTAATAATTCAATTAGCTTAAAATTTAAACCATTTGCTGATAAATAATAAACAGAACTAATACCATGAGAGTTATCTACGTAAATGCAAAACTTCAGAAAGGTTCATTGTAAAGTTTAAAGGTTAAGAAAGTTTTTTGGGAGATTTTTGTATAACTTGGCCTTTATTTATTAAATAAGTGAATCTATATTTGTGATTTAAACAGAGAAAAAGAGGGGGAAACAAAAACATTGTGATAATGAGAGCTTACTATAATTCGGATCTCAGTACGAGGTAGCGTGTGGCTGTCGGGGCTGTGAGGCTTGTCTGTTGAGTAAACCCATAGTTTGTGAACTCCATTGGCGAAGCTGTAACGCTGGTTCACAGGGACATTATAGGGTCTCTGTACCTCAAAATTTGAGTCGTGTAAAGGAACAGGGGTGAATCCTTGGGTAGGATCCACTGCTTCGCACCACACAGAAACTTGAAGGATCATCAGTTTCAAACCAATCACTTGCAACATCCATAATTGCAACATTGTTGATTATTGCTTCAGCTTCCAGATATGTATTGTAGTATATATCAAGATCATATGCATATACATACGAACGCCAATGAATATATATAGAGAGAGAGAGAGTCAGAGAGAGAAAGTATATGAGAAAGAGAAGAATGTTACCGGATGATAAAACATATTAAGACAAAAGAAAGATCATAGGGTTCCATTTTTATTTTATTTTTTTTGGCAGCCATAATGTTCCAAAATTAAGATCATAACTAATGAAAGCTTAAATTAATAAACTTAGTAGAGAATAAAAGGTATAATTTATTATTTTTTAATTATAATGAAATATTTCTGTACAAATTATTTATTTGAAGAGGGGGTATCGATCATACCAGCACCTGAAAAAAAAAAAAAAAAAGACGTACGGTGTTTTCTTAAAAAAGTCATTTCATATAATGAATATAAAGAAACAAAATCAAGGGGTTGACACAAGTAGTAAGTGGCTTGTGTCGCTTAAATAAGGTCTCGAGTTCAAGTCTTGTGAATGTAGAAAAGCCCCGCTAGCTGGGAGACTCACTCACCATAGTCAGATGCGCGACCCGAGTCGGATTCGGATTAGTCAGGACGAAGCTCTGAATACCGGATGGGCAATAAAAAATATATATATAAAGAAACAGATGAGGAACTTTGATGCATATATGTACTTCCAAGAGTTCCCGAAATTTAATTTGTCTGTAGAGCATATAGTATAGAGTATGTTCTACTAAGATTTATGTCTCTCTCACAATAAATAAATAAATAAGAAAGATGACGTTCACTCTGAAGCATATTTTGTCCGCCGTGGCATGCACGTAACTGTACGCTCTAATCGCCACGCACACCTGATGGTTCTCTTCATAATTCCCAAGAAATATTTATTTCTTATTATAGTAAGTGATGATAATCCGACAGAGAACAAAATTTGCAAGTCTCATCCCCTACCTTGGTCATTTAATTTGAGTAATTAATTTTTCCGTTTTAAATAATACCTCCAATCTAATTTGTAATGAAATTTATACCGCAAGCTAGGTTTTTATATATATTAAAGACAAGAGGTAGCATTTGTCAAGGTATGAATCTTTAATATATACAAAAAAAAAAAAAAAAGCAAATGCATGCAATGTATTAGAAAAGAAATAAGTACAAAAAATAATAAAGATAAAGATGAAATTTTAATTTATGTATGCATAATATATGTGTGGATGTAACTAATTACTTCTTTATTTCACGTTTAAGAATATTTGAATATTCGAATGTAGAAGTCGAAATTATTTTTTAAAAAAAAAAAATTGAAATTATTCATTATCATAATTTTTAAAAAAAAAAAATAGGTGATGAGTTGAATTTCAGGTGCCTAACATTTAATAAGGTAATTACTGATTACCTGCGTAACTGATGGGATTATTATATTGATAGCACAGTTCAAACACACAAATAAAATACAAGTCAAATCTTTATTATATTACCCATTAAATTAAGGGTTTAATGTTTCTGTTTTTGCTGCAGAAATATTTTTTCGGCCTCACTCACATAAAAGTGAGTGGGTCCTTACAGAGACGGAGCTTAAGAGGGACAGGTGGGGGCCATGGCCCCCCAAAAAAAAAGATTGTTTACAATTTTTTTTTTTTAACAAAATTAATATAATGTGAAAATTACATTTTGGCCCCCCAATTTTTTTTATAACATTTTGCTCTCTCTCTTTTTTCATTCCCTCCCACTTAGGTCAGTCTTCATCCTCTATCTCCATCTCGTGCTAGCTGCTCCGTCTTCTTCTCATCTTCCTCTCCGCCTCTCTCACCGAGTAGCCGGCTTTTTCGTCCTCAGATCCCAACCTCACCCAGTCACCCTGAATGGCTAAATCCCTGTTGATCATGACGATTATGATTTTATGACGACACTTCTTCCTCTGTCAAACCCTCTGATTCTTCCATCCCTACATTTTCCAAGGGTACTTCATTTTCCCTCTTTTTATTTTAATTTCTACTTTTATACATTTGCAAATTTCCTTTGACTCCTCTGTGCTCTTATCCCTAAATTTCTCAATTTGGTGATTCAAGTTCGGGTAGCGATTGAATATGGGTTCTGGACCTTCGTTGATGTGGCTTCCGGTCCGTATCTCTGCTCTGGAACCATCTTACCTCCTTCAGTCCTTCTCTAAGTCAAAGTGATCCACGTGATTACCTTGTTCGTCTGTTTTTGTTAATTTCGTCACAATACTAAGCTTTCAGGTTTGGATTTGGTTTCACTTCCTCATCTTGACTCTTGACATTAGTCACAAGAAGATCGCATATTATTGTAAAACTCATAGGTTAAGTGGAAACTCTCTATATCATATATACTTGTTAAATTGTTATTATTGTTGTCGCTGGATGCCTGGATTGAATGGTAAATATTATTATTTAAATTGTCATTGTGCTCTTTAGAAATAACTTTATTGAGTTGCTTATGATTGGCAAAATAAATGTCAATATTGTTTTGTTTTGCAAGAGTAAAGAAATGAAGGGGAGGAACTTGATTGGTACTAACACTTTCAATTTCAAATCATTTTTGCTCACTGTTAGTACTGTTAGTATGTGTTTGGGGTTGCTTTATGCTTTATTCTGTGGGTGGGAGATTCTTTGCTGAGAATTGAATATGGAAGAATCCATTTGGGGAATTATTTATCCAGGTAATACTATAGGGAAAGGCCAAAATACGAATAGGGAATTTCAAGATGTAGAGGGCAATTAAGTCATGTTCTGCTATTTTTTTGTCTCGAATTGGCCCAAGTTGGCCCCCCCAAATATTTAATCCAAGCTCCGTCTCTGGGTCCTTATAAAGAGGAGGGAGAGAAAATATTAATGAGACTCACTTACTTTTATGTGAGTGTGGCAAAAATATATATATATATATATATATATATATATATATATATATATATATATATATATATATGCAGCAAAAGCAAAAATATTAAACCCTTAAATTAATTCCTATTCATTATATACAAATATTTATCTCAAGTAACAAAATACATATATCTAAATTATATTCATTAGAATTGAGATTGAGACAAGTTTCCTTTCGAAATTATATTATCATGAGAAAAAATAGAAGAGGTTATAGAACATTCATTTCCAATAAATAGTGATTATATAAAACTTCACCGAAATATTACAACAACAAAAAATAAAACTGTTAAGGGCATTACTCTGTTTTTTTTTTTCTTTTGACTCTGTTATATTTTTTTTTTTGGATGCCCATCTGGTATCCAGAGTTTCGCCCTGACTAATCCGGATCCAACCCACGTCGCGCACCTGCTATGGTGGGAGAGTCTCCCAACGTGATTTTTCTACATTCACAATACTCAAACTCGAGACCTTACTTAAGTGACACAAGCCGTTTACCGCTTGTGCCAACCCCGTTGGTATCTGTTAGTTACAATACATACAAGTCTGAATGTATGTGTTACTAGGTAGGTATATTGGGCTATTGGGCCTGAATTGTAAAGGCAAGGTCCATGAGTCATTTTAGGATAGAACGGATAGTTATTGTGTAAATTTGACACAGCATATGCTTTCGATAACAAGGATGTATAAATATTCGTTTCCCAAGCTGTGTCTGTCAAATTTATACTCCTTTTATACTCTTTATATTATAGGAAAAATCTATTTGACCAAAAAAAAAATATAGGAAAAATGTTAAGAAAATACCACTTGAAATTTAAAATCTTAAATATGTAATTTCCCATCAAAACTAGTTATCAAATGCTTCACTGTTTTTGTTAACCCCATTACCGTTGTTGTCAACATGATTTTAAAATTCAAGTAGTATTTTTTTTTTCAATTTTTTTATAATATAAGACTCACTTTAATGGGAAAAAAAACCATTAAAGTATAAAGCGGGCCTCATTGGCAAAAACAAAAACAAAGTGGGCCTCATATTAAGTTAATAACTTTTTTCCTTTGATGATTCTCCCTATCAATTAAACATACTTCAACAACAGCTGGTTGGTTGAGCGGAATATGGCGCTGGATTTCCTTAAGAGGTCTAGGGTTCGAGTTGCGATAACGCGTTTGTAATCTGTCTTGTATGGAGCTACCACTGTTGAGAGGGTCGTCATTGCCAATGCAGAACCCGAATTCAGATTAGTCATAACCGAAGGTTCTGATGAATCGGATGGTATACCAAAAAAAAATTACACATATTTCAAAAGGTTTTCAATCTTAAAAGAGGAACTTTTAAGGAAACCAATTGTGATGTTTCCAAAAGAATTAAATAAGCTAATTTTCTTAATATCTGCAAACTTATTATTTAGCTCCTGCAGTTACGACCGAAAAGGATCACAAGGAAAATGATGTATAAAGAAATTGGATTGGTCGTAGCCTATCCAAATTATTTATTGAAAGAGAGGCACTATTCATATTATGATGATAAGAACAAGTCATTCAAACAAAACAAAAAAAGACTTTCTTAAAAGAGGAACTTTTTTTCTGGATGATTCTCTCTATCAATTACACATATTATTTAGCTCCTGCAGTTGCAGTTACGACCGAAAAGAGAGGCACTATTCATATTATGATATGATAAGAACAAGTCATTGAAACAAAACAGAGAACTACTTTCTGAAAAGTTTGATATCCTTCCAACGAGATTCCATGTAATGGGAAGGATCATTCTGTGTATAAACCCCAAACTTGAAGTAGTGAGAGGCCTGTCCACGACCAGCTCCGTTGTATCTGAGAACTCCGTCAATATAAACCTTAACATTAGAGGCAGCCACGTCATGGATAACGTTGAGCCTAAACCACCTGTCGTACATGTTTTGGAGCAACACAGGGGATCTGTAATATGTGAGAGAAGCATCATAAACCCTAATCTGAAGGGTTGTTGCAGAAGAGCTTCCTCCAAACACTTGCATTATGCATACCCCACTTGTTCCACTTGGCACGTATCCATACCCTTCAAATTGCCACACCCCACTTGTGTAATCGTGTCCCTTCAAATTTCCAAAATTAAAGCAAAATTTAGATTCATATATATCAGTTATTGATGATATATCATCATAATCATCTACTTTCACTATAATAATACAGTTTTAATTTGAGATATTTTCCCCTTTTAAATAGTTGCAACTTAGTCGCAAAGCGTTGATCAAGCCATTGGTTGGTTGCTCAGAGTGACCAAAGTGTTATAAAAAACATATATTATGACATTTATATCTCATTTTATTACATCTAACCCTATTTCTATTTAGGGAAAAGTATTTCTCCAGTCACTGGAGATAGAGTTATCTCCAGTGACCCCAAAACTACGTCGTTTTAAATTAATGAAAGGTGTGTTAGTAATTTTAGATGAATTAATGAAGGGTGTTTCGGTAAAATTTATATGATTAAAAAATAAATAAAGTTACAGAAACACCCTTCATTAATCCAAAACGACGTAGTTTTGGGGTCACTAGAGATAACTCTATCTCCAGTGACTGGAGAAATCCTTTACCCATCTATTTAAATAAGTTTTAGTATGTCAAAATGATTTCTTTTATAAAAATCCATGTAAACATAAATCATACTCCCTCCAGTCCTAATTATAGGAGCAAATTTTGGAATTGGTTTTGGTCCTAATTATAAGAGCAAGTTTTAACTTTTGTCAATTTTTTCCTATAATACCTCTATTTATACTTATTATTAGGAGCATTTATATCTGTGTGTGTGTGTGTGTGTGTGTTTTTGGTCCTAATTATAAGAGCAAGTTTTAACTTTTGTCAATTTTTTCCTATAATACCTCTATTTATACTTATTATTAGGAGCATTTATATCTGTGTGTGTGTGTGTGTGTGTGTGTGTTTGTGTGTGTGTGTGTGTGTGTGTGTGTGTGTGTGTGTGTGTGTGTGTGTGTGTGTGTGTCTCTATATATATATTTATTTATTTATTTGTGTGTGTGTCTATATATGTATGTATGTATGTATGTGTGTAGATATATGGGTGTGTGTGTCCATGTGTGGGTGTATGTATGTATGTCAATAGATATATATGTATACATATATATATGTTTATATAACAAGACCATTATTCAAATTAGAAAGCATGTGGAAAGGAAATTATATCTATATGTATACACATGGCTATATAAAAAACAACTAATATACATATATACTAAACTAATATATCATGGAAGTCTAATGTAAAACAAATTAGAAACTCTTATAATTAGGGCAACTTGTGTCATTTTAAATTTATATAAGGACGTTTTAGGAAAATGAGTAAAAATAACTAATTTAACTCCTCTCCTTAATTCCCCCAAAATCGATTAAATAGCTCCTATAATTAGGACCGGAGGAAGTATTAAATTACTAACCGACTTTTACTTCAACTTCATAAGTCAGTTGAAGTAAAAGTTACTTTTACCAACGCTAATCCAAATAAACTCGAAAGCTCCCAAATATCACTTTCAAACTGGCTTCTTCAAGCTAAGAAAAAAGCTTATTATTTATCTCCAATGCTAAAATACAGTTGAGTCACTTTCCCTTTCAAATACTTGCAAACTTGGAAAGATATTTTACCTTTATATTCACCCAAAAAAGAAAAAAAGAAAAAAATATAATACTCTATCCCTTTCATATTACAAGACATTTTACAAAATTATAAGGGAAATATAATTAACATCTCCTTATCTGTTCTCTTATTTCCCTCTATCTCTTACCCCATAAGTGTCCCACACAAATTCTCTAATAAAACTCAAGAAGATTCCCTCAAGTAAGAGTTTTCGACCATATAAACAATATCCGATTTGCCCTAAGTGCATTTTAGATAGGGATATATATATATGGGGTTATCGTTTGTCATGTCACTTGACATAAGGTTATGTCAAGTCTCTCCAAAACTACGTCGTTTTGAGGTTAGAGAAATTAATAAACTCTCAAAACGACGTAGTTTTGGGTTAGGGGAATTAATAAAGGATCTTTTAGTAAAATTCATATAATAAAATACTAAAACAAAAATACAAAAACACCCTTCATTAATTATCTTAACTCCCAAAACAACGTAGTTTTGGGCTCACTTGACATAATCTTATGTCAAGTGACATGATAAACGATAAACCCTATATATATATATATATATATATATATATATATATATATATATAGAGAGAGAGAGAGAGAGAGAGAGAGAGAGAGAAGGGGGAGACATAAAATAGTGATGATGAACTTACTGTAATTCGGATCTCAGTCCGAGGTAGAGTGTCGCTGTCGGGGGTAAAAGGCTTGTCTGTGGAGTAGACCCATAACCTGTGAACTCCATTGGAGAAGCTATAACGCTGGTTCACTGGCACATCATAGGGCTTCTGTACCTCAAAATTTGAACTGTCTAAAGCAACAGCACTGAATCCTTGTGTTGGATCCACTGCTTCGCAACAAACACAAGCTTGAAGGATCATTAGTTTCAAAACAATCACATACAACTTCCATAATTTCACCATTGCTATTATTGCTTCAGCTTGCAGTACACATATATATCACAATACTTTTAGCTTAGCTTCTTCAATCTCCATCACTTGCGCGCGCGCGCATATATATATATATATATATATATATATAGAATAATAATAGATATAGTCAAATAGAGTGGCCACATTATTGTAGTCAATTAATTGTCTTGAATTCAGAGCATTCAACAGATATTTACGCAGTGATTTCTGACTTTCTTTCTCCCATAATAAATGTGATATAAATGTCTCGCTATATGAAAGGGATAGAGTATTATATTCCTTCCGGTCCTAATTATAAGAGCAAATTACCAGAATTTGGGGAGGTTAAGAAAGGAGGTTAAATTAGTTAATTATGTGTATTTTTCAAAAATACCCTTCTGAAAATTAAAAAATAATGATGCTCTCTCTCTCTCACACACATATATGCTTTAAAACTAAACGTGACAAATAAAATACTCATAACTATGCCTTGCACTTTTCTGTGCTCCCATCGTCGCCTAATTTTTTTATTATTAAATCTTAATTAATGTTTTACTAAAAATAAATAAATAAAATATTAGTCACCAAAAAAAAAATCTTAACTAATGTGATTGAGTTTTCTAGATAATAACATTGATATTTACAATATTTCTTTCCTGCATGTTTCTGATGCTCTCCATCGTTTCGATTTCTTTCCCTATGGTTATTATTATGCATTAAATGAAATCATTATGACAAAAGGTAGAATCTCTCACTTGATAGAATATTTTTAATCATTTGGACGGATAGTTACAAAAAGAAATATTTTTAAAGGAATATTAAAATTATTTTATTTAAAAATAAAAAATAAGGTAGAATCTCTCACTTGATAGAATATAAGCGTGTTGTAAATTAATTATTATGGAAAAAGTATTAGTAGGGGTGATATGGGAAAAATATGACAAAAATTGCTCAAAAATTATTTTATATTAAAAAGTATAATTTAGGTGTGTATATGACATTAATGAGTTGCAAACATTATTTACTTTATAAAATATATAGGTGTATTATTAAGTTATTATTGTCTTTAATTATTAGTGAGAAAGTATAAATAGGGGTATTATAGTAAAAAAATGACAAAAGTTAAAACTTGCTCTTATAATTAGGACAAAAACCAACTATAAAATTTGCTCTTATAATTAGGACCAGAGGGAGTATATTTTTCTTTTTTCTTTTTTATGAATATAAAGGTAAAATATATTTCCAAGTTCGCAAGTATTTGAAAGGGGAAAATACCTCAACTTTATTTTAGTGTTGGAGGCATATTAGCACGAAAAATGACTTTTAGACCGCCTCATTTAAATCAGAGTATAAAGGCTATAGTCTAAAAAGTATGACCAATAACAGTTTCATAAATATAAAGAACTTTTTGAACCGGATCCTTTAATCATAGGTCTAAAATATATTATTTAAACCTATTTCCAAAACAACCTGTCTAAAAATTTAAAAAAATAGAAATCTCGATTACTTTTTAGAGTAAACTTTTAAGACTGGACATATACACTTCTAGAAAAAAGTAAAATAGCGATGAAATTTTTTCCGTCGCAAATTTTGGGATATCTGCGACAAAATTTTAAATCCATCATAAATAACGCCGGTTTGCGACGGCCAAATCTACCCGTCACAAACCGGCAACCTTTTGGCCCTCGGTTTGCCGCAGGTTTGTGACAGAACCGTGATTCCGTCAAAAATCCATTGCTTTTGCGACAAAACCCAGTTGGTTTTGTTGCAAAGTCACAATTTTAATGGTAAATTTTAGATCCAGTTCGCGTCCGGTGCTCATACCTCCTCAGATCTGCCGTCTCGCGCGTCTCCTCCTCCCCCCTCGGTCCGCCGCTCATCCCCTCCTCAAATCCGTCGTCCGTCGCCGCCTCCCCTTCTCTTTTGGTCGCCATCCGGTAACCCCCTCCCTCTCTTGTCCGACAAATTTTTTTTTAGTTGGCTTTCCATAGGCATTCTTTTTGTTATCATATTATTTGCATGTTTGTTATGATAACTGTATCCTTGGACATATCATATAGATTGTCTTAAATGTCCCTGGTCGGTCATTTATGCAGGAGCAAAGATGAAATAAGACCGGTATGACTTTGATGAGTATGGAGATACAAATCAAAGTCATAGGCACTTGTAAGAGTACAAGGTGCTGGATTGACCCACTATGAGAAAGCTACATGAATTTAGTCATAAGCTTATCTCATGTATAACCACGTCACAACGCCCTTTGACCTGAGATCATCATGGATTCCTACATGAGAGTCGCTGATTTTTGACCTAGCCAAAAGTCATCTTTGACCAGGTGATGATAAAGGCTTTGATCGGGATCAGTGGTTTTCATGCAGAGGAATGTGAATGGTCAAGACGGAATTTGTCCCTCACATTTGTAGAGAGATAATACCAAGCCCCTCAATGAGTGTGTCTAAGAAATGTATGGCAATACTACGATGGAACGGAGTTTCCATTTCAATTGTTAGACTACTCAAGAATCGAGAAAGTAATGTTCAAGAACAGGAAGTTGACATTATCCATGCCTCATCCTTGACCAATTTATCACGTGACAAAAGGGACGTGACATGATTGTACCATAGGTTGTATCGTATCATCGATCCCCATATGAATTGGGTAGTTGCAATGTCTTGCTAAAGGCCGCTTGTGACTTGTAGGCTGGTACAATATTGGCCTGCTGCCGATCACATGTGGGCCTGTAGGGTCGCACACAAAAATAGCCTCACACGAGCAATAGTGTCCAGATTCGTTGAATTTTATTTATATATATATATGATTTTGAAATTAAATAATAATAATATTATTTAGATAATGATATTATTATATAGTATTTGTTTTGTATTTAATATATTTGATAAATTAAATAATTAACCAAAATAAATAGAGATATCATATATCTGATTTAATTTGAATTGAGATATAGTATCTCAGATTTAATTAAATAGACAGATATCATATCTCAGATTTAATTTTTGAATAAAAATATCATATATCTGATTTAATTTGAATTGAGATATAGTATCTCATATTTAATTAAATAGACAGATATCATAATTTAATTTATAAAGATGATTTAAATCAGCAGGCTTTTAATTTGGATTAATTGAATAGATTTGATTAGATCTGTTAAACAGATTTAATTAATATCCAAATTTGAATTCAAGGTTAATTGAAATTAGTCTTGAATATTTTAATACGGTCCAATTAGGGTTTTAGAAACTCTATAAAAGATATTGATCTATTCATATTAAGAGAATGAACCAACAAGCCGCGAAAGAAATCCTAGAGAGAAAAAAACGTGAGACACAAACTAAGAAGGCGCTAGCACGCTGCCATACGTGTTAGAGAGTTGTTCGGTATAGATACCGGTAGAGGGAGTGGATTCATAGAGTCGGCTCCTAGAGATTGATCGAGCAAGAAAGTGTTAGCTCACGAGTTCTCAAGGCACGCATACCAGTTCGAATAGGTACGGTTTTTCTTATAACTAACCCGATTTAAACGCCGTTGATAGATCCTCTTAATGAGATTCATAAAAATTTAATGGATGAATTCCTTCCGCTGCGTGTACGGATCCCAACAATGACATCATCTACCCCCTCTATAGGTAGAGGGCTTACCTCTTCCCCAGAGCTACCTCCACTTAATTTGTCATCTTCACCGTCTACTACGGACTCCGTTATGGGCGATACAGGTATGCTTGTCACTCCCACTTATCCATAACAACGGGCAGAGCAGGTTTAGTTTACGATTTCTGATTGATTTACATATATTTTGTTAGGATTTTTTGAGCATATATGTACTAACTTTTTCAATTCTTCACATTTCTTCCTTCGACACACTAATTATTATTAATTGTGATCGAAATTAGTTTATTTCTAATAAGTTTACTCACAGTTTTCAGATGATAAAGGAATATTGCAGATCAGTTTCGAAAGTCACGCAATATACATTCAAAAACGCAGCAGAAAAGGAAACATGCTTGAAAGGTGGCTAATCATTCTCAAACGGTCAGAAAGCAATAGGAAATGATTGGTTGAAAGTATCTTAGGAAACTCTGCATTATGGGCAAACACCAAGAAAGCCTCAACGGGAATATCTCCATCCAATGATAATTATGCAGAAATGGAATTTTGCAGAAAGGCTCCAATCAACTGAGAATTTCCTTGAGTTCAAATTCTGAGTGCACCTACAAACGGTCAGAAACTTCAAGCAGTATAAATACATAGACTTCCAGCTGCACAAAGAGGCACACAGACGCACAGACCAAGAATTCGAGAGAAGAGCTTAGTTCTTTACTGTTTCTATTAAGAACTCTTGTATACTTTGTTCTTCAGTGTTCATATTCATCTGCTCTTATAGAGAGCTCTTTTCTTATCATCATTTCCTTGTGAGAGTCTCAAAGTTTTTGGGACTTTGGGATTGGGTCTTTGATTACATCTTGTAAGGGGGAGTGTAATTCGAGAGAGAGAATTGCTCCGAGTGTTACAGAGTGTGTAATCATTTGATCGCAAGTTAGTGAAATCTCGGAGTGTATCTGGGGACTGGACGTAGGTCAATGATTAGGACCGAACCAGTATAAATTGCCTTGTGTTCATCTCCTTCTTCTTCCTTTGCTTCTTTTGTTTTAAACTTGCAAGAAAATTCTATAATACCAATTCACCCCCCTCTTGGTAATATTCCGGCTTTCAATACATCCCTTTTTTTGGGGACGCATATTAGGGGGACGCATAAAAACAGGCTTACAGCATCCTAAAAAATAAGGACGCCATAAGTACCAATTTACGGTGTCCTTATTTGAAATAAGGATGCATAAAGTTTTTTTTTTATAAAAAACAAAACAAAACCCCAGCGACCCTTAGTGTTCAAACGAGCATGAGGAACAACCACGACACATGTACTCACAAGAGCACGACGCATCAAAAAATTAGCAGATCAAAACAAATCAGAAGAAACAACAGATCTAAAATAGGACAAACATAAATTAAGAATAGGACTAACATGCAAAATTTTAGATCTAACAATCACAATCAGAAGAAAATGAAAATCAAATCTAAGTAAAACTGGAAAAAAAATAGATCCAAACTACAGTGGAGGGAGGAATCGACTCCACAGAGGTCGCTTGTGTAGCCGGCGAGGGAGGAACTTCGGAGGAGGCAGTCTGAGAGGCAGATCTGGAACCTAAAGATCCACGGCAAGGGCAACCAAATCTGAATAAGAAACCCTTTAGTGAAGCAGTTGGGAATGATAGTGAAACCCTCGAACTTGAGAGCAGTGGACGGAAGGGGTGAAAGGTGTGATCTCTTCTGAAGCTTAAATGCGTCGTTGCGCTTGCCTTTCTAACCGACTATCTGTTTTTGTTAAGTACGACGAGCGATGGCGAAGACTTGCGATGGCGACTGAGGCAAAGAGGACCGATGGACAAGCGAAGTTGAGATCCGAGAGACGATGATGAAGACGTGCGAGAGAGAGAGAGGGAGAGAGAGATGATGATGATGATGAACTGAGAAAGATGAGAGGCAATTAATAAGTCAGGGGATGAGATGTGGGAGCAGGGGAAAAAAAAGAGTCACGGGATGGATGACTTAGGCATCAAACTTTGGTATCCTAATTTGAAATTTAGGACACCAAAAACACTGATTTTGGCATCCTAAATTTATTTTAGGATGCCAAAAATAATGTTTTTGCCGTCCTGAACTTCTTTTAGGATGCCAAAAATGCTTTTCACGTCCCAAAAATAATTTAGGACGCCAAAAAATTCCCCTAGCGCCAAAAAAAATCCTAAAATGTACCAAATAATTAATTTTAGGCGTCCTAAACTTCTTTCAGGACGCCAAAAATGCTGCTTTTGACATCCCAAAAATACTTTAGGATGCCAAAAAATTCCTCTAGCGCCAAAATGTCCAAATAATTAATTTTAGGCGTCCTGAAAGATTTTTGGGACGCCTAAATAATTTTAGGTGTCCTGAAAGAGTTTTGGGATGCCTAAATTAATTTTAGGCATCCCAAAAATTGTTTTGGGATGCCTAAATCTAATAGTTCAAGCAGATAATTACGAGAATGTCACCGCCTATAGTTTTTACTTCTATTTTTATAATAAGGACGTCCTTTATGAAGTAATATCTCATTTTTGTAGTAGTGACCCCTTCTTTTTCAAGGGGTCTCCCGAAATTGAACAAAGAAGATGAAGCGGATAAGGAACCCGACATAAGAAATGATCATCATGAAGGGATATGGGAGGATATCCCTTTATAAAAGAGACAATTCATTGAGTAATATTCATATGTAGAATTGTTTGAAAACTTTAAGGTTTTAACTATATTCTTCTTCTATTCTTAAACAATGTAATCAAGACCAAAGGTACCAAAGGGCATGATAAAAGAGGAATGTGCGTATGGGTGAGAATCTAATCAAGACAAGGTGAATTAGGCATGCATGTTCATTTAAATGTTGTGTTTGTAACTCATATTATATTGTAACTTATTGCATATTCATTTAGGTGCTATCTTAGTATATTCATTAAGATGACATAACTCATGGTGAATAATATTTATATTCATTTCCAATAATTCAATTTGCAATTCATAATGAATTGTTCATAGCTTATAGCTTAAAGTATTGTCTTTTAGGTACTGGATTGGGTGGTGGATGGGTAGGAGGAAGAAATAGATTAGAGAAAAAATACAAGAAAATTTAGACCGGATGATGATATAAATAACAGGTCTAAAAAAATTGGGTCCTGACTTTTAAGACCGGATGTATTACAGAGAATGTCTAAAAAGTCTTACTATTAAGACCGGGTGTATACAGAGCCAGTCTTAAAAGTCTAACTTTTAAGACAAGTTTTATAAGACAACCGGTCTAAAAAGTCAAACTTTTAAGACTAGATGTATCACATAGCAGGTCCAAAAATTTTGACCTTTTAAGATCGATTGTGTGTTTAGTTACATATCCGGTCTTAAAAATCGAACCTTTTAGACCTAACTTAAACGATTTTAGGTCTATAAAGTCCGAATTTTTAGACCTAATATTTTTTAACCGATCTAAAAAAAATTTGCTTAAGACTGGTCGTGTATCCGATCTTAAAAGTAACCGACTTTCTAGATGGCCGGTATCAAGACTAGTTGCACATCCAGTCTAAGAGGTATTTTTTGTCCAGTCTAAAAAGTCCTTTTTGTACTAGTGGCAAATAAGCTTTTTTCTTAGTTTGAAGAAGCCAGTTAGCAGGTTGAAAGCGAGATTTGGTAGCTTCAAAATTTCTTTGGATTAGCGTTGGTAAAAATAACTTTTACTTCAACTGACCTATACCAGTTGAAGTTGGAGTAAGATTTAGTCAGTAGTGTAATGTGATTTATATTTACATAGACTTTTGTAAAAAAATCAATTTGACAAACTAAAACTTGTTTAAATAAAAATAAGGTTAGATGTAATAAAATGAGACATAAATGTTATAATATATAGGGTAAAGGAGAAAAAATATACATGTGCTTTACCCTCGGGAGCGCCCAACACCATATGTTTTTTTTTGGAGCAAAAATACACATGTGGTTACATTTTTGGAGCAAAAATAACACCCATCGTTAATTCAGCAGACGTCCGTTACATATGAAGCTGATAGTAATAAATCCTCGCTTCAATGCTCATGCTTTCTGCTTTTCGTTCTTTGGTTCTGCTTCTCTATGCATTAATTGCATTCTCAATCACGCTTCTGGTTGAATTTAAAACACTTCGTTTGACTCCTCATTTCCACCAATTTCTTAAATCCTTGATTTGTACAGGGAGCAGCCACATGAGTTCAAGTAATGGAAAAGCCATGAATTAGAAGCCCTTCAGGATCTTCGTGGGTTATGATCCTCGCAAAGAAGATATGCCTACCAGGTTTGTCGCCACTCAATCCTCAAGAGGTCATCCATTCCCATGGAGATCGTACCAATCAGGCAGTCTGATCTGAGGATGACTTGTGCTTCTAAACTGTACTCCCCTCCTCTCTCTTTTTTCATCCTAATTGCTCTTGCTCTTTCTCTTACTTCTTATATTAAAAACACAGACACAAATCAAAAACTGAATTTGTGGGGAAAAAATAGAATACCCCTGTTCCCAGCTCGCAAAACAGGGGCATTAGATAAATGTATAGCATTGAAATCTGACATTCATTATTAATTAAGTCTTCCACTGCGAGGATTTTATATGCTCATGTGTTTTTATTTAGAGAAAAATCTAACATCTCCCGAATAGTGATATGGCTTTGATTAAACAGTAACTAGCTGGAAAATGAGGCTTTGGTTGAACAGATAAGAGAAAAAACCAAAAAAAACATGAACAAGTGAATAAAACAAAGTATGAAGAGGAACTTAGAATAATCTCTGCAATAACATGAGGCTGCCTCAAGGGCTTGATGAGAAAAGCCAGATCACACGAGTCATATTTGTAAGATGGCAAGATGAAGAGCATAATCAACATGTGCTAGGAATTATTGGATGTTGCCGTTTCTGAGTTCCTGAGCAGCAGTGATGAAGAACTCGATGAAGATGAATCTGAATGCTCTGAATCTAAGCTTGGCACATTAACGGGCGTATGGTCATTAACGATAGGTGTGATTTTCGCTACATTTTCTTAACCACGTGGGCATTTTTGCTCCCAAAAAAAGCATATGGTGATAAGCGCTCCCTAGGATAAAGCACATGTGTATTTTTCTCCTTTACCCTAATATATATTACCTCCAGTCCTAAATATAAGATAAAGTTTGTAGTGGAGGGAATATTTTTATAACACTTTGTTCACTCTGAGCAACCAACCAATGGCTTGATCAATGCTTTGTGACTAAGTTGCAACCGAAAAGGGGAAAATAACTCAAAACTGTATTATTATAGTGAAAGTAGATGATATATCATCAATAACTATCTATATATATATATATATATATATATAAACACACTCATTTTGCTTTAATTTTGGAAATTTGAAGGGACACGATTACACAAGTGGGGTGTGGCAATTTGTGTTAAAATAGAGAGAAAATGTAGGAGAATGGGAGGATGCGTTTATTCATCATCGTAGGAAGCCTTTTAAGTAGGCATATTACAAGCAAAGTTATATGACAATAATTAAAAAGAAACCTCCACACTTAAAACTTCAATAACAATAAATGCAAAACATGTGGTAGTGAAACTCATGCCATGAAACATAAAATGTGATAATAACTTGGTCTAACGTGCATCAGTGGGTAATTGATTGGAGTTTCCATCAAACTAACACATGTAACAACAAATTAATTTTTCAATAATCCCTCCCTTAAACTAATGTTTGCAAACATTAAGAGAACAAGGGTTAAGCCCTCCCTTGAACAAAACTTAGAACATATTCCAAGCATTTTTCTTAGCTTCATCAACAAAACTTGTTTAAGTGGTTTGGTCAAAATGTTAGCTAGTTAGTTGATCTTCACTTTCGCAAAACACCAAATCAATGATACCATCATTGCAAAGGTCACGCAGAAAATGATATCTCACATCAATATGCTTGTTTCGTCCATACAAATTAAAGTTAGAAATTTTAATTGTTGAAACATTGTCACAATACATTGTTGTTGGTTCTTTTTGTTGACTTTGAAGTGCTTCGAGCAATCTTCTCAACTATATAGTTTGACAAGAGCAGGATGTTGCTGCAACAAATTCAATTTCTATAGTCGATAAAGTAACAATTAGTTGTTTCTTCGAAGACCAAGAAATAGCTCCATCACTCATCATAAAAACAAAGCCGGATGTTCTTTTACTATCATCCAAATCTTTAGTACAGTCACTATCAAAAAAGTCACAAAACTTTCCTTTTGGGTTAGCCTTATAAAAAATTCCAAAATCAATTGTACCTTTCAAATAATGAAAAATCCTCTTTGCAACTAAAAGATGATTCTCAATTGGATTTTCCATATACAAACTTACAAGACTAACACCATGCATGATGTCAAGCCTTGTGGAAGTGAGATACATCATTCTTCACCAATTTCAAGTAGCATTAAATTTTTTCCCTCCATCATTCTTCACCAATTTCAAGTCACACTTAGTTGGAGTATGAACAAGATTGCAATCTCTCATTCTAAACCTACCAAAAATCACAATGACATATTTCTTTTGTGAAATAAAAATTTAAGATGGTAACTGATAACTTCAATGTCAAGAAAATAACGCATTAAACCCAAATCAGACATCTCAAATTCTTTCATCATGTTCTCTTTAAAAGCATCAATCATGCCTATATCATTTCCAGTATAAATCAATTCATCAACATAAAGAGACACAATAAGAATTTTTCCATCTTTTTCAAATTTTGTAAAGAGATATGTTCATGAGGGCATTTTCGAAAACCATCTTTAGAAAAGCCTTTTTCAATTTATATAACTTTTCTTCACTCTCTTTCTTCACATATCCAAATGGTTGATCAACTTAAACTTTCTCTTGCAATTCACCATGTAAAAATCTATATTTGACATCTAATTGATAAGCCTGCAAAGAATTTTGGGCAGCTGTGGCTAACACTAAACGAATAGTATCAAGGAGCAAAACTTCTTTATAATCAACCCCAAATTCTTGCCTAAAGCCTTTTACAATAATACATGCTTTATATTTGTTAGTTTCACCATCTTTGTTCAGCTTTATTTTGTAAATCCATTTGAGTCCAATGGATTTTTGCCCTTTTGGGAGATCCACCAATTTCCATGTATTATTTCCTCTATTGATTTGATCTCCCCATCCATGGAAATTTGACCAATATGAGATTCCTCCACTATTGCAGTGGTTGGTGCTAGTGCATGATTTGGAGAATTTTTAAGAGTAGCAACGATAAGATTTTCTAGTTGTGGCAGTTGCTCATTTTCATATTCAATTTAGTCATCACAAATAACTAAACAAGGCTGCTATCTATTCCAATTCCAAGTACTTTGTTCATCAAAAATAACATCCCTACTAATAAAAAAATTTGGTTAGCATATTAAATAATCTATAAGCTTTATCATGCTTAGATCCAGAAAAACATATTTTCACCCTTATCATCGAGCTTCTTTCTTTTTTCATATGGAACATGAGCATTTACAATGCAACCAAAAATTCTGAAGTGATCTACAATAGGCTTTCGTCTGCTCCAAACTTCTTGTGGAGTCATGTTTTGAATAGCAAAAGTAGGCTTCTAATCTAGACATGAATGCCTCAATTTACTACTTCAAGCCAAAAAATCTTTGGAACGTTCACTACAAAAAAAAACGACCATTAGTAGCGGTTAATATGACGTATTTGTAACGGTTTTAGGCGTTACTAATGATATTTGTAGCGGTTACTCAAACCGCTACAAAATCCACTGTGGTAAGCTGATTTGTAGCGGTTGTCTAAAACCGCTACTCATGTAATAAAACCGCTCTTTGTATTAGTAGCGGTTTTGTGTTACCGCTACAAAATGCTCTCAAGATGGCGAATTTTCAAAAAATTGGCGCCCAAATTTTGTAGCGGTTGTAAAACCGCTACAAATATTTAATCTGAATTTAAATTAAAATTTGTAGCGGCTGTTGTAGCGGTTTTACAACCGCTACAAAATATTGAAAAATTGAAAAAACAAATCATAATTTGTGTCCATTGTTACAATATTATATTGAATATTTTTATTATTTAAGTGACAAATTAACTGATAATAATTAATATTTAAAAAACTGATTAACTTAAGTTAGATAAGTATAAATA
The DNA here is from genome assembly GCA_025563575.1 of Acacia pycnantha. Classification (NCBI taxonomy): domain Eukaryota; kingdom Viridiplantae; phylum Streptophyta; class Magnoliopsida; order Fabales; family Fabaceae; genus Acacia; species Acacia pycnantha. The sequence continues at coordinate 1,139,493 of JAMWYP010000065.1, forward strand.
TTATGTAGGTATAATATTGAAAATATGTAAATAATAAGGATTTATTGTGTTGTCCACCTCTAAGCAAAAAAATTATGTTGCACATTAGATGATATTTGATTATGTAAAGAAAGTTGATGATGATAGAAGGAATATTGAGGAAATATACTTAAAGTTCTGGATAAGGGAAAAAAAAATAGTATCACTATTATAAGAAGGAAAAAATAAAACATTGAAATTTAAGATTTTGGAAGGGGTGGGAAGAAATGAGAGAAAACGAGAGAGAAGGGAGTGGAAAGAAATGAATGAGTGTGTGAGATGAGGTGTGGTGGGGATATTTATAGGGAGATATACGTAACATTTGTAGCGGTTGATGTAACGGATTCTATAGCGGTTTAATGTTTTGTAGCGGTTAAAAACCGCTACAAAAATTCTTTAGTATTTTAAAAAAACATATAATTTTCAAATTTTGTAGCGGTTACACTAACAACCGCTACAAATGAATGAACGTTGGCGGGATTCGAAATATTTAAATTTCAATATTACACACTTTGTAGCGGTTGATGTAACAGTTTTTGTAGCGGTTCACATTTGTAGCAGTTTTTTTTACGTTTTGTAGCGGTTTCAAAACCTCTACAAAAATTCATTTGTATTTTTTAAAAAAATCAAAATCAAAATATCACATTTTGTAGCGGTTATACTAACAACCGCTACAAATATGAACATATTTTTTTAAAAAATAAACTTGGCGGGATTTGAAATATTCAAATTTCAATATTACACACTTTGTAGCGGTTGATGTAATGCTTTTGTAGCGGTTCACATTTGTAGCGGTTTTTTTTTTTTTTTTGCGTTTTGTAGCGGTTTCAAAACCTCTACAAAAATTCATTGGTATTTTTTATAAAAAAAAATTCAAAATATCACATTTTGTAGCGGTTATACTAACAACCGCTACAAATATGAACATATTTTTTTAAAAAATAAAATAAACTTGGCGGGATTCGAAATATTCAAATTTCAATATTACACGCTTTGTAGCGGTTGATGTAACAGTTTTTGTAGCGGTTCTCATTTGTAGCGGTTTTTTTTTTTTTTGCGTTTTGTAGCGGTTTCAAAACCGCCACTAATGGCGCGCCATAAGCCGCCAAACTGGCGCCATATTTGTGACGGTTTGTATAAATAAACCGCTACAAAATAACCGCTACAAATTTGGCGCAAATTTCGCGCCATATTTTGTAGCGGTTATTTTATGATAACCGCTACAAATGTCGTTACGAACTAGCGCGCCACTTGGCGCGAGTCATACCGCTACAAATTTGTAGCGGTTTCGGTATAAACCGCTACAAATTCGCATATTTGTAGCGGTTTATTTTGACCGCTACAAATTAACCGCCACAAAGTGACACTTTTTTTGTAGTGGTTTCCTTTGCCAGCAAGCTTCTCACCATGTTAAGAATAGTCTAGTTCTTCCTTTCCGATATACCATTTTGATGTGATGTAGAAGCAGTTGTAAGCTCTTCGAATGCCAAATTGCTGACAAAAATTTACAAATTCCTTTGAGAAATATTCTCCACCATGATCCGTACGGAGACTTTTAATCATCTTTCCTATGTCCTTTTCAACTTGAGCTTTAAAGCTTTTAAATATATTAAAAGCTTCACTTTTCTCCTGCAAAAGATAGACCCAAGTTTTCCTGGTCAAATCATCAATAAATGTAATAAAATATTTTTTTACCATATTGGAAGTTGGTGTTATTGGTTCACAAATACCAAAATGAATCAACTCCAGGACTTCTTTTGCTCTTCGTGATTTTCCTTTTAGGAAATTGAGAACGTGATTGTTTGCCAAAAATGCACTCTTCACAAACTTAGGAAAGAGCAAAAATCTTAGGAAGAGTTTTCAATATACCAAAGTTCAAATGGCCATAGCGATAATGCCAAAGCCATGAGACATCCTTCTTAGTAGTCAACAAGCAAGATTGAACACTTTTAATCTCCAATGGGAATAACCTGCTTGATCAACTCATTGGAACAACTGCAATAATACCTTGTGAATGATTATATATATCACAAGTCCCTTTTTGAATAGTAATATTATATTCCTTTTAATTTCTTGCAATTGACTAACACTGAACAAATTGTTTTTGAAGTCATGAACATAAAAAACATTGGAGATAGTTTCTATAAAGCCATTTTTAGTTTTTATTTTAACATTGCCTTTTCCCATCACTTTAATAGTAGAACAATCACTAAAACGTACAATGGAATTAAAAGTCCTCATTGAGAGAAGAAAATAAAAATTTTCTTCCACATACATGATTGCTGCAGCCTGTATCCACATATCAAATATTTGATTGTGGTTCTTTGGTGACTTGATAAACCATCAATAAGGTATCTTCAACCTTTTTTTTTGCAAAATTTGACCTTTTCTCCTTTTTTTTCTTATTATTTGGCAGCCTGGCATAACACTCAAAACGATAATAACCAAATTTATGACATCTAAAGTCTTCTACCTTAGATTTGTCAAATTGTTGATTTCATTCTTCACATTTGCCTTGAAATTCATCCTCCTCCTCTTTATCATCCCTATGGCCTCAATCTCCTTTACCTCTGCCACGGCCTTGGCCTCTACCTCTACCTCTACCTCTTCCTTTAGAGTTTGAGGAACAAGTCGAAGTGGAAGCTTTTAAGGCTTGCACCTCTATAGCTAAATTGCAGTTCATTTTCTACCCATGAACTAAAAAAGAGCTTTCTAAAAAAATTGGGGGGGCTCACTTTAATTTCGATAAGCCCCCTGCAAAATTACCTACAGAAACAACACACACACAACACCCAAACAAATCCAGTTCTAGTCGGAGATATCATAATATACGAAATAACCAATGATGGCCAACAAGTACTAATAAATTAAAACAAATCATCGAATACCATCTATACAATTATGAGTACATCAAAGGTAAGGGAATTTACATGATCAAGTGTCCATTTTTATTTTCCTAGTCTTAATACTTTTAATGCTCTTTTAGTAATTATTTTCTTTAATTTGCAAAGCAACTTCCCCTTCTTTAATATCCAAATTCTTTCATTGTGGTCATGCCTGACGTACTTAATGAATTCAGTTTCAAGTAACGACCTTTGGAAAGAATCATCCTCGTCGAATTCATCTCCTACATCCTCATTTGTTTTGTTTGATAACAAAACAATATACCATTCTTTATTAGCAGGATCAGGAACATATATAGAACACCTGTTTAGCTTGAAAAATCAAAATGAAAGGCTCTTATTTATACACTGGTGGCTTGTTCAGATTCAATTGTATCAACCCTAACTCGTCCACTTTCAGAGCATTATTATCGCCAACCCTCTTACACCCCTAAAACCGGAATCTAAAATCCTATGTATTCCAACTCTCAGATGTGCTCAACCACTATAAAGTATGACATATTCGTATAGATAAGATTCTTATCTTTTTGCACTTAATTAATACATACACGTACGGTGTTAGCCCCAAACTCTTGATAGAAATGCTCATCTCAACTACCGCTCATAATGGGATTTTTTTTTTTTTGGGACCGAAGCTCATTATGGGCAGTGGCAGATTTAGGGGGGGCTAGGGGTGGCCCCCGCCCCCCTAATATATATTGTTTTTAGAAAAAAATATGTATGTATGTATCTTTCTTTGTCTATGGTTGGTTTTAATATTTTGACTACATGTAAAAGAAACTTGTTATGTATAACTTGCTTATTTTTTAATCTCAATATATAATAGTTTCACATAATCTTGCTTGCATTTAGTCCTTAACTTTTGAGTTTGAAATTGTCATACTTTAATAAAATATAAGGAGATATCTACATGTATATACAAGCTTAATAATAAGATAAGCCTCTTTGATTCTATTGTCTTTCATTATTTGTATTTTAAAAATCTAGATAGTACTTCTTCGGTTCTAAATATAAGATATATTTATCTAATTTAGATAGATTAAGGAAGTTGGTTAAATAAGTTAATTTGACATGTATTTTCTAAAATACATTAGTCATCATCTTCCTAATTTTTTCATTCACTATCTTCCTTAATTATTTTTAACGAATATGAAAACTATGTCTTATATTTAGGACAAAAATCAACTTCCTAAATATGTCTTATATTATGGATCGGAGGGAGTAATTTGTTGGAACCATAGTCCATTCTTGGTAGATTGAGCGGCCAAACCCAATGCAAGTGGAGCTATTATGTGATAAATTTCTTTTAATTTTTTATATATTAGGCATATATTGTATTTTAAGTACTTTTATTTATGATATAACATTTTTTTATTTTCGCCCCCCGTCACTAAAATTTCTGGCTCCGCCCCTGATTATGGGATATTGTGTTCGTAGTTTGTAGTAATTGCTCGTCACTATTTACAAGTCTAAAATTTTGGATTTATTTTGCGTCTTTATACATGAATCTCAATTTATTTTGGTGTAATTAATACTTCCCCTGGTCCTAAATTTAGGATCCAATTGATGAATGTATATTGGTGCCAGACCTTCAATTTATTATGTCTCTCCCATTTAAATTGGGTTGACCACAGGGTGTACAAAAAATTCTCACTGGCTAGCTAGGAGAGATACCCGTACCCTTTTTAAGCCACCTCAGTTAGGTCCAGTCGAATAAGTACTTTTTTTATAAAAATTCAAAATTTAAATTAACTTGATTTTTTTTTATAACAATCCAGCTGATAAGAGTTATCAAAATAGTTAATGAATTTTTTTAAAAAAATTCCTTTATTAATTATATGTATTACATTAATTAAAAGATTAGTGATACTTATATTGAATTTATTTCTCTCTCTTACTTGCTTCTCATAAATAAAAGCATACTAAGTAAAAAAAAAAAATTATTATATATATAATTTTTATTTTTAACTAATTTTAATCACTTTTTTAAATTATACAATTCAATTATTAAATTCTCATAGTAGATAGAAGCTAGATAGAATAATATAATTCGTTTATCGGTGGTTCCACAGTGATCCCAAAAAAATTTGAGATCTTTATCCTGAAACGGAGAAGGAGGAGGAAGTAAAGTGGATGATTATTGAATGGGTAGTTGCTTTGCTAAAACATTTTGAATGGGTAGTTGTTGAATGTGACGCTATTGCGGTAGTTCAGTCACTGAAGAATTTGCAGGAGACAGGTATTGTTGAGACTAGAATGTTAGCTGCGATTAAATCATGCTTTGATAAATTTTCCAGAGTTTTGATTACACATGTGTATAGAGAGGGAAATAGACCCGTTTGGTTCAAAGAACTTTTAAGGAGGGAAATGAACTTAGAGGAGGGAAATGAACTTAAAGGTACGGAAAGGAAGATTTGAAATATGGGGGAAGATGGCTTGAGTTGTTTGGTTGGAAGAAAATGAAGGGATGGTACTTGGTAAAGAATCAGAAAAAGTCTATTTTACCCTCTTAAGAAATTAATTCAAAATAAAAAAGAAAAATATTTGTTTTGCTAAAATATATTTTAAAAATATATATTTTTGTTAAGTTCGAACTTGTGTAAAAAAATTTCGCCAAATTCGAACTTTCCCGCCAAGTTCGAACTTCCTGCCAAGTTTAAATTTCAGGGATAAATTTGTCCAAAAATGTGAATAGTGACGTGGGAACTTGAGATCCCACCAATTTTGGTGGGAACTCAAGTTCCCTCAAATGAGGGAGAGTGGTGGGCCTGGTGTGGGCCGGGAACTTAAGTTCACAGGCGGCAGTGAACCAAACATGTTTTTAGGAGGGAACTCTATTAAGTTCTCATTCCCTCTCCCAAATGCCTTGAACCAAACGGGCCCTAAGTGTGCCGATGCACTTGCAGCTGGTAGTTTAGATCAGGAGGAAGCTTATGTTGTTTTTGAGGATCCTCCTGTAGCTATTGAACTCTTACTGTACAGAGACTCTGTAGATGTGTCATACCCACGTTTTATTACTGATAATGAAATGAAGATGGGCTAAATAGCCTCGTACTTTACCAAAAAAAAAAAGGGAAAACTATGTTCAGGTTTCAAAGAAGGGAAAAAATTACAAAAAAATCCCTTAAAATCACAAAATTACTTAGAAGTCCCAAGGAAATTGTTGTTATAAATACATACATTTCCTGTTGTAAATGGTTTGAGACTTTTTTTATATTATTTGTACGGAATTAAAATCCAGGTTTTTAAATGTTGTTGTAAATACATACATTTTCTGTTGTAAATACATACATTTCATGTTGTAAATGGTCAGGTGTTTAAATGTTGTTGTAAATATATACATTTTCTGTTGTAAATGGTTTGGGAATTTTTTATATTATTTGTACGGAATTAAAAAAGTCTCAAACCATTTACAACAGGAAATGTATGTATTTACAATAACATTTAAACACCTGACCATTTACAACAGGAAATGTATGTATTTACAACAAAAAATGTATGTATTTACAACAACATTTAAAAAATTCCGTACAAATAATATCAAAAAAGTCTCAACCCATTTACAACAGGAAATGTATGTATTTTCAACAACATTTAAACACCTGACCATTTACAACAGGAAATGTATGTATTTACAACAAAAAATGTATGTATTTACAACAACATTTAAAAAATTCCGTACAAATAATATCAAAAAAGTCTCAACCCATTTACAACAGGAAATGTATGTATTTTCAACAGGAAATGTATGTATTTACAACAAAAATTCTCTTGGGACTTTTCTGTAATTTTGTGATTTTAAGCGATTTTTTTATAATTTTTTCCTTCCTTGGGACCTGAGTGTAATTTTCCCAAAAAAAAGTGGATGATTATTGGCTTTGTTGAAAGTCAGAAAAGGGAAGCTGTGCCTTTAATGGATGTGGCCAGATTGCGGATAGACAGGCAGTTATTACGATGGTATTGTGGGGTCAGCACATTCTCCGCCATCAACCCCAACTCGTGTCTTCATTCATACATGATGCGGATAAATACTTTCATTTTTATATTTTAGAGTGTAATATCATTTTATATTTTGATTAATTAAAATATAATATATCATTTTATTTTAATTTAATACTACATGACATATATATGAGTTATCTACAAAAATTCAAATTTTATGATTTTAAGAATGATGGGAGGGAATTCCCTTTTTTATTTTTCTAAATTATGAAGTTTATTTATTTTAATATTGTAAAATTTGAATTTCTCTAAATGATTCATCTACCATATAGTATTAATATAAAATGGGTTGTTATATTTTAATTAGTGGGAATACATATGAGATGGCTCTCTTTAACTATGTAAGTATTTATCATATGATGTCATAATTACATCATACTTATGGTGCCTGAAAAAAAAATGCCCATGCATCTCACTCGCTGACATCAAATTGGCAGTAAACAATATACCACTCTGATCCTATTTATAAGTCCAGTTTGACCAAAAAATTTGGTCCTATTTATAAGTCTATTTTGACCAAATAAATGAGATTGTGACAATTTTGCCCATATTAATAATGATGAGAGAGATTGGCTAACTATGTTGGGAAGAGAAAAAGATGAGAGAGATTTGACAATAAATTTTAAAAGGTATAAATCAGGGTAAAGTTGGAAATTTTCTCTATAATCATTGAGATACCTAACTTTTTTTTGTATGTGAGATTTGGTCAAATTAGACTTATAGATATGATCAGAGTGGTACTCCTTTTGATCTAGAATAACAAAAGTCTTCTAGGAGAAAATTTTGATTCAAGATAAAAGAGGTTAACAAAGTAATTGAATATATTGTTTTTCACTTTTACTTATTGCAAAAGAGAGAAAGAGATGATAAATATTAAATGCTTATTTAAAAATTATATTTTTGAATAAGGGTAAAATAAATAAATTTCATCTATTTAAGACAAATTTAGTGACTTAACAAACATTTTTTAGTTTGTTTGAATTAGTTAACAACGAATTGTATTTTGGATCAAATGGTTCTTTTAGTGCTAAATTTATTTAAAAAAATTAAAAATCTTATATTTTCTTCTTAAAGGTAAAATTTTTGTAAAATAAATGAAAAAAATATAATACCACCACTACTTTTCTCAGATTATCCATATTAATGGATATAATAAGAAAGTCTTGATATATAGTTACCATCAATCATGTAATTAAAAACTGTAAATATTCAATACATCATTGTCAAAAATAATTAATTTACATAACTTTCTTAATATTTGTAAACTTAGTATCTAAGTATCATATTAAATACAGTAGCTAGGGAATATAATAATATATACTTGCTCCAGTCCTTTTTATAATAATCTGAAATTTAAATTGCCTCAGTCCTTTTTATAATATTTCACTTAGAGTTTTATGATCATTTAATGTGTTTTTACCATTTTTGTCCCTAAATAATTTTATTATCTCTCTTCTTTTTCTTATACTACAATCTCTTTCATACTTTCTTTCACTATTACTCTCTTTTTTCTCATTTATTTATCTCCTTATAAATAGAAGTATACTTAAAAAAAAAAAGTTTATATCTTATATATTTATTATTTTTAACTAATGTTATCTATTTTCTTAAACGTGTAATTTGTATATCAAGGTTTTATGAAAAGTTTTTGTATCGACGTTGACCCTTTCTTTGAAGACATATCAACTTGAGGGGATCCAGCTAGTGTCCAATAGCCTTATCATTTGTATCTGTTATGGTCCGCTGCTTAAAATTGTGTCGTTTTTGGCGGAAAATAGTGGCAACTAATGCGTTTTTTTTTTTTTTATATTTCATTGTTCTATCAAGTACTTAAAATATACTTTAAAATACTGACCGTTACTAAAAATTACTTTATGATATTTTAAAATTATTTTAGGATCTTGAAAAATTATTTTAGGATACTGATTGATACTAAAAAAATACTTATGGATATTAACTGGTACTAAAAAATACTTCATCAACTAAAAAACTTATTTTAAGATCTTGAAAAAATATTTCAACGTACTCATATGGTATTAAAAGGATACTGACTGGTACTAAAAAAAATTTCATGATTTTGAAAAATTATTTTAGGATTTAAAAAAAAAATCAGGGTACTTACTGGTCCTAAAAGTTTACTTTAGGATAGTGACCGAAACTGAGAAAATACTTTATGATCTTGAAAAATTATATTACGATCTTGAAAAAATATTTCTGGATACAGATTGATACTAAAAATATACTACAAGATATTTTTTCAATATCCTCAAGTATCTTTTCTGTACCAGTATGTATCCTAAAATATTTTTTCAAGATCCTAAAATAATTTTTTAAAATTATGAAGTATTTTTAAGTACCGGTAAATATCTAGAAATATCTTTTTAGTACCCGTTAAAACCATAAAATATTTATAAAAACAAAAAATCATGTGCCACTATTTTGCGCCAAAAACGGCGCAGTTTCGAGCCGCGGATATGATAAGGGGAATTGGATGGTAGCCGGATCCAACTTGATTGGCATATACGTAATTTAAAGTCCGGCTTAGCTTGAAGATTAGGTGGCGCTGAGAATTAGGCCACATTACTAAATCGTGGTAGGGCCACATTAATATTCAACAATCTTTTGAAAGTACAACAATTTGATAAACCGATGAAACCTTTTTCGACAGGGATTGGAAAGTGGCTCTGAACCTTCGACACAGATGCTAATGAAGCTACATATCATAGTAAAGCAAGCTTTGGCTGGTGTTAATAGATGACAACTAACTACCAATGTGAGTTGGCTTAGATGGTAAGGGATCCAGGATTAGGCCCTTGGGTCGTGGGTTCGATCCCCTCTGCCGTCGCTGGGACTCCTTTGGTAAGCGATCTCGTAAGTCTGATGCCGAACCTCTCCAAAACTTTTTTCCTATCAAAAAAAAAAAAAAAAAAAAAAAGATGACAACTAACTGTAAATAATACTCACTCTGGTCCTAATTATAAGACTTAGTTGACTTTTTTAAAAAGATTAAGGAAGTTAATTAAATTACTTTCGAGTATTTTTATTTTTATTTTTTTCTTCAAACTAATCAGTTTGATTAATAAACTAATATATAATCTAAGGATACACAACAAATGAAATTATTAAGTAGCTTATTTAACTTCCTTAATCTCTCTAAAAAAGTCAAGGTCTTATAATTAGGACCGGAGGTAGTGGTAGTTTTATTAGTTAGTTTCCAACTAAATTAGTTAGCCGCAGTTAACTAATTCAGTTGGAAACTAACTAATAAAAGTATTATTTAAATTTAATTATTACTCCTCCGGTCCATAATGTAAGATATATTTAAGGAATTAATTTTCATTCTAAATATAAAACATATTTTCATATTTGTTCATTTTTCTAATTTACCCATATTGATACTTACTCAACAATAATCAATGAGAAAAGGGAATGTGAGAATTAAGGAAGATGACTCGGGTATTTTAATAACTATGTGTTATATTAGCCAATTTAGCTAATTTTTTTAATATAATCAAATTAGAAAACATATCTTATATTAAGAAAGACGTAGCTGTGTTGATGCTCTTCATCCTTTTTACTATAGTTTTCCTGAATTAGATAGGTTGTTTAATAAAGATGTGTGGTCCCTCAGCCTCCTTACTAGTAGTTTGTGGTGGCCTTTTTGCATTTAAAAAAAAGACTGATGAAAAAAAAAAAAATTAGCTAACTCTTATCCTAACTATACATCAGCCTTCATGTCCCAATTCAGCAGCTTCAAAAAATAAATAGGTAGTAGGTATAGAACCCAATAATTGGTACAAGATATATTCTTTGTGGCAGTTGGTCAACTCAAGCAGTTATGTCATATGCCTGCCGTTCAAACTCAAAAAGAGAGAGAGATTAGCACACATCCTTGAGAGTAGTATTAGGATGTGCATGACAACCATTGTATTCCCCAATACTGTTTTTAAGATGAAACATTTTTTTTCTAATTATATGTCTTGAAAGAATTCTGAGAATTAGAATTACGTTCGTTAACTTATTTTATTTTTGGGTTAAGATACAGATTTGCCAACCAATTATTACCCGAGGAGCATCTGGCACAAAAAACAATTGAGGAGACCAAAATTATCAATCTACAATTAAAAAGTGAAAAAAAACACCAAATAACTATTTTAAAAAAAATTATCACAATTAAGTTAAAATATGAGGCACTGGCGTAGGACGGTGGCAGAGACACTGGAGAAAAGGGCGGTTAAACCTTCTTGTTAGATAAGGCAAACACTAACAGAGATGGATGGGACCCATGGGAGCAAGCGCTGTGGCAGCGACGGGTGCTGCTTGTGGCAATGGAGAGATGGAACCAAGGTGCAAGGCATGTGCCGGTCGAAAGTTGTGGACTGCTGGATAAGTTCAAAAGGGTGAGTGGAACATCTAGCAACAATGGAAGCTTTAGAGACGCCGACATCGCCGACACTGTGGCAATCAATGGAAGACGGAGACACCAAGACAGTGACGGAGTAATAGTTCATTGGCGAATCTGCACCAAATTGTGTTTTTTTTTTTCACTTTTTAATTATTGATGGGTAATTTTGGTCCCATCAATTGTTTTTTGTGCCAGATGCTTCTCGGATAATAGTTGGTTGGAAAATCTACACCTTAACCCTTTATTTTTACTTCGATAATCAGAATTACGTTTGTTAACACATTTTTTTACTCTGAGAATCAAAAATATGTCTTCAGATTCTGATGCCCCCTTCCCCAATTTGTCATATTCAACTTCGTTGCAACTGTACGATCCCCAAATATGAAGATTGTCCCGATCAGTAGTGAAAACTGAAATTAGATTTCTGAAACTCCAGTCCAAATAATTCTGATTGGCATTCCTCAATTTTACTTTGATGTGCCATTCATATAAAACAAGTACAAAAGACAATTTCTAATCATATTGCATATTCAAATTCCATGAATCCAAACAACGTGAAATAGAATAATTCCCAGCTCACATTGAAATAGAACAAATTTACTTACCCAAATGAAATTGATGCCCACATTGAAGCTTGGCCCACGATCTATATTCATTATTAGCAACAACGTTGAGGCAAATTGAACAAGACACTGAACCAAATGATTTGCCTCCAGCGTCGTCATCAACCATCACATCGTCATCAACTCCAAGACCCATCACAGAACGGAAGCTTCAAAGCCCTAATTTTGCAGACAGAGATAACACGGTTTAATATTTGCCTTCTATCCGTCTCGCTAGCGATGCACACCGGTAACAAGCAATTATGCCGGGAAACGAGAAAGTGGATAGGTGAAGCTGAGATCTAAGTCGTTGCAGGGGGGAGGAGGAGGAGGAGGATCGTTTTTGGTGGGCAAATGTAATCCGATTGGAAAAAGGAAATTCTGCAAGGAATGAAGACTCGTGGTTGATGGATAAAGAGGCACAAGATATGGAAAAATGAATCTGATTTTGTACCCTGGAACAAAAAAGCAGAAATTTTCATCATCTTTTTTTTTTTATTTCCCAGCACAAAAAATAAACTAGTTCATCCCAGGAACAAAAAAAAAATTGGATTTACCAAACACAATTCTTATCATTTTTGTTCTTGGGAACAAGAAAAAAAAAAACTCATTCTGTTAGCGTTACCAAGCACACCCTTAGTCAACCAATCAGCAACTAACTTAGCCTCTCGGAAAATGAAAATCGTGAAATGGTTCCTAATAAACCGATCCCTTTGTGAAAGAATATTTTTAACAAATCATTGTTGACAGCATAATGTTCCACTTCATCCATTGTCGTTCCTTCAAACATAACCATAGAAGAAGCTGTTGCATTAAACCACAAAAAAATGTCAAATTCGTAGTGATGGGACGAAATCACTACAAATATCACGATTTGTAGCGGTTCCGCTTCAAATTTGCAATGATATAACTCGCATCTAGTGACGTATTGGTTAGCGAACGACATTTGTAGTAATTTTCATAAACAAATCGCTATAAATTTAGCGCCAAGTTGAGGAAGAGAGGCACATTAATTGGAATATGGTGGTTCACCTAAATCTTCGATACCTTTATGACATGGGTGGTGGTGATATCATCACTTATAAGAGTGAGTTATTCTAGTCCGCCAATTTTGAAAACTTTTTCCCGGAAGACGATGACAATTTACCTACAGTTCAGTGCATTTTTATAAGTTATGTTTTATTATCACTTAATTTAAATTTATTTTTTGTATAAAATAATAAACTCACTACTAACATTTTCTCCACATATTTTTTATAGGGATGGCGATGAAGAATTATTAAACAAATTATACTTTTGTTATAGTAAACCTCAATCTATATTTTTTCTTAAAAATTCCAATCGATGTTTGTAACGGTTATAAAACCGCTACAAATATCGTAACCTTAACCGCTACAAAAACCGTCATTTTAACCACTACAAGCATTACGCATATCCCTATAAATACCCCCACCCCTCATTTCAAACCATCTTCCATTTCTTCTCACCCCCTCTTCTCTTTCGTTTTCTCTCATCTCGTGAAAATTTCCTGAAGATGAGCAAGCTGATTAAATATGGTCAAAAAAAAATTACATCTTTGTTTTCAACATTTTCTTCCCTTCTTATAATACTTATACTAATTATTTTTTCTTCTCCTCCAAAAATTTAAAGACTTTTCCCCAACATTTTCAATATTCATTCTATAATCAAATAACATCTAGTGGACAACATAAGTTTTTATTATCTACACATTCTCAATATTAAACCTACATAATATTTATACTTATCTAACTTAATTTAATTATTCTTCTTAAATATTAATTACTATCATTTAAATTGTTAGTTAATTAATAAAACATTCAACATAATATTAAAACAATGGACTCAAATTATTATTATTTTTTTTAAATTTACGCAATATTTAGTAGCGGTTTGAATTTAAATTCATATTGAGCTTAAAATTTTAAAACTGCCAATGTTTGTAGCGGTTTTAAAACTGTTACAAGCTTTTTAAATAATGTGCTATCTGCATACGCATCTTGTAGCGGTGTGTCAAAACCGCTACTAATACAGTAGTAGTTCTATTTATGTGGGTAGTGGTTCTTGAAAACCACCACAAAACCCTTTGCATTAGTGTGTTTTGTTTGTAGTGAGTAAAATCACTACGAATACATCATTTTAGCCACTACAAAGTGATAGTTTTTTTGTATGGTGTTAAGTAAGATAACTACGGTGTTTTATATTAATTGGTTTAACTAACTTCCTTAATCTAATTAAATTAAGTAAATATGTCTCATATTAAAGATCAGATGGAGTATTATATGAAGGACGAAAGATAATACTATTGGATTATATTGAAACTCATCCCAGTTCAGTATAATTTGGTCAATGTGGTATGTTGAACAGATCCGCAGGCAGACTGACTATGTTTTCTTCCTCTTGGTCACTGAAATAACCTTCTTTTGGCTGAGTTAATAGTATTTTTTTTGTTATGTGCTGAATTTATGGTAAGCTAGAGGTAAGATTATAACTTTCATATATTATAAGTTATTTGATGAGTTCTTGTTACTTTATCAGAGTTAAAGATGATGTTTGAATTAATATAAGACATTAAAACTTTATACTCCTTTAATCTTTAATGTAAAATCTATTTACCTAATTTAATTAACTTAAGAAAATTAGTTAATATGAAATGTTTTTTCTAAGGAAAATGAGAATGAAGGACCTAGAAAAAAAGATATTCATTGATAAAGACCATAAAAATTATAATTATTTAGACGGATCAAATAAAAAAATAATCATTGTTAATTAAATAATGTATTGATTACATGAATATGAAACTTGGTGGGGGGGGGGAAAGATACCATTATGTGACATGAGTGATGGGTGATTTTTTTTTTTTCTTTTTTAACGATGAATACAAGAGATAATGGAGGACGTTCAGTTAGAGGCAATTTAGTGGTTTTTAATTTATATTATGATTTCTTGTCCTTCTAAATAATTACAATTTCTATGATCCTTTATAATAAATATGATTTTCTATAGGTCCTTTATTTTAATTTTTCCTTTTTTCTAAAACACCCTAATGATCTACCTTAATTATCTCAATCTCTCTTTTAATTTACTAATATTATTCTAATTTTTCAGTATTTTGATTAATACTGTTATATATTCAGATCAAATGGATGGGGACATAACATCATTAGTCAACCTTGCTTAGCTTTTTTGACTCTTGGACACTTTCGCGTTCCACATCACGCGGTTTGACTCTAATTTGATGTTAACATCTATATTTATTAGATATTTGTCAGCTTGGACTTAGGATGTTATGTTATAGTGGTTTAAAATAGGAAACACATTTTTTTTTCGTTAGCAAATAGGAAACACATTTTTAATTGTTAAATGACTTCCTTTTTTTTCTTGAAATGCCCCTCATAAAATAAAATAGCATATGATTGTATCGAAAAAAATAAAATAGCATGAAAAAAATAAAATAGCATGAAAAATATATATATATAAAATATTTTTTAACAAGACCGTTGGCAAAAAAAAAAAAAAACAACAAGAAAACAATTTTCAAAGATTGATAAAGTAACAATAATTAACTGTCGAAAACTTAAGTAACAATTATTAATTCAATAGCGTTCTCCCTTTAGTCCTTGTGTTGGGTTAATGTGCTCTTTAGTCACTTAAGCCCAATCCCAAGCTTGTACCTTAAAGAGCAAGTGGGAGATTGTTGGGTTAATATGCTCTTTGGTCACTTAAGCCCAATAAGGCTTAAGTGAGACTACAAGCCCAAGAACCCTATGGCCCATGTGCATTAGGGTTAGGTCTTGGATGTAGTAGTATATAAACATACTTTCTCCTCTTGTGAAAGGCAGACAAAAACATAGGAGGCTTTCATCAGAAACAAACCCTAGAGGCAGACGTTCATCATCCGAACGGTTGCCCACACAACCATCTCATTCCCTCGAGAGATAGTCCGGAAGATCGATCATAGAGCGAGCTTGACTGTTCGTGTGTTCTTGGAGACTGCAAGAGTCTATCAGATCGCTGCATCCTTCCAGGTAATCAAAACGATGAAGGTTATACTTTTCCTCTATCGTGTCGGTAAGATTCGCTTCCGCGTTTCTGGTGGATTTCCTACAATTGGTATCAGAGCCGAATTGCGATGAGGAAAAGAACCAGTTTCTTTTCATGTGATTAATTTTTTCAAAATTCTTTTTGAAAAATATGGCATCTTTTTCTATATTTGTTATTTATTTCATGTCCATTATTCGTTTATAATTCATAGATAAAAAGATTATTCGGTTAATCGCTTTAATCCATGGTCAGATTCTCTCTGTATTTCTTGATTTGTAACAAGGAGGCTAATCCCATATGATTAGGTTTCCTCCTTGCTGTTTTCTATTTTCTTTTAGAATTTCTATGTAATTTTCGAATTTATGTAAAAGTTGGAGATCAAGAAACTGCAAGAAGATGAGCAATCAACACTGTCGGACACTTTTCGTGGACCTCTTGACCTCCGATTTGGACGAACCATATGTCGTTGGAAAGAGGACGGAAAGACGAACAAAATGAGAGGTGGAACGACACTATACGAGCTCCCACGCGCCGCCACGCGTCTACAGAAGTGACTGAGAGTGGGCGTCACGCGCCCAAAAGGAGACGCGCGTGAGGGCGCGTGGACCACCCTTTTGGGTGGTTCCGCGGCCGTGAGGTCGTCTCTTCATGGTGGTCCTTCCCCGGAATTTCGTGCTGAGATGACTTCGGGTGACGGCGTGGCGAAGTAAAGGCTAGGGTTCCTCTTTCGTGTTCTAGGGTTTCTAGCCAGAATTGGGTCTTTGGGCTTTTGGGCCCATGAATACCCTAAAGAGGCTTGAGACAGATACTATGGGCTGGACGAAAGAGTAATTCCAAAGTTGTAATTTTTATTTTTTTTTAAAATAGGAAAGCCATGGATTAAAGTTATTAAAGTTATTTTTTTTTTAATTGTTTAATGATTTTCTTTATTGAATTGTATAAATTATATGAGCAATTAACATGATGTTTGAAATAACATGCCATATAGAATAGGAAGATGCCATATTGTTGCATAATCACATGTCAGAAAATTCCTAAGAGAATTGTATTTTTAGAGTAATTTATGTTATTTAAAATGGTCATGAGAAGCACACTCGCCAATCATGACTAGATTTTAGATACCTAATAATTTATGGGTTGATCTCACTCAAATTATAGTTATTACTCAAAATTGAACAAATTCTTGGAAATTGAAAATTCTAAATTTTAAAATATTGAATGGGTGAAGGTTTTAAATTAATCATTTAATTTTAAAACCTATGGGCCCCAATTGTGGGTTTATTAGTGAAATGGTTATCGCCGAAGCCCCATCGGATAAGGATAATCGGATTTCGCTAGATTAAACCCCAATACTTTCAAAATTTTAGTAAAGTTTTGCACGGCCCATCGTCGGCAACACTTAGACACTAAAGATAATTTTTGAAAGTAAACAATGGTTAATTACATTCAACTTTGGTGAAATTGTTAACCCTCCCATCGAGGCCCTGGCAATGGAACTGAAGGCCCAAAAATAACAATATTAGTTTTACAAGTATCTTGCCCATCGTAAGCCTTGTAAAGATAACTAATGGATTGTTAAACGATAAACGAATAGTAGTTATTAGAATCTACTAGCGCTACATCTGTTTGTTGTTAATTATAGTTTGTAATTAGTGTGGTTTTTCCTTAATTTCAGAAAAATGTCTTCATTCAATCCTTTAGCTACAATCTTGAGCCAAAACCTATGGATGGTACAAACTACAAACAATGGAAAACTAATTTGGATATTGTTCTTCAATATGAAAAGCTCATCTTTGTTCTAACTACCCCTATGCCGGCGCGGCTGCTGAAAATGCGTTTGATGCAATTCGGACTCGTTTTCAGCAGGAGAAGGAAAGATGGGAGAAGGCGAATGTGTCAGTTATTGCTATATTTTGGCCGATCTCGCCGGTCACCTTCAGGAGCAAGTAAGCACGATTGAGAGTGGAGCAACAATGCTCCAGACTCTTGATGGCATGTTTGCTACGTCTAGCAGCTCTGCTAGGCAAAATGCGCTGAATTTAGTCACTAAGACAGTGATGTCTGGAGGAAGTGTGCGGGATCATTGTCTAACAATGATAGCAAACTTCAAGAAGGCTGATGACCATGGGGTCAAGTTTGACCAAGAAGTAAAAGTTGACCTTCTCTTACAATCATTGCCTGAATACTTCAATCAATTCAAGATGAATTATAATATGAATAAGATGCATCTTGACCTCACTCAACCGATGCACGAGCTTGAGAGTGCTGAGCAGTCTCTAGTCAAGCAGGAAGTGCATTGTTTGTTGGTGAAAGTTCTGTGAAACCTAAGGGAAACCCAAGGGAAAGAACAAGAACAAGAAAAAGAAGAAATCAGTATTCCAGTTGCCAAAACAGCTTGCAATGAAGCAGCCGAAAGGCAAGTGCTTCAAGTGCGGACAGACAGGGCATTGGAAGAAAAATTGCCCACGTTTGAATAAACCAGGTATGGGTAATTTACATGTGATTGAGGCTTGTTTAGTGGAGAATCACGATGAAAAATGGATCGTTGATTCAGAGCCACTAACCATGTTTGTTACTCTTTGCAAGTGGTTCAAACATAGCTTGCCCGTGAGTAAAGGACAAAGAGATTTGAAGCTTGGAATCGGGAACTTGTCTCTGCAATGCAGTGGGACAAGTTGTTTTATCTTTTGATAATTGCGAACTTTGGTTTTAGAAGACTGTTTATTTATTCCAGATTTTAAGAGGAATTTAATTTTCGTTAGTTGTTTGTATAAACATGGTTTGACATTCAGTTTGATTCCTCGTTTCAATAAGAAGTTCATCTTCTTTTATTTGTTTGGTGTAAAATTTAATGGTCTTTATTTCCTTAATCCTGTTCCCTGTGAAGTTAATCATGTTGAATTAAGAGATGTTGAGCATATTAATTCATCAAAGAAAAGAAAAGTTTCAAATGAAACTTATCTTTGGCATTTGAGGTTGGGTCATATTAACTCTAACAGATACAAGTTTTGGCCAAAAGTGGGATTTTAAAATCCCCGAACTTTGAATCGATACCGTATGTGAATCTTGTTTAGAGGGTAAAATGACCAAGAGATCTTTCAAGGCCAAGGGAAAACGTGCCACACTTCACCTGGAATTGGTACATACCGATGTATGTGGACCAATAAATGTCCAAGCCGAGGTGGGTATCGTATTTCATCACATTTACCGATGATTACTCTAGATTTGGACATGTGTACTTGATGCGTCATAAGTCCGAAGCTTTTGGAAAATTCCAAGAGTTCAAGGCCGAGGCGTAAAAGCATCTTGGTGTTCAAATTAAGACTCTTCGATCCGATCGAGGGGTGAATACCTATCTCGGAGAGTTCAGGTCTTACCCGACAAAAGAGGGGATAGTTTCACAATTATCTTCTCCAAGGACACCCCAACAGAATGGAGTTCTTTGAAAGGAGAAATAGAACCCTTTTAGAAATGACAAGATCTATGCTCGATTATTCATCTCTTTCTAACTCATTCTGGGGATATGCCTTAGAAACTGCTATGTATCTATTGAACTTAGCTCCGTCCAAGTCGGTTTCAAAGACACCAATAGAATTGTGGAAAGGGTGTAAGCCCACCATGAACCATATTCGGATTTGGGGTGCTCCGGCACATGTCTTGCATCGAAACCCAGATAAAATGGACTCGCGTACTGAAGTATGCATGTTTATAGGCTATCCTAAAGGAACCAGAGGTTGGTTGTTTTATAGTCCAAAAGAAAAGAAGGTCATAGTGAGCACTCACGCGACTTTCTTAGAGGAGGACTATATG
Source organism: Acacia pycnantha (assembly GCA_025563575.1). Lineage (NCBI taxonomy): Eukaryota > Viridiplantae > Streptophyta > Magnoliopsida > Fabales > Fabaceae > Acacia > Acacia pycnantha. The sequence goes on from JAMWYP010000065.1 coordinate 1,159,295, forward strand.
GAAAATTATAAGCCAAGGAGTAAGATTATTCTTGATGAGCTAGTCTCAGATCAAGTTTCACCTCAACCTCAGGCGGTTCCAGCTTTTAATCCTGTGTTTGTTCAAAGAGGGGAAAATATAACTGAACATACACAGAACCAGAGGTAGTACCAGAAGTTCAGGTACCAGGAGTTCAGCATGATGATGAAGTTCATGCCGAAGTTCAGCATAATGATGAACTTATGGAAGAACAAAATGATGAATTAGTTAATCCACTTAATGAGGGTCCTCATCTAGAAATTGTTAACCCACATAATATGGACCCCCCTGTAGATGCACAACATCAAGTGCGACAAAGTCGTAGTGGGAGATTGATTCGTAAACCCGCAAGATATCTCTTATTGGGTGAGTCAAATCGGGATGTCATCATTGATGAAGATGATGATCCCACGAGTTATGACGAAGCACTAGGAGATGTTGATGCTCGGGAATGGCTTGAGGCTATGAATCGTGAAATGGATTCTATGAATTCCAACTCAGTTTGGTCTCTTGTAGATGCACCTAAAGGGGTAAGACCCATTGGGTGTAAGTGGATTTACAAGAGAAAGAGAGGATCGGACGGGAAGGTTGAAACCTTCAAAGCTAGATTGGTGGCGAAAGGGTACTCCCAAAAAGAAGGTGTGGATTATGACGAAACTTTTTCGCCGGTTGCCATGCTTAAGTCCATCCGGATTCTCTTAGTTTTGATGAGCCGTGTGTGTATAAAAGGATCCAAGGTAATGCGGTATCTTTTACGGTACTTTATGTGGATGATATACTCCTTATCGGAAATGATACGAGGTATTGTTGGGCATAAAACCTGGCTGAGCAAGCATTTTGATATGAAAGACCTGGGGGAAGCCAATTATATTCTTGGTATTAAACTCTTGCGAGACCGGAAGAATAGGGTTTTGGCATTATCCCAGGCTAAATACATCGACAAAATACTTGCCAGTTTAGCATGGAGAATTCCAAGAGGGGAATTATACCCTTCAGGCATGGGATTCATCTCTCTAAGGAGCAATCTCCTAAAACTCCTGAGAAGAGAGAACGTATGAGTAGGATACCTTATGCTTCAGCAGTAGGTAGTCTCATGTATGCTATGCTTTGTACTGCACCGGATATATGCTATGCGGTGGGAGTAGTAAGCCGGTACCAATCTGATCCAGAGAGGAACACTGGTAGCGGTTAAACATATACTCAAGTACCTACGGAGAACGAGAGATTATATGTTGGTCTATTCAAGTGGGAGTCTTGAAACCATTGGTTATACGGACTCAGATTTCCAAGGAGATATTGACTCAAGTAAGTCCACCTCGGGATACGTGTACACCCTTAATGGCGGTGCCATTTGTTGGAGAAGTGTAAAACAATCATGTGTGGCTGACTCTGCCACGAGGCCGAGTATGTAGTCGCTTCGAGGCGGCAAAGGAAGTCTGTATGGTTAAAGAAGTTCCTAACGGACCTTCAGTGATACCAGTGTTAATTGTCCTATAACACTTTACCGTGACAACAGTGGGGCGAGTACAGTCCAAGGAACCAAGGTATCACAAGAGACAAAAACACATACGAGAAAGTACCACTTGACCCGAGACATAATTAAAAGAGGAGACACAGTGGTAGCAAAGATAGCATCAGAGGAGAACCTTGCTGACCCTTTTACTAAGAGTTTGCCTGAACGTGCGTTCGAGAGGCATGTTTCATCTATGGGTCTTAGGAGGATTCCAGATTTGCTATAGCTTTAGGTAGTTGTTATTTCATTTGTTATTTTGTGCCTTTTGAGCAAGACATTATGACATTGCAATTTTTTTCGAATGTTAATAAATGAGGTCTGTTTTCATTTATTTCGCACACTATTTACAAACTCAAAGGTCCGGATCAATTGTGGAGTATATGATCATATGGATACGTTCATAGAGGACATGGTCATAGGTTCTCACAATTGATGAATAGGTTCACAACTATTAAATTAAGTTGGGCACTTTATTTAGGCTGCAATATTTTATGAAATGGTTTTGTCCGAATCATTATAAAATATTGGTGTAAGTTAATACTTACATTGAATGGATCAAGGAGAGATTTGATTAAGGTTGTTCTTTCGTCATAAGGAATCAAATCTCCACTAACTATAGTCATGTAGTTGCTCTTAATCCCGAGTTTATTTTAAATAGGTAGTCGAATAGTTTTCATTCTTTGATTTACCAAAGGGTGAGGTTTGATCTATATGACGGCCAATAACTCGGTATTTTGGGATTGAGACTATCTCGGTTATCGGTGTTTATGAGATAAACAACATGGAATTTATAGGAAATGTCCCCTTGATATGTTTCGGTACTTGGATATTGAAGACACCGGCGGTGCATGTAATCCATTAGAGAAACTATCACATCAAGGGAATAAATAATTGATTGGGTTACAGAAAACTGGTCAATCAAATTATAGACATTCTATAAAGGGGTAATGCATATTCGTGTTATAAGTGTCATTATTCTTGGAGTTCACATTCGGGGCTTTTAGTGGAGTAGCACCGAATTAGATGATCTTTCGTAGATTATCATGAGCCTTGATAAATGACAAATGGTAGATCCCCAGGCTAGCTCGAGATAAGGGATGGGGTATATTATCAGATGATGATGGCTTATGAGCTACATGGTCTTGGGTTTACGAACTCAAGTTTGTACCTTAAAGAGCAAGAGGGAGATTGTTGGGTTAATGTGCTCTTTAGTCACTTAAGCCCAATCCCAAGCTTGTACCTTAAAGAGCAAGTGGGAGATTGTTGGGTTAATATGCTCTTTGGTCACTTAAGCCCAATAAGGCTTAAGTGAGACTACAAGCCCAAGAACCCTATGGCCCATGTGCATTAGGGTTAGGTCTTGGATGTAGTAGTATATAAACATACTTTCTCCTCTTGTGAAAGGCAGACAAAAACATAGGAGGCTTTCATCAGAAACAAACCCTAGAGGCAGACGTTCATCATCTGAACGGTTGCCCACACAACCATCTCATTCCCCTCGAGAGATAGTCTGGAAGATCGATCATAGAGCGAGCTTGGGACTGTTCGTGTGTTCTTGGAGAGTCTATCAGATCGCTGCAAGAGTCTATCAGATCGCTGCATCCTTCCAAGTAATCAAAACGATGAAGGTTATACTTTTCCTCTATCGTGTCGGTAAGATTCGCTTCCGCGTTTCTGGTGGATTTCCTACACCTTGTTATCAAGCATCTCCAACTATTTTAGAGGAATTAAGAAGGGTGGTTAAATCATTAAATTTGTTTAATTTTAAAAATTTATCCATATTTAAAACCAGAAATTAAATTTTGAATATAAGAAATTTTAAAAACAATATAATTAATATATTATTTTATTGACTTATGATCAGAACCACTCATATTTTTTAAATTTTTTATAATAATAAATATTAATTAAAAATACGATATATTATATTATAAGTCACTAAATATATAAATTTTTCCTTTTTAGTTTTATATTCTTTGTTCGATCCCTGAATTTAAAATCAGATAACATTTCGTTTTCCTTTTTTAATATGACTTAATTTTTCCTCTTATATCACATTTAAACATAAAATAATTAGAGAGTATTTGGGATTGTTTAAAAATGGAATGAAGGAGCATAATATTTAAAAAAATTCAGACCAATACTTGTAAGACCTTTAATATAAGGCTTAATATAATTAAGACTTTATAGTTTTTCTTCATTTTGGTTTTGTTCACTGAAGTTTGAAGCCGCTGCTTTTAATCCGTCAACTTTACTATGTCTAAAACAAAATTGATCCCTACTGATTAAAAAAGACTTGGAGTTGAAGTTAATTAACGATGTTAAAGGGTTTAGAGTTGGAGTTGAAGTTAACGGTAACAATGTTAAAGGACTTGAAGTTGAAGTCAACGGTGTAAAATTTACATATGTGACCCTAACATGGTTAATTTTGATTACATGCACCGCTCAGTTCTCCCAATACAGCTTAGTTTTTGTACACCATATAATATTTTCTCTGATCTTCATTGTAAGACACTAATTAACAATTCTCACAAAACAATAAAAACAGTTAAAGTTAATAAAGTTGTTTTACAATTTAAGCAACTTCTAATATTACCTCTACTAATTGTACTAAACTCTAATATTATATTAATTATTACTATCACCCACTACCTTTATTAATTATGTGTACATGGAAAAAATAATAATATACGCTTTGGAAATAAACAAGTGTTTTATAAAAATGACAACATATAATTGCTAGTTGGTACTCTTATAATAAGGACCAGAGGGAGTATAAAAGAAATAAGGGTTAAAGTGCAGATTAGCCAACCAAGTGTTACGGTAGGAGCACCGGGCACAAATTTTTTTTGAAGGTATCCAAAATACCAATGAACAATTGAAATAGAGCAAAAATACCAACGAAGAAATAAATTCTGATGAAAGTAGCACAATTTCCATTTTGGTCAATTCGCTGAAGTTTTAAATTTTTCCTTAGTATTTTTGCTCCCTTTCAATTGTACATTATTATTTTTGATACCTTTAAAACATTTTTGTGTCCGGTAGTCTTAACGTAACATTTAGTTGGCCAATTTACACCTTAACCCAATAAATAGTATACACTAAACTCTTTGTCCACTAGTATGAATGCAGAAATCCAAGCATAGACATCCCTTTCCCTGCACCAATCCAGCTCCCTATACCGAACTAAAACACCACAGGCATCTAGAAGAAAATAGGAAGGTGATTATGAGTATGTTTGAGTTGGCGCTAGAACAGTACGTTCATACAAGTCGAGATAAAAATCCTCTCACACATTTACCTCGTAAGCCATAAATCACATTGAAAAAGAAGCAGTGTATCACTCTAAACACAATGTATGGAATTTTAAAAGATTAACCATAGAATAAAGACTTTGTTCCTAGGTTACCACTCCATCCTAATATCCTTAACAAACATCATATGAAACATATGGACTTGGCTTATGTCCTTTGCGGATTGGCAGTCCGCTACCATTCGCTACTCCAAATGGCGCCGTTTTGGCACAAAACACACACCTACTCCCCTTTCTATATATATTAAAAAAAATATTTCAGAGCACTGTCCAGTATTGAAAAGATAATTCAGGATACTGAATCATATTGAAATTTTTTTCATGATTTTAAAAAAATATTTTAGGATCTTGAAAAAATATACTTTAGGATATTTTTAATATCCATCAATACCTGAAATATTTTTGAAAATCCTAAAATAACTTTTTTAAGATCATTAATTATTTTTTCAATACCAGTCAGTAACCTGAAGTATCCTTTTAGTATCAGTCTTCCCTGAACTATTTTTTCAAAATTCTAAAATAATTTTTCAAGATTATGAAGAATTTTTTCAGTACGATTTAGTAACCTAAATTATCTTTTTAATATTTGACAGTACCTTAAAAAAATATATTTTTTTAAAAAAAAAAGGGGGAGTAAGTGTGAGTTTTGTGCCGAACGGCGTCATTTGGAGTAGCCGATGGCAGCGGACGCCAATCCGCAAACGGACATAAGCCAAGTCTGAAACATATGGCGAGGAATATACATATCAATCTCCTCAACGATGCTACGTGCCATGATCATATGGTACTCCTTGTGAAAGTCATCACCACCATTTCCTATAGCCATTGGCGGACCTAGGTGTTGAGCTAGAGGGGTAAGTGCCCCCAAAAATTTGGGATTTTTTTTTTTTTTTTAAAAAATACATGTTTGAATGATTGCTCATCTTTAAATTAAGTTTCCACATTTAATACATCAAGATTGCATTTCGTAATCGGACTGAGGATAAATGGTTGAATGAATGTTTAGTGCCTTATATTGAAAAATATGTATTTGATAACATTGATAATAAGAAAATTATGATGGAATTTCAAAAAATAAGGCCTAGAAGAATGACATTGTAATTATTTTTATTGTAATATACTTTTACTATTAAAATATATGTACTTGAACTTATTGTGTGTTCACCCTTCATCGTAATTTATGTAGCTGCATTTCTAACCGCACTTAGCATTGCTTTTCTAAATGACAGGTTTGTAAAATAATTGCATATCTTATTACATCATCAATATTCACTTGATTTTATAAATATTTTTTTGATATTTTTTTTCTTATTTATATTTTTTTGTTTTTTAATACATTTAAAACTTTCCATAAAAGAAAAAATTTCGGGGCAGCCCCGCCAATTGTGACCCTCCTTCAACATTTTTCTGGGTTCACCCCTACCTATAGCAAAAGACTGCAAAGAAAAGTATTTCCCCTTATGCAGAAGAGAGTCCACATTATGTGCATATAATTATGTGCTTCTTATGCGCTAATACCTTTATCATATCTCTATTAGAAATATGAACATATTTTTTTTATATATTATATTTATTTAGATTTAAATTATATGCGGTTTTTTGAAATGTTTTTTTTTTTGCACCCAGTATCTTAAATTAATTAGTTTCCAGTTCTACATTTGTCTGTAACAGCAGTATTATGGAAACTAATTAATTTGAGATATTGGGTTTAAAAAATATCTCAGAAAGTATCATATAATTTAAATTTAAAATATACAATATATAAAAAAATATACTCATACCTCTAATAGAGATATAAACACATAAAAAGCACATAATTATGGAGAGATAATGTGGAGTCCACGTAACATTGGAGAATCGTTGAATAACATGATCACCACTTAACCTAACAAACATCGTTGTCCGGCGGCTACATTAAACATCAATTTCCATTTTCCACCATTAAATATCAATAAACAGAGAAAAATATCAAATAAAGAAACATGAGACAAAATATGAGTAAATATTCAATATAAACTTCTGTTTTATCACTTTGATCTTATTTATAAGTCATTTTTTAACTAAATTACATATAAGAATGAGAGGTAGTTAGTTCAATGATTATGGGGTAAATTTTCAATTTTGCCCTAAGTTATGAATGAGTATCTTTCAACTATTTCTTCTCTTTATTTTTATTGGTATAATTAATCTGGACAAAATTGTTACAATCTCATTTATTAAAGAAGACTTATAAATAGGATCAAATTTTGTAGTCAAATAATACTTATAAATAATACTCTCCTCATCAAAAACTACAATATACTCCCTATGGTCTTTATTATAAAGCACTAACTAGCAAGTGTATTTAGTTCTTTTTATAATGCACTTTCTTGTTCTCAAAGAGCATTAATTATTTTTTTCTATATATGCTCATAATTAATAAGGTAAGTGGGTGAGAGTAATAATTAATATAATATTATAATTTAGTATAATCAATAAAGATAATATTAAAAAGTTACTTAAATTATATGATAGCTTTATTAACTTTAATTCTTTTTATTAGTTTATGAAAATTGTTAAACATAGTACTCCCTCCGTCCCTAATTATATGAGCAAATTTTAGAGTTGGTTTTGGTCCTAATTATAAGAGCAAGTTTTAACTTTTGTCAATTTTTTCCTATAATACCCCTATTTATACTTATTATTAGGAGCATTATATATATGTGTGTTTACATATATATGTATATTTGTGTTTATGTATGTCAATATATATATGTGTAGATATATATGTGTGAACACACACACACATATATAAACATGTGTGTGTACACATATATACACACACATATATGTTTATATAGCAAGACTATTATTTCAATTAGAAAGCGTGTGGAAAGAAAATTAGATCTATATGTATACATATGGCTATATAAAAAACAACTAATATACTAACTAATATGTCATGGATATCTAACGTAAGACAAATTAGAAACACTTATAATTAAGATAACTTGTGTCATTTTAAATTTATATAAGGACATTTTAGAAAAATGAGTAAAATTAACTAATTTAACTCCTCTCCTTAATTCTCCCAAAATCGGTTAAATTGCTCCTATAATTAGGGACGGAGGGAGTATAATTTATAATAAACACTGGAGAGAGAGAGTATATGCTGAGCAGCATCATGTCGTATCCATTGTTGTGGTGGAAAATGTCAAAATCCGTTCGATAAAACTGCTTGTCTACATCACTGCCACCTTTCATTCATCAGAAGTTGGAATTATGTCATTTAGCAGAGTCGCATTGGATGCCCATAACCCTATAAATATAGGCATACTCAATGCCTATTCCAAGCAAATTATAACCTAACCTTACTAATTACCTGTAGGCTATCAGTCATATTTTATAAAATTATTATCTTAAGCATAAAAAATAAATTTAACCGGTTAAAATCTTATCTATATAATTTATAATTGTAACATATACAAAATTTTAAAAAATTAAATTATAAAATATGACAATAATAATTTTAGAAAATATTCAATCTCAACCATTCTTTTTTACCTGAAAATGAATGAGATTCAGGGAGAAAAATAAGAAAAATAATTCTCAAAGCATCTCCTAGAATTCCCTCACCTAATTGTGTTGTTGGGTTCATCTCCCTTAGAAGGAGAAGTGTGTTTCAGACTCCTTGAGAGAGAGCACCAAAAAAAGGAAATAAATGGGGAGTCTCGTTCCCCGGCATGTACGTACCACGCGCATCACCAATACTAGTATTTCCTAATTCTAAAACAAAATTAGGAATTTGGGTTTTGGAATATACTTTTTCCTTTTCCCATTATTCACCCATCAATCGCCTACCTCCAACTTTTCCAATTTCCCCACAAGATTCTCACGTATTTTCCCCGGAAATTTGTACTCTCAATTTGATTGTTATCGGATTCTTCTGCTTCACAGTTCATCCTTGTTTTTTCTCCATACCCTCAGATCTACGCCCTTTTCTGGCTTCATTTGGCGCGTATTCCTTTTGCCAATCACTGTTCTTGCCGTTTTTTGATCCGTACCTCTTCATTACTTCGTCAACGCCATTCAATTTTAGATCAGATGATGTAGCATCAAGACAGAACCCTACTGTTTCAAAAGCTGAAGGAACCTGGAATTTTCATAGATTTTTGTGCGATTCTTTTTCTGCGTAAAATTCTTTTTTGGTCGTTTTCAAAAGCTGTGAACCTCGAATTTTCATAGATTTAGTGTTCGGGAACAGGTATGGATTTGGACGATTTCCGATCAATAATGGAGACGGCCGGTGTGGACGTGTGGGAGTTCATCGACACCGCAATCGACGTCGCTTCCGTTGAGGACAACAACGAGTTAAAGCGTCGAAGGGACGGAATCGTTCAGCGTCTCTATGAAGCCACTTCAGCTCCTGGACTGTGTCGGAATTGCGATGAGATTCGGCTTAAGTCCAATGGCCACCAAGTAAGCTCTCCAATTGAGAAACAGAGCACTCCTGAACTGAAAAGAGATGCCTCGCCGGTAACGCCGCACTCTAACGGTCAAGATGACGACGATTTCGGTCTTTACGGAGGCCTTCTTGATGATGAGCAAAAGAATATTCAAGAGATTAAAGAGCAACTTGAGGATCCTGACCAGGTTTAGCTGCTTGTTTCTTTTTTCTTTTCATGTCAATTACTCTCTAAATATTCCATTTACACTTGATTAACATGTTAATTTGTTCAATTGTTTCATCAGCCTGAGGATTATGTGGTGGAGTTGCTACAGAATCTAGCGGACATGGATATTACATTCCAAGCGCTGAAGGTAACTTTGTGGCGGCAACGAGTTTTCTTTTCCTCTTCGCATCTCTTTTTCTTTTGTCAATGTCGGTTAGTCTTTACTTAATCATTTGGACTTCTGTAGGAGACTGATATTGGGAGGCACGTTAATCGGTTGCGCAAGCATTCATCCAATGATGTTCGGAGATTGGTGAAGCTACTTGTCAGGTTTTTCGAAGATCCTAAAATTATTTGATAAAGCAAATAAATACAGAAGTTGAAATTTCACTATCTGAGGGATTAATTGCAACTATTCCTCTGTTCCTGACCAGGAAATGGAAGGAGATTGTAGATGAATGGGTGAAGGTAAATCAACCAGGCAATGCTGCTTCTGTCATGGGTAATCTATCTGACTCTCCTTTTGTAAAAATTTGAGTCAAAACTACAATGTTTAGACTAAAACAAACTTGTGATTAACGTTTTTGGCAGCTAATGGAGATTCGCCTATGCAGAAAAACACCCCAAACGGGCACAGTCAGGTTAAAAAATATCTCTTCATTTATCTTTTTTCCCTGGGAAATATGCCCAAAAAAAATTATGCTTTGTTTGTTTTAGCTTTCTAATACTCCAATTCACCTTGCAGATTCCTGATTTTGCATACTCGCCTAATCCGCACTGTAAGTATGGTATTTGTCTATTTGATTCAAAGCTTATACAATTCAATCTCTTGCACCTGATTGTTAATTACGAATCTGTTTGTGTTTCCTGCTCTTACAGATGGGAGTTCTAGTTCAGAGCGGAACTATTCAGAAGCTGAACCAAAGCCAAAGACAATTTCTCGAAGAGTGCTACCAAAACCAGCAACCCCAGTGCCTATTCCTGCTTCTGCTCCTCAAAACGTATGAATATGAATTATAACCATTTTGGAGTCTGACTCTAAATTTGGTTACTGTAAATACGGAGGATGAAAATAGAAATTTGGAGCTCATGCAATCAAAATACTAACTTAAAACCCAGAAAAGCAATAAATGTCGAGTTTGGCTCAGTTGAGTAGCACGCATGATTTTGATCAATGTTTTAGATAATGTGGGAGCCTAAGTAGAGCTACTTTCTAGGGGAAATATTTTTTTTTTTGGCTTAAAAAAAAAGTTTGGAAAGTGTAGCGAGTCTGCTGACCCAAAGCTAAATGATTGCAGAGAAAGAGAGAAGAGAGAGATAGCAATTTTGAAGCGGACAGACTTGCTTCAGCAAGAAGGCGGCTTCAAGAGAACTACAAAGAGGCTGAAAATGGTGGAACCACTGTTAATTTAATGTGATTTTTGTTTATAGTCATTCTTAACCTACCAGTTTTGGCAATGGCTATACAGAGTACTGACTTGTGATTGGTGAATTTTTTGTATAGCCAAAAGACAAAGAACGATCCAGGTGATGGACCTCCATGAGATCCCTAGACCCAAGAAAAATGCCTTCTTTGCAAAGAACAAGTGTGGCGGCGGTTCTCAGGCTAGGCAATGGTAACGGTACACAAAGCACAATATTGCTCGTTGCAAGTGGCAAATTACGTGTATTATACAGAAAAAAGAAAAAGGGAAAAAAAGTTAAAAAAAAAAAAACAGAGAACATTCGGGTGTTGCCGGGGGAAACATAATTTATCCGGTTGATAACTATCTATCTCAGTATCTCTTTTTTTTTTTTCCCTCTTTTTTAAATACCCTTTTACTCTGATGGTGTTTTATTTGGTAAAAATATAAATATTTTTTGAAGGGATACATGAGAGCGACATTTGCATTATTATTTAGGATTTGTTGGAGACAGGGGGTAGTGGCTTAGAATACGGCCAGGAAGGTTTGGATATTTGGTAAAGTGAAGGGACGTGATAGGTGGTGAGTTGAAAAAATAGTCTCTTTTTGAAAACTCAGTCTCCTAAGCAATTGGAAGCGAGGTGGGTCTGATTTGATGAGATTCTTGCATGTGCACCACGCCCCCAACCACATGGCCTTTACCTAAGGCCTAAGGGATTACGTTTTCGTCTTGTTTTTAAACTTTTCTTTGCCTGAAGGGAAGCCAACGATGACCTATGATTTTTCATGCAACCCCAAACAAAAGTTTGTCATTTTTTATTTTGAGTAAATACTCTTTTTGGTCTGTGATAAAAAAACACGGACCCCATTTTGATTCCTGACAAAAAATATGCTTTTTAATTCATAAAAAAAGACAAATAAGGGTCGATTAGGGGATATTTTCATCCCTCACAAATTTCCAAAAGGTCTTTTTTAGTCCCATAAAAAGGACGAATAAGGGTCCGTGTTTTTTGTCAGTGACCAGAAAGGGTATTCACTCTTTTATTTTTTAGATTAAGGCCACTGTCTTCCCTTGTTTTTATGAAGTATAGTTAAAAACTTAAAATCACACTTTTGTTAAAAAGGTAAAAAAATAATTTTGAGTCCTATATTTATTCAGTTATAGAAATTGTTCTTTTCGTGTGTATCGGGATAAATGATAGAAAACTACATAATAAATTTTTGATATAATGAAATGTAGCACAATGATATAAATACAAATAATTTGAAATATACTTATTTTTTAGTAAATCATTAACCAGGAGAATGAATTTTAAAAAAATTTAATAATGTGAAATTTTAAATAATTTTAAAAGTGTTAATACTCATTTTTCAATTTTATACAAAATTATATATTTAATCCTTTAAATTTATATAAATTTTTATTTAGGTCTCTTCATTTTATATAGTTTTGTTTTTACTCCTTTAACTTTAAGGCCTTAAACAACAAATGCTAAAATTAAAATTGTAACATTCCATTTTCAAAAGCCAAATAATTTTTTTTTTCATTAGAGTAGAGCATCGGAGCCAGAGAGTAACCGATACATATATTCAAAATGCCGTAAGTCTGGCTAATTACAGTAACGGTACATTATTCCGAACGTCTAACTGAAATGAAACTACATAAACAGAAAAGATCTTCAGCCGGGTCTCTACTCGGGCTACTTGCCTTTTATCCTCGGTCCTCCTGACCCTGAAGCTAAGTTAAGAGCTGAGGTCCGCACCAGACCTCAGGTAACGGTTAACCTCATATTTACATATACAGCATATGGATTACAAACAATCACAACATAAACAGTATATGAGCATGCAACCAATGCAGATGTGTCGCCCCTTAGCATGCAGACGTATCGCCCTTAGCATGCACATGTATCGCCCATAGCATGCATATGTATCGCCCATAGCATGCACATAGTTATCTTCTATCATCTATTATACATTCATTAAACATATCATCTTTACGCACACAATACACATAGCACATGTACGCATACCATAAATATCAGAGTTAGTGTTACTAGTACGCGAACGTACGTACCTTCATTGACGATATACGGTACGTGTGATGATCGGAACGTGATCACAGTTATCCTATAAGGACAATACCGTATATTTTAATGCTCAATCATCATAACAGTCATTTTAGTCAAAAATGACCATTTTACCCCTGACTTTCCTAATCGGCGGAATTTCGCCAGAACTTCGTTACTTTGACTCTTAATCTTCCAAAATTTTGCCATAACTCTAACTCCAACATATTTTCGAAATAAATATCATATTAAACATTAAAACATGATATCTAAACCATACTTGGAAGATTAAAGATCAAAACAACAACTACCCTAGAACTTCAAGAACTACCGAACTAAAGACTAAGAACCGAAGAACTTACCCTTGAAGAACTTCCTTCAACCTTCTTGCTCCCACTTCTCTCTAAACTCTCTCTCTATTTTTGAAATGTTGAGAGGATTTTGGTGTGAGTTTTGAAGTGGAAGAATGGCCTATTTATAGGCAACAAGGTGCACTATTCATGACTTTACCATCTTGCATAATGACCATTGGATTTAAGGTTTTTGGAAGGCTTCAATCTCCACCATACATGTATGCTGCCGACCTCCATGCCCCTCTTTTCAACAAAGTGACATCATCAAGGTGATGTCACTCCTTGCTTTATGGACTTCCTACCGATAAAGTTCCCTGATCGGTGTTCTAATCGCGTAATCTTAGCAAATCTCAAAAATTCAACAACGTAGTCTTGGAGGTCTATTCTTCCTCTTTAGAAATATCTGGGTTAAAAATTTTTTTTGATCCCATTAAGGGTATTTCCTAGCCTGCTAAAGATTTCAGGGCAACCGCCGTCGGTTACGAAAATAACTTCGGGTAACACCAACTTCGGGACAAAAATTCACTGATTCATAATATGTCCAGATGTTTACCACTTAATCCAAGGATTTCAAGATAGGATTTAATTTCTATCGGTTCTCATTTATCCTGTTGGCCTTTTCAACAAATATCTCTTGCTTTTAACAAAATATCATGATATTATCTCTTTTCCTATCCACTTGCATATTTGCATTCACACACAAACATATTTTCTCTTCTTTTTCTTCCATTATTTTCGAAATTCATGGGCAACTCTTGGCCAAAGAATATGCTTCAAATATCCCATGCTTTATGTTCCCATTGGCTTGTGTTTTTATTTGACTTTTCCACATAACTTCTTAACAAAGTTTTCTTAATTCTTTTTCTCTTCAAAAACCGTCCCCCTCCCCCTTATTTTTTCCATTTTGTTTATTCAATTTACCTATATTATCATTTAATTATCTTAGCAAAAATTCTCCCATTGGTTGCTTCATTATCACATGGATTAAGGTTCAATTAATTAGAACCATTAGATTAGCTTTAGAAGATTCAATCTTGCCCCTTTATTAACCATTAATATCTAATTAGGGTTTTAACTTAGAATATCACCCTTAACCATGCTTAAACAATTAGCCAATAATTATTTATTTAATCACTTACTAATTGTTGATAATTTTCTTATTTAGGATTAATCATTGTCTCAACTATTAAACTGACATTGGTATTTTATGTCCCATGTATTATATTAAAAATCATGGGGTCACTTATGATCCCCAAAATAATATTTAATTTCGCCTTATTATTTTCCAAGGAAAATAATCCCAAAAATTATCTAAATTAGAGACAACATACTTTCCTATTTTTAATAAATATTTATTTGTCTCTTAAGATTTATCACAATATTTTTAGGGTATTTTATAACCCATAATTGCATTTAGGGCTTTCCAGCTCTTTATTTTCTCTAATTTTAATATAAATGCCCTAGAAACATAACATAATTACCACATAGGTTTTGAGACCACATATTCACCTATTTCCAATAGGTATTATTTACTAAATTATGATATTTATCATAAGTGAGATTTTAGGGTATTACAAAAATATCAAATGTTCACAAAAAATTATCAAATATTAACATATTAGTTTAATTTTTAAAATTATATTGATTGTTAAAAAAATAATATTATTTGCAAATAACAATGTTAGGATTAGTGAACTAAAAAATATTTTATTAAATAAAGGGATCAAAGGATGAAAGGAGTCTAGAAGAAGAAAAATAAGAAGAGAATTTCTTGTTTTGAAATGTTTAATATGCAATATTTTTCTTATAAAAATTAGTTAATGGAGCATATTTTGTGCCTAATTTAAATATTAATATGGTGTGAAAATAAAACTTTTATTAATTAAAATAAAATAATATTTATTAAAATTTGTACACAAATGAGGCTTTCGCCAAAAGGGATGATGTGTGTGCACAGTGTGACAGTATGTAAATAGTTTAGAGTTTAGAACTTGTGTGTACCTTAGGATTTGACCTCTGTATTTATAGAGTGTACCTTAGGTTGGATATCGTGGGCCTTGCGTGATCTTTGGCCCGAGCATCCTAATTGTTATATCATATCTAAAGATATTCCTGGATTATGAGTGAATTAAGATCCTTCTTTATATTAGATAGATTCTGATATGCATTATCTCTATTGTTGGGCCGTCCCGCTATTGGGTCTGATATAGGTCTGTAACAAAATTAATCACTAAGGAAACATTATATATATATATAATCATCTTCAGATTTTTGTTTTGTGAAACATGGATGGGACTAAAATATTTTTATGGGAACAAATAATTTTGTTTGGACGGATGTAAGAGAAATTCTTATAAGGCACTGTGCGTAGTTTATTTCTTATAAATAACATCTATGATTCTAAGTGTATCCCTAGAGAGGGGGAAAAAACATCTATATGTAAGTGGGGAAAGCCCTCGGCATTCCGTGATGAATGTCAAACCAAACAACTGATGTATTATTGTTTTTACGATGGTTGAGATATATTTCATGTTGATATTTGACATATTTTTTAAAGCATAAATATGAGATATTATTAGATTTAATTATGATTAGATTTTAGGTTAGACTATTAGCATATAGTTTGCTTGTATAATGCCTTATTTGCACTTTTCCTCAGTCTAAGGATTAATAATATTTATAGCTTGTTTGGTTCGATTCCGGGGAAGAGAATTACATCTAATCATGATGTAACAAACCGATTACAACGTTTGGTTGGTCATATATAATGTAAAGAGGATTACATTTTGTAATCTGGATTACATTACTAGAATTGATGAATGAGGATGCAGACATCCTGTAATCAAGCAAAAATACATTATTGTCATCATAATTTTTAAATTGACCAAAGTGGCCACCCATAAATGTTGTTAAATATTAAATAATTACAACCACTAAATATTTAAAAAAAACTAATTAATACTATAAAATTTTTAAAAATATCCCCAATTAAAAATTAAGAAATTTATATCCCGCCATTAAAAAATGTTAAAATATCCCATTAAATAATATATCCACAATTTCCCTCACTGTTTTTCATGTAGAATTTATTGGTGACATAAAAAACACCAAAATATCACTCCGTCCTTGTGTTCTGGTTCTGACCAAACTAAACACCCAAATTAGCAACAACCAAGTTTACATTTTTAACCACTAATTAGTCTAACACGTACTACCATTAATCATCATATATCATCTTATACATTATTAAAACAACATAAATATCCAAAAATTCCTTTTGACCGAAACATTAGGGTGCCCCAAGATATTCATAAAACTCATCAAAACCTCAAGAAAATTGGTTCAAAACGAAGCTTATGCTTACCTTATCGCAATTCTACAACCAGTTCGAGAATTCGGCGACACTCCATCTAACTATATGGCACAAAACACCTCCAAGAAAAAAATTGAGACCATAGAAATGAAGCTCTCGGTGAGTAGATCAATGTTTGTGAAGGACTTACCGGATGAAAATGGCGTTACAAGGTCAAAATCGGCTCTGGAACTTCAGAGATTTTCATTATTCACCTTCCTTCTCTCCTCTTCCTTTTTTCCTTGATTTTTCTCAAATTCTCTCTCCCTCTTTGTGCTAGCTGAATTAGGGGTCTTTGGAGGATTAAATTATCTTTAATCTCATGTAATTAACTCTTGTGTTGACATGCATCAAAGTGATTAAAGCTCAAGATGCTAAGTGTCCTTGAAGCATCTCCTTCACTTTTATCTCTCTTATTAGGCACCACTTGATGTCAAGCAAAGGGAGGCCTGATGAATTCCCCTTACTCCCAGGTTCAATGTTCGGAAAAGTCAAGTACCCGACCAAACCAGAGACCAGTGGGTTCTTCGGACTCAAGCACTAGGTGGCGTGTTCTGAAGATGCTAACACAAAAGTGATATTGTACTTTGTCATGATGAGAAGACACTTATCATATTCCTAGGAGCCAACACAAAAGTTGCTTCATCATTTGCTATCATGACCTACTTTGTTAAACTACTTTAATAAAGTTACTTTATCGGTGCTTACTCGAGATTTTACTCGGGATTGGGATGCACATACCGAGGCTTGCCAAATGGTGCCAGGCTAGTGTGTGTGTGTGTGCGCCTCCACATGGCACCACATACTAGTGTCTTTTCCAAAAACGCATGGTATACATGTCTGTCCTGGAAATTCCATGTGTGCACCTATACCGGCACATTTTGCTCAACTAATCAGTCTCATTTTCATGCTATTTTCCTCTCTTTTTATGTCCAAATTAGACCTTGGGTCATTTATGTCTTCAAGTGAAGGAACTATGTAGTTATCTCAAACTAATTGGGACTAAGTTCATCACAAAATTTTCACTATCTAGTCAATACATTTAGCCGTTGTATACATTTTGGGATATTATTACACTTGGTCGTCTTTGGCTTTTATTATTGGAGAAAATAAGAGCTCCTTGATTGCTTAGCCAAATGATCATTTTGCTTACATTTCCTCAGTTTTTGAATTAAATATTGTCTTCCTTTTTCCCTTTTCATTTTTGGCTGAAATTTACATAATAAAATGGGCAAAAAATTGTGCTCTTTTTTTTCTTTATATTACTTCTTTCTAAACATTATTTCCCTTTGGATATGAGTTAGATTCTATGTCATTCTGACACATCCTAAAGGAATCGGGTACTTTCTTCCCACTAATTCGCACTGAAATTTATACTATATTCCGGGTGCGGTTTCTAAAAGTCATTCTATTTCTTATGCATTCATGGGACTCTTGCTAAACTAGACTTAACAGTCTACTTTATTCAAGCTTATTCTCTTGCCTCAAGTCCCAAAATTCATGATATTATATGGGGACCCTATAGGTTGCCTAAACATCTAGGACATCAACACTTTCTTACTATAGTTACTGATAATTATTCGAAAGCTACAGTTGTTTTTAATGAAAAACAAATCCGAAACTATCAATCATATAATTAAAGCGTTTCATAACTTATGTTCTAACTCAATTTTCTCTTCATGTTAAGAAAGTAAGAAACGATAAAGGCACTAAGTTCACATATCATGAGTTTAGAAATTACTTTGGAGAGAAAGCAATTGTGTATGAGACAACTTGTCCCTACACCTTGAGCAAAATGGAATAGTAAGAAGAAAACATAGGACTTTAATGCAAAAATAGGACTTTAATGCAAATATCTAGAAGATTGACTTTGCAATCAGGAGTTCCAGTTAAAAATTGGAATGTGTTAAGATTGTCACTTTCTTAGTTAACCAAATCCCTTAAAAAACAAAAACAAAATTTATAGTTTATAGAAAGTTGCCCAATTATGGTAATCGGAGAGTACTCCGTCAATTCCATGTGTTTCCTTGAGTGATTCCAAATTTTTCACTATCTATATTGAGTTAACTAAAAGCTTATATATCCTGGTCACTCTCATACCACGTAGAGCTTTAGATAGGGAAAGTTTATTCTTGTAATGTTGTATGCTGTGTTAAGTGATGGATCCTCTTGTTGTGTTAGCATTAGACTTTTACGTCAATTTTCAAGGTTGGTAGCGTGAGACCTGCATGTTTTGTGAGGCATAAATAAGATTGATTCTTTTTGTCATCGAAGGTGGAGGGATATCTTTATAATCTAAAGTAAAAATACTTTGTTAAGTATATTCTTAAATCAATGAAAGAAAATGCTATCAATTGTATTTGTTGAAACAACTATTTTGTTAAACTCTACACAATGAGTATTAATTCCTTTAAAATAATTATATTTGTTCTCACAGTAAGATTTTAATATGGAAGTTCAATGAGTGTTGTTATTGTTATACATATGCTTGTGCTAGAGTCGGTGTACTTTGTTTAAGGCTAACTAGACTAGGTGGGATTATTTTGGCTTAGCCTATGCGCTGATCACGACTCAGATTTTGGGTCATGACAGGGAACCACGATAGTCTATTAGTGAGAGTCGCGAAAGAACCTCTCCTGAATTAAATTCGTGGATGGCAAATGTTTCTTGAAAAATGACTCCTCCCCAATCTTGTATGACGAAGGCGATGAGCAAGACGCAAACAACAACAATGAAATTTAAAAGCTTAGGGAGTAAGCAAAGCAAGTCAGCACTTAGCAATGCACATGCATAAGGGCGACGACCATAATGGTTTGCCTAGTTTATTTGCGCTCTTTATTCATTCTAAGCATTAATAATATTCATAGGCTCTTTTTTTACCTCTACTTCAGTCTCTACTTCAATCCATTAAATTTCTGCCATGCTTGATAAGAAAAATATGCCTCCTTCCCCTTTTTCTTTTTAAATAATACTTTAAGAACTCTTTTCAAAAACCCCTTATAAAGAGTGGGTCTATATCACTGATAATTTCCGCTAAAGCACCATGTAATTTGTTGAGATAAAGTAAAAATTTGTTATGTCATTTTCTTACGGGCTATGTGTTGTGGGTTAATTGAGAAATTACTGTTGATGTGATTAGAGTTCTAGCTGAACTATTTGTTGCTGTCAATATACTTTCATGGAGGAAATTTTTGTGAGTATTTGAGCATTGTGTTTGCTCTGGTTTTGTAATTGTTGCAGAGAAGTTTGGTCTACTGTGAAATTCACTGCTACTGCATAAGAGCTTACTAAAAATTTGTTGTTGTCAATCATGTTGTGGGCACATAGGTTGCGAATTGTCGGCTCTGTTAGAAGGGTAAAGAGGGAAAGAACGTAGAGAGAAGAGAAACTGTAAAATGTGTTGTATATTCATATTCTAAAACATGTAGTACAATTAAGAGGTCATGCTTAACGGTTAAATACTAACCAACCTGACCCCCAATCTCCCATGTGTCTCATAGACATGGTACCACATAATCGATCTTTTTATTTATTTAGTATTATTATATTTTGCTGCTACATATATCATGTTGTGTTAGAACCAACGTTGTTATTGGCCTTGTCCTCCCAACAAAAACACGTCCTTTATTTTGAAAATGCCTAGCGATAACATGTTTGGCATCAGGGTGGGAGCCTTAAAAGTGGCTTTAAAACTGTGAAAGTCATTTTTTTTTTTTTTGATACATCTGTGAAAGTCAATTTTAACTCTCAACATACCGTTTGGATTAGTGATTGGCCTAATGTCCTTTTGGTTTAAAAGCTACGGTGGAAAAGTTGGAATTTATATCTTTTACATCTGGCAACGTGGAGAAAGGAGGGAGGAGAGAAGAAAGTGACGCGTATAGGAGGAAGGAAAAAGAAGATAACATCTTTGTGCGCTGACCCGGGGCGAAGGATTAGTCTCATAGCTACCGGCTGTGGGGATACCTTGATATTGTATCAAAAAAAAAAAAAAAAAGAAGATAACATCATGGGTCCCATATTCATTTAATAGAAAAAGGATAAAATTATTTTAGAATAAACATTAACCTTGTATAAGAAAAGATAAAATTATTCAACTGGGCCTAATAATTTATCATTTATATATGTATCTAAAAGGGGGAAAATTAAATAACAGAATTAAGGAAATATTATCATATTAAAAATTTAATTAGTAAGAATGATTTGATAATTTTTTATACAAAGAGAATAATAAACATATTTAATTATAAGTATTTTAGTGTTTTCAAGTTTTTTCAATAATTAATTAACTATTTTTTACTTTATATAAACTTAATTTTAAATTTTGTTTTAAATTATCACAATATATACCTATAATATATATGTATTATTTAATAAAATTCATATCATTTTCAATTATTTTCTATCTAAACTTGGTTTTCAAATTATCATCCAAACAAGTTTCAGTTGAAAAAAAGCTACTTCTGTCACCACCAATACAAACATAAATCATATTTACAATTTGACTTTTATTCTATCTTAAATTTGCAAAAGTTATTTTTTTAAAAAAAAAAAATCACTTATATCATTGTTAATTTAAACGAGCCAATGTCTCTATCTAGAATAGCCTCCTATCATGTTCATTTTAAATTGTCAGGCAGCGAAACATTTTTTTAAACCATGTAGTACATAAATCTTCTACTTAGTCATATCAGAACTTTATTCGTCCTATATGAATTAGTATAAAAATTTTCGAGAAAAAAAAAATTAGTATAAAAAATAAATTCATTTTACAAAATTTGGTATCATAGTCTAATTCGTTATATGTTATTGAGTGTTAGAATCTAGTTCATCCTACATCAAAAAGCTTGTCATAGGTGTGTTTGTCCATGTCAAATGGTCACACCTACTTTTGATCAACTCATTGATGTCTTTTGAAGTTCTATCACACTTTGGGTTTACATTAGGTACACATCTCTTAAGTGCATCTTATGCGATTAGAGGGATGAGCACATTTTTTATTTTTATATATTTTATTTATTTAGATTTAAATTATATGATACTTTTTGAAATATTTTTTTACACTCAGTATATCAAATTAATTAGATTCTAAAACTGGAAACTAATTAATTTAAGATACTGGGTGAAAAAAAAAATTCAGAAAACAGCTTAAATATATATATGCATATATATATAGATATATATATAGATATATATATCTAAATATATATATATATATATAATATATATCTAAATATATATATATATATTTAGATATATATATATATATATGCATATATATATATATATATATATCTATATATATATATATGTTACGGACCTAGCTTAGGCCCATTATCTCACTGGCTAGTACAGGGGGCAACCCACCATCCGTGGGACCCAGCCATGACCTTGGACACGCACCCACGATCCTGGACATGCACCCACGATCATGGATATGCGCACACGATCCCTTCTAAGCCTTGACTTATCTACATACAATCACACGGCACACACAAGACCCCTTAGGCGAAACGCCCGCTTGTGTACCGTGATCATACCCTCTCCCGAACGCTTGACCCATAAGCATACGGGAAGGGCACCGAGATCCTATATCAAACCACCGGACCTTCAATAGGTAGGACATCCGAGTTCTACACCGAGCAGTGGCGCCGACCGTGGGGATCAATAAACTTCTATTCCCGTGACCATGAGGATAAGCACTCGTGCTTCGAGCCAAAGACAATCGGAGGCGGATCAAGCGGGGACAACCGTCAACCACCGCGTCAACCACCCCGTAATGAGCAATGATTAACCGATGACGATGGAGACCATCGGGAAGGAGAAGATCGGCTTTCTCGGCCGGAAGAACCATTGATTCCCAACAATGAACGACATCAAAGGACAACCCGTCCGACACGGAGTCCTCGGCTCCACGAAACCAAGACCGTGGACCACGAATTCCAGTGCGGAGGAGGCGGGACATCCCACATGCCGAGCCGGACTTTCGATCTCTTCAAGCGGGATGCTTGCGATAATGAGACGGGTGGACAACATAGACAAGCGCCATACCCTTCACTATCGGCGAGCGGAAGAGCGGGAGAAAAGGCGGACCCACACCCTTTCCAGCGAGGACTGGGAAGATAAAACTTGGAGAGAGGACGACGATGACGAGAGCTCGGCTCGTCGCACTGACAGGCGGAAGGCAGAAACCGTCGACAGCAGGAGGGCCAATAGGAGAGACAGGTCTGACTTCGGTTCGGGGCTTGGACGACTCCCCGACCTTAGGCCTCTTTGGCTCGGCCTGCCTCGAAGACTCTCCGACCTTCGACTTGCCCAACTCCTTGGCCGACCTCTTTCTCCCCTTGGCGGCAGGCGCGGGGATCCCAGAAAGGTATTGAGGCTCTTTCATCTTAAGACACGTACGAAACACATACACCATGTTAGCTACTAGGAAAGCAAAGATGATCAATACAATACTAAGACGCGGAACAACGCCGATGTTAAATAACAAAAATGCCATACTCGGCCCCGACGCCATCTCATCTTGACGCGTGCCTCGGCCCGATATTGGGCTACTAAGGAGCCGGCCCCTACTGACTGTTCGCTCGAACGTGGTCTATTATGGCATCAATGGCCTTCCTTTCGGGCTTGGCAGATTGGACCGCTCCACCTTATAGGCGCTAGGGGACACATTGTGGTGATCTTGACACCAATACAAGTTAAACTCCCGGTCGACCTTTGGAGAGTCCGGCCCTTTGAGGAACCAAGGAGTTGTACCGGTTTAGCGACGACTTTGAAAAAGTTGCCCTTGAAGCGTTTGAAAGAGTCGAGGCCCAGGGTAAACAAGCGCCGATTGGCTATTCCCGAATGGAGGTCCAGCCCTTCAGCTCGGCTGGTTCCTTCCCGGAGCGAGAGGTGTGGGGGTTGAAGAAATAGAAGAACATGGAAGTGGTGCAAGGCAGTCCAAGGCTGCCGCGTGAGAAGAAGAAGACGACGCCATTATACCTAACACAAATAAAAATATAAGAGATCAGAATCTTCCTAGCATACCTGATGTCAATAATTGAAGGCGGGACTCTACAGTTGTGGTAAGATTAAAATCCAAGTCAACAGGACTCGGCGATATTGCTTGAGGAGCCGGGACCAAATTGTGTCGGCACGAGCCCAAAATTGAGTCGGCTGTGGAGGAATCCCCACAAGAAATAAGTCGGGAGCACTCATACAAGCAGTCATAGCAAGGCCCGATGTAGGAATCAACCTCGGCCCTTGGACCCGAGCTGGCCACTTTGTTAGACTGGCTATTCGGAAGGTCCGAGAAGTTGACACATCGAAACTCGGGTTAAACTCCCTCGGATTAGGAAGAAGCGGGAAGGAAACATTCGGACTTCCCTAACCGACGATGCATCGTCTCGGATTTTCGTCGGCCCACCACCGAAGTTCTTCCCTTGCCTCCACGGTGATCGGTTAAAGCAACGGTTTGCGGCGTTGGACGGGAAGATTCATCGCCCCAAAGCCACCAACGGCTTTTTCCCTTGACGGTGTGGCGTAGTTCCGCCGATTCTTCGGGGTCATATTCTTTATGTCCTTTGACATTGGGAGCCACTCTACTAAAGGTATTAACGAAAAGGAAACGACTCACTCGAAAAACAGGGGAGTTTTGCACAAATGAAGGAACCGAAAACGGGACTACGCGAAAACCCACTCAACAAGGGAATTTACCTGAATTTCAACTAAATACGGACGCAATCTCACAGGAAACGGCAGATCGAGCAAGAACAAAAGAAAGAGGCAAGGAAACAAGAATACCTACCTAGAATATGGAGATGATCGAGGAAGTTGTGGAACGAAGATGGTTCACGACACGGGTTATCCTTCGGAAAGCGAGAATCGTCGGGAGAGAAGTTCTTCAAAGCAACGTTGATAAAATAACAAGGAAGGAGACTTGGCGGGTATAAACCTTTCGAAACCCAATCGACGGGGGCAAAAGCGCCTTTTCCATCGGTCAGAAAGGATGACGTGACCTTCTCATTTAATGCGCGTCTGTCAGGCATTAATTACGCCAAAGCCCGTATAGGCCAGCACCCCCTCAATTCGGCTTCACGACAGTCGAGGACGCCAGCTGGCATAGGCAAATGATAACGTAGAAGAGGAATCGACAGCAAGATCCGGCACAAGGAGCAGGAGTCACGTCAATTATCCCGCTTGCTCGTTAGGCTAATCGGCCTCGAGAAAGGACCCGCATTTGGAGTCTTCGACCGTGCAAGAAGCGAGCCGGATGGTCGAAGAACAACAAAATTTAAACAAGCATAACCCGGACCACATGTCTGGGGGCAATTCAACCAGAAGACTTGTAGTTCCGAGATTGCTTGAAACTCTGATAGACACCTTATCAAAGTAAGACGGGGGGCAGCTCCGATACAACTAGAGGATCCAGCAACATGTTCACCCCGGTTGGTACATTCATTCTAAGCCTTGACTTATCTACATACAGTCACACGGCACACACAGCACCCCTTAGGCGAAACGCCTGCTTGTGTACCGTGATCATACCCTCTCCTGAACGCTTGACCCATAAGCATACAGGAAGGGCACCCAGATCCTATATCAAACCACCGGACCTTCAATAGGCCGGACATCTGAGTTCTACACCAGAACAATATATATGCATATATATATATATATATATATATATATATATATATATATATATATATATATATATATATATATATATATATGCATCATCCCTTCTAATTAGAGGGCATGTAAGGAGCACATTATAAGGGAGAAGCACCTTATGTGCTCCCTTCTCTTTGCCAACAATACATAATCAACTATGATAAATTTTCTCAATTCAATTTCTTAACAAAAATTTAACTTATAATTAACACTCAAATCCAGCTTATTGCTCTAATATGTTAATGAGCACTTACTCCCAACTTCACCATCTTATATTAAATTAATCTTTCCAAACAAATTCTTTTACTACCCTAGTTAACTTCTTAAAATTACAATCAATGACAAACATGTAATTACATTGAATTTAGTTTAATTAATCTTCTTGTAAATACTCATTAAATTAATTAAGATGACATAAAAGTTGAAAATATGAGCCGAAAGTAAGCTTAATTGGTTGAATGAACAATTACTCAGAAAAGAGACATCCGGCCAATCGACTCGGTTCTGTGAATCGTAATTGACAACACTTATTTAAGATATATATATTAGGTATAAGAACCAAGTTTTTTTTTTTTTTTGATTTAAGAATTTTAGGAAAGGGGTCGGGCTCACCCACAATCCAAGGGCAGGGCGCTTTGGTTTCGCTCCGCAGGGCGTACTGGATTAGAGAGTACACATACCTCCTCCCTCAACGCCTTGACCAATGTTAACTAAACTAATTTGGAGAGAATAATTAGGGAGAAACCAAAATGTATTATTCACAATGACAATTAGTACATTATGACCCCTTACTTCATATTAGCTAGGATCCTCTATTTATAGATTAGGGACCTAACTAACTTCCTAACTAAATCCTAACTAATTGTTAACTAACCAACTAACAACACATTATATTCTAACACGTCCCCTCAAGTTGAACAATATTTATTTTATATGTGCTCAACTTGAACAATACAAAATAAGGGGTAAGGTGAATTAAATGGACTAGTTTTACAATCAACAAAAATACAATACAAAACTTCCTTCAATTCACAACAATCTTCCTTCATTCTTCTTTCGCTGATTCACTTTTGAACAGCTTCAATCTGTAAGCTTATGAACTTTCTTCTACTGTATTCAAGCATGAAGTCTAAGCTTCTGAACTTTCTTCTTTTCCACAATTGATAGGAGTGAGGAGGCTATTTTTCATTGCTCTCTACTCTGGGTGTTTCTTGGCATTATTCAGAGAGAATCCGTGCAGATGCTTCGGATCTTGTAATGCCAGCCTCTGTTTGGGCTATTTCAACACCTTTCTTTAAGATCCAGACAATATTGACTTCGGATCTTGTAATGCCACCCTCTTTGTTTGGGTGGTTTTTTGCTTTTGAGGATCCGCGCTTTTGAGCTTCGGATCTTGGAAGACTACCTTCTTCTTGAGTTGTCTTCTTTACTTTGGGCCTCTAAAGTTAATACTTGAGGCATTCCTTTGAACTTCTGTGGAGGACTGCCAATGCCAATCTCACCAAAATATTGAATAGTGAATTGTCGCTTCCCAAGAACAACATTATCAGTTCGTGTTTGACAATACCATTAGACTAATTTGATGCCAACAAATCCCAAATGGTCTCATTATATATTTCCAGTATTGAAGCCTGCATTAGTCATTAAGTCAACTTGCAATCTGATAGAGCCTTCTTCACAGTTGCAGCATCACTAGATATCTGCACAAGTTCATTAGAGTTCAAGGCACAAGGAGGCAAATGTACATCTTGTAGTATTCGAATATGGGCACCAGTATCACTACGGATGCTCTGGACAATTTGTCCACCTTTTCCAATGACACAACCTATTTTATCCTACACTCCTTAATCCAAACCAATCTACAATAAACTCCTTTTGAAACACCCAGGACCTTCAACCAGAATCTTCTCATTGGATTCAGATTCAAACCAGAGTTAATATTTTCAATGCCAGCATTCTCCCAAACAACTAGCAAAATCATGATGACTTAGCAAAGTCCTTTGCCACCACATGGCAACATGAACGGATCACCACCGAATTGCTTCGAAGTTCAAGAGATGTAGTTGGTGGCAGTGAGAATTTCAAAATCCAAAAACAAGAAAAACCAAAATCTTGAATCCAGAATTAAAAGGAAAGCATATAGACCACGAGAAAATCTTAAATCAAGTGGCTATGAACAATGGCGAGACAGATGTCCAGATTAATTGCAGACCAGAAGATGCAAATTTCCAAAGAGGCAAAATAGAGATAGCAGACTAGAGGCAAATCAAAATTGTAGAATCGTCAAGTTTTGTATGACTATTCTTGTTTCTTGGGTCAGAGATTGCATGGGATATTCAAATACGATCTTCAAGACATCTTGGAGGACACGAACGAGATAATCTTCCTCATAGACAATATGGTCATCAAATTTGAGTTCGATGTTAAAACCCAGAGCGGGTTCTACCTTCTGGTAAACATCTTGAAGGGGACAATCGATGTTGAGGAACCTTCATCCTCAGGGATGGCCTGGATCTCCTTGAGGGTTTTGGTGTAGAGGCCGATGAGCACATCTCGCGCGTTCGGGAATTTCTTGGGTCTCCTCGGGCATCGCCAGAACGCACCGCCATTTAAAGCCGGAACTAGCCCTCGAGTTCGCGTTCTTGCATACCAGCGCCGCCCCCTTCCTGCTTAGTTTTGCGAGCCTCAGAACCCTCGAGAAATCCTTCCGGCGAGAGTTCACCACCAAGAAGTCTATTTCTGACAAACCGTTCACGGCTTCCTCTAGTTCTCCCACGATGACCTCCGGTGACGACATGCCGGCCTCGCCCATGTTCCGAACTCGAGAAATCCTTCTGGCGAGAGTCCACCACCAAGAAGTCTAGGTTCTCGCGCTCTCTTTCCCTCTATTCTGGGTTCTCGGATCTCTTCCCCCTGTTGAATCTTGGAGTCTCGGTGCGGCAAAACTGGGTTCTTGGTGGTGACTGGTGGGGTGAGAGAGGCGCGATGAGCTGGCGGTTGTGGGGTCTTGGAAAACAGCTTCACATGTTATACATATTTAGAGACCTTTCTTGAATCAACGTGGGCTTCGGTGGCTTGGACTACATCAATGCTTGGATCCGGATCTTGCTTTTTTTCTTGGACTTCCGGCGTGCATCTCCTTTGGGCCGCCGGTTTGGAAGAAAAAAAAATATAACCTGATGCTATGATACCATGTTAACTAAACTAATTTGGAGAGAATAATTAGGGAGAAACCAAAATGTATTATTCAGAATGACAATTAGTACATTATGACCCCTTACTTCATATTAGCTAGGATCCCCTATTTATAGATTAGGGACCTAACTAACTTCCTAACTAAATCCTAACTAATTGTTAACTAACCAACTAACAACACCTTATATTCTAACAACCAACTCCAGAATCGAACTTCCTCCCTTTGGTGAGAGTGCCCGACCCCTTTGCTAGTTGAACCGACGAGGGGTTATAAGAACCAAGTTCTTCCCACATCAATTGGTACCAAAGTCCAATTTAACCTACATCACTCGTATTCAACTCATTGATGTCATATATGTGTTGTCAATATCTTATGGTTACACCTATAATCAACTCATTGATGTCGTCTATAAGTACTACACCTCTTTATTTTTGCCAAATCAATGCCACTTACAATAATCATTTCTAACGAACATGCTTCTTCAAGTGAACGCGCAAAGGAAACATAATCATATGAAATTGCCAAACTTAAAAAGGGTTACAAAAATGTACATGTGTTTTAACTTGTAGAGTGCTCAACACCAAGTGTTTTTTTTAGGTGCACAAATACACATAAACTTTTAAAATGATGGCAAAAATATCATGGCCGTTAGATTTTCTTAACTGACGTTACTTTTTGATGTGGGGCCCACACTATTAAGAAAATAAAAATGACAAAGTTTTCTAATTTCCTATAATGCCCTTGTCTTCTCCGATTCATTCCATCGACCACCAAGAGATGAAGGACAAATCTTTATGGAGTAGAAGCTTTCCGTCATTTCATTGTTGGTAATGTCATGTTTTTGTTTTTGGGATCGGCCATTGTGTTCCCTGTTTATCTTGTAGTCTCTTTGCTTCCGCCGCCATTTACCCCTCCATTCAAAACCCCACATTCATTTCAAGCCCATCGACAATTTCTCTGCCGCCATTTCGAAATTTGGTTTTTGGGTTTTTGTCTGGGTTCTTGTTTTGACCCTATTCACTGAATCACTTGACGATGATTTTCTGATCAATTTTGTAGGATAGTTTTCGCCACACAAAAAATAAAATAAAAGATAACTTTTTTCCTGCAAGTATCTCTTCGATTATGGCTGTTGTTGAGAATGCTGGGGCCATAATCGGCTCTTTCGGTGAAAATTTGGAAAACCGTAGTGTCCTCGGACTCAACTATACCTAATGAACGGGAGAAATCGAAGCTCAAACCTGTTTCCATGGGTAATGGTATAGAAACTAATGTTCAGACCGTCAATGGTGATCGGAATCTGAACGTTGTCTTCAACAACAACGATATCGTCTCGACTACTATATCAGTCCCCAATAATAACTATCAAGCTCAGATGGCTCAAATGAGAAATGGATTTGAAGAAAATGGGGTCCAGACTCAACAGATGGTAATGAACAATGGAGGATATGGCATTAACGAAATTTATAATGGGGTGAGTGAGAAATGGTGGAGACGACAATGGTGAAGAGCAGTGGTCTAAAAGCAGAGGAAGAGCACTCCAATCAAAATCTCTTCATCGACAAGGATGAGAGCAATTTTTTTTTAGTTTAGGGGCATTTTGATATTTTCACATTGTAAGTAACGCCAGTTAAGAGAATCTAACAGCCATGGTATTTTTGCCCTCATTTTGAAAGTTTAGATGTATTTTTGCATCTAAAAAAAGTAGTTGATGTTGGGTGCTCCTGAGAATAAAACATATGTGTATTTTTATATCTTTATCCAACTTAAAATAATCTTTTAAGTATGCAATTTTTGTCTAAAATGCACTTAATTAACATAGGCATTAAACTCTTTACTATCGTAAAAACTGGCTGAAATAATCTGCAACTTTCTTCAACTTTATTGATTTTGGAATGCAGTTCATCAACTCAAGAGGTTGTTAATTAGTCATTTTAAATATTACTAATGATGACATTTTCAAATGATTTGTACAAAATTTATGACATTCAATATTGGGTAAAGGTACAAAAATACACATGTGTTTTTCCTTAAGAAGCGTCCAACACCAAATGTTATTTTTAGGTGCAAAAATGCATATGAACTTTCAAAATTGGAGCAAAAACACCATCTCTGTTAATGTCTGTTAGTTTTGGGGTGGGGCCCACCATGTTAAAAAATAAAAAATGTGAAGATTTTGTAATTTCCCTCACTATCCCTGTGAACATCTCTCACTCTCTTCCTCCTTCCCTTCACCTCCACCATTTCCTTCTCAAATATGGAAGGCGGCGACGGCAATCTCCAGTGAGAGCGGGACCTTCTCCATCTCTGGCATCACCATCTTCATCTAACACTCTGGTTCGCAAGAAGATAGTGAAGAAGAAAGGCAAAACTTTAGCCTAACCTAGAACCAAAAAAAAAAAAACTTAACAAATGAAAAACGATCCTTATCAAAATCTAGAATCCAAACAAAGGGAATGGGAAAATGCACAGACCTCGGGAGACATAATGCACAAATTTGGGCATGCTCAACTATTCCTGCCGCTGAAACGCAACACCCTTATATTTCCGTAGCTAAAACAATCCATCCTAAGGATTTCGAATCCAGAAATTCGACTTCCCATGGTCATCAATCAAATCTTAAAAAAACCCAAAAACGTAATTGAAATGACGAGAAAAAGGAATGAAAATTAATAATTCATAAAAAAAAATTAAATAAGCTTAAACTTGAAGCCAGGAATATCGTTGATAAATCTCAATTTTAATATATTTTATCCCACCTTATTCATTTATTTTGGGGATTATTTTAGGCTAATTTGGAATTATTAGATAATATTTGGATTGTTAGCCAATTTTAAGAAATAATATAAATCAGAATTAATTATGAGATTATTGGACTTAAATTATTAATATTCTGATTGATATCTTATGATTGAATAATATTTCTAAATATATGATAGATCACGATTTTATTTAATTCTTGTAGGACAAGGAAAAACATATTAGAAGATCCTATGATGCATAATTAACCTTGGATGCTGAAAGAAAATTTAATGATGAAATTGTATTGAGCTTCCTAACTTTTTTAATGGGTTTAAGTTGGTACCCAAAAATTCATCTCATCCTTCCCATTAAACAACCTAACCGCCAAGAGAACACTCGCGCTCTCTTTGAGAGCCGCACACACGCAAGCAGTAGAAACACACGCATATTCACGCTAAAGGGAGAGCCGCAGATCGGGACTGCACGCTGAGGCAGACGCAGTCACTAGAAGCATTGAAGAACGCTGGAACCCAGAGAATAAAAGCCATCATCATATACATTCCTTTCATCCACTCACGGGACCCAGCATGATTTCCTAGTGCATCAATTGAATCTTCAATTTATCAATTCACATGGCTGTGGGTTGCGTGATAATGGGAGGAGGAAGCGTTGTCATGGTAGCTTAAGTTCTTTGGGAGGCAATTTGGGAGAAGCATGAAGGAAGCTAGAGCTTAGAACTTACGTTTGAAGATTATAAGGGAGTGTTGTTCTTTTTATCTTTTTAATTTGAGACTTGAGATAGTTTAGTTTTAAATGATTTCAAGTTATGTTAATTGAGAACAATCTAGTTTTAGATTGTAAACATATTTTTATTGGATTGGATTGATGATTTGAAGTTTGTATGCTTGAGACAATTGCTAGAGTTTTGTTTGCAACATTTGGATTGTCAATTGAATTATTAATTGAGTTTTCATTATTAATTTAATTGACAATTTGGTTTATTATCTTAATTTGTTAATTTGGTTGATAAATTGTCTAGTTGTTCAATTGGATAACTGTAAACAAGATTTCTAAATTATTTTAAAATTAAATGTCATTGGGTTTTAATAAGTTTAATTAACTAGTGCTCATTCCATTATGAATTTTCTAGTGGATTAGCGGTTATTAGACTTGAGGGTTTCCCATGTTTTAATTAGTTAATTGAACTCATTAATTCCAATATTTCATTAATCTCCCCTTGGTTTAATTGATTGATTTGGGCTAAGAAAGTTAACTACATGTGAATCTTAAGTTGTCCCCTTTATCATCATAATTAAACTAGATCTTTACTGTTTGATTTGTTTTTAATCAATCTTCTTAGGGTTCTAATTCTTCTCTCATAACAACCCCCCAAAATTGCATTCAAATTCATATAGATTAATCTCATTTTCATATAGGTCTTAGAGTCAATTTTCATTTTGTATTTAGTTAGTTTTTTGCATCTAAGTAGTAGTGTCTTGCATTTTAGTTTAGGTTCATTTCATTGCATTTTTATCACCTAAATTCAACCTAAAGAAAAAACTCACAGATTGCTTCTTGAGAGAATGACCTAGGTTGTCACTCTATTGCATTATTAGTTATTCCTAGTTTAATTGATTGCTTTAGCGACAAAAGCAAAGCATCAATCATAAATGAATTATGAAAATTAAAGGTAACAATGAAAAAATAATAATTGTTTGGAAATAACAGCGGGAACGCAAATTCAGACTTTGCTGGGTCACAGGATAACAACTCTGAAACTGCAGATTTGTATAATCAAAGCACATCATCTAGTGCGGCAACGAGAGGGAGAAGAGAGGCTGGGGAAGGTGAGCGAATCAAAGATACAAATAGACTTTGGTCTCAACAGCAAATGCCGAGCCACCGTGAGTCTCCGGTCTCTGTGCGCCGCCTCGCCGCTAGCCTTCAAGGTCCAAACCTCTTCCCCGAGCAAGTTCCTCCTTAACCCTCCCTCTGGCGTCATCACTCCTCTCTCTCACGCTAACTTTCGAGTCATCTTCAAGCCTCAGTCTCAGCTTCCCCCAACCTTCCCTCACTCTCCCTCCGATGCCCAATTCCTCCCCAATACCTCCAATCTCGTTCCCCCTTACGCCATTAACTCATGGTTCTCCTCTCTCTTGTCCACCATTTCTAGGGTTGAACATAAAACCCGTAAACCCGGCAACCCGGTCTGGCCCAATCCTAACCCGGTTCAGTCAGAAAAAAAGAAAAAGACCTGAACATATATTCGGACAGGACCGGGTCTAACCCGATGTCCGAGTAAGACCGGGTTCCGGGCTAGTATCCCTGACCAATTAACCCGGTCTTACCCGGATAAGCTTTAATACTTTATATATATTTATTAATTATTAATATCAACTACTCCAATCACTTTTTAGTCACAGTACGTCAAGTTTAGATAAAGCAGTTCCATTCCTTTTTTTAGTCAAAAGCAGCTCCATTCCTTTTTTTAGTCAAAAGCAGTTCCACTTCCATTCCATCACCATCGTCCTTTACTCCTTTTCCATTTTCTCTTCCTCTTACATTCTCTCTTCTTCTTCACTTCATGCTTCGACGCCATTTTTACTCTTTCAAGAATCAAGATGATTATTCTCGAATCACACGGATCTGCTTGGCTATTTTTTTCCCATCAAACCTTCTGTTTTATTTCTTCGTTCTCGTCTTCTAAATCACAGATCGTTCTGTTTCTGGATTTTTTTTAGGTTCTGAATCTTGGTTTCTGGAAAAAAAATTTTGGATCGACGGTACTAGATCTTGGGTTCTGAAATTGTTTTTCGGATTTTCACTTCGAACATTATTGTATAACTACAGATCGTTTGGATCTTCATTTTGATCGACTGGATCTGAAATTTTTTTTAGGTTCTTGATTTTCTTTTTCTTTTTTGTTATTTCATGGGCTAGATGGACCACTAACCCGGTCCTGTCCAACCCAGTCTGTCCAACCCGGAAGCCACCGGGTTTTTCTTCGGGCAGGACCGGGCTTCGGGCTGGACATTCTAGCCCGAACAACCTTCCGGACTAGACCTCGGGTTAATGACCAGCCCGGTCTGGTCTGGTTCTTGAACAGCCCTAACCATTTCCACTCAGAATCTCAAACTCAAGGTTGCCTTCATGGGCCCATTCCTTCTCTGCCATGCCGTTGCAAGTGGTGATTTGGATGTTGTCAAGAACCTCATCAAACGGCAGAAATCCTTACTTGCCGATTTGTCACCCAATGAAGCTAAGTCGATGGAAGTTGAGTGAGACGATGGTATTTTTTTAATCGGAGGATATTTTGGTACTTTCAAATGGAAGTTAATACCTTTTAACAGATATGGTATTTTTGCTTCAGTTTTGAAAGTTCATGTGTATTTTTGCTCCTAAAAAAATATTTGGTGTTGAACGCTCCTCAGAATAAAACACATGTATTTTTGCACCATTACCCTTCAAGGTTTGACCAACAATTCTAGGCCACACACTAAAGAATGCACGCGACTCAATTTTTTTCATCCGGAAAGTAATAAAGCAATGAGGCAATTCAAATTAGATACAAAATTATGCAAACACTCATTGTTGTACAAGACAAATAAAGTGGTAAGAATGATTTTTAGATCTCAACTAAGGAAAATAATTTCAGAAAAGTCTTAATTGACAAGTGAACTGGAGGATTATTAAGTGAATCAGTTACTATTAACAACTTATAGGACTTATCAATGTATTATTTCTATTAGTTAGGATCTAAAAGTCATTCTCCTAATAAAGTATCTTAAAAGCATGCATATTGATTGCTGAAAAAAAAAATCTAAAATCCATTTAAGATTATAATCACAATCTACCAGAAATGTGGAAAATCTAGAGCACTTGGTAGATACGTTCTAAACTTTCCACAAATGTTTGAAATTTTACTATTGTACTCCGTAGTAATTTTCATTGAAGCTAGGTGAAGATGGTCACGTACTCACATCACGCTATGAGTTCACTAGCAATGTAAAAAGAGGCTGCCACATGGCACGCTATGGTGCATTCTTTAGTTTCTGCATTTAGAAATATCACTAAAATACATAAAACCCTCCTTAAAATTGCCATGTCAATTAAAAAACAACCCTTGACAAATGACAATTGATATATAATTTTTTTAAATATTCTCTAATCGTACATGAACATGTATACTATTTTTTTAAAATGTGTTTATAATTAAATTATAATAATTCAAAAATAAGAAAAATAGTCACACACATAATTGGAGAATTTGACGAAATGAATATCAGAAACTTGGCATAAGCACTTTCTGTTGGACCATGTCTTTTTTAAATAAAAAGTCTTAAAAATAAAATCCTTAAAAAGGCACTTAAAAAATTTATTTGACCATGTCTTTTTCAAATAAAAAATATATATCATACTTAAAATTATATGTCAAATGTCAAGTTTCATTTTTTAAATGACATGATATATAACAAAAAAAAAATATATAAAAATTTTGACATGGTAAAAATCGTTAATTTTAATAGTAAGGGGCTTGTAGTTAAAACAGGAAATATTAAGATTCTTAATTTAAACTTTTAAAGATTAAATAGGTTACGTGCAATTAACTCAAAGTTAGGAGTATGTAATTTAGCGAATAAGTATTTATGCTATATGATTACCTCATTCTTTCATTTCCTCTCTCTCTCTTCTTCATACTAAACATCCAATGCATCAAAAGGGTAGAAACATGATTTCTTCAACATACCAAACACAATTTTCAACTCAAAATCAACTTTTTCAAAGACGCATCTCATCATCTCCCTCTCTACCCCTAAAAAATTATTGTATCCTCCCAAAAAGTTGTAAATAAATTAAGAAAAAATATAAAGAGGGAGATCGTACTCAAGTTACTTGAAAAGTACCGACTATTTGGTGTTCTTTGTTCTCATTCATAACTTCCTCAACCTTCATGATTCACACATGACTCATCCCTGTTCGCCCATTTCATCTAAAGCAGAGGGGCGTGGCGAGAATCGACAAATAATTCTTTCAGGGTGGCTCACATGCTGCATACACACAAGTATTTTCTCAGAGTCTGTGAACAAGGCTTTCCCCACTTCTTTACATTAAGAGGTTGAGCTAGAAACTACCATTATCCACTCTACCTGATCTAGCAGTAAAATAAGGCCATTGTGGCAACAACTCGCAACTCACGTGATGTAAAGAAACATGCCACCACTTGAGTTTGTTATAATCCTAATCCGCTAAAATCTATGAACGTCAGGAGATTTTCAACTTCGCATCCTCAACTCATCTGATTTCCTCAAATTTTGTAATATTCCATCGATCAACTCGTCCTTCTTCCGTGAGTCTGGGTCGGCAACAAATGAATAGCTCTTGTGAGGTCTTTGGTTCTCTTTATGCATTGCCCCTGAATGAGTTTTGGAAAGCACTCCTGGAGTGGAATGCCTGGATGGATTTAAACCACCAGTCAGACCATTGCTTTTGGTGTCAGTATTTTCTGACTGCACACTACCCTCTTCTTGACTTCTGTAAAATGACTCCAGAGTTTGCAAAAGAGAACTGTCTTCCACATTATGTTTTGACCGTACCTCCTCTTCTGATTGAGTTAGACAAGAGCTATCTCCTTCGGATTCAGAAGAATCATCATCAGAAACTGAGGGTTCATAATCAGGATGTATTGAGGTCTCCAGCTTCAAAGCCTTTTGCCTGGATTTTGTTTCCAGGTCGCTCTGTTTGGGATTGCTAACTGAGACAGGTCCTAATTCCTCCCATGCAGCGTCTTTGCGATCTTCTTTATGGTATGAATCAGATGATTCTCTATCAGAATCCAACACTGCACCACTTGAATTGTTCACTGAAGTATTGAGAGTTGACATTTCCATGTCAGTAGAAAAAGCAGGATGACCAGCGGGAAAAATGTGAGAAGACTCTACATTCACTCCAGGCACAATCTGTAACAAGGTTGCCAACTTTTGATAACCAAGCTTCTGAGCATCAAGAGGATAGCCATACCTCTCCAGAAAAAGTTTTGGTATCATACCCATATTATATCCATCTGAGTGTTCCCTCACAATGTCACTCACAAGTTCCTGAATATCTGCTAATATGTCAGTTCTAGACTTTTCAGTGTGCCTATTTTTAATGGCAGGCGAAGAAACTCCAGCTTGAGGAACACTCGGATATCTTTTATTGATATCACCATCCGATGATTTTTGCAGAGTGCTCTGCGCTTCTTTGCTTAGAAAAAGAGATCTCAAGCCAGTTGCACCATGTGAAAGGCCCACAGGGTTATTCCTAGCTTGTAGAGTGACCAGGAAAGGAAAAGTCAGAGAAGGCCTTTCCTCCAACCATTTTTTCTTAGATATCAACATATTCCCCAGTTGAAGGAGATCATTTTCACTAAGAGATCTAAGAACCTGGGGTCCAAACTTCTGAATTTTCCGCATCAAATCCTTCCTGTCAAAACAGCATAATGTATATTATTTACTTAAACACTCAATCAACACAACACTTAATGCATAGCAACTGTAAAATTCTTCAAATGAGCTGTAAATGGCTATTATTCTCACTAACCTGTTTTTAGAATGGGAGATTAGAGTCGATCCTTTGCCAGAAAAAACAAAAGATTCCACGTCACTCCAAAAGGTGCCACTAGAAAATACCTCGGGCTCTACAAAATAATTCACTTTCTGTCTTGGTTCAGATAACTTTGGCTCCTCAGGGTGACTAACTGTTTGTTTCTGTTCTGTGAACTCAGACTCTTCAGAATGACAAACTGTTTGTTTCAGATCTGATGACTCAGACTCTTCAGAATGACAGGTTGCCTGGTTCAGGTTTGAAACCTTGGGCTCTTCAGTATTACTAAGCATCTCATTCGATTGATCAGTCAAATTATTTGAGTTTGTATGATTTTTCCTGAATGGCCACCAGCTGCTAATCCAAGCAAAGAAACTTCGACGTTTGCCAAAATTTTTGCTGTTAGTTTCAGTACTTTCACCAATGCTTTTGTCAGTCACCGATTCATCAACTGGCAAAGAATGAGGAATGTGACAAACTGCATCAGATTCCTTTATTGTGGATTTTTCATACTTGTCCTCAGCTTTTAACTCTCCAGAAATATCATTTGAAGAGGCATTCTTGTCTGAAACTGTTTTGCTTTGTTCAGTAGAGTAATTCTCTGAAGTTGTATTTTTCTCTGTGACACTCAGACTTG
Organism: Acacia pycnantha; assembly: GCA_025563575.1. NCBI lineage: Eukaryota > Viridiplantae > Streptophyta > Magnoliopsida > Fabales > Fabaceae > Acacia > Acacia pycnantha. Next base: position 1,197,786 of record JAMWYP010000065.1, read on the forward strand.
CATCACTAGAGCTACAAATTTCATTCTCCTTCAGAGGCAATTGACTCTCAGTTGCATGTGCATTAACCACATCCACAACCTGTTGGACCTTTTCTGGGACCTGAGATGAAGCCATTGAAGGTTTCACTTCTGCCTCCCCAAACACCTTTTCCACCTCACAACTTAACTTTGAAGTAGCCAGTTGGTTCATCTCAACATCAACAGATACTGTTGATGGCTTCAAATCTGCATCCCCTACCACTTTTTTGACCTCACCACTTGACTTTGAAGGAGCCATCTGGTTCAACTCCTCACCATAATCAGATACTGTTGATGATACAGAACTGCTATCAAAGGGTCCCGGACATTTTTGGGGGATGGGATGAACAAAAAGTAATTTATCAGGTCCAGGCCCAAGTTGTACATCTGCTACTGAAAAAAGAAAGCGGGTAAACTTTTTATGACCAAAGTAGTTTTTATCCAAGAAAATACCAGCTTTTGCTATCTCTGCTCGAAGGTCTGATACAGAGATACCTGTTGGGTATGAGTTCAATATTTCTCGAACTTGCCTCACAACTGCCTTTGGAACTGTACGTAATTCTAAATCTGAGATAGGTGCAGATATCTCCTCAATCTGTGATTGCTCACCATCCAAGAAAGGGTCTTCAAGAGTCACCTTATGGTGCCCATACCAAGAACCATCCAAACCATCAGGAGGATGATTAAAGTGTTTTCCATCAAGATTTTCTCCCCTAATTAATGAATTCCAATGCCACATTATAGTTGCTGCATTGCAGAGAACATTAGGAGCCCGTGCTGGTGCTGCGAGCAAGATATTGTAGTTATCCAATCTTAAACGGTGCAACATATCAGCAAAAGCCCTGTTATCAGTAATCAAAAACAGATGTGCTGGTGGAGGATTTTTAGAAACCCAATGCATAAGATCAACAAGAAGAGATCCATGAGCAGGATTTTTCCCACCTGAAATCAAGTAGTGAAAGATAAGAATATTTCAAAAAAGCTAACAAGGATCCAAGCAACAAACAAGAAGCAGAGTAAAGTTATCTAACAGAGATGCACAAGAGGATAAACAAGAGGATAAAAATTCCCATCAAGCTCCCTCGCTGCCTAAAAAGGACTATTTTGATTAATTACTTTACAAGTTCAAACTTACCTTTAGCCTCTAGTTGGTACTAATCTCAGCAAGCAATAGCCTTTTTAAAATATATATATATAAACTAGGATAGATAGGATGGTTTATCGTTCGAAATAACAACTAGAAGATAAAGGAATGTTATGGACATGAAGTATACAATATAGAAGATTCATCTAGAGATACATAAGTTAGGTATGACAACTGCCCTCTTCAGCATAAACGCACCAGTATGAATGTCATAAGATAACCAGCTTTTGATTATTTATGTGATGCGTTAAATAAACAGTTTGAAACAAAAATGTAAACGTTAATAATGTGTTACAGATACAGGATTACAAGACGAACCATTGGGAATGTGGACCAAATTTATTCCAGTGGAAGAGAGAGCTTCCTGATTGACAGTTGAGAGTCGCAAGACATCACCAAAAGCCTTGATTTGAAGTGGCCCCTTCATCCCTTTGGTCCTAAGAGCTTCTGTTAGCCAGTGTGTGATTCTATAACCATTGACATCAGCAGGTAAATTACAACTATCGAACTCCCACCACACTGAAATTGGTACATTTCGATCATCTCGTGTTTCGTCATCGCGGGGCCTCAGGAATGAATGATTATATGACGACGCTGAGAAGTGACAGATTTGGAGAAGAGGCCGAGCTAATGCCGAGGAGGAACAAAAAGATGATATAATAGTGACATTTTTAGGGAAGAGAAGCTTGATCATAGTGGCCAAAATCAGAATGAAAGAGAAGATGAATGTACAACTAATATGGCGGCGGAAATGGCAAAAATTTTGTGTTACCGACTATCACAGCTCGCAAACCTCACCAACTATGTCACTCGTGTTCCAGTGAAGCTTTATCAATCGCAAAACTCAGAATTTGCAGTAAAGGGAACAATTTTCGTATCTGAAGCTCTGTTGCGGAACTTCGACTTCTAAAGCTGAAATTCGCGGCTGAAGCCCTAACAGAGTTTGCCGCCTTGCAGGTTTGTTCCCAGAGGAGCCGCCAAGAAGCTTGCAGCACTCAAATGTGAAACGCGCGTTTTGCTGTCCAAAATTCACATTAATTAATAATCATAGTT